>OW240914.1:321154461-321275524 GCA_933207985.1 Pelobates cultripes
TGGCTGTCCAATAACAGACTTCCCAATGCAGCTCAATGAGAAGTCTTTACATCTGTTGCTTTGAGCAATTGGTGCCTCTTGAATTTAGCTCCACTGAGCTAACCAAACCAGGAAGTAACAAGACCTGTTGTCTAGTTGACAGTTTGGGGGTGCAACAAGATTAATTTATAAAAGTGCCAATTTTTTTATTGAAATCTGCACTTTTTGTAAGATGAAACAAGAGGACACACTCTTCACGCATTTAAAGCTAAAGTGTTCTAGGTGTTTGGAGTGTCTCTTTATGACACTTTATTCCTTGGGGTAAGGGCATCTGACTTCTGTCTCATGCACTTCCAAGTGTAGTCTGGAAGCTGACATGGATAGTCTGTAGCTTAATGATCCTAGAAGAGTTTTAGAAACCTCAGCATCAAACTGAGGAAACTCTTGACATGTATTTCTAGACTAAGCTTGAAGCAATCTGTATCAGGGTAGGACAGGAATTACTTTACTTCCTGTGATGGCAGGCAGCTGACATAAGAGCAGTTTTAAAGTTATGTCTTTTAATTACACTTTTTTATGTACTGCCAGCTAATACCTGTTTCTGAACTCTGCAGAATGTTATGGCACAACTCAGGGAGCTGACCTTACTAGATTGGTAGCGAATATATCTCATCTTTTCCTGCAGGTTTAAGCTCTGATCAAACAGAAGTTAATAGGAGCCATTTTACGTGCTACTTCTACATACATCCATGTTCCGATATAGATACATTTTTATTAATTAAGATACATCATACTATCAATATAGGAACTTTACGAACTTTTTTTTTATCGCTTTACTGAATAGGTAACACTTGTAGAGCTACGCACTGTGAGATTGAAAGTCCAAAGAGTAAATGGTTTGTGATGAATTGGTTTTAAAGGGACAGTACTCCGGTACCAAAACCTGGGATGTCCCTTTCATACAAGCAGCTTCTCTCCAAGCAAGATTACTGTTATTAAGTGTTCTTGCATAGCAAGACCACTTAATGTTATCTCACATATATATTATTCTTATTATAGCCAAATTTGCCAAACTAACTCCTCCCACAGTTTTTACACTACATAGACAAAAATTTACCAAAACGTGCAGATTGTTCCCGATCGGATTGCTATTACTTTGTGGAACGTTTCACCGAATGGTTCACGGAATATCGTCGTTCTTGTGGCGAAATATGTCCCATAGGAATGAATGGCAAAGCTAGAGTGGGAGCTGGCAAAAGCTGAAAAATCAGCACATGATTTCTAAACTACCACCACTCCCTCATTTTCAAGCCCACCTACACAAATCCTATATCAAAACGTTCAGCTATCCCTGCTGCCACTAGAAATGTCCACGGCTAAGCCATAGTCCTGATAGATTTCACAATATGACCATTTGTTTGCAACTCACGCCTTCCATTGACATTCATTGAAACTTCACTCAAGCCAGCTCAAACTTGAAGGGCAATTTCTAAACTGCGACTGTGCCTTCATTTTTAATACTGGATCTTGTGATTCTCACAATATAAAGTTCTTCGCTGTAGGATGTATAGTTTTTAAAATACGACCGTTTGAAGATGGCAACCGCCAAAATACACTGACCTGTGCCAGGCTGCAGCAGCAAGTGATGTCATAGACAGGGCCTTTTGAACACCTGCTAATGTTTTTATAAATGTATGGTTTAATGTAACTGTGCAACAACGTTGTAATTAAATGTGCTATATAAATGATAACAGTTACTCCGCCCACTCCAGTTGTGTGGAGGCAAGAACACTTCACACAATTTCCCCAGAAATTGTAGCTTTTCTAGTTATTATTATTTTTTTCCTCTAACAACCTCCTAGATATCAGCTCCAGGCATGTTACCTTAGCATATGTATGTTTTGTTTTTTCCTCGATTTGCACTGCTCTTTCTGGGGATGGGGTATGGTCACCCCATAGCCCCCATAGCCTGTTTGTGATTGTTTTGCTATCCATTTGATTTGTTTTTAACTATGCTTACTGTGTTTTAATTATTATTTAAAAGTTTCTGTGTTTTTGTTTCTAAATGTTTGCTTTTATATAAATTAAGTGACCCTTAAATAACTTTTTTTCTTGATTTCCCTATTTTTGAACATTTGTTTAAAATATTTAAAACCCATTAATGCGTACAGGATGCACTGATTAACAATAGGCTTGTAGTTCCATAAATAGTTAACCTGTATATCTATGGAAAGAGAAAATGGAGAGCAATAAAATTATAACAATGAAACCGAACATTTTCACACACTTCCTGAGAGTATTTAATTAAACAAAAAAAAGCTTTTCTTAGCCAGACATTTATAGTCGTGCTCCTGGGGCCATTCTCAGACACACCTATGCACCTGTATTCTAATGGAAGTGTATTATTACTCTGAAGCCATTTTTAAAAATGAAAAAAAAAAAAACATTTCCTTTTAAATGTCAATTATCCACATTTGATAATGGCATTGTTAACTTCAGACATTACATTAGTTAAGGAAGACATCAGTTTAGTTTTGAGGATCTACAGAAATGACCGTACCCTCTTTTCGATTTTGGTACTTTATTATAATTGTTAATTCTTTGTAGATAGAATACGATTATGGTACAGAGAACGTTAGAATTAGAATTGGGGAGAATTCGGGTCAACATATTAACTTATTACAGAGGAATTAATTACTCTTATATACCACCATATTTACCCCCATTCAAAAGGATTAGGGTCTCTTCGATATATTAATCAATGGGAAAGTGATTTGGGTGAGGAACTGGAGGGTAGATTGTAGAAGGATATGTAGGAGGCTGGAGCTAACTTATCTGTCTGTGTAGTGTCCCCAGAACAAATGTATAAGATTCTCTTTATGACACACAATCCCTGTCCAGTTACATCGTATGGGTAGGACCAACTGACCACAGTTGGAGAAGTTGTGGCACAAAGGAACTTACTTTTAAATATGTTGGAGGTGCCCCAAAATAGCATTATTCTGGAAGAAATTGGGAACCTCCTACAGGACATTTTACATTATTGTTATTTAAAAGTGTCAATAAATTCACCTGTGTTGCACAATGGGTGGACTAACAGACAAGTATTTGTAACAAGACAACTTGGATGTAAGGATCTACCATCAAGGAGGTGTTGCGGGTCCTGCTCAAACAAAGGCGTATCTAAAACGCCGAAACGAGATATTTTCTAGCCGATGCTATTATACTCAATTGATTTTCTTTACTCTCATCTTTCATTTACCTGGGTTTACACAGCGCATAAGTTTGCGCCTATATTTTCTCCTGATACAGACTTAGGGATTTGGATAGGCTACCACGAAGCAGCAGTTAGTTTTGCTTTTTCTCTTAGGATAGTTAGTTTTTTTAGGGTGACTCAAAGGGGGGGGGTTCTATCTTTCCTCTCTTTATGGGGTATTAGCTCCTTTTCTCTTTAGTATAAGCTACTCGATATTAGTTTGGGCGCGCCCCATTAGTTGCTATTAACCCTGCCCTTTCCAGATTCTCTCAGACACTGCTCTAAGACTATCCTTTTCTATCCAATTACCCAGCTGGGTCCTTTCCTAGAATGGATTTAGACTAACCTGCTTTGTTACCCATTTATTATTTTAGGTGTATTTTTACACCTTTATTAAGTCAAACATACCTTGCAGGATTAGCCTCTCCCAGGCTTTTATAAGTTTGGTGGTTAACTTATAATCAATACACTATTTTAGTGTATGGTAATAGTATTTGGACTATATACCATTTTAGCATTTTTTTCTAATAAAGGTTGTTTATCCTCTTCTATGTGACTATTTACATTATGAGGTACTTTGAATGAGGCTAGGCATTCCACCCACTTTTTTGTGAGTGGACTGTCTGCCCAATTTTTCGTCTTTTTTTCCTGCTCAAACAAGCTTACATTCTGGATACTCTGTAACCTGGATCCATGTATCCATGGTCAATGTTTCTTTTGCACCCAATTGAAGAATGCTTATCTCACTTGCAAGATTGATAGCTCGTAGATTGTTGTCAGCCAAATGTCTAGGAGATGGAACTCCTTCAAGGCAAAAGGTGGGGTCAAGGAAAATTATGTTATGAACAGATTTACTCCATTGGTTTGAGATTCTCTCCCATTTGCTATAAAACATGGGATCCATGGCTGGAATATAGCCCCAATTAATAAGATTTCTCTGTAAACAATGAGGGCCTTAATGCAAGTCCACAATTGGTGATGATTAATCTTTATCTTTCTTTTTTGTTCTTTTGTCTCTTTTTTATTTTTATTTTTACTTATGCTCTACTGATTTAGTTAGGTATTCTATATTGTCAAAACTGACAGAGAATGTAGATAGTAGACACAATAAGATATTATGTGGCACAAGTTTCTAGTATATCTGCCTGTACTTAAAGAATTTGAAAAAAAAGGAGAATTGACAAGGGAGCTGCAAATCTTAGGACAAATACCTAAGGCGTTGGAAAATTACCAGAGTTAGAGATTTTTTCCGGCTCAGCTATTTTGGTCTGCAATTTGTACATTCTTCACAATTCTCATTTAATGAATAATCCAGAAGGTGTCCAAAGATCTGTGAAAACCAACTGGACAATGCTGGACAGGATAAAGTGCTTCCGTAATTAGAAACGTGTGCATTATCCCATTAGAATAAGAGTAAGAACTATTTTAAATCAGAATACACTGCCATTCTAAGTGACAGGTTGGGAAGAGCATTAACACTTTACCAATAATTATGCAAATTAAAAGAGATACAAAACACTATATTGGTGATAATATTATAAGCTAAATAATCACTTAGGAAACATAGGTGTGAGGGCTAAGCTGGGACACGTGTGGACTTGCACTAAGGATGCTGATAGGGCTAACCCGTTTCCGGTGTTGAGTCCCAGACTTTAAATGGCTCCAGACAGGTTCTGCTCCTAGCTAAGAAACCTGACATCCAGGCACTTGAGTCAAAGTCCAAATTGAGTATCAGCTCATAATAAATTGTGCATACTCAAAAATGCTAGACTTGACAGGAAATTGGGCTATCATAAATAATTATATCATGAACAAAGTCTTAGTCAAGTTGATTATGAATATTTAGCATTCTAAAGCTTAGTTAAACCACAGTAAACAATCAGATGACTGTGATTAGACATATAGTTGCAACAAAATTTAAAAATGCATTTTTCTTGGAGATATATGTAAAAACAGCATGCTGCCTCTGCACGTCCTCCTCTTCTAACTCCGCCCAGACTTTCTGTGGCTGTCCAATCACAGACTTCCTGATACAGCTCAATGAGAAGTCTTTGCAAGAAGCAGGTGCTCTGGACAACTGCTGCCTCTTGAGTTTATCTTGACTGAGCAAAACATACTAGGAAGTAACAGGATAGAATTTTCCTTATACTATCGAAACCCAAGATAGTGTAACTGGGCTACTAAATTTAAAAATGTGAATATTCAAAAACCCTTGGAAAAATAATCAGGAAGATCTAGAAGGGGATTTACTCTCTAATATAGAGATTTTTTTGTTTATTCAAAATGTTTTAATACAATTTTCAAATGTATGTAAAACATTGTAAAGAAGTGAGGAAGACACTGAGGGGAAAACCAAAACAGAAGAATATCCACTCAGAAGCAAACCATAAGTCCACCATATCCAGCAAGATGAAATAGGGGCCTTGGCCCGTAAATCAGAGTGGAATGCAAAGCCATCCGGCCACTAACTGGGTGGAGTGCGCTGCAGATGGGGGGATGTGAAATGACTAGGTAGGTAGAAGGAGAAGAAGGAGGGTATAGGTGGCCAAAAAAAAGTCAAGAGAAAAGGAACAAGTTTCTTAACAGGGTCAAGAGGAAGACATTACGAAGAGAATGGAGAGGAATAAAACATCAACGAGAACTAGATGATCTTATAGTGGCCTCAGAGGCCGTGTACAATATCCAAACTCTGGCTAAATTGGTCACGGTACAATGTCACAGAAGTAAGTAGTTATTCATATTTAATGGTAGGAGAACACTTATGTGATATAGAGAAAAACTATTGAGAAGCTGAGGCCAAGTGCTCCTTGGAGCCTTCTGCATACATACAGGATCGCAAAAAAATGGGTTGCAAGAATATACTGAGAACGGGCAGCAGCTGAAATAGCCTGCCCTTCGGTGGGTCCCCGCTCAGATCTCAAGTTGTTTTTTGCTCATCTTGCCATTACATAGAGAACATCTCTGAAACATATCAGACTGGTCCAACCCATACGAGCAGTCCAGATCCGAAATGCCAGCAAGTTCTCTCTGCACGAGAGACACAGCAACCCCAGACGATCGTTTCAGCCTTGTTAGGCATCATCAGTGAGGCATAGCTGATATCTCCCTAGGCACCGTGAGCAATGGGTCCACGTCTGGATTATCCCTTTAAACTTGTGGAGAGCAAAAAAATGGGTTGCAAGAGTATACTGAGAACGGGCAGCAGCTGAAATAGCCTGCCCTTCGGTGGGTCCCCGCTCAGATCTCAATACATACAGGATCACAGTAATAGTTAGAATTTTATCGCTGGGATCAAGGTAAAGCATGTTATATAATTTGTATTAACTAGCTTGTTAGATAAGCACCGAGTGGAGTCACGTTGGTTACAATCACATTGGACACGTATAACTAATTAAACTTTATAGGATGAACAAGTGATATACATACTAGTGCTATTATAGTCTGCCATCTACAGAGTAAAACATGGACGTGCACACACTCTCTCTGTTCCAACAATTTCACTGGAAAAAGAATGTGCATTGTGTTGACAAATATTCTAAAAATAATTACTTGGGAAAAAATGAATTGTGTTCAAAAATAGTCATCATTGTTAGTGTGGTTTCTCAGCTCACAGACATAACAATACTGTAAACAAACAAATATGATTGGAATTCTCCAATTGTCTTGCACATGGATATGGTACAGTGGGTGACATGCAATCATTGTATATATTGTACTTAGGAAAGAAAACATTTTTTTTTTCCTTCACCACTCCATTAAGGTTATGGATAGGGGATCTTTCGGGTTAGGCATGAGGGCCTTTATGACTAGAGGGTGTTGAGGGTTAGAGTCAGAAGATGTTTAGGGTCGGGGGTTTCTTATATTTAAAGTGCCGATAGAGCTTGGGTTAAAGGACCACTATAGGCACCCAGACCACTTCAGCTTAATGAAGTGGTCTGTGTGCCTGGTCCAGCTAGGGTTAACTCTTTTTTTTTTAATAAACATAGCCGTTTCAGAGAAACGGCTATGTTTATAAATAGGTTAATCCAGCCTCTAAAGCGTCTAGTGGCTGTCTCATTGACAGCCGCTAGAGGCGTTTGCGTGCTTCTTACTGTGAAAATCACAGTGAGAAGACGCAAGCATCCATGGTAAAGCATTATGAATGCTTTCCTATGAGACTGTCTGCGCATTCAGCCGAAGAGGAGGAGAGGAGGAGGAGAGCTCCCCGTCCGGCACTGGAGAAAGAGGTAAGTTTAACCCCTTCCTCTCCCCAGAGCCCGGCGGGAGGGGGTCTCTGAGGGTGGGGGCACCATCAGGGCACTATAGTGCCAGGAAAACGAGTATGTTTTCCTGGCACTATAGTGGTCCTTTAAGTTTACTGTTATTATAAGAATCTACATGACATTTCAATCAGAGCATTCCAGTATTGGTGTGGAGAGGGTTAACATGCATTAAACAATATAAATATAAGCATGGCAATGAAAGAGGTTCCTAGTACTTTGCACGTCAGTTTAGAATACCTCTGAAATGTTTTTGACCATTTTTATACTAAATGAGGATCCTTGGCACCCACAGTTCTGCACCCACTGGAGGTATGGCTAAGGCAGAGGTTGCACACTTCCTTCTAGTCATACCAATGTATACCAGTAATAGGCACTGTGAGAAGCTGAATGCAGTCAGGTGACACTCTCAGCCAATCACAGCCACCTATTGCTGCTCAGGATAATGCTCTCTCAGAATATTTATGCTACAGCAGAACTTTCACCACCTGCACATCCTCTGAGTTAATGATGTTTAAAAGCAGAATCACCAAATGTATATTCCTTGTTAATCAGTTAAAGAGATACTCCAAGCACTGTGATCACTTCAGTGAGAACTCAGTATGTACAACATTTCAGTGAGAAATGCTGCATATACTGAGATATTTTATGTTGCTGCGGGAAGTATAACGCCACCTCCGGCAGCTTTGGCTAACCAGCCAGGCACGGGATTTCTGGGCTGGCTAATGCCAATTCTGTGCATTTTCCAGGAGCATTCATTGGCTGCAAGTGCTCAGCTGATGCTCTCAGCCAATATAAAATAGCATGATTGCCATCTGTCTTATGAGTGGTTATGCTGCTCGGAGTAACTTCTCAAAGTGCATAAAGTGACAACAAGCATTAATAACAACATGCAGCTAAATAGATAACACAACCAATACACATACACTATGCTAAAAATGTCTGAATAAACCATGCAAAGATATAAGTGCTGATTTGTAAACCAGGATAATAATACACACGGCATCTATTATCATCACCTTTGTAATACCGGATAGGACAAATAGGCATGTCAAGATGTATCCAATTTTGTTGTCATTAACGTCGCAATCTTAAAGCATAAATCTCAAAACTGACAACGTGTAATTAGTTAAAGCTCAGTTTTAAGTCAATAATGGTTTTAAATTTAGAGCCATTAGTGGTAGAAAAAGGTTGTGGCAGTTTTGGATTGTGATCACATTTAAATCACTCTATGCTGCCGACCAAATGTCAGATAATGTTATTGATTAGATAATGATAATGGATTGTACTCTAGCAGTAAATGATGGAAGTTTGCCCTTCATCATAAGCTACTGGCAGAACCAGCACAACCACTTAGAACTACAATAGCTATGTAAGGTGCTGGTAGGGGAGATCAAAATATATACATGACTGGACCAGATTTCAGTTAAGTAAGGAGGATCCTCGTTTGTGCCTTCCAGTCTGTGTCCGAAAACATTATCATTTAGATGCTGATTGTGCCAACCCCTAACTGTTGAGGTTTTGCAGCCTTCTGTGCCGATAAGATATCCTATGCCGATATCACATGTTGATAATTATCAAATGACAGATTTTGACCTTTGTTTGCTCCATCACTTTCTAGGTCATAAGGAGTTTAATGATGATGTTACATCTTCCTCCTTGTAAAGCTCAAACCTAATAAGCGGGTGGTATACAAGTGAAGAGAAACGCTAAGGTCCTATCTGCAGAAGAGGCAAAACGTGTCATTTAGTGCTGGACCACCATGGATAAGACCCCCTCCCCACCACGCCACAAAGAAACATGCAGCTTTCTCTTTATATAACCTACAATCAATAGTGAAAACACTTTAATTATTGTTCTTGCTGAGAATAAAAGCATATTTTTTAAATTCACATCTGATCATTATATAAAACAATAAATACTTTCGTATTATTAAATAATTATTTGTAGTAACTTTCTGTAAGATCATGGAAAAGTAATGACACTACTATTTTAGTACACTATCCCTTTATTATTGCAGAACTAATCTCTCATATAGCACACTTCAAATAAAAGACATAAATGTACATTGTATCAACAAATACAGATGTCAGGTATATTGCAGACAGACCCAACAAGCAGGTAATGAGTTATCATTAGCATTGACGAATGCAATTTATATTGAACAATGCTCGCTGATTTCGAGAATGCTGATTCAAATCCATTCAAAAGTTAAAAAGTTAAAAGATTCTGAACTAACAAGAGCATTTAAATCATAGCTCCAAAGTAGCATTGGAGAGCAACTCTCAAAAATCTGAGCCAGGTTCTTGCTGGCTTTGAGAATGATGATAGTTACAGCCAAACCAAATACATTATTGCAGAAAGTATGTATTCCTAGAAAGTAAATAACATTTCATTTTAACAAATTATATAAGATTACATTTCTTTCTTATCTTCTATTTCATGTTTTTTTAATTTTTTTTATTTTTTTTTAAACTCTTGTACTAAAATGCTGAGCCCAGCAGTATAAATGACTTGTTTTAAGCTCAGCCAAAAAGGAAGAGCAATCGAAGGGTGGGACATCGGACATGCACAATCAACATCAGGCTAAGCAAGGTTTCCTGTCACCTTGGGAACTTAATTGATTGGTACGGCAGCTTCCTGTGTATATAAAACAGAACCAGTAGCAACAGGACAAAGTGCAAGATAAGACCCTTAAGCAACATACAGAGTGTACCTCCGCCGATGCTTTTAGTCACAGAACACAAACATTTTAAAACAAATATCACAGCAATACATTTCCTATGTTTTAACGACATCTTGTTTTTATTAGTTGGCTTAATAAACGCTTTTAGATGAGGCAAGCATGACATATTTATTTATCAAAGATACATAATGGCAAGAATAACCTGGTTTTGCATTTGGCACGTTATTTTAAATGGGAAAATAGCATGTTGCAGGTGTAACAATAAACTGGCTGTACATATTAAACCAGCCTCTATACTTAGAAACAATGTGACGGCACTTCCTGTAAAGAGAGCCCTATTTAGGCTTTAGGCTAAAGTTCTGTTTAATTAAGATTTTCTTATCCCCTGCTATGTTAATAGCTTGCTAGACCCTGCAAGAGCCTCCTGTATGTGATTAAAGTTCAATTTAGAGATTGAGATACAATTATTTAAGGTAAATTAGAACTGTTTGAAAGTGAAACCAGTTTTTTTTTTCATGCAGGCTCTGTCAATCATAGCCAGGTGAGGTGTGGCTAGGGCTGCATAAACAGAAACAAAGTGATTTGACTCCTAAATGACAGTGAAATGAGCAGTGAAATTGCAGGGGAATGATCTATGCACTAAAACTGCTTTATTTAGCTAAAGTAATTTAGGTGACTATAGTGTTCCTTTAAAGACAACAACAAGTAGTGGTGGAAATACGTGGACTACCAGATAACAGTTCACTTCTGTATCTAGACCCTGAACAATAAGATGGGCAGCAAGGAAGGCATATATATATGTATGCCATCAGAGGCGGCTCTCTAATTAGGTGGTTTAGGCGGCCGCCTAAGGCCTCGCGCTGGATGGAGCCTCGCGGCTGCCTATACCACATGTGGGCAGACTGTGTCAGGTCCTCGGTCACTGACCGAAGACCTGACACCAAGAGAGGGCCTGGCGGCTTGCCCGGTATGCCGCCGAGTGCGAGGCCCCTCCTGGCTGCCCGGCCAGCCATCGCAGACACCGGTCTGCAGCTCCACAGTGTTTTGCGAGAATTGGCCAATCAGAGCGTTGCCGCGGGTTACCACGGCAACGCTCTGACATCTCACGTGGTCTGAAGCAAGATTACATGGTCTGAAGCAAGGGCCACCGGACCACCAGGAAGCTCACTGGACCATCAGGGAAGAAAAGGTAAGCTCTCTCACCCCCCTCAACATCACCCCCCCCTTTTCACCCTCAGCCTCACCACCCCCCGTCACCCCCTCGTTCTCACATCATATCACCCCCCTCCTTCTCACATCACATCACCCTCCTTCTCACATCACCTCCTCCTCACATCACCCCTCTCACATTACCCTCCCTCTCATTACCCCTCCCTCTCACATTATCCCCCTCCTCCTCACATTACCATCACCCCCTCTCCCTCTCACCATCACCTCCCTCTCCCTCTCACCATCACCCCTCACACCATCACCCCCTACTCACCATCACCCGCCTCTCCCTCTCACCATCACCCTCCCCACACTTCAAGCAGCTACCCCATACACATAGACAAAAACGCAAACATGCTCACAGAGACATACATTTACACACAAGGATACTCTCTGTCAGACACACTCTCAGGCACATACACAGATAAACTGTGCATCAATGTGACACTTTTTTGTTAGTGGGGCCTCATGTTTGAGTTTCGCCTAAGGCCTCATAAAGTCTAGAGCTGCCTCTGTATGCCATCACTACATCCATTAAGGAAAACAAAATAACTAGACAAGAGTAGAGACAGAGAAAGGAAAAGACAGAAGGAAAACAAATAGTGTTACAGTAATATAGAGGGGAAAAAAGATTGAGGGATTCATGGAAAAAGCTCTAAAATATATGGCACATATTTTCCTATTGTACAGCTCTGCAGAGTATATTGGCACTATATAATTGATTATAATTGTAAATCTAAGAAGACAAACTAAATAATGGTCAATGGTCAATTTGTTAATATAATGCATCTAAAAAATGTATATCTAAATGCAATATTAGTGCAGGTCATTATGCAGTGAATACACATGCAAGATTTGGTTTAACTTTATTTTACTTCCCTTATGAATCCCAGTTGCCCTGCATCTACCTATTTAGTTATATGTACACTTACAGCTGGTATTCCTGTCTATTTAGTGGACACAATGTTTCAAATAAAGAGAACCCATTTGCTTGATGAAATTAAGTTTTTACAAGACTGGTTACCCAGCCTGGAGTATGTTCTTTTGCTTCATGTGAGGGACTGTTTTCGATTCTTTTGTGCTTCCATATTGGTTTTAGATATATGTAAACACGTATTTACTAGCTTTAGTTATATGTCAACAAGTTATTGTCTGCAAAGCGTAGATTTAAACACTATTTGTTTAAAGCACCCTGAGTACATTCATATTATGAGGTCTTCACCTTGAGGTCTTCTCACGGCTGTGATCTCATAGACATAGACATACAGCTGAAACTATCCCAACGTAACCATTTGTGAAATCCAAAACGAGGCATGAATTAGAACAAATGTGACTGCATTACCTTAGTGAGGGTTAAACCAATTTCTGTTTATTACACCAAAACCATTGGGAATGGTCTAAGAAATCTTAATGATATCCTAAAGGAATATTCAGTCTTGAAGTCACAAAACCCAGAAGGAAGCCATATCCCATGTGGCTGTAATGTGCTAAGACTAGTAACCGGGGTATGTAAAGAAGGGAAGAAAACAGTTCATACCCACAGGGATTAGAACAGCAATATACTTTGAAGTTGAAACAGGAAATAAAATAATAATTTATCTTATTTGTGATTATGACATCAAAGAAAATGTTACTGAAATTAGGCCATTTTTTCACTTTATGTTAACTCCTTAGGGACATATGACTTGTCACGATCGTCATCATATGAAGGTATTTGCCAAGCGTGGTCCTACAGGTTTTAAAACACTAAAAAGGTGATGGTCTAAATAAGATTCTCTTAAACATGCACTCGGTGCCTGAGCTTGTCTCCATAACACCAGTACACTCAGTGTCTGAGCATGTCTCCATAACACCACTACACTTAGTGCCTGAGCCTGTCTCCATAACACCACTACACTTGGTGCCTGAGCCTGTCTCCATAACACCACTACACTCTGAAAGCAACACTGCTAGAGTAGACCACCACAGAGCAGAACCACTAGGTAGGCAGTAGCCTAGTATCTGCACTATATTTATCAGGTGCAAATTTGACCCAGAAGTATCTCTTGTCATGTGACCTCTTATTTTTTCTTTACTAACAGGTTCCGGGGCAAATGTTTAAAGGTTCCTCAAGGTCAATGCTTCAGTGGAAAACAAATTGGCCTACAATTAAAATAATATACAGCAGTGTGGAGAGCATCCTATAACCAAACACAATAGGATATATCTTTACAGGGTGGAGGACGGCTTGTGTTGCTAGTCAGAACAACAAACATATGGATTGGTTGTGTAGGCTAGAGACTTTGTGGCCTCGAAGATGTAGCACTCAGGCAAAAGGTTGAGTCAATGTTGAATTGTACCAAGATGTTATGGTTACCACAGTAGGGAATTGGTAGTTTCTCAGTTAATGAAGGTTGGGAAGCCCATGCCAGGAAATCAAGACCGGTGTTGGCATGCAAACACGCATATTGAGGTGGCTCAAATGGAACTCATCAGAAAGAACTATCTATAAAATACACTGCCAAAATATTCTGCAGCACCTTTCAATGTTACAGTGAAAATGTGAACATAGAGCTTGCAATCTAGGAACAACATTACAAAATATTGGTAATAATCAGATTGTAATGTAATTTAGACACTTAACAGGGAATTGTGAAGAACTGGCAAGAGATCTACACATTTTAGACCAAAATCTGGGAATGGTAATACATTTTGGTGTAACATTTGTCAATTCTCCACAATTACTAGTTTAGTGAATAAACCTCTACATCGTTCTGTACCATTAGAATCCCACCTCTGCCCAAAAATCTAGAATACACTAAAATGATGGAGAAATGTAGCAGTTTTAATAAGCTATGTGACCTTAAAGGGACACTATAGTCACCAGAACAACCCCAGCTTATTGAATTTGTTCTGGTGTGTAGAATCATTACCTTCAGGCTTCTTGCTGTAAACACTCTTTTCAGAGAAAATGCAGTGTTTACATTACAGCCTAGTGATAACTTCACTGGCCACTCCTCAGATAGCTGTTAGAGATCCTTCCTGGGTCATGGCTGCCTAAAATGCATCCAAACATTCAGTATCTCCTCCCTCTGCATGCAGACACTGAACTTTCCTCATAGAGATTCATTGATTCAATGTATCTCTATGAGGAGATGCTGATTGGCCAGGGCTGTGTTTGAATCATACTGGCTCTGCCCCTGATTTGCCTCTTTGTCAGTCTTAGCCAATCCTATGGGGAAGCATTGCGATTGGATCAGGCTACCACTTCTGATGACGTCAGCAGACGGCTTGTTTTTTTTTAGGGAAACAGCATGCAGAGCAGTGGCGGATCCAGAGACTGATTTCGGGAGGGGCACTTTTATATTATTTAAAGAACTAATCCATGCACAATAACCACTACAGCTCTGTGTAGTGGTTATGGCTACGGGACCCCACTCCCAGAGTAAGTAGTCAAACCATTTAAGAACAGTTTGACAACTTACCTGGGATCTGCTGGGATATGGGGCTGTAGTAGGGCATAGGAGCAGTGTTGTAATGTGAGGGGTGCAGTGTGTGTGTGTGGGGGGGCAGTGTATGTGTGTGTGGGGGCAGTGTATGTGTGTGGAGGCAGTGTATGTGTGTCGGGGGCAGTGTGGGGGGGCAGTGTGTGTGTGTATGGGGGGCAGTGTATGTGTGTGGGGACAGTGTGTGTGTGTGGGGGCAGTGTGTGTATGGGGGAGCAGTGTATGTGTGTGGGGCAGTGTATGTGTGTATGGGGGCAGTGTATGTGTATTGGGGGCAGTGTGTGTATGGATGGGCAGTGTATGTGTGTATGGGGGGCAGTGTGTGTATGGGGGGCAGTGTATGTGTGTGGGGGGGCAGTGTATGTGTGTATGGGGGGCAGTGTATGTGTGTATGGGGGCAGTGTGTATGGGGGGCAGTGTGTGTGTGTGTGGTGAGAAGGGTAGGGGCTTTTTGATAAAAATAAATAAATAAATAAAGAATGTATAAAAATAAATAAATGTTTGTCCCCCTTCCTTTCTTACCTTTACTTGGAGGAGGGGGGGACATATTTCAATCCCTGGTGGTCCTGTGGGGATTCCCTGGTGGTCCCAGTGGTCAGAGTGAACTCTAGCCCACGCTCCAGGGTTAGAGTTCACTCTCGCGAGATTTGGAGCGTTGCCGTGGTAACCGCGGCAACGCACCATGCTCGCGAGAGGAGGGCCCGGAGGAGCTGCAGGCTGAGCTCCCGGGTCCTCTCTCCCTCCCCCCGCTGGATGCCCGCAATGTGCCTCCGGTCCGCAGGCACATTGCAGGGCTGGCACTTGGACAATGCCAGCCCTGCATTAGCCGGCAGGGGAAAATCTTGGGGGGGGGGGGCAATTGCCCCGTTGCCCCCCGCCCCCCGCCCCCCGGGATCTGCCAGTGATGCAGAGTTACAGCTTCTGGCTTGAATACAGTAAGAATTTGCTATATTTATGGAGGCATGAGGGGCCCAGGGGGCTAGATGGTGGTTTTAACACTATAGGGTCAGGAATAAATGTTTGTGTTCCTGACCCTATAGTGATCCTTTAATTCTCTATAAAATAGAAGTTGACATTTATTATAAAATAGAGGTATGGGTTACTACAATACCTTCAGAAATGCTAAACAGAAAAAATCCCTCCAGTGCTGCATATACCCCCCACTGTAGCAGTAAATATAGAAAATTAAAAATAAATGAAGGAAGCACAACTGAATATAGAATGCACCAACAGTGCTAGAGAGTTTCAATGAAGGACCAAGTCAGAATACAACAGACGTTTCTCAATGCATCTTGTCTATACTATGAGACACTTCTAAAACCATACCTTCCACAAGGGAGGTAGGTAAAGGTGGTGGCCACTGACGCTATTGGGGATTAAATTCACTATACTGATTAAATTTAAAGAAAAAAAACTATTTCAACTGAGTTTTCTTTTAATACCTGTTTTTTTTTTTTTTTTATGTGATCTAATGGAAATAGTGTAATGTCCCAAAACTACAGACTTTCATACAATTTGTACCATTTTATCAGCATCACCAGCTTATATTTTTGCTTTTACACTGCAATATTGCAAAAACTGATATGACACCGTGACCAAGTCGTTTCCTTACTGATCAACCAGATGAGCAGACTTAGAGCACTAGTTGTTGCAAGAGTATTGGCCACAATTGATGGGAGGCTGTCTGGTGGAGATGCTCTTCTTAAACTGCTTCTGGAGTGGTGCTCAAAAGTCTACCCTCTTCCCGTCATTTGAGTGTCCGCCAATGCTTGTCTGCTGTCCCCCATAGCAACCAGCGAAAAGAAAATGCCCTTTGAACGAGTGACCACCACTATCTATGGATGGCTGTGCACAGAATGGAGATATGGCCAGTGTGATCAGTCTCAACTATAGAGAATTAAAATGACTATGCACTGACTCAAGTTACTCTAGGACTTCAAACATGTAATACACATACATGGTCTTTACAAGAGCAGTTTGCAAAGACACAGTGTTTTTTTCTGTTTTATTTTAAGACCTAGTTGCTTTGTAAAAAAAATGTAATTTTTTTGCAATTGCTTTGAAATTTAATATTTTTTTTTTAAAACACAAAGTAACACTAGAGGGCGCAATGATCATTTTACATATTTCAGATATTTCAACAAATTAGACAATAGTGTTTTTAATCATCCACGTTCTAATTTCAGCCACTTTCTTTTTTTTTAAGCTAGGGAGGTAATTTGCCATATCTCTTATCCTGTTTAATACTAAACCGCACTGAGCAGTCATGATGGTACATTATAACTTATCATGGAAATCTGTGAAGGAATGGTGACTTCTTGCAGAGATGGCAAAGACATGTGATGTCTACAACAAATTTGCACAACAAAGTGAATTGACAGTGAATTTCAAATTTAAGGCCAAGGTAGCCAAACTGGAAGCACAGCTAACTTGAAGAACTCTTCCCGTTGAGATATTTTGGCCTTAAATTTGAAGTTCACTTTGAATTCCCGACAGTTCTGACTGTAATAAATAAACCTACAAAACTTCCTCCAGACTGCAGGGAAAATCCTGCAACTGGACCTCAAATTGTTACTAGATATTCACTAGAAGCAACGTTCAGTCAATTCTGAGATCATATAAATATTTTAGACAGTATTTGGATTTAAAAAAAAAAAAAGCATAAAAAACTATAATAATAAGAGATAAGAATAGGGCATTCAAAACATTTAAATCAGAGAGGTCAGTTGCATCCTGTGCCAAATATTGCCAAAGCTTGCCAATAGGGCTTGCAAAATGGTGATTAGATGGGCTAAAGTGGAACATGAAAAGCTCATAGCAAACGGGAGCAACACCAACCTCTAATTTTATTTTTAAATGCTAAAAAGGGTAAGAGTGAAGGTGTTGGTACATTGGAAAGTGTGATGGGTGAGTTAATCCAGGAGGATCAGGACAGAAATGATAAATACATTTTTTCTTCAGTATATAGGGAAGAACAATATACGGCTGAAGATTTGCAAATCCCTGTTACAAAAGCCTTACAGCAAACTAGTGATTGGTTAACACAGGATAAAGTGCTTCAGAAATTCTATATAGCTAATGCAAACAAAGCTACAAGCCCAGATGGCATTCACCCATGTGTACTTAGGGAGCTTAGTGCAGAAATATCCATACCACTTCTTTCAATTTTTAAGGGTTCTATTCTTACAGGAATAGTACCAGATGATTGGAGAAACGCTGATGTGGTGCCTATATTTGAAAAGGGTTCAAAAGATCAACATGGAAAATACAGACCAGTGAGCTTAACATCTCTATTTGGGAAATGATTTAAAGGGCTGTTCAGGAATAATATTCAAGAATTATTTTGAACAATAACATCATGAGCAGGAATCAACATGGCTTTATCAAAGTCAGGTCATGACAAACAAACTTAATTATGTTCTATGTTAGTTAGTCTATGTTAGTAAAAGTAAAGATCAGGTTGATCCAGTCAATGTGATCTACTTGGATGTTGCTAAGGCATTTGATACAGTTCTATACAAATTTAATATTAAAACTAATATCAGTTGGTTTATATGAAAAATTGTGTTCTTGGTTAGAATGGTAGCTTACAAGTAGAATGCAGAGATTTGTTGTAAATGGAACATTTTCAAATTGAAAAAAAAGTGGTAAGTGGAGTGCCTCAGGGTTCTGGCCTTCTCTTTAGTCTGTGTATAATGATGTTCATTAAGCACACCTTTTGTGATGAGGGCTTAGTCTGATGTCCCCAGAAGTGGGACACCAGCAAATATAACCTGTGTCAGTGGGACACAGGCCTCATCTCAATAATGGCCTAAAACATTTGGTAATGTTCGATATGATTCCCTCTTGGGTTGCAGCAGGTAATTTTCACGGGGTATACTTGATGCTTCTGCTGCAGTTAGTTTGTGTAAAACATTTTTTTAAAAATACTACTTTTTTGACACTCTTTTAACCGATTGATAAAAAGCTATCGATAATACAGAAATTCTGAAAAGATTGTTAATGCCCAATCATGAAAATAAAATGAGACCCTTTAAAACCATGAACCGTAAGTATAAATTCATGCAAAAGGTTTAAATCACACGGCTGGCCTGATTTAACATCATACAAATTTTCTGAAAGTGGCAGTGCAGCAGGCTGAGTATTGGACGCTAATTTAGATAACAAGGCTTTATAAGGGAATGGGTGAGTTCCCAGCTCTGCAGTATACTGCCAAACCACACAATTTGAGCTATTGTCTTTGAAAAAATGGTCTGTAGAGATAACTAAAGTGAGGTTACCATAGCAACTGAATTTAGCACAAGTTGTGGAGAATACAGGCTACATTAAAAAAAGTATTTTTTTTTTACTTCTCAGCGCTTTAACATAATTGTTCCCACTGGTAGTCTAGCGGAGAAAATGGACGGCTTAGTATGTGTGCTACAAAGTGAACAATGCGGATATTATGCTGCAGGTGTTCTTATATAAGTGACATTTACATAATCGATATGTTACGTGTTGTTTTATTTTGATGGTTCCCTGTAGCTGAGCTGCTAACGATGAAGTTATATAATAAGGAAAGTGTTTATCCAGTAAAATTAACTCCATGGTGGGAATTGCCCTGGTCCATTAATTGTGAATAGACACTGACATGTTATAAAACAGAGAGCTTTAATGGGGCAATTTGTAAGAAAATACTTACACCTTTTTAAATGGGGGTCACATTCTGCTTATAATTAGGGGCATTAGTGTACACATAGATTGTGCGAGTTATTCTTAGGCACCCCATAATGCAGAGCTTAAAGGAGAACTGTGTGACTGTGTTGGTGCGATGGTGTCACTGAAGCAGGGAAGACCATAGAGACTATATAGAGGTTTTCACTCTGATCCAAGGTGCATGTGTATGACTGAAAGATCCTGTCATCTCCTAGAGATAGGGATGAGTTTTTCTGTTTTTTTTTTTGCATATACTTAATTTAACACATAATCCACATAATTACTTTCAAAGTTTGATGAAGGGATCATTATATTAAAAAGTAGTGAAGTAGTGTTGAGGTGAGTTGTCCTTTAATTGTCTCACCTTGTCCCTATTTAAAGGACAACTGTCATCAAAGTTACACTTCTCATTTTTTTAAAATGTTTATTTGATTCAATGAAACGTAATAATTTTTTTTTTTAAAAACATGTACTGGTATATTGTTTTTTTTTTTTATCGAGCAGCAGGAAAGTTCACATTAAATTCTCACTTTAGTGAATAACCCAGTAAAAGTAAATCATCAACAGGGAATCAAGTTGCAAAAAAAACAGATGAAAAAGTTGCCAAGGATGATTTTCAGCCACCTAATTGCTGATAATAACACCCAAACAACCCAGAACGACAATGGGAAGGAAGACCAAGAAACAAAAACCGGACCGACCCAAACAGGGGGCCAGCATAAGGGATCTCTTCACCCAAGCGCAAGGTGCATACAGCCCCAAGATGGCCACCAACCTCGAGGAATTCTTGGACTCCTCAGGGGATTTCTACCCAGAGGAAGAGACTACCTTACCTCCAGGGAGACCCCAACAACCAGTACCAAGCATCGCGGCTGCAGAACCGGTGAAGGCGATGCTGCTGAAGACTCTTCTAGGAGATTTGCAGAAAACCCTCCAGGCTGATGTCGCACAGCTACGCACAGACCTCACGGGCCTGGTGGGCCGTATTGACGCGGTCGAAGTAGCCTCCATGCGGCAAGCACAAGAAATAACGGAGCTCAGGCAGGAATTGCAGGCACTAAAGCAAAAGCAGGCCAAAACTGACCAACGCTTCGCGGCATTAGAAGATGACAGGCGCCGCAATAATCTAAAGATCCGCGGGATCCCGGAGGACATACCTGCGGAGGAAATCCCACACCTCCTACGGAGGCTCACAGGAGCCCTATTGACGCCTAAGCAAGCTAGGAACATCGGCTTTGAAGTGGCCTTCCGGGTCCCGAAACCCCGGAGAGCCCCTGAGGCAGCCCCCTGACACCTGGTGGTGAAGTACAGGAGCGCGGCTGACAAAATGGCCGTACTCGCGGCCCTGAAGGGAGCAGCCACCTACAGCTTTGAATCGATGGTCCTGTCTTTCTTCGCGGACCTGTCAGGGGAAACTCTGCAGTGGCGCAGGCCCATGCTACCCGTCACCAAACTGCTCCGAGAGAAGCAGATTACCTTCCGCTGGCGCACGCCACACACTCTACACATACAACAAGATAACAAGGCCTACTCCATTTCGGACATCCAAGAAGCACCCGCTTTGCTGCGCCTGCTGGGCCTACCTCTGGAGGAGCTACCGCCCATCACTGCACAGGAAGCATCAGCAACGGTTCCGAGATGGGATCCAACGAAGACAATCCCTTTCATCCCACGGGGAACAGGGAAACCCGAGTATGCAACAGTGACCACATGAGGGCCCAGCACCCGCACCGGGACGTTCTTCCTCATTCCAGGACTGAAACTACGGGACTGACACCCTGGCTGAACGGTCTTGCACACCAATGATCTCATGAGGAGGCGCCGCAAAACCACCCAGACAGATCTCTGCCGTTTTTTGGTTTTTTTTGTATTTCTTGTTTCCATAGTTTTTATTATTATTAGCATTTCTCTTTTCAGTTTTGACTTTTCTGATATGCTCTCACATTTGCCTTAATTGCTGCCCAAGACACCCCATGATAGGCCTTAAGGGGACAGACCTCGGGACACTATTACTCTCCCAAACCCGAGCAAGAAGCTCACTAAGCAGTCTCACTGCTACATTAACCTCCGCACCCACGTAGCTCACCGACAGAGACCAGGCCACAAGGAGCAGGTTTATCCCTTGGTCCCCACACCTGCACCCCCCCCCCACACCCCAGGGTCACAGGGGACACTAACCCACTTGGCAGACCGCAAGCCTCTAGACACCCCCCAATGGACGATCTCCACGTACGGTACCCAGGTAGACCTCACACATCAGATATGCGGACTGCCATGTACTCTATAGACAACTAGATATGGCATACACTAGCAGCAGGAAGAACCTGCAAGACATTACTCAGACAACTCATTGCTCACTACATGTACTATGTCGCCACACTAGACGATTTCCCTGCATACCTTCAGAACCAACGTTTAATTAATAAAAATGTGCAGCCGACAAACCACCATATCTCTGACCAATATTGATTGTTACTATTGCACTTGTTACAGCTAATATGGCATTTTCCAGCATGTAAGCTATCTCGTGCACATGAAAAATAAAGAATAAAAAAAAAAAAAAAAGAAAAAGTTGCCAAAACAATAAAAATGTTGTTGTCCCCAGTTTCTAATTCCTAATTCACTGTTTTGTTAATCCTCTTTATTCAAAAAAAAAAAAAATTATTTAAAGGGATGATGTCAGCATCCAGACCACTTCATAGATATACAGAAATGTTTACATTGCTAGACACACCCTTATTGGCTTTTAAACTGAACCTGACAGCCACTACTAGACTGTGCTTCTGCTCTGAGAACTGGCTTGGTTCATGGTGTTTGTTTCCTTACGTGATGCAGAGGAATACTGACCGTCCTCATAGAGAAGCATTGGATTCACTGATTCTCTATGAGAAATATTGGGTTGGAGGCAGTAGAGCCCTGGGCCCTGGTGCAAGATTTGTTTTGCACCCACTACCACTTCAGACAATTAACCTCTAATTCCACTCTGGGGAGATCTCAAAACGTGTGGTTCATGCAAGGTCATTTATTTTATTCTTTGTTGACATGTTTTGTTTTATGATTGTGCCATTCTGTTATAACCTACAGTTGACTATGAATCCCAGAAGAAATAAAAGAAATGTGTTTTGCCTGCTCACTCATGTTTTCTTTAAAAATGGTACATATATTACCAATTCTCCAAGGGCATGCAAACGTTTGAGAACAACTGTAGCAATAAAGAAACATAGGAGTGCTTTCACCTCAGTTGACCTCCACTAAGGCCCTCAATGCTTTCCCTTCACTAAAGGCATAAGTGGGCCCATGGACTTTGTTGGGCCCAAGTGGCATTGCACATGCAGTGGTTTAGCCCCTGATTGGTGGATTATGGCTTTGCTAAATATGAGCTTCTTGCCCACAATGCTTCTCTATGAGTGCATTGGATTGGACGAGAAGATGGAAGATATCAGCGTGTTTGCTGATTTAAAAAGGAGACAGATCAGGCGGCTGCAAGGACTGTGCTGGAAAAAAAGATAAGTAAATAGTTATGAGATTTAAAATTTTAATCGTAAAAGATGGGCAAAGGTGTGCTGGGGACAGAGTACATAAAAAAAAAATGAAAATAAATGTATACAGTAGAGATTCAAAGAAACATGCTATTTTCAGCATTATGTTTTGACTGCTGATAAAGAAAAAAAAATTTCTAGGTTCTTAAAGATAATGGCCTGGTGTTAAAGGAACACTATAGGGTCAGGAACACAAACATGCATTCCTGACCCTACAGTGCAAAACCCACCGTTAAGGTGGCTTGCCACCCCTTAACCTCTTTAAAAACTCACCTAATTTCCAGAGCTGTGCGGGTTCGCTGGCGCTAGTTCCGCACCCTTGGTGACATCATCAGAATTACCGATGGGAAATTGCCGTGGGGACGCTGAACGGCAAAGCTGCCTACTGTGACGCACTGAGCCAGGAAGCACCTCCAGTGGCCACCTGAGGAGTGGCCACTTGGAGGTGTCCCTAGGGGCAATGTAAACACTGCCTTTTCTCTGAAAAGGCATTGTTTGCATGAAAATGCCTGCATATAATGATTATACTCACCAGAATAACTACATTAAGCTGTAGTTTTTCTGGTGACTATAGTGTCCCTTTAAATGTATTCTATGAAACTATGAGATACATTATCTGCTATAGTTTCTCAAGCTACGCCTGTCTTAAATGAAAACAATAATGTCCCTATTAGTGTAGTTGTCGCCCCAGTGAATAAAAACCCTAACAACACTTGTTAATTTACCTTAATTCCAGCGCGGAGACTCCCTCTGCGCTGGTTAGGTCTCCTTCTCCCACAAAGTTAGGCTGATGGGGGAACTTAATGTGCATGCGCAGGAAATGCCGTGCACATATTAAAGCTTCCCCATAGGAAATCATTGAATCGTTGTTTTCCTACCGGGAATTAAAAGACATTAGACATCCTCATGCAAATCATAAGTACATCTCATGCCGTTTCAAGGAGTTAAGTACCTCTAGTGGAGGTGGACCAATCCTGCAATGTAAACATAGTAGTTTCTCTGAAACTGCAATGTTTACATTGCAGGATTAAACTGACAGGGAAACTACACGCAGACCACTTCAATAAGATATAATAGAAGAGTCACTCACCTAGTTTGATATTGGGTACAAAAGTTATTTTTTTACAGAAATGACAGCTATTTAATAACCACTACCATAATGTTTTCACCCATTGTTAATGAAAACCCAGGGCTAGCACTGCTGCCAATAGCAACATATGTGTTGTAAGGGGAGAACCAAGTAAAATAAATGTTCTTACTTCTGAGCATAACTCATTTTATACGCTAAGCATGTATTTACCTCATCCAATAAATGTATTAATTTGACTCTTACAGAAACATAGAAACATAAAATGTGACGGCAGATAAGAACCATTCGGCCTATCTAGTCTGCCCAATATTTCAAAATACTTTTAATTAGTCCCTGGCCTTATCTTAAGTCTAGGATAGCCTTATGCCTATCCCACGCATGCTTAACCCCTTAAGAACCGGCCTGTTTTTGCGATGTTGTACATTAACGACCAGGGCTCTTTTAACACTTTTGTGGTGTTTGTGTTTAGCTGTAATTTTCCTCTCTCTCATTTACTGTTCCCATACAAGTGACAGGCAACAGAGGGTTGTAGTTAATGGAATATATTCGAAGCTTGGACTTGTCACCAGTGGGGTACCTCAGTGATCTGTACTTGGACCCATTCTCTTTAATATTTTTATTAGTGATATTGCAGAAGGTCTTGATGGTAAGGTATGTCTTTTTGCTGATGATACTAAGATATGTAGCAGGGTTGATGTTCCAGGAGGGTTGAGCCAAATGGCAAATGATTTAGGTAAACTAGAAAAATGGTCAGAATTGTGGCAACTGACATTTAATGTGGATAAGTGCAAGATAATGCATCTTGGACGTAAAAACCCAAGGGCAAAGTACAGAATATTTGATAGAGTCCTAACCTCAACATATGAGGAAAGAGATTTAGGGGTGATTATTTCTGATGACTTAAATGTAGGCAGACAATGTAATAGAGCAGCAGGAAATGCTAGCAGAATGCTTGGTTGTATAGGGAGAGTTATTAGCAGTAGAAAGAGGGAAGTGCTCATGCCATTGTACAGAACACTGGTGAGACCTCACTTGGAGTATTGTACACAGTACTGGAGACCGTATCTTCAGAAGGATATTGATACCTTAGAGAGGGTTCAGAGAAGGGCTACTAAACTGGTTCATGGATTGCGGGATAAAACTTACCAGGAAAGGTTAAAGGATCTTAACATGTATAGCTTGGAGGAAAGACGAGACAGGGGGGATATGATAGAAACATTTAAATATATAAAGGGAATCAACACAGTAAAGGAGGAGACTATATTTAAAAGAAGAAAAACTAGCACAACAAGAGGACATAGTCTTAAATTAGAGGGACAAAGGTTTAAAAATAATATCAGGAAGTATTACTTTACTGAGAGGGTAGTGGATGCATGTAATAGCCTTCCAGCTGAAGTGGTAGAGGTTAACACAGTAAAGGAGTTTAAGCATGCGTGGGATAGGCATAAGGCTATCCTAACTATAAGATAAGGCTAGGGACTAATGAAAGTATTTTGAAAATTGGGCAGACTAGATGGGCCGAATGGTTCTTATCTGCCGTCACATTCTATGTTTCTATGTTTCTATGTCTAGATAAATACACTTTATAGACAAAACAACAGAAACAATAATATGTTCTCCAATAATAACTTGATAACACAATAAATAAGTCTCATGGAAATAGGGATTCCATACCTACCATATGTTCTAGAACACATATCATGTATACAAACTGATGGGCATATGAAAGGTGCTGCCCTGTAGTATATAGAAGTCAACTACAGATAATACATCAGGTGATAAGTTAACCAGGAATCCTGCAGCATATAAAGTCTACATACTACATGCTACGAGTTAACACGATGAAAACATGTTTGTCCAGGAAAACACAGGAGATATCAAAACCCTAACAACTACTCTACAGCAACTGGTCAAGATCAACTTAAGTCAATGTTGAAGCATTAATAATATGAGGAAACATGTGATGTAATGACTGCTAATTCATGATAACACAACTTTTAGCATCATTAAAACAATGCATTAAACAAGGTATGGATAGAGGTGTATAAAGGAATTACCTTTCTTGCAGGCCCACGGGTTTCATTTTAAATGGAGATGGTCCGGCAGAAACAGGAAGTCTAATCTCACAGGTGCCTTGACACTGAGGATCTACAACAACATTTACAGGTTTGTGGGGATGCTCATGTTGAACCATACTGCTCGAACACTTTGCTTCTGACTGTGTAGGCTGAACCGGGAGAGGCGACAGGTGTATCTCTTGTTTTTTTTTGTCCTGTCTCAATGAAAACTGAATCTTTTCTTTTATTCTGTAGAGAACCTATGGAGATAGAAAGTAAAGAGTATCTACAATTTTCTCCTCCTACTGTATAAACAAAGCAAAGCAAACACATACATACATACAACAAAAAAAATCAAAGCAGTGTATTCAGAAAAAGCTCTGTAATTCGTGCCGTGGGAGGTTTCATTTTTTCCTTTTTAAGCTTTCCTTTTTAAGCTTTCCTTTTTTACATATTTTTTTTTTATTATTATTTAAAGCATGCTCCGAGATGTCCAATACATAGCTGGCTTTATAAAACACTCAGTTAAGAGCTTATATATAATGGCACAATTGTTTAAGCTTACTAATATGATAAGTCCGTCATTTAAATGTTTAAAACTGTTTAAGAAAGAGCAAAGCTAATTTTTTTGTGGAATGGCATGGAGGATTAGGGAATAAGAAAGTGTAAAAACATGTCACCTGTTTCTAGAAAAATAATTTTATATCCTATTTATAACCACTGTAAGTTTGATAAAATAAATACATAATCTAGAATTGGTTAAACTTAATCAAGTGTTTACATCTTTATTCACCTACCTGGTTTCTCCTGTAAGCTCGGACCCCTGTAGATTAAGATAATTTGAAAAACTATACTAAAACTGTACTAATACTTTCCAATGGTGTGGCCTCAGGATACTGCTTCCATAACCACAACAGAGGGCTGTGGTGGTTAATGTACGTTAGTGTTCCTTTAATAACAAAGTATTTAACACTATAGTCACTATAATCACCAAAACAACTTAGGTTAATGAAGCAGATTGCCCCTGCAGTCTCATTGCTGAATTCTCTGTCATTTAGAACTTAAATCACTTTTACTTCTGTTTATGCAGCTGCACATACAATCACACACCTCTACACAAAATTACAGACATATAGACACAAATAATTTCACATAATCACAGACATACACAAACACAATCACAGATCCACAAACGGACACATAATATCACAGACCTATACACACAATCACATACATACATACATACACAGACACACATACACACGCACATGCACACAACTATATATATATATATATATATATATATACACACACACACATTGATGCCAATGCTGGGATAATGTCATATTCCAGCTCATGGCTCACTGCATGACGCGCGTGGAAGCTGTGCCAAAAGAGTTTAGTAAGTAATGGGCTCTCTCGCCGCCCGGGAGCCCGGTTCAGGCCCGCATGCGGGCCGTGTGTTGGACATACTTGCTCTAGGGCAGGGATAGGCAACATTCGGCACTCCAGATGTTGTGGACTACATCCCCCATAATGCTCTTACACCCATAATGCTGGCAAAGCATCATGGGTTGTGTAGTCCAAAACATCTGGAGTGCCGAAGGTTGCCTATGCCTGCTCTAGGGTATGCCAAATATGATATAGTGATACTTGTTAACCATTTATGGGGAAATGGCATTTTTTTGCTGTCGCCATGAATTATCTTTCTCATTTAACATTGGCAGGTGGTGTATACATTCTCAGTAATAATAAATGCATAAGGCATTTAATTTTGTCTCGACCAAGGTCTGGCATAAACCTTTATTGGCCTTTGCATTGTTATATTCGTTTTTTATAGCTTTATAAAGTCCAATGTCCATTCAGTAAGCAAATAAAAAAAAAGTGATGAGTAGCAGTAAGTACATAATGCACTGCATCCGACACATGTCACTTACAAATACTGTTATTCAATTGAACCTTTGGTTTTCCTGTAAACCACTTACTACTAAATTTGGAGATTTATCTATATTTCTGACCAAAATTCTTCAGAACCGAAAAATTGTGAAAACGAACTACATTCTGAGATAATCAAGAATTGAAACAACTTATGATATTTACAAATAGCATCTTTAGTCGTACATGGATTTAATTCAGCTAAAGCACTTTGGTGAGGAGGAAGGACAGAGAATGTTTTCTGAGATAGCGGAGGCACACTGCCCCAAGAAGGCCCTCTAGTAGCCATCTTAGGAGTGGCCAGTAGAGGTATGCTTAGGCTGTAATGTAAACACTGAATTTTCTTAAAAAAAATAAACAAACAATGTTTACAGCAAAAAGCCTGAAGAGAATGATTATACTCACCAGAACAAAAACAATAAGCTGTAGTTGTTCTAGTGACTATAGTGTCCCTTTTACAGGGATTCGAGTCAGATTTTGAGTGGGCAATATACAATAGAAATTTTCTCTGTTATAGAAAATATTTAGTCTTATAAGCTGTAGAGTTCTAACAGACTTCTACAGACTACAGCGGCGGAACTACAGTGCAGCCAAGGCGGGGTCCATATGCTTAGGGGGCCCATCGGGTAGCACATCCACCCAATGGGCACATGTCTTTTCTGCCTTTAAAAATGGCAGTGCTTGGAGGAAGCAAGTACCGGTCACTCCCCCAGCTAACACACAAAGCCGCATGAGAGGGAGGAGGCATGGGAGAAAAGAAAAAGTGGTGCGAACTGGGAGAGTCAGACTCTGACTTCCAGCAGCCACAGCCAGTAGAGTACACTCTATGTGTCAGTGTATGTATCGGTGTGTATCTATGTGTCTGTGTGTGTAACTGTGTATCAGTGTGTGTCTGTGTGTGTCAGTGTGTATATCTGTGTGTCTATGTGTGTGTGTCAGTTTATGTATTTGCATTTGTGTCTGTGTGTGTATCTTGTGTGTTTGTGTGTTTGTTTTAGTGTGTATCTGAGTGTCTCTGTACCTGAGTATCAGTGTGACTATCTGTGTGTGTGTATATCGCTATGTGTCAGTGTGTTTATCTGTGTGTGTAACTGTGTGTCAGTGTGTGTATGTGTGTGTTTCTGTGTCTCTATGTGTTTATCTGTGTGTGTGTCAGTGTATGTATTTGCATTTGTGTCTGTGTGTGTATCTTGTGTGTTTGTGTGTTTGTTTTAGTGTGTATCTGAGTGTCTCTGTACCTGAGTATCAGTGTGACTATCTGTGTGTGTGTATATCGCTATGTGTCAGTGTGTTTATCTGTGTGTGTAACTGTGTGTCAGTGTGTGTATGTGTGTGTTTCTGTGTCTCTATGTGTGTATCTGTGTGCCTGTTTGTGTATCTGTGTCTGTGTGTACCTATGTGTCAATGTATAACTAAGTGTCAGTGTGTGGGTCTGTATGTGAAACTGTGTGTAGCTGTGTGTCAGTGTGTGTGTCGATGTGTCTGTGTGTGTATCTGTTTTTCAGTGTGTGTATCTGTGTGTTTATCTGTGTCAGTATATTTGCATGTGTGTCACTGTGTATCTGTGTATCTTTATGTGTATTTGTATCAGTGTGTGTGGCAGTGTTTACACTACACACAAATGCACGCTTGCATTCAAATGCCAATATTGACACACACATACTCCATACAAAACCATGCTTACATTTAAACACACAGTTGCTGCTCAGTGCTAAACACAACTCTGCAAAGATGAGATAATGGTAGATCATCAGCTGGCAAACCATTGTGGGACTTGTATGACAGATGAGGATCTACATTTAGGCCATCCTTGTGCTAGAGGAGTGCCCAAAAAGATTGCATCAGGACCCTCTTTGAATTAGCTCCACCACTGCCAGACTATGATCCATAGAATTAGTAAGTAACACAGAGGAGTTCATACAGAGAGTAAGGAAATACTGTATAGTAGTATATAGGAACCTGGGCAATACACAGAAATAAGGGTACTAGCATGAATCAATACTGATGGTATAACAGAAAAAAGGAGACACATTACAAGATGTAACATTAACATGACAAATAATTGGAGCTTGAAACACAAGTCCAGGAATGTCACAGGCTTGTCTGGTGCCAAGCAAAACCTCTTTCTTTTTTTGTTTCAGTCAATATTGCACTATGTCATACCCTTGTTTTTAGGTACATTAGCGGAATCCCTACATTTTCCGTGATGTATATATCTATTTTGGTCGGTTACCATCTGGGAGGTAACCTTGGGAGGCTGTGTACCTATATGTTAAAGGGACACTCCAGGCACCCAGACCACTTCTGCCCATTGGAGTGGTCTGGGTGCCAACTCCCACTACTCTTAGCCCTGCAAGTGTAATTATTGCAGTTTTTTATAACTAGATCTACTAGACAGCCACTAGAGGGCACTTCCTGGTTCCTGTGCTAGAGCTTCGCTGGACGTCGGACCTCCAGCGTCGCTCATTTCTCCATAGGAAAGCATTGAAATGAATTTTCAATGCTTTCCTATGGGGAGCGATAATGCGGCATTGCCGCGCATGCGCATTAGGTCTCCCCGGCCGGTGGGCGGGATCAGTCTCGCCCACCAGCCGACGCAGTCAGAAGGAGGAGCGGCGCAGAGGAGGAAGCAGCGACGAGGGATAGCGTTGCTGCCTCAGATAAGTTACTGAAGGTGTTTTCACCCCTTCTGCAACCGGGGTTTGGGGGGTGGGAGGGAGAGGGAGCCTGCAGTGCCAGGAAAATTGATTGTTTTCCTGGCACTGGAGTTTCCCTTTAAGTTAATTTAGGCTTTTTTTTCACAATGCACTGGTGTCACATGTTGAATTTTTATATTTGTATTTGATCTTTCTAAAGCATAGGAGAAGGCTGAAATTAAGAAAAATTGATGTAACTAAATGCAAGTTTGTGGATTGGTTGAAAGGCCGGGGCCTGGTAAGAAGATTCACCTAAATTTGCCACCTATCAAGAAGAGGGACATTGTACATCTAAAGAAACAGAAGAATAAATAATTCAACAAAAGACGAGATACCCCAAATGACTCTTGTGTGATCAGCAAACCAGGTACTCAAGCTTTAGAAACTGAGACTGCGGAAGCTGATTTGTGTATGATACAGTTTGTCAGAATACAGGTAAAGTTGCAATTAAGAATTTCTGGCACAAAATGTAATCAGTATTATTTCCCCAATCATGGATTTAAACAGGGAACTGTAATGGTTAAGCCCCATTTGCCAAGTTGGCAATACAATACAGAGACACAATAATTGCAGCTTCCATTTTGACCCATGGCCCACAAAGTACCAGAAACGATAGAAGGTATTATATTGGATTCATAGGGGAGAAAAAAAATCTCCACTAAGAAAAAAAAATACAAATTTTGTTAATATTTCTGTTTATCCACTTACTTCTAATATTGATATATTATTTGTTAAAAATTTTAATAAATCAAGTCATTGTTTTTCTGAATACATAATAAAAAGAATTGCGGGCTGTTACAGCTTCATTAAAAAATGAAATGGCATGACGTTGCCAGTGTATTTCTGTATATAGGTGGGAAGCAAATCCTTGAGTTCTGCATTCATTGTGCACTTAAAAAAAAAAAAAACGCCCACTGCACTATAATCACTGTGAGAAATGTATTCAGTCTATCCAAATCATCTTCCCTGTTGACAATACATAACTGGGTTTTCTATATTTAGAAGCATGTTTTTTAACCTCTTTTGTCCTTATACATTCTCTCCTGTGTTCTAGAAATAGACAGGTGGAAAGTGACATTCTCTTTATATAAGAGACCTCGTTTCTTTATAACGAGTTTCTTCCTTTCTTCCTCCTCTTTCTTGTGATTCTTTTTCATCACGTGCTGAATACACATGTAGGAGCACAAGGTGAGCCAGCCATGGGGAAATTGCTGGTCTGATACAAAGGGGCTATTTTAATTACTCCTACAACCTAACACCATCAGTGGCGATCTCCTTTGCTGAGAATGATGGGAGTTAAAATGCCGGTGCCTTTTTACTCTGACAGTCCAGACATCAATTAAAATGGCAACATTATGAAGGCCTGTATTATTTTACAGGTCTTTTATGAACACAGTATGAATGGAGGGTCCCTCATATGGTGCTGTATCAGCATCGAGCTGCACAGTGCATTCAACATATCTCCCATTCATGTATTATACACAGATTATAACTTTACTATCTCTTTTGGTTTTCACTGTGTTTTTACAGCTGTGCTCAAAAGTTTGCATGCCCTTGGAGAATTGGTAATATATGTACCATTTTTAAAGAAAACACGAGTGAGCAGGCAAAACACATTTCTTGTATTTTTTATGGGATTCATATTCAACCGTAGATTATAACAGAATGGTACAATCATAAAAAAAAAAACATGGCAACAAAGAAAAAAAGCCCTATATCTTATGGGAAGCCAATGCAGGGACTGACAGAGGGGTGAGGCATGGGACAGGAAGATGAGCCTCGCCGCATTAATTATAGACTGCAATGGGGCAAGTTGGGAGCATGTAAGACCACTGAGAAGTGGATTGCAGTAGTCAAGGCGGACAGTGGCATGGACCAGCACCTTAGCCGCATCCTGCGTTAAGTAGGGGCGAATGCGCGCAATGTTTTTGAGATGGAAGCGGCAGGATTTGGCAATCAACTGGACATGAGGGGTGAAGGACAGGTCGAAGTCAACACCTAGGCAACGAGCCTATGTGGTGATGCTGATGGTAGCACCATTAACGTGGAGGGAGACAGAAACGGGAGTAGCAACACTTGAGGGAGGAAAGACCAGAAGTTCTGTTTTGAAAGTGGGCAGCCATCCAGTTATAAATAGCAGAGAGGTAGTCAGAGACACTAGTCAAGATGGGCGGCGAGAGATCAGAAGAGGACAGGTAGATTTGCATGTCATCCGCATAGAAGTGATATTGAAAGCCAAAGGAGCTGATGAGAATACCAAGGGAGGCAGTATAGATCGAGAACAGTAGAGGACCAAGAACTGAACATTGGGGGACACCAACAGAGAGAAGTTGGTAGGAAGAGGCAGAGCCAGATAAAGAAACACTAAAAGAGCACTGGGGGAGGTAGGAGGAGCACCAGGAAGGAGCAATATCTCGTAGACCGAGATTACGGAGGATGAGAAGAAGCTGTTGATGATTAACAGTATCAAAAGCAGCGGAAAGGTCAAGGATTAAGATAGACTAGTGACCATGAGATTTGGATCGTTTGATACTTTGGTCAGTGCCGTTTCCACAGAGTGCTGAGAGCGGAAACCAGACTGAAGTGGGTTGAGCAGAGAATTGGACTCAAGGATTTTAAATATGAGTTTTACATATTATCCTTTGTGTGCCTGTTTGCAAGCTACTTTCAAATTAAATTGCTAACCCATCCTATAAAAAATGATGACACTCTTCTTATATACGTTCACACGTGGGACGATATTTATGCATTTATTTTGCTATTGAGACAGAGAGGGATAAAATATTAAGAAGCTGTTTTTTGACTACCTGATCCATTTCTTACTGAGTATTGCTTATACCATCCGTTACTGTCATCGAGCTCAGACAATCGACTTTCCTGAGCATAATGGGAGTTGTCAGTCACTGATAGAGCTTCATTAGTTAGCTATACCTGCTCTCTAGTATAGTTTGGCCATGAAATATCTGTGTGATCTAATCTGCCAATGTTCTTGGCTTAGGGGGATTAATGGATCTCCTTCTTGTATTGTCACAAACAATGTGTCACTGACTGTCCTTCATTGTATTTTGCTGTGTAACTCATTCACTAAACACAAAACGAAACATAGGAATTTACAGAACTCACAACCGCTCGGCACAAAAGGTGGGGGAGGAGGAGGAGAGAGAGAGAAGCATTTGTTACTGCTCTATATTTTTTACACCTGAGCAAATATTGTTATGAACACATCCTTCTGTGCATCTGTCAAAATATGTGTTTCGTCCCGTGAATGTGCTTTCTGCGTGGTATTGTCTTTCAATGAAGTAGCTAATGCAATGTGCCAGAGCTAAATATCTTTAGGCACAAGATGCTAGAGTTCTGTGAACTGTCAAAAATTATCCAACATTCTTTCTGTTATTGCACACATGCTATAACCTTAGTCACTGTGCAATCCACAGGACTGCAAGATTACAAAATGTATTTCTAGGTTATTAAAGGGATGCTCCATGCTTTATATAATCCCGATTTTGCAATAACATTTCTAAATGATACATTCAAAATATACAGACAGGAATATAAAAAAAATAGAAAAGACTTCTAGACCTCAACTTTAAAATTGTTCTTGGAAGAAACAGCAAAGTATTTCTTCCAGACTTGGAAGACATTCCACCAGATTTGCAAATAGAGCTGTGCAAATCACTTGCTCAACCAGACAATCACGCATGTATGCAGCTTCAGCGCAAGCTCTCTCACAAAATGTCTGTCTGTTGGATATCACAGATAGAGGTAGGTGACTTATGCCTGCAGCAATGTTTGCAATTGTAAGCATTTGCGTGAAAGAAAAACAGGGATAGGGGATTGCCTTGTGTTAGTTGCTGTGGTGGTTGTGGTGCCTTGGGTGTCATTTTACCCAAAAACATATAACGACATTAATTACTATTTAAACTGCTTTCAGAGACTCTCCTCATATTTATGCTTTCCTGTGGTCACCTCCAAAGGGGCACTTTAAGTGGAGATGTGGGGTGCTCAACCCAAAAGAAAATCCAAATAAACAGAAAAAATGAATTGGGGGGTGTGGGCACACCCAGATCATGCATTTTTCAGCAGTGGTGCTGTAAATATCACATATAATTATAAGTTAATCTTAGTTAATCAAAATAAATATTTTGGTATGCATTAAGACCTTTGTAGACCTCATCTGGTGAGTCGATGTGTCTACTTAACTACTTATCTCTTCTGGGTCGCTGTATGTGCAGGTTCAGCTTTTCTGAGCACAAAACATTAAACTGTACTTTCCAAGTGAGCCTATTTAAGAGGGGCAGTCTGTATTTTGGGCCCAAATTCCAATGTCCCTTTTTTCTATCCGATACCTTCCAACTTCACAGCATCCTGTGAAGCAAGACATTGGTAGGAGGCATAAAGAAGAACATGTCATCAAAAGTATTTGGGCCACTGGCTCAGGGGCCACCCACGTGGAAATGGAGAGGTTCTTCATGTAAAATTGCATGTTCTGTCCTTGGTGGGCCGGCCAATTTTGCAATCGAAACTGTACGCCAGAAGAGTTAGTTCTTTAGCATGTTAAGTTTAATGTAATTTAATGTTAATGAAGGCAATCTGATTCATACATGGTGGCAATGTGCACCCATAAACAAATTCTGGAAAGATGTATTCAATGTAATCAATGTAATATACCAAATAACAGAAATGAAATTAGTCTTCAAGCCTGAAGTGTTCCTGCTAATCCTGAACTGGCCAAAAATGACAAAAAAAGATACTAATGTTAATGCTACATATTATTACGGCAGTTAAATTACTTTTAGCACGAAATTGGAAAACAGTGACAATCCCATGCACCCAAGAACTAATTACACGAGTCATATGGCAGGCAAAAATGGAAAGGGGAATCCTGGAGAAGACTGGGATACATGCATAAACAAAATGGAAACGTCAACCACATAAATAAAATTCCATAGAGTTAAAAAGTGACCCCTTTTCACTCCTGATTCTTTTTTGAGTTAAATAACTGCAAACTGGAGCTGGAAGTAATATCGTATTTGTCCTCTCTCCTGACCTTAGTATGTAATAATCAAATTGGACATAACTGATATTCAGTTTCCGGGAGGGGATGTGACAGGGAAGAGGAGAGGAGGAGATGGGATGAACATATAGAACTCCCCAAAACGGGCAGATAAACAGAATAAAAAAATGTATTGTAATATAATGGATGCAAGATGTGCTCTCTCTCTCCAAAGGTAAGCAGGGAAAGAAGATTGACAGATAGGAACTCACGATAGGATTTAATAAATAGGGTAGGGAGGGGGACAGGGGTGGGATATGGGGAATTTAATAAGGAAACATGGAAATATTTTATAACTTAACCAGGAGATATTTATAATGACAAGAGTACCAAGGCCTGAATTATAGAAGCATCAGCAAAAATAATACACGGCAGATAAATGTCTGAAAATAAAAAAAGTTTAAAGAACTCGAAATGCTAATAAATATCTTTTACTATGACGATGTACAATGCCGATATCCATGAAACTGCTAATACATACGTAAATAAATAAAAGGAAGTCTTACTCTGGAACCCGAGAAACCCTTCATATTTCTTGCCTGGTTTCGACCATTTGTCTAGAAAGGTTCCACACTACACACGGTACACTCACTCCAGCTCCCCTCACTACTATTTATTCCCTATTCCCCCATGTTCCCAAAACAAGAAAAAAAAAAAAAAGTCAAGCAGCATTCTTATAGCGCTCCACAATATTGTGTTAACCATGCGGAAAACAAAAAATATCCAATAAAAAAAATCTTTCATTTACTACTTTTTATAAATAGGTTTTAAATGTGTAACCTATCGAATGTAATGTATTGTGCATGTATATCAAATAACAATGTTATTGCAGTTAGCAAGTTTATCTCCCATGCTAAAATTTGCATAATTCACAATGATATTGGGTACAGTGACATAGGCTTAACAAAGTATGACCATACGGTGTAACCAAATCCCAATATTTACTAGTTAAGATATGTGCTTTTAAATCGCCTTGTAAAATGTAAATCTATTTTTCCTTAACCTGTATTTTGTTTTTTACATTTAACTGGGAATTGCTGAGTGTAATAAATTGGTATTTTGGGCAATACATAACTTATCTAGTTTTGTCTGAATGTAAAAAACTGTTTATTTTTGGAATCTATATTTTTTTTGAAATGATATTATAATGCCAAATGCATGTTTGGTATGTTTGTTTTTTTGTGCAGAAAATAACTTGCACAGTATTTGTATAATCCTATCTTTACAAACTGAGGGGTAGATAACTTAACAATGAGGAGAACAGAAGGGGATGGATGACACAAAAACAGAAGAGCTGGGGAATATTGTAAGCAACTAGCACATAATGGGTTGTCTGATAGTAAGTGCAAAACCTGTTTGTCAACTGCTCACCTACTCTTAAGGTTTCGAGTTTACTACAAAATTTTGATTAATAGTGTCAAAGGTCTTTCAAATTCCAAGAAAATAGCTCCAGTTAATTCACCTTGTTCTTTGAATGTTATTGAAAAATTTAGTAAAGACAGGCATAGTAAAATGATTTCAATAAAAAGGTAGATTTAATTAAGGTCACGTTAAGATCAGATATTCTACTGAGTTTTTTTGTATCCTGTTTTACGTATTGACAAGGCAATTAAAAATTAAATAGATTAAACCATTTCAGTTGGCATTATATGACAAATGAAAACTATGCATATGCTAAAATAATAAAAGTAATTGAAGGAATCAATAAATATATGACCTCATAGAGCTCTTTTACCATTGTCACATTTCCCATCCTTATTGCAAAAGAAGCCTAGCGTAACATAACCCAAAGGCTGCCCATTCACAAAATACAATGTTTGAGGGAATGAGGACTTTAATTACACCCCTCTGTTTTGCTAACCATTTCATGATAAGAAGTTAGACAAATGCACTTATGTCATGACAGTCCTGCTAAGTCATTTGTCATTAATGCATTAATATGATATAACCCAATACACCCTGTCGTATAGGGGCAGCAGATATTACTTCCTAGTAATTGGGGGTAATGATAATCTCCAATTTGAATGTTTTCTTTAGCCTTTTAGAGAGGATATACGGTTTGACTTCATGGAACATATTGGGCAGTTATTAATTTTTATAGTTTGTAAAAAGCTTTCAATCACCTATTAAATCATAGCCAGTATTATATGTATATTTAAACCACACGTACACTAGCAAGCCTTGTATCTGAAATGTTGAACCGCCTATTAAACCATACTTAGCATTATGGATAATTCTGTATAGATATCAGTCTTCAAATAAAGTACTGTGTATTTGGTTTCAAACGCGACACATCCAAATATTGGGCGATCAGCGATTCGTTTGCAATTCCGAACTCCTAAACACTGCGTGGCTGAATCACAAAACAAACCAAACAGACAGTGAATTACATTGATTTCTTTGTTTGCTAATATCGAGTTCTGCGATTCGGAGTTCTTTTTCCTAAAAGGTTTCATGGACGATATTTCTCTGAACCGAAACGTCACATGGATTAAACCCGAATTGCCTAAAGCTTTTTTCGTTTTTCTTTTGGATGAATCGATAGATTAACCAAATTTCAAAAGTCTATTGAATATAGTGAGAGCAAACTTCTACTCCAGGCAAATCTTGCAGAGAACTAAAGTGATGTTCTTCAAACAGGAGGAAGAAAGTTAATCTTTAAGTTTACATTAAGTAAAACTCAGTTTTCTATTATTCTGTATTTTTTTTTCATGTTTAAATTAACTATCTTTAACGTAGTGAATAATTACTTAAATATTTATGAATGTACCTGATATTAGTTTGGTTACCAGTATAAGTGAATTAAATAGTATCGATTGAAATAATACTAATATTATTTATAAACATATTCCGCCACAGTGATAAAAATATAAACCTAGTGAGTAACATAAATACTGGACTCTAATAAAACAGCTTACATACTGTATTTTCTACATTGTACTGTATATATGCCAAAAGTTATTTACATAAAAAAGCTTTAAATCAGGGGTTCCCAAAAGGGAGATCCCCAGATGTTTGAAAACTAAAACTTCCATGATGCTTTGCCATTTATAAAGTATTTTAAAGGCATAAAAAGCATCATGGGTGCTGTAGTTCTTCAAAATCTAGGGGTCTACCTTTTGGGCATCCCTGCTTTAAATGATACAGCAGCACTCGAACATATGCACAAATACACATTTGTCTCTCAATTACGCTAGTTTATTTTAAGAGTAATACCCCAAAAATAATAAAAATAAAAATAAGCAAATCCTAAATCACAGAGCTCCAATAAGCATCTAGTGTCGAAACAGAGAACGTGTGCCAAGTATCAACAATCTTCACACGTTGACATACAGGGATCAATTAATTTACCTGACTTTTGTTTTACATTATTTTTTAACATAGTTTAGCAAATCAATATGAATAAAGAAAAGAATTGTTTTGTAACTTACCATCAAGCACGTCACGATTATAATAAAGATGCTGAGAAAGATGACAATGGTATAAAATCCTTCTTTGGTCCATATTTGATCTGCTTCATGTTGTCCTTGCAAAACATTTTTCTTGAAAAATAAATAAAAATAAAATACATTTAAGTAATTAAAAGTAGTGATCTATAAGTGACGTAGGCATTAGAAAACATCTTGCTCGTGACACGAGGGACTGTGTTCAATGATCTCAATGGCATATGGATGTCTACAAATCTTTTTAATTCCAAATAATCTATCCACACACACATATTATGGTCAGATGTAACCTAGGGCAAACATTGCTAATGTTTTTCTTGGAGATCACCTGGTGTAGCCACACTAAAATAGTTGTCAGTCTGTCTTCATAGGAAATAGTTAAACCTAATATTTTTCCTTTTGCTTTTTTTCAACCCCTCCTCTAAACACCTACGCACCCATTCATTACATGTTTCTCTGCCTACCTAGCTACAGGTGGAGGCAGACTGTGCAGATGAATTAGTAAGCACACATTGTAAGTATTTCAAATGTATTCATTCACATTATGGTTGACTATTCTGTCTACATTGACTGTAAACGTGCCTGTGCTTCTAGAACACACAGCGATTGCCTGCATGTTTTAATTGATATATATGTTTAACTCATTTGCTACCAAGTTATTTTCTTTTAAACTCATATGCACTGTATCCTATGTTATTCTTTGTGGAGCATTTGGAATCTATTTAAAAAATACATCTGTTTTTTAAAAACCCATATGCTCCAAGTAATGAATGAATCACTACAATTCTGGAAACTAGCAAACCATTTTTTTCTAATTTCATCTTTTTATTTCTATACAGCGTGGAGCTTCCTAAGAAAGAGCAAAAATAATTCAAACTAAAAATAAAATTATACAAATAGCCACCACGACTTATATCTTCAATCAAAGTGAAAAAAAGTACCAATTTAGGGAGTTCTCTGATAAACTGCTGAAAGATCAAAATTAAGAAAGATAAGTTTTTTCAATCTTGACCTTTTAGCTGTTTATTAGATAACTCCCTAATTTCCCATCCTTAGGTGGAATTGCCATATTTAAGGGTAACAAATTAGTTAGTTATTAGGTAGAAAAGCTCTTTTCTTAAAGAGTTAGGCCAACCTCCAAGACCACTTCTGCTTTTAAAAGTGGTCATGGAGCAAGGAGTTTCAGCTTATCTTTCCAATTTTTTCCTACTGCATCACTGGATCTGTTTTGGCCAATAGGAAGTTAGCTAGATAGTGGCAGCCTGACCCAGTGTGTGCGCACAGCAGCAGCCTGAACCGGTGTGTGTGGCCAGCAGCAGCCTGAACCTGTGTGTGTGGCCAGCAGCAGCCTGAACCGGTTTGTGCGGACCGGGGCAGCTTGACCCCATGTGATGAGACAGCGGCCGCCTGACCCAGTGTGTGAGGCTAGCGACAGCCTGACTCGGTATGCGCGGACAGCGGCCGCCTGACTCGGTGTGTGCGGCCAGCGGCAGCCTGACCCGGTGTGTGCGGCCAGCGGCAGCCTGACCCGGTGTGTGCGCCCAGTGGCAGCCTGATCCAGTGGGTGCAGCCAGTGGCAGCCTGATCCAGTGCGTGCAGCCATTGGCAGGCTGAACCAGTGTGTGCGGCCAGAGGCAGCCTGACCCGGTGTGTGTGGCCAGCATAGCCTGATCCATGGTGTGCGGTCGGTTGCAGTCTGATCCAATGAGAGAGCTGTGGAGCAGGATCAGAGACAGAGCAAATAGCTGACAGACCCTGGAGCTTTGGAGCCCGGGAGCTTCCCTTGTGGCTTTGTGCAGCTGGATACAGTGGTAAGGAGTATCCTCTCCCCCATCACGCTGATAGGTCATTCTATTAATCACAGACACTAATAAAGATTTACACAGCCCTCCCTGCGGATGGCAGTAACAGACTTCCTGTGAGTTTCATCTGCTTTAATCTTGTGTATTACATTAAAGGGCCCCAACACTTCTGTACACCAACTGCTACCCATCAGCCACTATTATCTCCCCCTCCCTCTATTGACATAAATTCTGAATTAAACAAACTGCACAATAAGGGAAGGTAATACATTTTATCTCTTTTTGATAGTATGTAGGTAGCCCATGTGAGTCTCGACCTGAGAGATTTTGATTAGAGCTGCATAAACAAAGTGATTTAACTCCTAAATGGCTGGGAATTAAGCAGTGAGACTGTAGAGGCATGATGAATACAGCACATTAGCTAAAGTTGTTTTGATACTTGGAGTGTCCCTTTAGGGCTCAATTAAATGTGAGTGAAATGTCAACATTCCTTCTAACTTATCAAGCCCATTGTATTTGTTACATAATTGTACTCACTTTCCACAGTTTCTATACAGCAACTAAACCAGTACTGTGAGGGTATATACTTGTTTATGATTAAGTAGATTATGACACACTTTGTATTATGTTACATATCGTATAAAAGCCTAAACATTTTTTTTCTAAATTTGCATTGTTTAATACTATGTTGTTGCATAATCAATCAAAGTTGATAGTCTAGAAGAGTCCAAATACTCTGCGTAGAAATACATGATGTCTTTTAGATGTTATTGTGTGCTGTAGGCCCATTTTCGTTTAAATGTATATTAAAGATATATAATTTCTTCCTTCCCCTTCCCACCTCCCTACCCACTCTTTTCTATCTTTCTTTCTCATACTGTTCCCAATTATATCCTTTCTTCAAATATTTCGTTCTTTTATGTTATGTACTCAAAATGTTCATTCTATTGAAGACCAAATCTCTAATACCGTAACCATCAAAAAAATGGATGGATAGGACTGTGCAGATCTCTACCATCAAATTGTGTTTTTCCGACCTCACAAACACATATTTATTAAATATAGGAAACAAGTAAACATTTACAAAAATACCATTTAATTCTACATTAAGAACATATTTAGTACAGTTTTAGAGTTTTAGTTGGTTTGTATTATTTTTACGTCTTTTGTGATCTATACTTTGAGAGAAGTCAGTAATTCTCACACAATAGTTGCATTATATTTTAGTTATACCAATAAAAATAGTCAAATAACTTAAAGACTAAAATAACAAAATAATTAAAATAATTGACAAATTCAACTTAAGAAAATTAAAAACACTATCTTTTTCTAGTCAGTGTGTGTTTTTTATTATTCTATCCAGAGCTAATACCTTATCAATAATATTTATATAGTGACAACATAATCTGAAACACTTTACAATTTCAGAATGGGCATATCTGACAACAAGCAGATGACATACAGAACATAACAGAGACACAATGTGTAACCAGCCTTTTTAAAATATTGCTACAAGATTACAATTAAGATATAACTGAGCTGTAACATCTATTGTTATTATGCAATAAAGAGTGAGTTGTCATTAAAGGACCACTATAGGCACCCAGACCACTTCAGCTTAATGAAGTGGTCTGGGTGCCAGGTCCAGCTAGGTTTAACCCTTTTTTCTATAAACATAGAAGTTTCAGAGAAACTGCTATGTTTATAATAGGATTAATACAGTCTCTAGTGGCTGTCTCATTGACAGCCGCTAGAGGCACTTCCGCGCTTCTCACTGTGAATTTCACAGTGAGAAGATGCCAGCGTCCATAGGACTGGCTATGGACTGGCTGAATGCGCGCGCGCACATTCAGCCGAGGAGGAGGAGAGGAGGACGAGAGGAGGAGGAGAGTCCCCCACCCGGCGCTGGAGAAAGAGGTAAATTTAAACCCTTCCTCACCCGATAGCCCGGTGGGAGGGGGGCCCTGAGGGTGGGGGCCTCCTCAGGGCACTATAGTGCCAGGAAAACAAGTATGTTTTCCTGGCACTATAGTGGTCCTTTAACTGAAAACTGAAATGCAATATTTAGACAAAAAAATGATTTGGAAAAATTCACCAACTCAGCTAGAGTTGCAGCTTGGCTAGATTTGCCTGATATTTTGTAGTTTGCAATTCTGCAATTCATTGTGTAGCATTATAAATGCTCCAGTCCTGTTCTGTAACCTGTCATTAAAGAAGAGGCTTTAAGAATGGAAATGTCCTCTTTGCAAACGTCATTTTTTACGTGTTACAAGATAATCACAGTGTGTAATTCCCTGAGGCATCATATTGTTTTTTTACTCTATGTTCTTCGCTTCTAAACATTAGGCATGTTAAACGCGGTCAAAGTTATCATCAGTTTTGCAAATTGTCATGAAATCAAAGTGAATTCAAAATTAATTTCAAATCTTATATTGGAAAAAAATATTTGTCAGGTATTTTTTTTTTCCAGATTAAATACTTTGGTTAAAAATGTAAAATTCACTTTGACCTCCCAAACAATTTACACTTCAGCAAATAACCCTATGAAAATTCACTGCAGGTATATATATTGTAAAAACAATGTTATGTTTAACATTTGCACAAATTCTAATATGTTAAAGAGAAATGATAATATAGATAAATTATATTTAAGAGGAATAATACAATTTATAGTTAAAGGGACACTATAAGCACCCGACCACTTCAGCTCATTGAAGTAGTCTGGGTGCACTGTCTCTGTCCCCCTCAGTCCTGCAATGCAAATCATTGCAGTTTTTGATAAACTGCAATAATTACATTGCAGGACTAAGACTGCCTCTAGTGACTGTCAATCAGACAGCCACTAGAGGCATTTCCTAGTTGCTAACGAACTTTTGGTCTTCGAACTGACAATGGACGTCCTCACGCTCTGCACGATGAGATCCAACATCAGTTAAATCCCCATAGGAAAGCATTAAAGCAGTGTTTTCCTATGGTGAAGGTCCAATGCGCTCTTAACACTTACTGTCAATGCGCATTGGCCCTCCCCCGTTGGGTGACATCGGAGAAGAAGGAGTTCCAACCAAGTGCCAAGGGACTTCGGTGCTGGTATTGAATAATTAACTAAAGGAGTTTTTAACTCTTTAGCTGCCGTGAGGGAAGGGAGTAGAAGCAACCAGAGTGCTCTATAGTGGTAGGAATACAAATTTGTACTCCTAACACTGTAGAATCCCTTTAATAGTTACTTCCTCTCAAGCACTGGTGCTTTAACACAGGGATCCCAGTCCTAGCCCATTTACTACACTCTTGGACCAACATGAAAACAGTTTTTCACTCAGGGCATAACTACCCATTGTCAAGTGCATTAGACCTCTGTCACTTCATTCATATATTGTTCTAGCAAGTTCATGACACGCTCACCATAGAAATAATGACTGCAAACCTAGCCCTTACTATAAGCTGCAGCTTTATAGAAGGGTTCTCCTGGTCTACCCTGTCACTTAGGTCAAAACTTTCAATGTCACTCAGTATAGAAATCTATGCAAACAAGTGATTGACAGGTGGAGAAGGGGCCATATTTATACTTAGATATATTTAAAGCTCTATATATTTTCTAATAATTATGCTAGGACAAGAAATAGATGAAATGTAATGTTTTTTCATTTAAAGTAAAGTGGTGTGTCTGTTAATGGATTATGATATAATCAACAATACACTCCTTGAGATAAAGTGGTGCCTGTGCCATTATTGGTCCTTTAAGCTTCTGCTCATGGATGGACATTTTACAATTCATCTGATAGGATCCAGAAATTGCTCCAAAGTGTGAAAATCAATTCAAAGCCAAAACAGCTCCATTTGATTTTTTTGTAATGCAGTGTTCAACTCTTGTCAAATGTAACATTTCTTCATTACACTGAAAAAAGCTACCCACGTGGTACATTCCTGTAACATCATTAGCCATTGGCATAAACCCTTTGGTCTTTGGCAAAAGTACAAACTGGTAACAAGGTTATTTTTAAATTTCTCTACTAACTGACTTACTTACTGCCCTTAGCCTGTCCAAAAGATAGCTTGTAGATTTTTAAAGGGACACTGTAGGCACTATAATAATATCATCTTATCGAATTGGTTATAGTGCCTGGAGTCCCCTGGTACTATCCCTTCATTCAGTGTAAAAAGATTTTAAGCAGTTTACCACCGTAGTCCTCTGTTATATTCTGAATTAGTACATACTTTACTCTTAAATAGTGTTTGTTACCACTCCTTCACAAAGTAAACCTGTCAGTGTGTTTCCTCTATATTTATACAGTATCTGTTTGACCACGCATGGCTAGACCCATTCTTTTAAACAATGGTCTTGTTATCCTTTCTGGCTTAACTATAGCAACAGTTTTTCCTTTTGCGGGCTCTGCAAATCTTACCGAAACGAACATTCCAGTGGTATAAATAAATGTATTTATATATAATGCTGGGATGTTCTATGGGCTATTTGGATTACTGGGCCCTCTTTTTCTCTTAAAATAAAGAGGTTACTTACCCCTTTATTTGGAAACCAATATCTTTCTGGTTTTCAGCATCGGCCAAGGAGCACTGTGCTGGACACCCACAATGTGGAACTTCTGGAAGGACCTATCAGCACTCAGTGGATAACCAGGAATCTTGCCAGCACACACTCAGTTTGAATTTGTGTGTGTATGTGTTTGTCTATGTACATTAATGCGTGTTGGTGTAGAATGTGTGTGTGTATGCATATGTGTGTATGTACATGAATCTGGATGTGTGTAAATACATATGAATATATGTGTGTGTGTGTGTATGTGTTTGTCTATGTACATGAATGCGTGTTTGTGTAGAATGTGTGTGTATGTACATGAATCTGGGTGTGTGTGTATATGCATATGTGTGTATATATATTAATATGTGTGTGTGGGTGTGTGTGTGTGTGTGTGTGTGTGTGTGTGAGTGTGTCAGGATCATATCCTGACAAACAAGACTTATGTTCCTTTTATTTCTGTTACTTTAAAACAAGTTCCTGCTCTGATGTTAGTATTTACCACTAGTGGCCTCCCTGGCCTCTAGTTCTGGAATCTCACCTGCTCATGTTTAATTACTCACTTCAGCTACAAAAGGTTACACCCAACTAACCTCAGGGCCTTTACATTGAAGTTGGTGATTTGCCTGAAAGACTTTAGTTCCTGGCTCCTGTGAACCTGCTCCAGACTTACCCTCAACCCTGCTCCAGAATTACCTTCAATCCTGCTCCATACCAACTTGCTGCAGACTTACCTTCAAACCTGCTCCACTCTTACGTATGATTTTGACCTCTGCCTCTGTTACCAGCCTTCCTGTGTTACAAGACTGCCTCTGTTATCAGCCTTCCACTGTAACCAGCCTGCCACTGTAACCAGCCTGCCACTGTAACCAGCCTACCACTGTAACCAGCCTTCCACTGTAACCAGCCTGCCACTGGAACCAGCCTGCCTTTGATACCAACCTGACTTTGTTTCAACCCTACCTGGAGATCACAGACTTTCTTTATTATTTGCAAGTATCCTGTTTTGTGGCATATTGCCTTAATTATGTTTTTTCCTCAAGTTTCATAATATATGTCTAAAAGCACCAATAAAGTCTCAAATAACAACCCTGGCCAAAGTCTCCTATCTGACCTGCTCAAGATCATGACAGAGTGTATGAATGTGTATGTATGAGTCTGTGTGTGTGTGTGTGTGTATGAATGTTTACGAGGCTGTATGTATGTATATCAGTGTGTGCATCTGTGTATATATGTCCATGTGTGTGTGTACATGAATGGAGGTACATGTGAAAAAAACAGAGTATGTATATGAATGTGTATGTTTGTGTGTGTAAGTTCCCAAATAAAAATGTTTTTTTGGCGGGGGGAGGTGTAAATTTAGATTTTATTTCTTTTTAAGGACAGACTATATTTTAGGTTAAAATTATACAGAAATATAGGTATTTATGAAGGGTTTGTAGACATTCATCTTTGTCCATACAATAATTCGAGCATCCACTGCACACATTAACCATTTTAGAGGTATGGTTTCTATATATTTCATTGTGTGATTCACATTTTCAATGCTTAATCATTTTCAGTTATAATAATACGATTTATATTCATTAGGCTATATAAAAACAGTCTTTACACAAAGCCTATAAATGCACTTGAACATAATGCAAAAAAAAAAAAAAAATTTAAGTGATAACATGCTTTTTTCCTCTAGCACATTGCCCATCAATATCTGCCTTTTTTAGCCTCTGAACTAAGGTAGTAGAGATGGTAAAACAAAAATCTATCAGGTTTTCTACTTACCTCTGCAGATATCTCAGTAATTCCAAAATGGGACAATCTTTGGTGTAAGGTATGCAAGTTCAGCGAACGTAACACTTCGGCAGAAGGAAGTGCCTCCGGAACACCTATTTTTTTGTTCAGTGGAGAAATGAAGAGCTCAACACAATTCCTCTTACCCTACATGAAGGAGAAATATTGTGAAAACTGTTTAACTTCTTCTTTTGAACATGTATTTAATAAAAACATGAGTTAGTTACAACATAAACTGTCAGCACAACCTAACGAGCTGTCAGGAAACATTGTCTTAAATATAACCTTCCTAAGAAATTATTTGTCAAGGAAGTTATGAAATAAACAGTTTTGTCATCACTCTCTGTCATAAAGGGGTTAAAGGAAATCTACTTTACCCCAAAAATTACTCTTTAAAATATACAGTCATTTTTGCAACTGGTCTTTTGTGGTTGATAAAAAAAAAAGTCCATCTGTGATATCTAAATGATGAATTAATTAATTAATTTCCAGTTGTATAAATTATTGTATTAGCTTCTGTATGACATCGAAAAAGGCAACAAGGTGAATTGCCCTAAAAGTTGAAATAGCAGAAATTGTTTGGGTGCTTGACAGGGCAGGATTGGTAACTTTTGGTCTGAAGAACACGTACAAAATACAGAAAACAAAGATGGGTTTAGGCACTCCAAGGTTCAAGTAGGTAATTTATTCAAACCCGATGTCACACCGCACCGTTTTGACCTACAAGGTCTTTATCAAGCTTTATCACTGCAATGTTTCGACCCACAAGGTCTTTATCAAGCTTTATCACTGCAACCTTTCGACCTACAATATACTTATAATATAATTGGCAAAAAAAAGCAGTTACATATATATATCAAAATATACATTATTCAGCAAGGATTTCACTAAATTAGCCAAACTCAAAAATGTCTCTAAATTAACTCTTAAAATATGCAATGTCCTGGTCAACTCCTGACAATTCCTGACAAACTCTGAAAGTCTACAAAGACATAAATAACATGTATAGTGAATTGGACTTACGTTCAGTCGATTGATGTGAACTTGCTGTGGCAGCATGCCTAGGGCTGCCGCAACTCCCTGCCGAAACCTCCGCAGCAATGTTGTGTTCAATTTGTTTACATCCATTTTCAACATCTGAAAGACATGACAAGATCCTGATTGGAATATAATGTTCTCCACTGAAAATCCAAGTCTGAGATCCCTTTCCTGCTTTGATTCTTTAATAAATTGTGTCTTCTCTATATACTCAATGCACAGAATGCAGCAGCTACAGGACCAGTCTCCTTATAATTTTTATTTTACAAATACCATACTATTTACCAATTCAGTGAGACAGTCCTGATTTTGGACCATTGTCACACTGTCCTGGGTGTTTTCTTTGATTGTTAGAAAAGCCAGCTCATCATCTTTGCTAATAGAATCGTACTTGCCAAAGTTTGCATGCATGGAAATAGAACATCTCTGGTATCTACTAACAAACAAATAAGAATACAAGGTTTGCTGAGAGCTCTGTGCATGGGCTGCCCTGCAGGGGTAGAGGACTGACATGCCCAGTTTGGGGAAGTGAATGTGTCATTAGTGATGACACAATATACCCTCACACCAGTCCTGTTGGGCTGCTCACCATTTGAATGCATGAGCCATTTTTTTATCTAAGTCTGGTCCTATATGCATGTATTTTCTATATGCTTGACAAACAGCGAATCACTGTAGCTAATTCAGCTACGGTAAAGCATTACTACAACATCAAGGGATCTGTAGTGTCTGTGACAACACCGGCACACATGACTTAGGGAGCCTCCATACTGTCTAATGCTAATTCTGTGCATCATCTACATCTATCATTAGCACGCACTGAGCACTAGAGACAGACGTAATGAGCTTTTACCCTGGCTCATTTTCCAGGCATTACAACTGCAAGGGGAAGTGTAGATCTACCCTTCATGTCCCCCCAGTACTTAATGCTCTCGTTTTTTTCTTTCTTTTTTAAAAATATTTCCCACTCTCCATCACTCCCTCCTTTGTCTTCCCACACCCCTTCGCTCCCTATTAGCACCAGTTTAGTGTGCGTGCATGTGCTCTGAACAGTAAAAATGGAACCAATCAAATGCGTCTCTATGAGAAACATTTGATTGGATCAAAGAGGTGAAAAGATTGATGCAGCAAATATTTATTTCATTTTCAGTGTTTGGGGTTGAAATAGAGGAAGAGACTTACTTAGTAGTGCCAATTGGGCAGTATAAATTATTATTATAATTTTTTATGTGTATAGTTCCCATTAAAGATGGTAGAACTATAGACGTATTGTTGAGTTATAGAAATTTAACATTACATGCTAGAGCTCACTAGTTGGGTGCCATTACAGAAAGGCAAATACAGATTCCTTTTTACCTATTGATTTTAGTGTGGGCTCTGGTTGGACCTATATTTGGTGCCTTATACTGGGTTTCCCGCAGCAATTGGATAAAGTTACTGCAAATACATGGACTTCTTCCACTACACCACTGACGAAAGTCCACAAGGCTGTTACAGTGATGTAGGTGTCATAATCCGTGTGTTAATTAAAAATAATATTTCCTTAAGGCCAAAATGTAATTCAGGTCAACAGACAAGTATTCCAACAATTACATCACTGTAAAAGCCATGTGGAGTATTATTGGTGGTATAACGAGAGAAGGTCTTGAATATGAGTTATCTCCACAAGATGATATGAAACTTGATGGTAAAGAACTCAACTCATCATCAAGGTAGGTCATCAATCAGATTAATGCAATGGAGAGGTGGAAACCACATATACCAATACCAGTCTGCTTTATATTAGTTCGGGTGTTGAACCTTACCCCAAAGACTGCCTCCCACTGTATTCAAAAAGCTATGTAGAAATCATAACAATCTGCTATCCAGCAATTCCTGCAGCGTATGGCAGTCACTTTTACTCCAGCAACAGTTAACAAAACTCCTATAAATAATTTATATTCCAGTGGATATTTTGTTAACATAAAACAGAGCATCTATATGATTTTGTAAAATTTCGTTTGGAATCAGCAACAGAATAAACTTTTGAGCAAGCAGGTAAAGCATATAATTATCCAAGGCTTCCGTTTTAATAGATCTATAACATATAGATTTAAATTAAGTGCTGATGGAAACACTTGCTGTATACACAAGTATATCAAACGTCTTCAAATACAGAGATTGTGTTTATGGTGACAATGTTAGACAGTTCATTCGTATATGTTGTGAGATGCATGCTGTTTTGCGGACAAGTTTTTTAAAAAAAAAAAATCAAATATTATTGTAAAGATTATTCAATCCTTCCCCTAACAATGTATGAGTGATTATCTTACTTCACTGTTTAACCGTAAGATAATAAAAAAAAAAAATATAAGCTTCTTCATTATAGAATTCTTGGATTTCTATCGACCTGTGTCTCAAGTCTTGGCTCATTGACCTACTAAATGATTGTTTAAAGCTTGTATCTGTTGGTTGATGGACTTTTACATATTTAGAAACTTGTCAGGTTTGTCAGACAGGTTGTTCAGCCCTGAACCTTTGAGCTTAGATTTCATGAATAATGTAGCACTCACGTGTTATGATGTCAACAAACTTAGTTATGTGGCAACCCACTACTCGGTAAAAGTGAATCTGTCTGAAATCTCATCCCATGCCCCACGTGTACTGTCTTCAGGCGCACAAATGGATACTCACATATACATATCCCATTGTACAGCGCTACAGAATTTGTTGGTGCTATATAAATAATACAATAATAATAATATACAATGAAATAAACGTCCCTATTTAAACAAACGGCTTAGTAAATATTTCCTATTGATGATGTCTTTTCAAAAACATTAATGTCTCTAAAATTATATACTTAAATAAAAAAAATGACTTTAAATATTGGGCTTGGACATGTCTTAACTCATTGTTTCTTAATTATTTTTTTATAAGGGAGTGCCTTTAGTGAACGATCTTGCTAACCAAAAGGTCAGTCTTTTGTTTTAAAAGCCCCCCAAAACTATGACATTCAGAAAAAAATAATAGCAACGGATATCCAGGGCCGGTGCAAGCATTTTTGCCGCCGTAGGCAAAAATAAAATTTCCCGCCCCATTCGCTCCACCCACTCATGCAGACAAACACACGCTGACTCAAGTAGACACATGCACTGACCAATGCAGACTGACGCACACTGACCCATATACACACACTGATCCATGCAGACACATACATACAGACACACTGACCCATGCAGACACACACACATGTAGACACGAACTGACCCATGCAGACACACACAGTAGCCCTTGCAGACACAGACAAACAGAGACCCATGCAGACACACACACAGACCCATGCAGACACACAGTGGCCCATGAAGACACACACCATGAACCATGCAGACACACACACTGACCCATGCAGACACACACACTGAGCCATACAGTAACACACACACTGACCCATATAGACACACACACACACACCCATAGAGACACACACTGACTCATACAGACACACACTGACTAAAACAGACACACACACTGAACCAAAGAGAAACACACACACTGAACCATACAGAGACACATACACTGATCCATACAGACACACTCTGACCCATACAGACGGATGGAAAGTAAAAGAGGCAGTGGGTGGGGAGACCTCAAAGGTGTAGCTAGTTACACAACCCACATCACTGGCACTGCCTATATGGGCAGTCCAAACTAAAAGAAGGGGCAGGTCAGCCTAGCAGGAATGTACCCCAGGGTGTCTGTCAATCATGCTGGCCGGGCCCATTAAGAATTGGCCCAGTTCAAAGCGCTGTTACATGTTGCCCAAAATAGGGACACCAAGAAACAAACACTGTGTGGTAGGCCCAAAGCCCAAAACTGGTAAAATAACACTAGATTTGGAACAGATGGAAAGCCTGATCTCATGATCTGGTCTATGGTGTTCAGATACCACAAGCTGAGAATCTGCCAGGGTTATTTACAATAGTGCAAATTGTCAGTCATTTAAAATTAATTCAAGACCAATTTCAAATTGTAGGCTAATAATGTGTTTCTGGAAAGCTTCCCAAAGTTAGCTATATTTACAGTTTGGCTATATTGTCAAAAAACTTTAAATTCACCTTGAATTCACTTTGAATTCTTAACAATTCACATTTTAGGAAATATCTGATTGATCTTAAAAGACTTCAGACGAGAGATTAAAATATCAAGTTCCACAATGACTAATCCTATTGGACTACTGGTACAAAGACTGTTTCTCAACATATCACACACACCCTACAAAGCAATTTGATTGGTTATGTCCTATCATCTCATTTGTCCTTTCTCTGCAGTTCTCTAATTGTGTTCAATAAACGCATCATAAAAATTAGCCTTTCCTATGATATGAAGTGTAAGCAGAGTTTAATGAAACATTTGACCAATCATTGTTCTCAAGTCCATTTTAAATTAACCAGTCCTGAATTCAACACGCTAAAAAGCAACTAAACTAATTCAAGGACAATATTGCAAAAAATGAAGAAAAAAATAATCTTAAAATGTAGATTATTGGTCTGTTTGCATGTAACAAAAATAAAATGGTAGAAAAATAATATGTAAAGATAAAAAGTAATAAATAAAATGATTCAACTGACATTAAATCTACCCCCTAAACCAATGGTGCAATATGTCAAAATCAATAAATGCAGTTGATGGCACTAAGGAATTGTTACGCAGACAGTTTGCTGAACGCAGACTCCATATTAATAATTCAGGTGAATTGCATACAGGATGAAACTCTCATTCGGTAATATGATCAATAAATTTAGCTAGCTATTAGTGGCTTCCTACTTCTTACAATTCGGCATCATTTTTAGAGATAATAACCTAGCATTTTGCTTTTGATTGCACAATGAATTTTATGCGATAATAACAGAAGGACGCAGTCTTGGATTCAGCAAGATGAAATTGATCTAAAATATTTAATTTAAAGGAAGCTGTAAGATAGTTTTATCAGTTCTATAGTCAAAGAAAAAAAGACTTACCTTCCAGATTTTCAGTTTACTGTTAACCAATATAAAATAGGAAGCCTTTAAGAATCAGAATAGTTGCAATCATATCTCGATGCTTGTAGTCCTTAATGTTCGGTATTGTGTGTTAAGCACCTGGCTTTGGAAAGATGATGAAACTTTGCAGAAATTGCCTCACTAATTAGTCCTATAATTGCCAACCGCTCAATGCATTTCTATTTGGATGCTTGGTAGATAAACCAAGTATGATACGATTTTATATCCTTAGATCCTTAGCCATTCTATATCCTCGCAGTCTAATTATAAAAATAGACATTTATTCCTTGGAACCTCGGATGGCAAAGTGGTTCGTTGTCATTTATAATGCATATAGTAGATGTTGCGCCAAATGTAGTCGGTTGTACTCTTGCGGTTCCTGTTAGGCTTGTGATAGCTACGATACTTTTTTCTTTAATGATAATTCCTAGGATGCAGGATAAATATATTTGCGATACAGTGTGTCACAGAAAATGCTACCAGCTGCTGTTTCCAAAGCAATGGCAAGTCCCCTACCGGCTGAGGTAGGTCCCCTGGGTACACTGCAGTCACTTGTTACTGTAGCTTCCTGTGACTTGAGACTACTACAGTGTTTTGCTGTAAATACGAGACATATTTAAATAACCTGTACACATTTTTTATTTCGCTATTATGGCCTTGTTGGCCATGAAACAATACTTTATATCAGCACAGCTTATAATATATTGTATATTGTTTTGTAATATAATGTAGTGTATATTGTTTTGTAGTATAATATATTGTATGTCAGGATATTGATGGTGTCTGGATTCTGTTCTCAGTGTACACAAATTAATGAATTTTGGCCTTTTTCTATCACTTTATTTATGAACACATGGAATATTCTACAGATCTCCAAACATTACTATTTTCCTTTTAAAAATGTAAAATGCTTGTTTTCATTTGAGAAGGATGTTTAAGGGAGTATTACTCTGTGTCCTTTATTTAAATAAAGAAAATACATGCAAAAGCCAACATTTACGGTGGCGATTATCTTAAATAAATAAAATAACTGTAGGAGATCATCTGTTTAATTTAGTCTAAACTCCCATGTTCTAATCTCACCTAACCTACAGCTAATTTATTACTGAACTAACTTTCAAGCCTAACCGTATGTCTATTAACTGTCTGTCCACCTGTCTCCTGTCCGTTTACCTATCTCTATATCTGCCTGTCTACGCAAACATACAAAATGAAGCCCTGCGCTCAATCTCCCACTACTCCTGGGCGGCAGTAATGACTATAGTACACATAATCCCCAATAAATACAATAGAAAAAACAAAGAAAATTTTTTATTGTAGATCCCAAATCCCTGTGCACATTTAAATTACTGTATTTTAGTATCACTCCAATGCCCATTAAAGTGCAAGCTCTCCTGCCAAGTCAAGGCAAAAACTCTTAGTTGAATAATCCATTAATAATTAAGCCAAAAGGTAAAATCTCTAATTAAACAGAGAGGGGTATTTTTCTAAACCCTCTACACACTTATTAACCCTTAACAGGGAACACATGGGGTGGGCGGCATCACTGTAACATGTCTGTGTAATACAAAGGCTAATCAAAACATAAATGTCTGTCTATGCATCTATTAATCTATCTATAGATGTAATGCCATCAAGCACAATGTGCTCCAATGTTGGAAATCCTAGTTATAGAATTCAGTTACGCATAAGTGATTTTATTTATCTTCATAATATCTCTCTCTGTTAATAGAGTGATATATGTCGTTGCTGTGATCATGCACCAATTGCAGTCAGATATTAGATTCCATCATTTACCATGTGCCGTGTATTGCTCTCATCAATACAGCAAACATTTACCTGATTAGAATCTAAAAGTAATTATTTACAATATGCATTTTCTCCGGAAGCATGCAACATCCCCAGATCCATGAAACATAACATTTAGCATCCATACAAACACTACAAAAAACACAATTTAAAATATGAATATCCATTTTTAAAACTTATCCGTGTGACATAAAAATATAAATTTCTCCTTGTTTTTGGTATATTACATTTCTTTATTCAGAATGGAAATCAACATGTTCTAAATGTAGTGTTACTCCTAATTATTACTATAGAGGTCTCATATCATTTTCTGTGCTCAAATTTAGCATTATCTTGGGAATTATGTAACATGATGACATTACAAAGTTTTTTTTTCATTTGCCAAATGTTGTTTCTTAATAGTTCAAAGGTGGGAACCGCGAATGTTTATTTGTTTTGTTTATTTTGTTATTTGAACTTCTCCATCAAGTAGTTACCGTTGTCTGCTGTTTATTTGCTATTTTGTGACAGACATAACAATGTCATTGTCAAGATCTTTTGAAAGCGTGTGATGAACCTTGAATATCAAACTGTGTTGTGTTCACAAACACTGGTTCTGCTCGTTCGTACAGACACATTAAATGACTTTGTAGGGGACGAATGGGAGGAGGCGAAAGGCACAAACATATTTTCAAAAAGAGGAAGGAAGGAAATAAGTACAAAAGCAGACTAAACACACATTCAGCCTAAGTGCGAATCCCCTTGGTAATGGATGCAAGTAATGAGATGCAAAGAATGTTCAAATAATTTCTTCTATTCCACAGTGCATTATATGTGGTATATGTTTAGATAAACAGCCCGTCTTGTTACATTTTAGCATCCAGTAGTTACAATCCAAATTTGTTTTTTTCCACTTTTGTAATCAGACCTCCCCCATACCATCTGTTTCTTGTGTGTTGTGTAAAGAATATTATGTATAAACACATGACTTGCAAGAACAGGTTGTGAATGATTAATTTTCAGTAACTCATCAAGAACACACAGAATGTAACACATGGCAGGCTAGATAACTGAATGAAGGAAGTGCCGTTCAATCCGTTCAATCCCAATATCCCAATATCTAGCAGTGATATCTGCTTCCCAGCAACCAGATGTATCAGTCAAAGTACTGATATTATAGAAAGTTACGTTTTCTGTAGGCTTATTAATGTATTATTTGATGGAAAAAAATAGCAAATAGTATATTTATGTATCTACAGACTGCAAAGCAGCACTTACCTGAATACCGCAAAACAGGTGTGTCTGGACCCAAGTGATACAATAAACCAAATATTTGACATCTCGTTCTTTTCAGAACCAGCTTTAAAGCCTGACCATCTGTCCGTCCATCTGTCTGTCTGTTTGTCTGTGTGTCCTTCTTGATATCTGTCAGTCTATCCATCTAGCAATCTATTTACAGACATAATGCCATCAGGTGCAATTTGTTCCAATGTTGGAAGGTTCTAGTAATGGAACCCAGCTATAACTATGGCAGTAAGTTGTTATTTATCCTGATAATATTTCTATAGATATATAGAGATATTTCTCGTAGCTGTGATCATGCCCCAATTGCTGTCAGGTATTTGATTTTACGAAATAACCCTGTACAGTACAACAATGTACAGTTCATCTCATCCATACAGTATTTACTTGACTTGTATCTAAACCTAATTATTTTAAGTTACTTAAATGTAGTTTTACTGCCCTTGCAGTCATGTGTATATCATAACTCCCAACATTTGAAATTGACAGAGAGGGGCACAATCATTTCAGGGGTGTGGCTGTGGGTGTGGCCAGGAGCAGGGCTGTTCTGATAAATTTTAGGTGATTTAATAATAACAATTTATGTAACTAATAGGTAATTAAGAACAAGAATAATGTATCTTATTTACACAGACTGATTTCTAAACACATTTATTGTAGTTTAAAGGCACATTCCTGGGAGTATTATTGGAGCTCTGTGACACATGAACAATATGTAGCTCCTAGAAAAGAGGGACATAGTGATAAAGGGGGGCAACGGGATTTGGGCCCAAAATAGGGGCTGTCTCTCTTTAATAGGGACATTTGTGAAGTATGGTATAATATTTCTCATATGTCCCAATGAATGTGGTGGAAAGAGTCTCTTAAGACTGGAATAGCCCTGATGGCCACAATTCTTTCATTATTCACACAATTACCTTTCCCATTTCAAATATAAAAGCACTACTAATGTATTATCACTGATTACTATGTTCAATAATAAAGTATAAGAAGCATGCCGACAGTATGGAAACCTGCCAAGACAACTTGGATGCCGCTTGAAGAAACTGGGATTAGAGTACTGTGGAAAAAATGACAGTAAATTCCAAAAATGACAGTACATTCCAATATAATTTAGTCTTATTTGTCCTTCACTTAAAGGGACACTCCAGGCCCCTAACTCACTTTAGATAGCTGAAAAGCTTTATATGCAAATAGTGTGGCCTCTATATTTCATTTTGGAAATAGAGCAGTTTTCAATAGAAATTTACACTTTTATAAATTATACTGGTTACACCCCCTGGCTTTTCAAGCAGACAACAGGTTCTGTTACTTCCTGGTTTGTTTATCTTATTTGCACTGAACTCAAAAGGCAGCAATTGCCCAGAGCACCTACCTCGCAAAGCTCTAATTGAGCTGCATTTATGCATATAGGGTAACACTGTTTCTGTCCCATTGATCCCGTATTATAGACAAGCTTAGTGTGTATCTGAGAAAGGAGGTCACTGCCATACAGCGAGACGCTGTGCAACTGGGAACAAACCCCATCACGAAACTTTAATTAATGTTATTAGATATCTATTTTATTTGCCCCATAAAAGTACAGTTCAATATTTTCAGCTGCTCATTATAGAGATATAATGAATAGTGTGAGGATTTAGTAATATCGAAGAATGGGTTGACTGACTACCACAATGTGTTCTCACAATAAACTTGCACGGTGAAAAAGTTTTGATCGAGCCACTTTGTCTGAAGACAAAAACATCTTTGAGATGGCCGTATTTCTGCCACATGGTTTAGTTAATTAAAAAAGAATCAGGAAAAAAGTGCCGAAGTGCTTAGTTAAAACCAATTTCAGAGAATGTGCAGTACCAACAGCACCAACAGGACATTCATTACCCTCCAAAAGTGTACCAAGGAGATACCCAATAACCCTTGTGTAACTGCTTCATAATAATACACTGTTTCAAGTTATTGCTTTAAGTCATTCCTGGCCTTTATATATGTGTATACATATATATACCACCTCACCAGTAATAGTCCCTGAGCCACCTCACCAGCAAGGGTCCTACTGATATATATTCTCCTACCTCACATCCTCATAGATTGTAAGCTGTTTTTGAGCAGGGCCTTCTTTGCCTCTAAATAGCCCCTTTCTATAATTAGAAAGTTCTGCGAAAACTGTTGGTACAATATAAAAAATAATAAGAATAATATATATAGTTCTGACTATGTGCATTATTGTCTAAAATAAAAATTAAAAAAATCTTATTTTTCTTGTATCATCTGTCTTAGTACACATGAAGGAGGAAGGGAGTAGAATTTTGTGGATGTTTTATTTATTTTCTATTAATTATTTAGCATTTCCTCTGATGGTAGATCACGTACCAAGCAGACATGCCTATTTTTGTGCATATTTGTTTGTTTCTTTAGGTAATAGTTGAAGAACTGTGCAGGACTGAACTTGTGTTTTCATATTGTGGTAATTCATGGTTATTTTTGTTTATTCGGGAATCATTCAGATCAGGACATCTTCATTTCAATTTAAATTGTATTAAATCATTACGTGAGAATGTCACACAAACTGGAAGTTTTGAAATGTCCCCCATGCGATTGGCCAAGTTTACATCTGCTAATTTGGATTTTAGTACATTACCGTTTAATCTTTTTTTTTTTTACCTAATGGAAAAATTATCCTTTCAAAAATACAGCTGTAAATCTATTTTTTTACAGTAGGTAATCAAACAAACTACAGATCCACCCAGAGCAGGAAATTGAATTTAGCTGATTATTGTCTGAAACGGTCACACACTAAGTGCAACGCAGGATGCTCTCCTCTCTAAAGGTTATGTAAATACTATAAAATTCTATTTCTGTTCTTTAAAGGTATACGTATAAACCTACTCTGACCATTAAACTAATAACATATCACATTGTTATATTTAAACTCAATGAAGTTGGAATAGTTCAGTAACAGACTAGTTTCAGTTAAAGGTCCCATTAAAAGTCCCATTAAGCATGGGCTAATGCTGCTCCATGAGAAGCATCTGATTAGACCCAAGTCATCAGAAATGACTTCACAGGAGGCGGATCAGAGATTCATTGAGGAGACTCTACAAGTGTTTGAATAAAGGTGAGTTTAAATAATTTTAACCCATTCAATGGTGAAATATGGTGGGGGAGCAGCAAAACACTTTAAGGAACTCACCAATTTAAAAAAAACATACATCAAGACTCGATAAAAGTTCAAATTAGGACTGAAACATTAATAATTTGTATGCTATTTTGATTGATGCTGATGTAATAAAAGCAGCTATAGTTTTCTGCGTCACACCATGTGTGTGCTTTCCTTCTATTTATATTAATCTATATCAATGGCATTGATGAAAAACGGACTCTTCTATGTGTGACAATTTTTTCAAGGACAAAAATAAGGATGCACTGACATTTTTCCAAAACGATATCTGAAGCTTATTTTTTTGGAATTATTATCTTTAGTCTATTTTTGTAATAATTATTTTACTGTAAAAGCTATTTAAAGAATTACTTCAACCACTATGACAACTTTTGTGCCGGGGACTAGTTACACCCTTGGCACACGTGCCTCATATCAATCCAGTGCAAAAATGACATCCCCTGCAAGGGGAAGATTCAGTGTCCAATATATCCCTAACTGCCTCCCTCTGTACAGTATAAACGTCATTTAAAAAAAAGAATGATTAAATCCCACATCCCTCCATCCATATGCATGTATGCTCTCTGAGCTGGGGAAACAGTTTATTCAAATGTTTCTCTAACATTCTACTTGGGAAGAAGTTGAGGGTAAATGACCAGCCCTTTATTAAAGTTTAGTCTAAACGCATTGTGCTGGGAGTTACCTGCAGATACCTGGTTCCTGTTTACCTTTCCTGACTATCGGGGCCGAGAAGGTGGCACCCCTAGGCTGTATTTAGAGAGCCTGTCCACATCTCTGGACAACATGAGTGGATCTTATTATCAGCCTATTGTACTATATTGTCAGATATATTCTACACTATGAGATCTCTCTGTTCCCCTTTATATTAGATAGCTTTCTGTTCCATCATAACCTTAACACTATTAAGGAGAGTATAGTTATTTATACTGCTTTATTTATATTGGGGTTGGTTCACTATGTTTTGCACTGTGAACACTTTACGCTATTTGCTCTTTACTCTAATTAAAATTACCTATAGTTTAAGCCCATTGTTTGCCAGGAGAAACAGGTACAGCTAAATATATTACCATTATGATTTGAATGGAGATTTGACTTCACTTAAAGGGACACTCCAGGGCCCTAACTCACTTTAGATAGCTGAAAAGCTTTATATGCAAATAGTGTGGCCTCTATATTTCATTTTGAAAATAGAGCAGTTTTCAATAGAAATTTACACTTTTATAAATTATACTGGTTACACCCCCTGGCTTTTCAAACAGACAACAGGTTCTGTTACTTCCTGGTTTGTTTATCTTATTTGCACTGAACTCAAAAGGCAGCAATTGCCCAGAGCACCTACCTCGCAAAGCTCTCATTGAGCTGCATTGGACATCTACAGAAAGTCTGGGCGGGGTTAGAAGAGGAAGGCTTGCAAAGGCCGCAGACAAGAGATCTGCAGCATTTACAAGTTGTTTTTAAATAGAATTCCAATGGAAAAAAAATGCATAATTAAATGCATGTGTGTTTTCATTTGGGGGATATCTACTAAATAGTGTTTTTAAAATTTATTTTATACTTAGGCAGTGGAGTGCCTGTTTAAGTATTTCTCTATAAGTTTGATGATTGAAGCACGGGTATTTAGTAAACTATTCCCCATATGAAAATCTGGATTTTGTTGCAAAGTATATACAGAAAGCCACAGAAGCTAGCTCATGGGGTGAAAACATCTATTCCTAAAATCTAATCTAGAGCAATGTTTAAAGGAGTGAACAAACGTTCTCTTCTTCTATATCTGGATAAAGTACTGTATTGATTTGCTTTAGGGAGTTTCTCACTGCGTACCGAAGAAAATATCTATTGTCTGTTTGTCTCTCCCACTTACATACATAGAGCCAATCTTGTGTACAACATTCTCTCCGTATACATATCAGGCGTAGAATATACATGGCGTTAATAATTGTTTCTGCCATTTCACCTGCTGGATTATTGATTTTGCATCATTGCCTGCTTTTAGACTTTCCATCTTAAATTAGCATTACCATCTGCTGTTTTAATCAGTAAAAGCTTTATACTGTAATGACAATATAATCTATTTTTGAAACATTTTATAACCCAATTTCTCTTTAATCACAGCATCATTGTACTGAGTAGTTTTGTTCTGTCTTACTGGTGGGGGTTTATGCCATGTAAGGTCATCCTATAAGTAATATTCAATAAATCTCTCATAAATCTCACCTTATTTTCTACCAAACAGTAAGTATGATCACTAAGTGCTGTTGATATGAAATGCCTAATTTCAGTTAAAACATTATGATTTAATGATATTAAATGAACACTATAGTGACAGGAATAAAAATGTGTACTCCTGTCACTATAGTGTTAAAAACACAATTTAAGCTCCCGCCCCTCCCTGGAATGGTTTTAAAAGGTAATAAACTTACCTTTATTCCAGCTTTGCCCCTATCCGCCTCTTTGGCTGAGATCATCGAATCATAGTAAAGCATTGGGAGAATATTGTGCATGCGCTGCAAATCGCCATGCTGTGCCAATCAGCATCTCCTCATAGAGATGCATTAAATCACTGCATGTCTTCGAGGAACGTTCAGTGCCTTAATGCAGAGCGTGGAGATGCTGAACGTCAATGCTGCACACTGTGCAACACTGACTCAGGAAGCACCTCTAGTGGCCGTCTCAGTGACTTCCACTGGAGGTGTCCCTGGGCAGTAATGTAAACCAGTGGAACCAGCAGGCACAGTCCATTGGTGATTCCTCCTATTTTGCATTTTTTTAACTACTTTAAAGAAGAGATCATTGATAAATCTCACACATGAGTATAGCATAGATTCCAACACGTAGTTGTCAGAGTGTGTATGTGCTTGCTTGGAAGACAGAGGGTTATGTGTGTATGATGCACTTTTACAAAAGTTGATAGGAAAATGTTGAGTTTAAAGGACCACTATAGGCACCCAGACTACTTCAGCTCAATGAAGTGGTCTGGGTGCCAGGTCCCCCTAGTTTTAACCCTGCAGCTGAAAACATAGCAGTTTCAGAGAAACTGTAAATATATATTTAACTTAAGTATCAGATTTTAATATGTATTGTAGATTTCTTTGGAAACGAGAAGTTAAGGAGCTGAACATCTGATATAAAAAGTGATAGATGAACTCACACTACAAACATATTGTGTTGTGTTAAATGTGTCTCACCTTATCAGTATATGATAGCTAATAAACCAACTTCATCCTCTACACCAGTGGTTAGTCATATTTACCCAACGATTTATTGCACACAGCCTGTCCCGTACAAACGGTTCTAGGGAGAATTTACAAAGTCAAAGGAAGTGTTACTAGGAAAGAGAGTGATCTTTGGACATTAGCAGTGAACACGAACAGTAATTTAACAAAATATTATTTGCAAAATGTGCAGGTAATTTTGCAATTCCAACAATCATCAATCAACCAGTACATACTGTAACCTGTAGGTAAAAAAGCACATATTTAAATAGGTTTCTGGATGAATCATATTCTAAATTATCTACATCTGTTACACAGTATTGGCTTATCAATATACTTTATCTGGGATTTAAAACCTTATGAAAATATTGAATGCAATTATTTTTTTGAGTCATCATTTTCATCGTCATTTCAGCATTATGAGTGATCTGTACATTAGGCGAGGTCTAAGGCTAGAGCTAAATTAAAGTTAGAATTAAGAATATGGTTCCTTAGTGAGGAAGAAGCAGAACATACATGATCCAATCTGCTTGGCATTAGTAGGAGTCTTGGGCATCAGCTTCGATTTGCAGCAGCTAATAATTCTGCCTTTTCCCCGGTAGTTACATGGTGACAGACGGGCTATGGGGAGAGCATCTCAAACGTCTCTGTCTATTAATCTTCGTTCCTACAATATCATTTCCAGGAGAAAATTCAATTAAAATGGAGCCAGCTGCAATCAGCAATTGTGGCCCGGGAGTGTAACATACATAGGGCTGCCCTGAGATTAGCAAATTATTGTGACTTCATAACTAATTTAAGGCTAAAATATCTTATAATATGTTGTCCTGTTGCTGTTATATCACACATTCCAGGGACAAAGATACACACATACACACACATAGACACACATAGACACAAAGAAAAACACAAGTTGCACAGACAGAGCTAGACACACACACACACAGCTGGACTTTGTCTTGACCTTATTCAATTTTAATTGACCGACAAGTGTGAATTTGCGATCAACTTACTGTTGTTATAAGGCTGATTTCTCTTCAAATTGGCTTTTGCCCTCAAGTTTTTTGAAAGCCGTTACAAAGTGAGTCCCAATTGAAATTAAAAGAATACTATAGCGTTAGGAATACAAACATGTATTCATCACAATATAATCTTAATATACCTAATAATGTCCCAGGCAATTAACAGAGCAACACACACAAACTTCTGAAGTAAGCACACTGGACAAGAAATTAAGTTTAAAATCAAACTCTTCCTGCAGGAAGTGTGTAGGAGGGCTGTCTAACTCATAGGCAGGGAAGGTGTGGCTAGGGCAGCATAAATGAAGTCATTTAACTCCTAAATGGCAGAGAATTGAGCAGTGAAACTGCAGGGGCATGATCTATACACCAAAAGCACCTCATTAAGCTAAAGTTGTTTTGGTGTTTAGAGTATCCTTTAAAATGACAAACCTACTGTTACCGAAATTTTTAAAGACCTTCTGATTTTAATTCTGTTTGGTTAACGGTGACCACCAGCTAAACGTTACATTTAAACCAGTGCTGGAAGCCAATATTATTTGTATCATAAAATGAAAAGTGGAAGACTCGGTTACAGTGATCACTGATCTACGCATTCCAGAAAAATTGTGGGAACTGATAAGCTAAACAAACAGGGAGATTGTGATTTGTGGTTGTTTGTCCAGCCAATGTTTAGATTAAGATCATTTATAATGTGTCTGGGTGTAGAGAATGTTTTAGAAAGAGCATAGAAAAAGAAATCAGATATCAGAATTAATCTGCTACCAGCTCATCGTGTTATGGGTAATCTTGCATTGTTTTTTTGTCTAAAACACATGTTTTGATCTTTCCTTTCCTTTTTCTTATTTTTGTAAATTGGAGAAAACAAACAAAAAAACTACATAGTGTTTTATAAACTTTGTTAGATTTCCCTGATTACTATGACTTTGATAGACGCAAAACAAAACCTCATTTATTTTTATTTATTTATAAAATATATTACCAGGAAGGATACAATGAGATTTCTCTCTTTTTTTTTTGGGCTTTGCATGAAAATTGCTCCTAACAGTAGACAGCTTTCATTATCTGCAGGAGAGAAGTAAAGTAATTAATCGTATTGCTACTTTTGGAATCTTTGCTGTGATTTACATTTTTCACTCCTGCAGCATCTGAGTGCTACATACCGCAGAGGGATTTTTATAAACAACCATAATAAGCATGCTGAATTCATATAATCTACGCATACAACTGATAATATGCTAACCCTAATCTCAATGCCTCCAGTACATGTTGATTCACAATCTCCCTACAATGTTAGAATATTCATCTATCATTAAATGTATTAATTAGGAATCTGTAGAACGCAGAAACAGAGGTTCTGTAAAACTCCATCAATCTAAAATATGTAAATATTTTAATATATATTATTTGTTGAACGATAGGAATATTTCTCTGCTAATATTTTATTTATATATTTATTTATGTATTATTACTACTATTATATCATCAGCAGGTACCAAACCTATATAGAGGCTACTTGAATTTTGAAAATGTCCTGTGTTTTTCTTTCTTTTTAATAAAGTTCTTCTAGTTTACATGGTGTGCCAACAGGTTCCAACTCACAGGGGCGAGTGACAAACCGTCAGTTCAGACCCTAGACTGCTGTCCAGCATCTTAGGAAGAATGGCAGTTGACCAAAAAGAAGACTTTTGGTTCTGCTAATCAATGTGGTGTCAAAATAGGCAGTCACCAAGCAAATACTATCACTTCTGACTGAAATGGAAGCAACTGAATATCTTAATCTCTTACTCTTACTTACGCAACTGAATATCTTATCTTATCCCCGATATCTTAGTCAGGTGCTCTGGGATTAAATAAAATTATTTATTTAGCAGTTTATCTAGTGTACTAATAGCATTCTATTATGTGGCACAGAATGGTATAACTATATTACCTGAATCACCAGAGTTCCATCCAAGGTCAACATTCTGGAGTATACTTGATGCCTATGGATAGGTATGCTCATCAAGAGGTTTGATCTGACAATACGGCTAGATCTTTTGTAGCGGACCACATTACCTGGTTACCTCCTTCTCCTGGTTAATTCCTTCTCTCAGCCAGACTGGAACCTTTAAAACAAGCAGATACCCATTCCCCCAGTAACCAGACAAAACATAGTTCTGGGAGTCAACTGATTTATTTCAGACCACACACTGCTTTTATGCACAGACCCCTACATCTCCAACACAATAATACAGGGTTTTCATTCCCAGCATCCTTTGTGCCTGAGAGATAATTGCGGGAGAAAAACCTATTATTTAATTATCTCACAGGTACAAAAATCTATACAACATATACAGAACCCCAAAAGTACCCCCACCATAACTAGGAACCCCACAAAGTTGTATCCCTGGATAGCCCTGAGCTGAGTGTATAACATATCCAAATATCACTTAGATCGGTTTGGTGAAACTGAAATGCCACCGGGGTAAAGGTGCACGAGTGCTAGCCCAAAACAGTTCCAGGAAAATAGATGCCCTGGCCGGTCTCTGTTTGGGGGTTCCTGTGCGAACACCATGCAAGGGATTATCTTAATTTCAGAGTATGAATGCTCCCTCTGTTTGGTAGTTCCCAACGTCGTTTGCATGGTTGCTTGATAAGTAGAACGAGCAGCGGTCTAACCTTCACCGACGAGTGCCTAGTCGAGAAGAGCTCCAGGCACTCAACAACCAAGTGCCGCTGCCCACGTTCGGGAGACAAAATTGCCTCACTCCTTTGTCGACCACGTGCATTTGGTTATACAAAATGGCGGCCACCCAGGGGAAGCATTCATGAATTACTTCCCTTGCGGTTTCACACTTAAGTTGCTGGTGTGAATGCTCTAATGGGGTACAGGGATACAGGGATGGTCCTCGTTCGGGAGACGAATGGAGGGTGCTTGTATACCCTAACTCGCGAACAGAAAAAGGCAAAACAGCCGAAATTGGGCAAAACCGACGAATTTGGCGGTAGGTTCCGCCACACCTTTATTTTTGGATTAAGATCCTGGTCACAATCTCTTTCCCACAATAAAATAACATAGACAAAGTAAAAGAGCTAATCACATCATGGCATACAAATTTGTTTCTGTAGCAATGCGATGTATTTAGTGCTGCCCTGATGAAACAAGAATACATGGTAGATATTAATATTGTTTCATATCTATATTGATACAGTCAACGTACTACACTATTCTGGTAATATTAACTATTTTTGTTCCTATAATATTCATCTGTTGTGATGTGACTTTATAGTCTCTAAGGCAATTCTATCTGTATTGTAATATAACATTTTTAAAAAAAATGAAAGGAAAAAAAATATTTTGTGTGGGTATTAGCTAAACAGAGAACATCTGAGTATATATTTTATGATAATAATAAAACTTTTTTTAAAAGTGATTTTGCCATGTTATAAATGAAATAATACGATAATATGACTGCATGTTCGTGTTTGTAAGGTGATCATGTATGCATTCTGTATAAAGTTAGTAAATGTAGGTAGCCACCAGCGGCCTCTAGTGGTCAATAATGTGGTTAGTGTTTTTAAGGCTTAAAAACAGCTTATTCTATCAAATGTATGTTGTAGTACTGTATGCTAACTAAATATTAGTAACTTTGTAAAGTTTACACTGTTTCTTATAAATAAACAAATAGTAAGTCATTGTAGCAATTAAACATCAACACGGTTGAATTTTATCATTGTTACACATCATTGTTTGGCAAGGGGAATCAGCATAGGAAAATCAACCTATGAACATGTTAAACCTATTTCCTACCATGCGTGTATGTGTGTGTATGTGCAATTTGTCATTGCACTGCAAAACCCTCTTACTGTACGAGAGCCTCTATTGCTCCAAATACATTGGCTGGACCTTGACCACCAGAGTGGACCATGGGCACACAAGAGGTCTTCTTTGAAGTCTGTAACAGCAGAAAGCAATGCTCCTTGTAGCTGAAACATGTGGGTTTAGTAAGGTAAATATGCAGACTGTATGCAGGAATTAAGATCACATAAACACTTTATTAGTTCTCATTTCTTATTGTAATTTAAAAGCAGAAACAAGCATACAAAAGTTAAAATTAAAATGAACATTACTGTGTGCAATTATTTGCATATATCACATTCCACAGTTATATAGGACAAGTTGATATGAACAATTATAGGTAAGGATTAAAGTGTTGGGTAGTTGGTCATTAAGATTCATTTGTCTACTTGCTCCAGCATTTTGTTTTCATTAATGCTTGGATGGTGTTTACGGTGGTGATGACTTGATCCAAAGTAGGCTTAGAGGACTGTTATCAGTACTGAGCTAAAGCCTTCCTTGTGGCTAGTCTGATATGTAGAATTAGCGGAATATCCAGCACTGCCAATCCCCACATTAGCATGTTGAGGAGTAACGATTCTAAACTAAAGGGTGATTTTTCACCTAGTAGGTACATAAAGGCATTTTTCCAAAAACACAAAAAAAATGCTAAGCACTTAAAATTTATGTTAAGTGCTTTGAAGTGCAAGTAAAAATATAGTGAAGCTGCATACACCTTAGAAAACAAAACATTTCTCAAATCAGATGCTCAATTTAATATACAGTGCAAAATTCAAAACATAAACTTATATACTGACTTGCAGTTTCACTTCAAAACTTTATAATCTGTAAAAAAAAATAAAAGAAACAAACATATAGTGCTCTATAGTCTATTCCAGCTCTGTCAACGCACATAATATTGTCCCGTTTTCAATAGCACTCACATATACCAGAGCCAGTTCTTCTCAGCTTGAGTACAAACAGCACAAAAATTAGAAGAGGCTGGCCCCACAAGGACTCCTTGACTACATTATTATTACACCATCCAAAATATTCATTGCTCAAAGTTAAAATCCTCACATAGCGCATCACCGAATTGGTTAGGATTTGAGCATATTAGCACATGACCACGATATATATTGTGCGTTTCCTATTTGAGAGCTATGTTCATAACATTTGTTTTAAACATTAGTGTAAAAGTGAAAAAGTCTGAATGGTACCAAGTGCATTGGTACATTTGTAGAGAAAAAGATATGAGGGCTGCGCCAATAGTCCAGTGAAGTATTGGTGGATCGTCGAAGATACTGGATAAGGTTTCCTAGTGGAGGTAGTTACGTCTGGTTTTGACCATTCGGGATCCCATTCTGAAGAAGCCTTTTATGGTGAAACGCGTTTATGGTTTATTACTTTTATATTTTACTGTGTATTTTAGAACAATAAAAGTCTTTTGGTTACTTCACCGTACCAAATTCTCTTTTTATTGCACTCTTTATGCACTTTAAACTTTTTTACCTATTCCTGGCATTTTAAACGTTCCTTTACTTTTACTCCAACTGGCAATTTTACTGTTCCAGTACTCCAAGAAATCCCAGGTGGGGATCATACCACCAACGCCCAGTCATAGAGCAGTACCTCTGCTCTATCTTTGTGAGTATTATTTTATCTGTTATTTTATTCCTGTATCCCATCACAATTGAGAGCACTATTGCTGCTTTTTATTCCCTTCTCTTGGAGCTTTGGATCACCAGACGGTGCTGACGGACGTACTACCGCTACAGATCCCATAAGCGGGGATTATACCGCTGCACGCTATCCACATCAGAGCTGGCCATAGCTCCCTCAAATGTGAGTTTCTTTTTCTATCTATTGCACATCCAACTATATCACAATTGAGAGCACTATTGTTGCTTCTATCTCCTCTTCCGAGTTTTGGATTACCAGATGGTGCTGATAGAGAGTCCTCCCCTACATATCCCAAAAGCGGGGATTATACCACTGTACGCGATTCACACCAGAGCTGGCCATAGCTCTGTTGAATGTGAGTTCTTTACTTTTGTTACCTACCGCACCTTGAATATTACATACTATACCATTGGTCGCCTCTACCTCTCTTATATTTTCATATACCGAACGGTCAAAACCAGACGTAACTTCCTCCACTAGGAAACCTTATCCAGTATCTTCGACGATCCACCAATACTTCACTGGACTTTTGGCGCAGCCCTCATATCTTTTTCTCTACTTGTGTTTACTCACTGAAGGACTTGAGGGGTTCTCCTTCTTTTGGGTTGCTGCCTACCTCTATTAATTGTGTGATAATTAGCGCTGAATTCTCTCTTCTTGCATTGGTACATTTGACCGTGTTTCCCGGTGTTGCCAGCAAATTGATATTTTCCTCATAGGTAGTACAGTTCCGAGGCATATCTTCTGCCTCCTGTGCAGCCGTTTGTGAACGTTTATATACAAACATACAAAAACTATCAAGTGAGCCCACGACACCCAAAAAACAAATACTTAACTAAAAGAACAGCTTCCTCTGGTCATAATACGCAATATAGATATATAGGCAAAATGTAACAGAAATGCAGCCAGTCCAGTAAAAACCACAAATAACAAACAATAGTATATATTCTTCTGCACAATAATATAATCAGGGGCGTATTAGCCGCGAGGCAAACAAGGCATTTGCCTTGGGCGGCATTTTTCAGGGGGCGGCAAAAAACGCCGCCCCCCAAATGCCCAGGGCTAACTGACATCCCGAGCGGGCGGGCGGCTCTGGCAGGCGGGCGGCTGGCGAAGGAGCACTTCCTATGAGCTCTCTGCTCAGCTCCCTCGTGCGCCGCAGAGTGAGGTCATCAACCCGGCTCCCAGCCTCACTCTGCAGCCGGCGCGCGAGGGAGCTGAGCAGTCAGCTCATATGAAGTGCTCCCTCGCCAGCCGCCCGCCTGCCAGCGCCGCCCGACTGGCAGCCACTGGACCACCAGGGAGAGAGACCCCCCCCCAGCACTCCCAAAGGTAAGGAGGTTGGGGGGGGATTTAAATAAAAAAAAAAGTTAATGTGTGTGTGTGTGTCTGACTGTGTGTGTGTGTTTGTGTCTGACTGTGTTTGTGTGTGACTGTGTGTGTGTGTGTGTGACTGTGTGTGTGTTTGTGTCTGACTGTGTTTGTGTCTGTGTCTGTGTCTGACTGTGTGTGTGTGTGTGAGTGTGTGTGTGTTTGTGTCTGACTGTGTTTGTGTCTGTGTATGTGTCTGACTGTGTGTGTGTATGTGTCTGACTGTGTGTGTATGTGTTTGTGTCTCTGTGTGTGTGTTTGTGTCTGACTGTGTTTGTGTGTTTGTGTCTGACTGTGTTTGTGTGTGACTGTGTGTGTGTGTGTGTGTGAGCTGTGTGTGTGTTTGTGTCTGACTGTGTTTGTGTCTGTGTCTGTGTCTGACTGTGTGTGTGTGTGTGTGTGACTGTGTGTGTGTTTGTGTCTGACTGTGTATGTGTGTGTGTGTGTGTCTGACTGTGTTTGTGTTTGTGTCTGTGTATGTGTCTGACTGTGTGTGTGTGTGTGTCTGACTGTGTGTGTGTGTGTATTTAGAAGGTGGGGTGGGGGGAAGGGTTGGGTGGGGGTGTCGCGGGGGGAGGGGGGCGCCTGAGTTTTGTCCTGCCTAGGGCAGCACAAAACCAGGATACACCACTGAATATAATAATAGTATATTAGTAGTCTATCGCACTATTGTTGTGTGTGATCCTTATATATTTGGCTTTATCTCCGCTATATTCTGTATACACTTTTATGTATTAGTTTGACTGCATTCTGCATTGTAATATGGAATCATAGCATATTGAGATTGTTCCTTTCGGTTTCCACGCCACTGTTACAGTTTGGAAGTATTGTTTTGCAGAGTTAATGTAATTCTCTCCTTATTAGCATTAAGGGAATCCCTGCACGATCATTTTGTGAACTAATGGTGAGAGAACTGGAGCAAACCTGAGACAACTATCTGGATTCATTTCCCAGTCTGTGTATAACCTGTCTTTTTAATAGTCTGTAATAATAGGCTAATTACAAAAGCCTTTGGCATTATCTAATAAAAAAATAAAATGGCTAAAACTGGCAACCTATGCTATTTCAACGATAGGAGGAAACACCCCATGTTTATCCAAAACCAACAAAGAAACTCCAACAATACTACTTTAGACAGAACTTTATGTACCCACAAATATATTCCTCGGGTGATGTGAAAACACCCTGAAATGGATGTAATTTATTGTTATTTTTTTTTAAATGGTTGGATCTCTCACCAGATTATAAATGGAATTGATGAGGTACTGAATGAGACAACCCGGAGCACGTCTTTTGAAAATGGTTTAACTACGTACAGTGGGATGGTGACCAGCATCGCCTGGCATCATTAACGCTAGTACTGCAGGATGCAGTAGTTATGGTGCCCAGTTCCCCTTTTAATGAAAAGTGAAGGCTGTTGTTAGCACAACAGCAATTACAGAACAGCTCACATCCTCAAGAGTCTTCGGCAAAAATTCAATTTGATCTAAACTCAAATTCCCAAGGAAATAGTGCAAACACTTTCAGTCGGGAAAAACTAATTAATGCGTATATGAACATTTCTTGATATCAGCGTAACTGTATTATGTTATTTAATATTAAGGTTTTTTTTTTTAATTAAATATCCTGATAAGTGATGAGAAACATCAAATGGCTAACTACTAGACAATAACAAGACAGACACAGCGCTTGCTTCTCATTCCAAGATTTATTACATTGATTTCCTCGGCATCTATTACACGTGAATAACTACATAGTATTTAATTTGCTAGCTCTGCATTTATTACTAGGTTGTTCATACACAAAAAGTTTAATTCAATGATTCTTCATACTGAAAGGATGTTTTATATTGCAGCATTGGCTGGATACGTGAGCATCTGACGAAAAAAAAGGGAAAATATTGGCTTACTTGATGAATTATGCATAGTTGACACAAGAATTTTCAGATTTAATAAATAATCTAAAAATATTTGCTGAGTTGGATAATTTTTTTTAATTCAAGCACAATGTAATTTTAGAGTGTATATTTGTTAATTGATCTCACTATAACTCTTTATCCTCTGTTCTACCCCATGTCCTCCTATTATATTGTAATTATTATATACAATTATTTCTAAAAACATAATGTTACATAGTTACATAGCTGAAAAGAGACGTGTCCATCAAGTTCAGCCTTCCTCACATTTGTTTTTTGCTGTTGATCCAAAAGAAGGCAAAAAACCCAGTCTGAAGCGCTTCCAATTTTGCAACAAACTAGGAAAAAAAAAATTCCCTCTTGAACCCAGAATGGCAGTCAGATTAATCTTTGGATCAAGAAGCTATTACCCTACATTGAGAAAGTATATCCTTGAATATTCTGTTTTTGCAAGTATGCATCTAGTAGCTGTTTAAATATCTGTAAGGACTCTGATAAAACCACTTCTTCAGGTAGAGAATTCCACATCCTTATTGTTCTTACATAAAAAACAGCCTTTCCTTTGCCTTAGACTAAATCTTTTAACCTCTTCAGATAGGATGATAGTCAGGGAATGAATGATTAGAACAAATGTAAAAAGAAAATTATCTGTAGTGGAAACAAAGTAATTAGTATAAATCTAGCCATGAATACATTTGTGGGGGAGATATAGCAACGTTTTCTGTTCTAAAATGCATTGCAAGAATGTGGAGTGACCATTGGAATGGGCCTGGTACTCTAGGCCTCTTTTTAGAGCCAAACACTTTCTGAAAAGTGATGGTCAAACTTCAACATTATTTTGATCCTATTTATTAAAGTGTTGTAGAAGCGATCCAAATGTGATGATTGTCTGCATAGTCATTTTTTAATATTTTTGACAATGGCTTATATTAAAAAATGGTGTATAATACAAAATAATGGGTTGGGTACAAAACAAGCAATAGTTAGATTAAAACTTGTTAGATTTAATACATTGCAGTAAAAATGGACAAAAAGGGGACACCATTTTAAATCTTCCCAAAACCAAACAGATTTAAAAAAAAAAAAAAAATCGATAACAGGAATATCACGTGTGTAGAGGAAAGTCCTCAAAAATTGTAACACTTTTCAGAATTCGCTTCGCCAGCTGCCAACTCTCCCCAGAAATTTGTGATGTATTTTATACCCAAATGGGCACTTATTCACTAGTAGACTCACAGACCTATTTATGAAAGTAAAAATTGTTGGGAATTTAAGTTGTATTCGAAGTCAAATTTAAGGCCAAACTAATCAAACTGAAAGCATAGGTAACCTGAAGGATTTGTCCAGTTTGGCTACTTTGGTCTTAAATTTAAATTTCAGTTTGAATTCACGTCAAATTCCTGACAATTGTCACTTTTGTAAATAACCCTGAATGTGACTGGAACATCACACTGACTTACTAGATCCACCACTGCTTTGGGCGAAAGTTAAAGACTAACTTTGCTCTGCCTGTGTCACATTGTATATTTTACAGAAGCAGAATATTCAAGATTTTTGCCGGATATTTTGGGCTCTTTCTTGTGTTCATTTTATACACAGATTTCTGCCAAAATGTGTGATAACACTTTTCCAGGTTTTTCACACATTTCATTTTTACTGTGAATTTCATAAGCTTCATTTATCTTTGCTGTAACAATAGAAACCTATTTATTGTTTGACAAACGCTATTCAATTTCTTCATCTATCAAGAAAAAAAAAAAGTCACAAAATACTGTTCAAGTGCAACTGTGGCAAATTAAAGTAGAGCATTAGAACCCATTAGGTAAGACTGCCTTCCATTTGAATAACCGGTGTTCTATTGATCATTCGGCATTAGTAGAATAACTGGCACATTATTCTTTTAATGAGATTAAAAACTATCCTTCTATTTGGTGCTGGCTGAGGACACAGCAAGACTGAACAATATAAGAAAATTCGATTAGCAGTTTCCTAATAACATTTCACAAAATTGTAAATCACATTTAAACCTTGTTTTAATAGCAGCTTGCAATATCCTGAATGGCTACCAGTAATCCACAAGTATGACAGTATTCTTATTAAAAATAAAAATGAGCCCCTTCGAACATATCGAATTAATAAATATATATCCTTAAATAGAAGTTAAATATATTTATGTTTGGGTGTATGAAATACTGAACTATCCAACTGCCCCCCCCCCCCCACTTCCCCAAAAAATCACCTTCAAAAATGTGTAGCATAAAAAATTATCCATAATTGGTTGCTATTCAAAAGGCTTTTAGTATGCACTGGATGGGATGATAATATGTAACTGCACTGTGACCTATTGGCCTTTTTTCTTCTTTTTGATTGATTTTAAATGCCATGTCATAGTCACTATTTTCCAGTTGTTATTGTTTGAAGAAAAGATTGTTGCTGTTAGAGCAAATTGAGAAAGCTGCAAATCGAGGTAACACGTTAATTATTGGAGATTTTAATTATCCAGACATAAATTGGGAAAGAGGGACTAGTACTTCAGCAAGGGGAATCAGGTTTTTGAATGTGTTAAATGACACCTTTATGTCACAACTGGTACAAGCACCAACTAGACAGGATGCTTGTCTGGATCTTGTCATAACAAACAATGTTGATCTTTTAACCAACATTCAAGTAGGGGAGCATTTGGGAAATAGTGATCACAATATGGTAAATTTTGAAATAAACTCAAAAAAGCAAAAGCAGGTGGGGTATACTAAAACATATAATTTAAAAAAAGCCAATTTCAATAAGATTAGGGCAGCTCTACAACATATCGACTGGCATAAACTCCTTAGTGATAAAAACACTGAGGATAAATGGAAACTATTCAAACATATATTAGAAAGGTACATTTCTCAGTATGTACCATTGGGTAATAAATATAAAAGAAACAAATTAAAACCAATGTGGCTTAGTAGAGAAGTAAAACAAGAGATTAAAAATAAGAAAAAGGGCATTTAAAGCATTTAAATCAGACAAATCAGAGGCATCCTATTTAAGATATAAGGAAGCCAATAACACTTGCAAAAAGGCAATTAAAGTGGCTAAACTAGAAAATGAGAAATTGATAGCTAAAGAATGCAAAACCAACCCCAAAAAATTTTTCAAGTACATCAATTCTAAAAAAACAAAAAAATGAAAGTGTAGGTACACTTGAAACAGAGTTGGGTTTATTAGCTAATGAAGACCAGGAAAAAGCAGAAATTTTAAATAACTATTTTTCTTCAGTATATATTAATGAGGATCCTATGGCAAGAGATATGCAAATGTCTGCTGCAAAAAACTTGCAAATAACTTGTGACTGGATAACTCGAGACAAGGTGCTACAGCTATTAAAGAAAATTAATGTAAATAAAGCTCCGGGGCCTGACTGTATTCACCCATGAGTACTTAAGGAGCTAAGTGGGGAAATAAGTGAACCTCTGTATTTAATTTTTCAAGATTCTTTTGTTTCAGGTGTTGTACCGGAGGATTGGAGGAAAGCAGATGTTGTTCCTATATTTAAAAAGGGTTCAAAATCCTTGCCTGGAAATTATAGACCTGTGAGCTTAACTTCAGTAACTGGGAAAATATTTGAAGGGCTATTAGGGGATAATATTCAGGAATTCATTGGGAAGAACTTTGTTATTAGCAATAATCAGCATGGTTTTATGAAACATAGGTCATGTCAAACTAACCTAATTGCATTCTACGAAGAAGTAAGTAGAAGTATAGATCTGGGTGTTGCAGTGGATGTGATCTACTTGGACTTTGCCAAGGCATTTGATACAGTTCCTCACAATAGGTTAGTCTTCAAACTAAAAGAAATTGGTCTAGATGAATATTCCTGTTCTTGGGTAGAACATTGGCTTAAGGACAGAGTACAACGAATTGTAATTAATGGTAAATTTTCAGGCTGGACAAAAGTGGTAAGTGGTGTCCCTCAGGGTTCTGTTTTGGGACCACTTCTATTTAACATATTTATAAATGATGTTGAAATAGGCATTGAAAGCCATGTATCAGTGTTTGCAGATGACACAAAACTTTGTAAAGTAATAAAATGTGAGCAGGATATTGCTTTGTTGCAGAGAGATTTGGATAGATTGGGGGACTGGGCACTAAAATGGCAGATGAAATTTAACATAGAGAAATGCAAAGTTATGCACTTCGGGGTTAAGAATGCACAAGCAACTTACACACTAAATGGTAGTGAATTAGGGATAACCACACACGAGAAGGATTTGGGCATTGTTATAGACAACAAATTAGGCAGCAATATGCAATGTCAATCTGCAGTTGCTAAGGCCAGTAAGATTTTGTCATGTATAAATAGGGGCATAAATTCTCGGGATGAAAATATAATTTTGCCTCTTTATAAATCGCTGGTAAGACCACACCTTGAATATGCTGTGCAATTTTGGGCGCCTGTTCTAAAGAAGGATATCATGGCACTGGAGAGGGTCCAGAGACGAGCTACAAAATTGATAAAAGGAATGGAGCATTTTAGTTATGAAGAAAGGTTACAAAAATTAAATCTGTTTCATTTGGAAAAACGGCGCCTGAGAGGGGATATGATAACTTTATACAAATATATTCTGGGCCAGTACAAACCTTTATCTGGAAATCTATTCATAAACAGGGTTATACATAGGACACGAGGTCACACATTTAGGCTGGAAGAAAGGAGATTTCATCTAAGGCAAAGAAAAGGTTTTTACAGTAAGAACAATAAGGATATGGAATTCTCTGCCTGAAGAGGTGGTTTTGTCAGAGTCCATACAGATGTTTAAACTGAAATTGGATAAATACTTACAAAAACATAACATACAGGGATATAATTTCTAATTAGTGGGGTAATAGCTGATTGATCCAAGGAGACATCTGACTGCTATTTTGGGGTCAAGAAGGAATTTTTTCCTAGTTTGTGGCAAAATTGGAAGTGCTTCAGACCAGGTTTTTTGCCTTCTTTTGGATCAACAGCAACAACATTTCTGAGGAAGGCTGAACTTGATGGACGCAAGTCTCTTTTCAGCTATGTAACTATGTAACTATGTAACTATGTAACTTTTTGTTACTCGATCCAGACCCGAATCTGTTCTATTTATTTCTTCTATTGATTAAAGGACCACTATAGGCACCCAGACCACATCAGCTCAATTAAGTGGTCTGGGTGCCAAGTCCCTCTAGTTTTAACCCTACAGCTGAAAACATAGCAGTTTCAGAAAAACTGCCCTGCTTGCACTGCAGGGTTAATCCAGCCTATATCTCCCTTACAACCGCTAGAGGCCACTTCCGCGATTCTCAATGCGAAAATTGCATTGACCACGCTGAACGTCCATAGGAAAGCATTGAGTAATGCTTTCCTATGGGCGGATTAAATGTGCACACGGCTCTGGCCATGCATGCGCATTCGGCTCCACTTGGGAGCTGACGTCGGCGGGGGAGGAGAGGTCACCAGCGCCAAGGGAGCCCGACGCTGGATTAAGGTAAGTGGCTGAAGGGGATTAAACCCCTTCAGCCCAGTGGGAGGGGGGCCCTGAGGGTGGTGGGGACCTAATAACCCTATAGTGCCAGGAAAACGAGTTTGTTTTCCTGGCACTATGGTGCTCCTTTAAGATATGAAGGCGTAATTTAATAGGTTTAAAAGTCTGATTCTCCTAGCTGAACTACTTATCCTTCTATTCCAATCAATGTCTAAGTAATTCAAAATCGAATATGATTAAAAACTTTCCAAGATGTGAAATTTCCATTTGTGTTAACAGTTGAACTTAATCGTCAGGATTAACATTTGTTTCCTATTCTTACAAATAATGAGTTACCCCTGTTTCTCCATGTACATTTCTAGCCAAAGTCAGGGAAGCGATTGAAAAGCAGATTATAGAAAACTAAGGCCAAGTGAATGAACTGGTCTCAAATAACCATGCGCTGGTTTGGTCCATCGCTAAACCAGGAACTATTGAGAACTGACAAAGGTATGGACAAAATAATATCTGGAAAATGTATTATCTAGTAAAGATAAATTAGTGCCAACCTTGCTTTTCTTTTGTCAATTCTCCATAAATTTCCATTTTAGTGAATTTTTTCAGAAGATTTTATGCACTATAAGTTGACGTTGGCAGTTCATGAACAAACAAATATTTTAAAGGTTCTTTATCATGTAGTATAATACGTTACAATATTCTTTTTAAAGAACTGGGGATTTCAAAGGTTGGATTTAATTAGGAAATCATTTTTGTGAATTCGAGCAAGGCAATAAAAGATTATGTGCTGCAGAATATTTCACCCTAGAGATTTCGCTAAATGAACACTATGCATGCTGTATCAAAACCATCCCAAATGTGCTCTTAATTGGAATTCAAATTTGGATCATGTCATCATGTTGGAAGGAAGAACTATCGCTTTTATGTTGCTGCAAGCAAAAAAAACCCCAAAAAAACAATAAATGGAAAAATGATTTATCGAGTGTGAATTGAATGGAAAAAAAGGAACGTTCTTTAACCCCTTAAGCACCAAACTTCTGGAATAAAAAGGAATCATGACATGTCACACATGTCATGTGTCCTTAAGGGGTTAAATGGATATTTGAATCCCCCAGCCTGGCATAATGTAGGTTAGGTTACAGTAAACTATGCTTCATCAGCTTTCATTTCCATCTTTAAAAAAAATAAATAAAAAAAATACTAATAATAGTTTGCATGATATACCTAGCCATTCTTTCTGTACCAAATCGATGTGTTTCCTTTTTTCTGCTACAAAAACAAAGGTGGTTAGGTTATGACTTTTTTTTTTATTAGTTACAGAGAGTTAGCTTTCTGGAAAATGTAGTCCAGATGTTTGCATTCTATTAACCACAATTCCCATAAACCCTTGCAGTGTCCATAAAACATTGCTTACTGAATATGTTCAGCAGTGCTACAGAGCATTAAGTGATGATCATGACTAAATTTCTCGCTGCCTTGGTGAACGCTCACGGCAGATGCCACAATGCTAAGGAATTTGCTACAATGAGTGTATTTTTGAAAATAAATATTTGTAATTTATTATTTTTGCATAATGTTTAGTGCACTATCTGTAAAATGAATAAATAAAAAGAATGGGTCTCTTCCGACCTAGGAATCCATAAAATGCATAGCAAATTTTTTTTAGATTTTAATATCTGATTTCTGTCAGTTTTTCTTAATTAAATAAGCATTAAGAGCTTGTAGATGACCACAAATATATTATTTTATTGGCATTTGTTTACAAAGTAAATAACTCAGCAGGGAGCATTCTATTTTGTCATTCTTGGTTTTCCAATAAATACCAGATAAATGTAATTTCTGCACTGTAATCATTCATTTCTGTCATTTAATGGGAATTAAAATGTTGTGGTCAGATGAATCTGATATTACAGAATTCTCACAGTAAGATGTGATTATACTTTGCTGGACAACACAAATTTAAAATTTCGAGCATACACACCAATGACCTTCCTAATTAATATTATGCCTAACCAAGGTAAGATAATTATATGGGTTTAATAATTATACAGTGAGCCCATTGGGAGTATTTTAATGATTACTTCCAATACACATACTGATAGAACCTGGCCAATTGGTATGAAGTGAGGACTTGGCTTAGAACCACTACTGTAGAAGAACTAGGTATTTCAAAGAGACTGGATACATTTTTGCATTCTTCCAACTCGTCTGTGTTTTGTAATTTTTTTGACATTCACCTTGTGTTTGTTACTGTTAATACTAAACCCCTTTATTTGAAATTTGATGTCCTGACCACAATTTGGCTTTCTGTGATCATATCCTTATTTGAAATCTTGAGGTTTTCGATTCCAGTTATTTGTGTGGCATGTATAAATATTGTTTAAGCTACAATATGTGAAGCTTGTCATTTACGAAAGTGTGAACATTCTAAGCAGAATCATTTAATTTAGGTTTTCCCAAAATATACTTATGAGGATATTTGTGGAATCACCAACATACATTGGTACTGCTTACTCCAGGCGTCTTACAAATAGGGCTCCATATGCAGGTGAGCACTACATCCCAAAAACACAGCACTATTCAACTTCAAGGCCCAAAGGGCAAGTCAGAGAACACGTGTGTGAAGGCTATACGTATCTGGATAATACAATCCTATTTATAACCATATTGATCATTTAATGACAATTTACTAGATCTTCAGATTTACATTTATAAACCTATTGTTATAATCATGCATGTTGGTTTATATTACGTTGGTCTGTTAGCCTGTAAATAAATGATAATCCTATAAGAAAGCAGATAAAATTTTCTAAAATGTGAAAGCACACGTTGAGAGAATTTGATTCATTATTTTATTCTACTTAATAAAATTCTAAAAATAAATTATATTTCAAATAATTTCCTCACATTTATCCACCCCAAAGGTAATTAATATATAATGTATCATATTGATAAACAATGTATTTAATTGCTTTAGAAGATGTTAATAAATCATCAAACTCTTACACAGTGATCACAGAACTAACCTCATGCACGGTTCATGGGTGATGCTCTCAGCCAATGAGCTTTATCCTGCACTGTAGAAGTTCCTAACAGAAGCTTCTGGCTCTCTGGTTGAGGTAGTGGAAGTGGGGAGTTATGCCCAGTGGACCCCAGATAAAGAAGTAAAACCCTTCTAAAATGGTTTGACTATTTGCAATGAGGGGGTGCCAGAGCATTCCTGACACCATATATATATATATATTTTAATTTACATATCATAAATACACACACCAATAAACATATCGATGGAGCTTGGCTGGCAACTAAATAAAATGGATGAATAGTTGTTTGGTGTTCTAGGTCATAGACTACAAAAAGCATTTTTCCCCAATCCCATAAAGATGTTGGTAAGCAGAAACCCTCAGTAGGCTCAGCTAAACACACAGGGCCACGTTCTAAGCTCTTTCCTTCTTCAATCTCCCAGTTCTGCACCCCTACACAGCTGGGGCCTACACAGCATCCTAACACAGCTGACAATGGCTGATTCCTCAGTAGCTGAGAGCCTAAAGGCCCTTAAAATGGCAGTGGCTAAGCTCCCGATGAAGGTGTACATGGAGTCACAGACAGCTTTGTTTACGGAACGTTTCACTGCGGATCTGAAGACCATCCAAGGTGATCTATAGCAAGTAGGGGATCGAATGTAGCTAGCCCTGTTACACTACTGAACAGACAACCTGAACGGCATAATAATAATATAGAAATGTTGGAGAAGATTGTCCCGCAAATTATGAAATCAACCCTGCAAGCTTATTTAATATGGTGCTGGGTAGGTCACTTTATATGGCTTTTGAGCTGGAGAGGACTCACAAGGTGCTCAAACAATGGCCCACTGCCAAAGCATCACCAAGGGGTGTAATATTTTGTCTTCTCAGACATACTATTAAGGAGGTATGCGAAGAGCAAAATTTGCAGGTAATATCCCCTGAATCCTCTGAGGGAAAAGAGATAACCTTCTTCCAGGATCTCTCATTGGACACCCTGTAGCAAAGAAGGGCACTCAAACCAGTCACTAAATGAATCACCCAGGCGTGCCAACTTTACAGATGGGGCTTCCCATTTTCCTTGATGGTAGCTAGTGAAGGAAAGACACACATTCTGTGGGGGTCAGAGTAATTAGAAGCCTTTAGCAGTGCTCTGCGGTTACCACAGATAGAGACTCCAAAGTGCCAACAGTGCCTCCCTAAAGACAAAGAACATTATCCTCCCTGGATTCCCATGGTGTTCTACCATCTCCTAGCCCCTATATGCTAGATGGCCCTGAAGTTATTCACCTGATTTTCAATGCAGGTTCACTGGGGGCTGGATTGACCTGTGGAGTGAATAGGTTTAGGGCATTAATTGCGAGTACATTGTCATGTTTTGTTAATTTTCGTTAATTTTTGCATTGGGAAACCTTATTTTTTATGTTTTTATATTGTCAAATTATGGTGGTAGACCTAGAGAAAATTAGTGCACGTGCACCCCATGCGATATATCCCACAGGCGAGTGGTTACTTCCGATTTACTGATGGGGCAAGAAAGGGGGCAGGTGGAAGGGAAAAGAAAAGAAAGAAGGTACAAAAAAGGGGAAAAATAAAAAAGGTAGTTAAAAAGGGTGAAGTAAGAAAAAAAAGTAAAGGAAAAAAAAAAGGAAAAAAAACAAGAAGGGAAAACAAGAAAAAGTTCCCTAAGCTTTTAAGTTTGATACCCTTCTCTTTTGTGTTCAAGTGAGATTTGTCAGACAGCGACTGCCACGAATGGTACTGAGAACTGAGTACATTGCTGTAAAGGGAGCAATTTCACTCGTCACCCCTGTGAGGGTGGACCTATTGATATCACTGTGTCTTTACTCTCAGTTGGGGATACGATCCTAGTGCTATTCTTTAGAAGCTGCCCCCTACTGTGGGACCCCATGCCTGGGAATTCATAGTTTAGTTATAATTCTACAGTTGCAAGAAAAAGTATGTGAACCCTATGGAATGATATGGATTTCTGCACAAATTGGTCATAAAATGTGATCTGATCATCATCTAAGTCACAACAATAGACAATCACAGTCTGCTTAAACTAATAACACACAAAGAATGAAATGTTGCCATGTTTTTATTGAACACACCATGTAAACATTCACAGTGCAGGTGGAAAAAGTATGTGAACCCTTGGATTTAATAACTGGTTGAACCTCCTTTGGCAGCAATAACTTCAACCAAACGTTTCCTGTAGTTGCAGATCAGACGTGCACAACGGTCAGGAGTAATTCTTGACCATTCCTCTTTACAGAACTGTTTCAGTTCAGCAATATTCTTGGGATGTCTGGTGTGAATCGCTTTCTTGAGGTCATGCCACAGCATCTCAATCGGGTTGAGGTCAGGACTCTGACTGGGCCACTTCAGAAGGCGTATTTTCTTCTCTTTAAGCCATTCTGTTGTTGATTTACTTCTATGCTTTGGGTCATTGTCCTGTTGCAACACCCATCTTCTGTTGAGCTTCAGCTGGTAGACAGATGGCCTTAAGTTCTCCTGCAAAATGTCTTGATAAACTTGGGAATTCATGTTTCCTTCGATGTTAGCAATCCGTCCAGGCCCTGACACAGCAAAGCAGCCCAAACCATGATGCTCCCACCACCATACTTCACAGTTGGGATAAGGTTTTGATGTTGGTGTGCTGTGCCTTTTTTTCGCCACACATAGTGTTGTGTGTTTTTTCCAAACAACTCAACTTTGGTTTCATCTGTCCACAGAATATTTTGCCTGTACTGCTGTGGAACATCCAGGTGCTCTTGTGCAAACTGTAAACATGCAGCAATGTTTTGTTTGGACAGCAGTGGCTTCCTCTGTGTTATCCTCCCATGAAATCCATTCTTGTTTAGTGTTTTACATATTGTAGATTCGCTAACAGGGATGTTAGCATTTGCCAGTGACTTTTGTAAGTCTTTAGCTGACACTCTATGATTCTTCTTTACCTCATTGAGCAGTCTGCGCTGTGCTCTTGCAGTCATCTTTACCACTCCTAGGGAGAGTAGCAGCAGTGCTGAACTTTCTCCATTTATAGACAATTTGTCTTACTGTGGACTGATGAACAGCAAGGCTTTTGGAGATACTTTTATAACCCTTTCCAGCTTTATGCAAGTCAACAATTCTTAATCGTAGGTCTTCTGAGAGCTCTTTTGTGCCAGGCATCATTCACATCAGGCAATGCTTCTTGTGAAAAGCAAACCCAGAACTGGTGTGTGTTTTTTATAGGGCAGGGCAGCTGTAACCAACACCTCCAATCTCATCTCATTGATTGGACTCCAGTTGGCTGACATCTCACTCCAATTAGCTCTTGGAGATGTCATTAGTCTAGGGGTTCACATACTTTTTCCACCTGCACTGTGAATGTTTACATGGTGTGTTCAATAAAAACATGGCAACATTTCATTCTTTGTGTGTTATTAGTTTAAGCAGACTGTGATTGTCTATTGTTGTGACTTAGATGATGATCAGGTCACATTTTATGACCAATTTGTGCAGAAATCCATATCATTCCAAAGGGTTCACATACTTTTTCTTGCAACTGTAGATTCAGTGGCAAGTTTTGTTTTTTTTATTCAATCCTCCATGTGCTGGTAGGGAGATGGTTCTCCTCATGTGATTTCGCCAGGCCTTGTCATGAGAACACAATTCTATTTTGATATGGAGAAGTCTCTCAAGTATGCTTGGGTATTGGTTTTATATATTCATTAAAAATAAAGATTTAAAAAATAAAATAAAAATAAACTTGTCTGTGAGTAGCTTTCAATTTCCATGATGCTGACTTGTACTTGGCAGAACTATTGACTTTGGCAAGACCGTCAAGCTGTTCTCTATTACTCATATATGCAGCCATGTAGACACCACACTCTACCACAACAACGCAAAGCCAAAACACATCAGGTTTTGTCTATCCCCTAGACAGAACAGGGTATAAACATCAATATAAGTGTCTATCAATAACAATTAAAATATGCTTCAGCTCCATCTGCAACATTCATCTAGTTTAAAGTTTGACAACTGTAGAAATGAAAATAACAAATATAAAAGCCACATTTTTTTTCTCTTTTTACTTTTATTATTGATCATAGTTATGTCATTATGGGTATTAAAACACTTACCACCAATATCACTTTAGCCTGTGGAATGGGCAGGTTTTCTACTTCAACATCCGGGTCATATGAAGCTAACAAATTCATTGCCTGGTCATGAGTTGTCCGTGGAAAGGCTGATTTGACAAAAGCTGCTGGTAAAAATTTGCTCATTCTTAGATGAGTGGGCGAGTGAAAGTTTCGATCAGGCATCTTCTGACTCTCGAGTTCGAAGCTTTTCTCGATACTTTGTACGTGCCGGAAAATAAACTTAGGCTTCCCACTCTTCCTCTGATGGATTGTAAAGAAACGATCTTGGTCTCCAGAGAAGCATTCTGTGAAAACAGAATATAGACATTGCATCACGTTTTAAAATAATTCATTTAGCTGATCTTTTAAATTAGGATTTTTCGTCACTTTGGAAAAAGTGTTGTTCACACGTACACGTTATGTGTTTTTTATTTCCACTTATGAGAAGGATATCCCAACCTATATAATTAATGCATGATTAGTTTTTTTGTGTGACTTCTATACATATGTTACTAACTGATTAGATGGAATTTACATTTTAATAAAAAATTAGGCATGTACATTAAGTTATTACACTACATTGAGAATAGTCAGGAATTCCTCAGGGAAATGCAAGTTTATTGTCGAAATGGTTGAGCAGTAAACATAGCTGAGTGTTATGTGCTAAACTGAGTTGTTGTGAATTCACAAGGTGAATTGAAATCTAAAATAGTTTTAAATAAATGACTTAAAGTTATAATGCTTTCTAGGTATTTTCAAAATGGTTATTACCTTAAGCTGTTCACATTTTAACACTGTTCATATAAATATCTATATTATCCAACCCTCATGGAAAATCAGGTTTATTGTCACAATTTACAGACTTTCAGCTGTTTGCAAGAACAAAAGCCATTTAAATAACTCAACACAACAAATACTTCAAGTAGTTTCCCCAAATTCAACTTACGATGCCTTCTCCAGTCTCAAAATGATTCAACTGTGTATGATTTTCCAATTAAATCTGCCTAAACACCATTTGTGTCCGGTCCAACTTTCTTCATGTTTATCATAAATAGCATACAAACCCCCACAATCCACTCCCAGCCCTCCACTGTCAAAATTGACAATCAAACACTGCAACACCCCCTAGATGTAGCAAATGCCTTTAATAATAATTTTGTTGGCTGTGCTATCACCCTGGTTGCTAAGATAACAAATGACACTCATTTTCAGACTGCAAATAAAGATCAGGCCCTGCCAAATCTTCAAAATCCTCATATAGAGAAATTCAATTTTAGACCTGTGCCTGTTAGTGTTGTTAATAAACATCTTAAAAATTTAAAAATAAAAAACCAGTGTGGACCAGATTAAATCCCAGCAATGTTGCTAAACCTGTCACTACCCTTATCAATGAATCCCTGGTGTCAGGATACATACCCAAACTTTGGAAGACTGCAAAAGTTGTACCTATCCATGAAAGTGGTGACAATACTTTGGTATCTAACTATCGGCCGATATCATTGCTCCCATAATTGTCAAAAATCTTGGAAAAAATGCGTCCACACGCAACTTTGTGAATATTATCAACAATGAAATTATCTGACCCCTGATCAATCAGGCTTTCATCCAAATCACTCAACTTTGACTGCCCTCTTAAAAGTTTGCAATGACATCCAAATTGGCATGGAACAAGGAGACTTAATTGGAGCTATTTTCCTAGATTTTGCCAAGGCCTTTGACACAGTAGACCATGTCATTCTTTTGAAAAAACTTAAAAACTCAGGCATTGGTGATCGTCCGCTAACCTGGTTTCGATCGTATGTTTCAGACCGATTGCAATATGTGGTAATACCTGATAGCGCTTCCCTCCCTCTTTCAGTCACGTGTGGTGTTCCCCAAGGCTCCATACTCAGCCCCCTGCTATTCACATTATTTATAAATGATCTGCCTAATGTCTGCAAATTCTCAACTGTACACATGTATGCAGATGACACTGTAATCTACGCTAGTAAACCCAAGCTACCGCAGCTTGAGGCTGTGCTCCAAAACCAATTCACAGAGGTAGAAAAGTGGATAGCAGATAACAAACTCTTCCTAAACACTGACAAAATCATTACAATGATCTTTGGAACTGTACCTGAATTACGTAAACTACAAAATCAACAACTGTGTATCAGAACAAATTCAAATAGCACACTGACAGTAGTCTGCTCTTTTAAATATCTAGGTATGTTACTAGACCCTATATATCTATCTAGGTATGTTGCTAGATCTTTCCTTTGGCCTTCACATTGAAGAAATCTCTTTACCCAAAACTAGGTGCCCTGTACAGAAACAAATCCTGCCTAAGCCCTACAGTAAGGAAACAGATAGTGCAGCAAATGCTAATGCCGGTCATTGATTATGGGGATGCAGTGTATGTGTTTTAGATCAAACCAAGTGTTTTCTTTAATATCTGCCCCGTCCAGATTTCAAAGTATAAAAGGGTGCACGCCGAAGAAATCACACTGACAACAGAATCAGTTAAATGAAAGCTTCGAGGAATGTTTACTTAGGGGGTGGCAAGCCAGTGTCCTCAGGATTGGAGGTAGAGCTGCCATACAAGTTATTGCACTGGCAATATGATATGCTTTTTTGATGGATATTTCAATAAGGAATTAATAATGCTTGGAATTGCTTTAACTATACAACAGTGGAGGAATTTCTCTGCAGTGGTCGAAACTTTTATTTATATTTAGTTCTATTCTGGACTATTTTGTGATTCCATTGTGTATTCCTGACAACTCCCGGTTTATTGAATAACCCGGTTCATGTTCCAAAACACAATTTAAGGAGTTAAATAGTTTTCAAATGGCATCATGATCCAGTTCAGTCTGAGCACCACCAGTTCACACGTTGTATAAACAGAAACATTGTTTGCCTATCTCCTCTTCTCTGTATGCTCTCTCTAAACTTACTGCCAGGTGCAAATTTGTAGAGCTTATAACTATAAGCGACAGGGAGCTAAGACGGAGGCGCCCAGTTCCAGGATAAATCTGTGCGAATGTCTACATTTAATTTTATTTTTCTCAAATCACAAACCCAAACACAAATATAAGATATGAGTAAACCATTTGTTAAAGGACCACTCTAGGCACCCAGACCACTTCAGCTTAATGAAGTGGTCTGGGTGCCTGGTCCAGCTAGGGTTAACCCATTTTTTTTATAAACATAGCAGTTTCAGAGAAACTGCTATGTTTATGAATGGGTTAAGCCTTCCCCCAAAGCCTCTAGTGGCTGTCTCATTGACAGCCACTAGAGGCGCTTGCGTGATTCTCACTGTGAAAATCACAGTGAGAGCACACAAGCGTCCATAGGAAAGCATTGCCGCGCGTGCGCATTCAGCCAACGGGGAGGAACGGAGGAGGATCGGAGGCAGAGTGCTCCCCGCCCAGCGCTGGAAAAAGGTAAGTTTAACCCCTTTTCCCCTTTCCAGAGCCGAGTGGGAGGGGGTCCCTGAGGGTGGGGGCACCCTCAGGGCACTATAGTGCCAGGAAAACTAGTATGCTTTCCTGGCACTATAGTGGTCCTTTAAAAATCCTGGAAAATGGCAGTACCCCTTTAAATTCACCTAAATACAGTCATTATTATCATTTTCTGTAACACCTACACAGCAGCTCTTATCAATATTGTAAAAGGGGGGCATTTAACAACAGATGAAACAATTACAAAATATTATAGGAGCAATTGGTTGATGAGGACCCTGCTCGATAGAGCTCACAATCTTCTAGAAGACATACAAAGTTATAGGTATAGATTTTGTAATTCAAGGTACCAATACACCTTATAACATAAGACATTTTAGTATGCTACTCTGCCTGCCATTGGAAAAATAGCTATTGATTCATGCAGTGCATTTTATCACTCTATGCATTAATATTCTCTATGGAAACACACACATTATGTTAGTATGCCAATTAAAGCAATTTATCTGTGAACTTGACTTTATGCTGTCTGAAGCTGCAAAATGCCCTTGATTGAAAGGATTTGCATTAGCAATATATTATTATTTTTTTCTAATTACACATAAATGTGGCTAGACATGGTGTAGCAAAATATAATCAATTTAACACATAGAAACTTTTCGCAGATGCTGTTACTATCTAGGGCAGGGGTAGTCAAACTTTTAATACCTATCACCCACTTTTGTATCTTTGTCGATGATAAAATTTCCTTACCGCCCACCAGTGCCACAGTAACTAATTCTATAGCGCTAGCGGAATTAAAAAATTTTTTTTTACATTTTCAGAAAGGAGAGGTTTTTAAAAAAAAATATTTTTCTATATTCTACTTTTTGTGTGTATGTGAGATGCTGTGTGTGTGAAGGGTGTAGTGTGTGTGTGTGATAGAGGCGCAGTAAGTGTGAGGGGGCATTGTGTGTGAAAGGTGCAGTGTGTGTGTGAGGGGTGCTGCGTATGTGTGTATGAGGTGCAGTATTTGTGTTTGTGAAGGGTACTATGTGTGTTTGTATGTGAGGGGTGCTTTGTGTGTATGTGAGGGGGGTCAGTTTGTGCGTGTGTGAGGGGGCAGTGTGTGTGAAGGATCTCCTCTGCTTGCCTTGGTCCACGGCCTATGAGGTGGGCGGTAGGGGCCATGAGTGTATATTTAAGATGACACTAAAATGTTACTAATACATGCTTTAACTATAAATATAGTTTTATGTTACAATCATGTGTATGGTTTGGTTGTAGATTGAAAAAAAAAAATTATTGTAAAGGGCAGAGGCATAACTAGAAACCCTGGTCCGAAATTTGCCCTGGTGGCTCCCCACCCCTCAATGTGTCTCATTCTTTCCCTCCCCAGCCCCTCAACGTGTCTCCTTCCCAGCTCCTCCATGTGTCAGATTTCACCCATATGTCTCATTCCCTCCCCCCAGCCCCTCATTGTGTCTCATCCCCCAAAGTGTTGTATTTCCTCCCACCCAGCCCTGTATGTGTCTCACCCCCCTCAGCCCCTTCATGTGTCTCAATGCCCCCAAGTGTCTCATTTCCTCCCCCCAAGCCCCTCCACGTGTCTCATTCCCCCTAAGACCATTAATTTGTCTCACCCCCCCACCCCCAAAGCCCCTTCATGACTCATTCAACCCAGGCACCTCCATGTGCCTTTCACCCCCCTCCTTGGCCATGCTACACACAGTGGCAGGAGGGGAGCAGCACATAGCTTCCCTCCTGCCGGTTAGCCTGTGACCATGGGCCCCAGCTGGTGCAGCCGTGCAACCAATAAAAAAAAATATTTGGCCTGGGCCACAGCAAAGAGAAGGTATTTTTAAATATTGTGATCCTTGTTTGCAGATAGCACTGTCCTCTAGGGTAAACAACAGGCACAGTCCTTTTATTTTCATATAATCCAGGCACTTTATTTGTAAGTCCACACAGGAGACAGCAGCATATGAAAACATAAACATAACTCAAAACCCTGTAAACAAAAACCTAGCTCACCTGAGCACTTACTAACATCAGGTTCCCTATCTCTCAGGGGTTAAACTAGAACAAAACAATATTGGTTTCACCAACCTAGTGTCTTTGTCAGCTCTCTGCACCCCAGTGCTTAGTCAGCCTGTTGCTTTCCTTTCTACACTCCCAGTGCTCCAAACCAGCCTTGACTGCTTTCCTTTTGCACTCCCAGTGCTCAGTCTCCTTGACTCTCTCACTGGAGAGACCAGCCTCTCTCCTACCTGCTTCCAGGGAGGAAGCCAGCAACCCCCCTTTACCTGCCTAGCAGTGAGGGGTTTATTCCCACTGCTACATCTGATTATCTGCAGCTGAGCAGTGGGTTGGAGACAGCTCCAAAAAACTCTGGCCTGGACCTTATTTCCCCCAGTTGTGTAAAAACTGAGGAGTGGAGCATTGGCCCACCCTGCTCTCCAAATGCTCCACCCCAGGGGCCCATAACTAAACTTTGGTTTGTGTTGCCTACAACACATAATACACATATTCCCCCTGGGGTTAAATGTTATAGGCCTATCTGTCTTCACTTTATCACAATATAAAAATATAAAATACAATCAGCCCTTTAGAATGTATTTAAGGTATGTTTATATAACCGTACATTAACATCATAACTTGTAAAAGAGTTTACAATGGACTACTATTGTGAATATAAATCACATTGTGTGTCACTTTAGCCTATTAGTTTATTTTATTAAACAATTTCCATAGAGAATAAGAGCTCATCCACCCAAGATTAGAGCTGCCAGTCTTGGTATATATAAATGAGAGTCACGCATAGAGTGCGGCAAAATATCTTGAAATTCTCTTTGTTTTTTGTTATTAAACAAGAGAGATTGATCTTAAAATAATGCTCTTACGATAGGTTATGGTTTATATGAAGCCGTTTTAAGGTTTGCTAGAATTGCTCAGGGATAGAAGCAGCCACATATGAGTCATGGCAGGCAATTTACAGGCTTCCCCACAATCCCGCAGTCCTGTGAAATAATTCAACATCTATATATAGAACTCATAACTAACGAAGGAGCAATGTTCGACTAGCACTGAAATGCCATAGACGCATAATGTTCCCATGAACACTGCTGGCGTAATATGAAATGCATCTCATCACTAAATATATATTATGCATTATATTAATAAGGCAAGAAACTAATTGAGTTAAAAAAATAACCATATTCAAAAGGAAACAAATAGCAGGATTTTGAAACAACATTTTTAAATATATTTAATTTTGTCTGATTTTATCTAAAAGCAAATCTAGTCAAATTAAGGGGCTTTACCATTTGTACAGATTACATGGACAGTCGTACACATAGATGGATTGAAGAATCTGAACTATCCTACAATTACATTACGATTCCTGTAAAAGGCTGACTGAAAGATGGGATATATTATCCAAGAGATCGTGATCTTGATTGATGACTTGACCTGAATAGATCGAAACATTGATCCATTTTTCATGTAATATTTATTACCACAAATATATTCATGATTATTAAGTCCTGCGCGTGCAACCTAGTCATTTTAGTTTTGTGTATTATATGTATATATATAGATATATATTATTTATTTATTTATTCTCATTTTAGTGACATGTATGTGTTTAAATAGGGTATTCTTGCATTAATGTTAATGCGCATAGGTTGTCACATGGGCATTGCAAATTTTCTTGTCCTGACATGATTATTCAACGGCTGAGTAATGTATTTTCATTAAAGGATCTAATACAAAATGTCACATAGAGACAGTGATAATAAGTTAATTAAGGCTAGGGGGACAGGCAAAGATATAATATGCTAACCAATTTATTTGCAACCAAAGCTGTACTCTGATTGGTTATTAGGGTTCTAAACCAATTAAAATTCAGCTAGAATTCAAATTGTGGTCAGTGAATACTAGAACATGTACAGATGGCAACTAAGTAATGGGGCCTTTTAGTCAGCTGAAAGGACAAATCAGTGCTTACTAGAGTATTGATATGACCATTACCCAATCTTAGTAGTCTACAGAACATTTTAACTCAAAACTCATTCACTGAAATGTATTTTATTTCTTATTAAATGCTTGCATACAGGAACAAACTTAGGGTTGCTCAAAAGCAAGTTGAACAAGTTGTGTATAAATACAAAGTACATTTTATCAAAACAGGAACTAGTGGTAAAGAGGGTACTTTGTTAAGAAATATTTTTCTGGTGAATGAGGTTTCAGTTGATCTTAAATAATTATATACGGTGTAGCTTGCTTGTAGAAGTAAATCAGCTACTTTTTATACCATTAATTTGTTGCCTTAAGGAGAATATTATTTAGTCGAGGGTTTTGTTGACTCCTATGAGCCATTATTTTTACAGTTACCATCATCCTGTAGTCCTGTGTATAAATGGTAGAAGTTGGTGCCTTTACCAGTCCCTGCTTCGTATACATAATCATCACTTGTCCACACATGATTGGTGGAGAGAGGAGAGCAGTTTCGGGTACTCTACGTGTTAGGGTAATCTAGCTAACCTCATTCATTTCTAATCAATATAGTAAAAACAAAAGGGAATTGGGGAAAAAAAACAAAAATATGAAAAATACCTACTGTAACTCTGAAAGCGTTTCACGCCTGTCCAGATGGTTTATCAACATATTGATTATATTGGCTTCCCTTTGGGGGTTTTTCTGGGGTTCTTGTGCACATTATATTACAATGTATAATCATTTTATATATTATTTTATTTATTCTTAGTGAATAGCCAATTTGGAGATTTTCCCCCATATTCAAAATAGTAAATAGATTTTTTTTCATTGGAATCAATAAGTAGACAGTTATCTAAGTAACTATCTATATCAGTTATCCTAGTATTATCCTAATTTATACTAAATTGTAGTATATTTGGCAAAAAACAAGTACCCTGTCAGTCAAAATAAGCATGTGCAACGAACCATTAATAAGAAGTAAAAAATGCTTTATATGAATGTTTCACTGTCGTCAAGCATTTATATCTGTAACAATCCAGAAAGATTTGTTATGTACGCGAGATGGAGAAGGATGGGGAGTTATGGGTAATCCTGCTATTACAAACAGATCTGCAGATTATTTACATGCTGAATATACTGTTCAAATCAAAGAGTATTAGAAAAAGAAAGACAGTTTAACACCATTAGCGATTATATAAGCCCACAAAAAGGCTCTTTTGGCACAGCATCATTTTCTTTGCAAACTGCACTTGAAATCTGTGAATAATTTTATTGTCTAGAAGAACTAATTAGATTTTGGTAGTTGATACAAGACATAGACCTTTTGAGGGAGTGATGCATTTCCTGGTACCTAAGAGATCAATAATTAAGAGTAGGATCTGGGCCAGTCTGGAGCATGTAAAATGAGTTAAGTGATTAAATAATGTATTAGAATCACAGGGAGACTTCCTGCAAGTATCAATACATACAGTTAATGGACATAAATATAGCACAGCTGTCCTTTTAGTGCCACTGGAATGGAAGACTTCATTACAATGTTCTAAACTGATCATCATGTGACCCCGATGTGTTATTTATTAAATAGGTGACCAAGAAAGATATTGTTTAAATGGATCAGAAAGAAAAAGAAAATAGCAATAAATTAGAAAACAAAATAGCAATAAAGAACATTAAAAAGACAGAAGTATAAAGTCAAATCAAGCCATTAAAATATTTAAAGTTGAGCGAAGAAAAGCTAAATTAATAGGAACTAATAGGAACATGGGACCCAGGTTACAAAAATGGTGGCAGAGGTAACTCCGTGAGAACAAATAATATAACAACAATCCCTTTTTTATGTCTCCGGGTGTCCAAGTACTCCGGGAAAGGACCATTTCAGGATGGAATTTTTGTCACATTCCTACAGTGTCACTTCATGAGTTATTGCTTATTCCTTCTGCACCCAAATCTATATAAAATGATATTCACTTGATTTTATTTTCTATGTACATTGTATGGTACATTTGTAGTGTTTTGGGATTGGGACAAAGCAAATGTAAAACAGACCATGTTCGGAAATCATTTTTATGTACGACAAAGGTGTTCTTATCAAATAAATATTAAGTGGTTTCCCGAAGGGCAGAATGTTAATTAATTTGCATCTATTATTTTTCTCTAAATATTAAGTTGTGGTTGATGACCAATTTGCAATTAGCAATTCTCTAAATAAGTCAAGACCCATTAATGCATTTTGTAGGAGAGAGTTAAAGACAAAATATTACTGCCTTCCTTTCTGTTGTACATTCTCATTATATAATAATCTATCTATACTTATCTTACTTACACCTATAACAATTTTGTGAGATGAAAGGGGATTATCTCGTCTATAGAAATGTAATAATTATCAGTGCAAAGTACTTTCAGCCTGAACTATAACTTTTGCAACATAACAATTGCTTTTTTAACGAAAATGCTAGGATGAAATTCCTTCTATTATTTAATATCAAGGTTATTTCTGGTTTTATCACTCATATTATCTCCACAAGCTGTAGTATCCATTGTTAATGCTCCTAAATTATATAACAGATTTTATGCAAATTTTCATTCTCTGGGATAAGTGTATAGTTTTATTTACATTGATGTTGACATTTTATTAAAGTATGTGGTGAGAGAACCTCTCCAAGCAAAACTAAGGACAGGTTTGTCCCAAATCATGGATTTAGCATCATGGAAAGATTTGCCAGTTCAATTCTATATCACGTTCCAGACACAATTGATAGTCAGGGGGGCTGGGAAGGAGGACAAACAATGTTTACCCCAGAGTTTTTGGATCGTAGGCAACAAAAGTATAGGAAGTGGTAGTAGGGTGGGGTTGATTTTTGGCCAAGTAATAGGGACTAATTCCAATCAGTAGTTGCCATGGCAGCTCATCTGGAATCTTACAAGGTAATAGGCAATCCCTTCATAATAATAAACAAGTAGACGTTAAAAATAGTTTAACCATATAAACATTTTCTAAAAATCCAACCTGGCATTATTCAGTGCCCCCCCCCCTTACAGATTTCATCCCAGCATTGAGTCTTTAGAAGTCTGCACTGAATATCCTTCACTTAATAAGGTATAATTTATTACAACCTTCAGCAAGCCAATGATTTTCATAATGCATTCCAATCAATATATAACAATAATGCATATGTCTCCATCTTTCTCCTCAGTCTCTCTCTACCGTTGCCTCTTATAGCTTATGTTGCCTGACTGTCTCTCTCAATGAGCAATGAGCCTGCCTACGTGTCTCCCGGACTGTCTCTCTCTGCCTGTTTTGTCATAATATGCCTGAATTTCTCTCAGTTTGCCTTCATTTTTACCTGACTGGGTCTCGAAATCTGTATGTCAGTCTGTTGGTCTCTCTTTCTTCCTGTCTACCTTTCTCTCTTACAGATTTTATGGTCATATTTTTTCCGGTATTGTAGCATTCTACAGATGAAGTAAAATGTTCAAACCAACATGTCAAGTGACATTTTTCTACTTGTATTTGTAGTTGCTGTTGAAAGTCTATCTTTTTCTGAGCTGCAATTGAAATTGAGATGATTGCCGAACATTCTACATTCTGAATGTTGAGTCTACTATCTTAGACATGTTCAAAGTGAAATATATATAAATATTAACCTATCCTAATCCATTAACAAACATGATAGACAATGAGCATATCTAAATTATACCATGGCCCTGGCCCACGGTTCTGTACTTCATGTGCCCTAGAGATGTAGAATTAATAAATAGAGGGTCCTGGTGTCTGACATTTTGCTTGGGATTCCCAATTGGCCACCTCTCCTACTTGTTGCGCTGATTCATTCTTTCAGACTATGTTTGAGAGAATGAAGTAAGTATATTAAAAGAGAGAGGTTTATCAAAGTGTGTAGATGGTGTAGTGACTTTTCTTTTTTTCTTTTTAACAAATTATTAAATTTGTTGGATTTTTTGTGACTTGCTTCATTTTGTCCTAACCATCATTTTTTAAGCTACACCATTTTTCACATAATGGATTTATCAATCTTTTCATGACTTTTTCCTACAGAACAGTGTTTCTATTCACTTTATTTTCCACCACTCTAAATTGGATGGTCTTTTCTGAAATGGATATTTCTATAAAAAACAGGTGGAAAATAGGTAGAGAAAAACTGACACTTTTAAAAAGTATTTTAAAAAACTATTTAATAACTAGAAACAGATTGGAGATTAAAAATAAAAAAAATGCATTTCAGAACACTTTCCCCACAGTGTTTGTACACAGAGAGATGGGGGGAGGGGGGGAAGGGGGAATGGATTTATATGAAAATATCTTTTATTCACAATGGCCTATATGGTGCTGTTTTTGTTATCTTAAATCCCATTCTCGTTTGGTGTCACTATTCACCTATTTTAGATTTTCCTGTGATTATTTTAAGTTTATTTTACATTTGCTTACTATGCTTCTGATGGCCTATATGTGCGGGAAAACCTTCTACTGGGAGGTAATTTGTCAGTAAGTACTATTAGTCAGTGTAAAAAAATACTATTACATTTTAGCACATTTTGTATTTCTGAAATCACAAAAGACTGTCTTGTACAAATGCTACATATTATCTGAGTGGGCCCTTTTTCATTTTATTATCTGACATCCACCCATTGTAGATATACTACACTATAAGTCACACTCATTCTCTCTTTTTGTCTTTACATTTTATTTTATTTTGTTTTAAAACATACTCTATTGGGCGCAACCTGTTTATTTATAAAACTCATTTTATTCTGTGGGGTATAGAGGGATCCCTGCACTCACAGTGTGATACCTAAGGAATACCTACGTCTGAACTTATAGCGCTTACCCACCCTGGTTACAAGCACAGAACTAGTTCAAAGAATGTCTGCCCTAAATGCAGGTATGTTGGCTTACAAAACAAGTGCCAAAAATAAAACCACGTGTAGGATGGGACTGAAAAACCTCTCAAGCCAATGTAAAACTAGCTTAAAAGTAAAAGTGATGGTTAGTGAGCAAAGAAACCAAACAGTTTGATAACTCTCCTTTAGAAAGAGAGAGCTGAATGGAGAATGCTGAAATATATTGCTTTAAAATATGAAATAGGTAGACAGGCAAAGGGTCAGGCTGAGATATAGCTGATAAATAGATACATAGACAGATAGATAGAAAGACGATGGTTTGGATCGTCTACTAAAAATACAAAATGGACACAGAGCACCCTCATATAGCTTTTTTTTTTATAGCTATAGCTTATACTAGTATGTATTTGTCTTATACAGGGTTGGTACTGTAATAAGGTAAAATAGCCATGCATACTCCATACACTCAAACAGGGGGTATTACCGAACTTCAATTATTAGCAATTTCATTCTGAACAGTAATACTGAGGTCAAAAATAGCTGATCTGGAAAAAATTTCTGGATCAGCTTTAGTCACAGCATGGTTATTTTTGGCTTAGTTCAGCCATTTTGAATTAATTAGTGAAAATTCAGAGTTTTGGGTATAACACTGAAACATAACTCATATCAGGCACATGCAGACACATCCTCACTCTGGATCCATCACACATTGCAAATGAAGATAAAGAAGACCAGTGGTGAGGCAGTGGGAAATACTTGTAGAGTGGGGGAAGAGTAATTTGTGAATATAGTTGAAGTTGGGATGAAAAAGATTGATGGGAAATGGTACGGTGACACTGGCAAATAAATAATGGGAGGGAGACTGAAAAAAAGTGAAAACTGGGGAATAGAGACTGTGGAGGAACTGAGGTGAAAAAAGCTGGTGGGAACGGGATAACAGAGGCAAGGCAACATGAAACATGAGTAGAAAATAAAAAGGAAAAAGAGATTGAAAGAATGGTGTTGAAGAAAGACTGATGGTGGGAGAAGCAAAAGAGAGATGTAACATGGAAGGCATGGGATTCACAAGGGGATGCAAAGTAGGTTTTACAAAATTCCAGAATCAACCCTGTTCATACAAATGTTCCAAAGGATATAGAATAGAGAATGTCACATGTCTACCCAGTTAAAGATGAAATAATAACAGAACATTATGTTATAATAATTACATTTTACTCTAAAATAACTGAATATGTAGCATAACACCTATAGTGAAACCTATATGTCAAAATACATGCTCACATAGAGAGCTAGATTATTTATTAACATTACGTATATACCACTATCTGTCTATCTATCTATCTATCTACGCATCAACCCATTAACCTATCCATCTATTGACAATAATTATATGTATACTCTCTCTCTCTCTCTCTCTCTCTCTCTCTCTCTCTCTCTCTCTCTCTCTATATATATATATATATATATAAAAGTAGAGGGAGTAAATGAGTAAATTACACAAAATGTGTTAGATAAATAAAATTTATATTTGTTTCATTTTTATTTTATTTCCCTCTGTGCAATATACATTTTGATGTTTGTACAGTCAGTATAGAATCCTGATATTTCAATCAGGACACATATATAGCTAGGTAGATAGACAGACAGACAGATGGACAGACAGACGATAGATAGACAGACGACGGACGGATGGACGGACAGATAGATAGATATGCTCTAAGCAATAAAACCTATTTTTCCTCCTGTTGCCAAGCTGTACATATTGCTGGAATACAAAACTATACCAAATGAAAGTTAAAATGTGTATTAGTAGAATGTTAGTGCCATCTTATAAATCCCCTCACTTAGAGGAATTAATGATGCTCATTTAAAACTAGAGGTTTATTAGTGCAGCACACACAAAATCAGTAACACAAATTAAATAAGACTTTCCATTCTCACTGTATTGCTACGAGATAATGTAAACCCTTCTATTGCGTGTAAGATAAAGGGAGGAAATTAAAGAAAAAAGTAAGAACACCTCCCAGATTATTGCCAATAATATTGCAGAACTGATTTCCCTATAACAAGAAATACAATTAAATTAGGTGTGCAGCAACAACTGCAGAGAGCAGTGAAAACCAGAAGCTACTGGATCTTTTCCCTAGATTTTGCTTATTGCATTCATACCCTATGGATACTTGGGCAGACTATGTAACTATAAGCTGGGAGAACCCCATTTCAGTATAATTATACCTTGAGAATACTCCTCATAAATAACATTTATATAATCAGCCTCTGGGCCATGGACACACATTATTAAGAAACAGGCTGCAGCACCGAGAGATGGCCAGTGTTTATATAGCAGGTCTCTGTCCTTAATATGCAGAATCCCCCTGGTTGTTGAGAGGATGGGGTGTAATTGGGGATGGGGATTAATATTAGGCAGTGCTTGGGCTGGGATCCCTTTCCTAAGGAGCTGTCCCTAGTGCTGATGCATCTCACACACATTGCAGCTGCTGTCCACAGTGCTGAATCTGAAGACTGCCATTGAGGATATTTCTCACCGAGGATGAATGAGTTGCTTTCTCATTAAAGCCAGCCAGTTTGTGAACCTGATTAAAGCAACCAGCTATTGACTCCTATTGCAATATTTGCAAATTCCAGCAGGTTTCTGAATACACAGCCCATGCATTGCTTAGCAATCACCAGCTTTCTATCAGATCACCCTGAATTGTCTCTATTTATTTATATGCTATTTTGTTTTGCGTTCCAAACGCTGGATACATTGTATTTAGCTCCTTACCTGCTGTTGTGACTAGTAAGAGGAACAGCACAGGGAAGCAGTATATCCTCTGCATGGTGACAGAAGCATCGAGTTCCTAGCTCTAAAGTAGCATTTCTGAGCCAGGCTGGATGCCTCCCTCCTTTACTGGTCCCCAGGATCCCCCTGTATATTGCACAGCTTCCTCCCAGCCGCACTGTGTATACTGCTTGACTCAAGGCTGCTGCCTTCTGCCTACAAACCACGTGTACCCAGCCATCCACTCAGCTGCTGTGTATTGAGCTGAGGAAGCTGGATCTGCTCATCAAACAAAGGGCATTCAGAGCTTCCCTGCCAAGGGCTCTCAGGGAAGTGATGGCTTTCAAAGCACAGTGTCCCCTGGGGTACCAGCCTAATGGATTTTCTATACATTGTATAAGTAAAGTGGCATTGACTGAATCAGGACCAGATCCTCCACTCCACTCCAACACACACAGACAAATAAATCTTCCTCCTACAATATACTGTTCTGTGCAGATATTACCAGATTTATCTATATATGTATCTCCTCCAGTGCAACAGACATATTGATGCATTTTGTCAGGATACTTCATACTGTGTACACAAATAAACATGAAGACACAGGGGATTATTCAAACTGCAAAATTCAAATGGCAACATCTTTCACAAAAAACACACGTGTTTACTATATTTGCCTAAATTCTGCCCTTGTGTCTTAATTTTTTTATTATTGGTTTGGCTGAATCAATAATTATTATGTTTAACCTTTGATTTCAGTGGGGTCTGTTAAGCTATCTATAATTAAAAGAAAAAAATAAACTACCATAACAAGAGGTCTTAAATTAGAAGGGCAAAGGTTTAAAAATAATATCAGGAAGTATTACTTTACTGAGAGGGTAGTGGATGCATGCCTTCCAGCTGAAGTGGTAGAGGTTAACACAGTAAAGGAGTTTAAGCATGCGTGGGATAGGCATAAGGCTATCCTAACTATAAGATAAGGCTAGGGACTAATGAAAGTATTTAGAAAATTAGGCAGACTAGATGGGCTGAATGGTTCTTATCTGCCGTCACATTCTATGTTTCTATTTTTCTAACAGAGAGTTGACATGTGGTATACAAATAATGGCCAAAATAGCCAGAAGAAATAAGTAGCGTTTTTTCTCTTAAGTTACTTTTTCATTAAATAGTTTGATCATAAGTGTGCAGGCAGAAGTACATTGTAAGTCTATGAACGATGCCTTTTGAAAGTATACTTTGCAAATATGTAAGTGCGTACTATATATATGCAGCAAAAAAAAAAAGTTAGTAAATTAGGTGTCATGCTTCATCCAGATTAAATAAAAAACATAGACATAACAGCATAAAGCATAAATCAGATGCGTTTAGTAAAAAAAATTATAGAAAATAAAAAGGAACACTGATTAACAAAAATGCACTATTTAGAAAAGGTAAAAAAAGAGGATGATAAAAAAAACATGGCCTAAAATAAAATGCATACACCAATAAACCTTTCTAAAATGTATAATTCTTTAAATACCGTTATCTTATGTTCTCAGTTATTTTTCATACTAGACTTGTGCACCGTGAGAACATTTGGCTCAGCAGAACCGAAAACAGAAATATTTTTGGGACACCTGGATTTCAGCCAAATGAAAACAGAAATATTTTTGGGACTTCCGGATTTCAGCCAAATGAAAACAGAAATATTTTTGGGACACCCGAATTTCAGCCAAATGTTGGTTTGGCTTGACAGAGTTTCGGTAACGAAAAACTGATTTGGGAAAAGAATCAGATGACACAAAAAGGGGCGTGAAATGAAAAATTATGTATGTATTTTGCAGTGAACTGATACGAACATTCTCCTGACATTTGGTTAACCGTTTAAGTAAGAAAAAGTAACATAGAAGGGGAAAAAAGGAGGAACGGCAAAAAAAATAAAAATCTCTGCATATTTAAAAAAATATATACATATATAAATGTAGTTTAATTGTTCTGCTCCCCATTTCTTTCCATGATTGTTCACTTCTCACTTGATCTGTGAATAAAATACATATTTAGTGACTGTCCCATATGAATTGAATCATTCTATGGGATGCCTCCATCGGCATGTATATGCCATCCATGTTTATATGCCCCGTTATATACCTGTATTACTTTACAAGCTTCAATCACTTATAAATGGAATGTACAAAAAAAGTAAAAAGGACCAATGGGGAAATCCTTTTATATGAAGACAGGCCAGCAGGTCCTGCATGGGTTAATACATGGTCTCTACTTGGGCAAATTTAAGATTGTTTATAACATTTCTCTTTCAAGAATAGCAACTTTAATAGACTATTTCCTTACATATTCAGTTATTATTATTATTGCAATTTATACAGCGCCAACAGATTCTGTAGCGCTTTACAATATTATGAGAGGGGGGATTTAACTATAAATAGGACAATTACAAGAAAACTTACAGGAACGATAGGTTGAAGAAGACCCTGTCAAACGAGCTTACAGCCTATAGGAGGTGAGGTATAAAACACATTAGGACAGAAAATAATCAAATAAGGTGGGAGTGAAGCAGAGCTGGAGGAGAGAGTAAAGCGCTGCCCTTTAGGAGAGAGTAAGAGACAGGTATGTGAGGTTACTCTGGGAGGCCATAAACTTTCCTGAAGAGATGGGTTTTAAGGCCCTTCTTAAATAGTTCTATAAATAGGAAACAATGACGGGAAATCTGACTATAGTACTATTTATTGATTACCAGCACAAAGAGGAATCTGATACCTGAACACATTTTTTTCTTTAGTACATACAAATTATATGCTGAACGCTACATTTCAGGATAAGAACCCGGTCGGGAGCTGATGTCGTCGGAGGAGGAGAGGTCACCAGCGCTATCATATTGTAATTGCTTTTGTAAATAATGTGTCTAATCTAGATTGTGTAGCTCTACATTTATTGACCTACTTATGGGATATATTGACACATATGTGGATATTTGACCTCACTTTGGCTTGGTTACTAAACATCTGAACTGATTCTGCTTTTCACCTGGTTACCCAGACCCCAAATATATTCACTGTTCTATTTACTGATCTAATTTTGATCTGACTCCAAAAATCTCTGCCTAAAGTTGATGTACCTGCTTCTTGTTTGGATCCCGATCACAGATTCTGAATTACAGTGCAATGGTCTTTGATGTGCTGGAACCACAAATCTGATCCATGTAGGTCCCACCTTATAACTTGCAGGACTTAAAGGATCTGCTGCTAATGTCTCAGTGCCATATACCACAGGTCACGTTCAGAGGTCTTGTGGAGTTCATGCCTCGATGCATCAGAGGTGTATTGCCAGTACGAGGGGAACCTACACAATATTAGGCAGGTTGTTTTAATGTTATGGCTGATCAGTGTATATATATATATATATATATATATATATATATATATAGTAAATAGAGGAGTTGCTTCTCTCTCCAACTTAATTGGGGAGTCTAAATGAGTCACCCCTGGTTAAAAAAATAAATAAAAAATCACTCCAGACACCATGGGGAAATATACAGAACTATATTTTTTAGATAGCAACAGAGAAGTGACTGCGGCACCCCCACGGTGTGGATATAGAAGCTTTGTCAAGGGAAATCTTATAAAATGATGGCAACAGGACAACATCTGTTCTATAGAATTAAATTCTCTTATATAAGGGAACACAAGAAAAAAGACCGGGGCAATAATACCAACAAACTAAAGGATTTACAATTAAATAAAAAAGATAGTTCTTAAGGTAAAGATAACGAAGTATAAAAAATGTAGGAGCTTAAATATATGGTTACAATATACATCAAGATGAGAGCTGATTAATCCCTTAAATACAATTTCAAGCTATTCAATAAAGCATCACACACTTATAACAGTTACAATAACTCCCAACTAGTAAAATATGGAAACCAGTTATTTCTCAATACATAGTACTCAGTAATACTCTACAGCTTGGGCCTGTGTTGTTCTGCGCAGTTATACATATCCATAAAATAGGCTGAAACAGATTACACATCCCTTTTCTGGGTTATTCATTAAATTCAAAAATAATTTCTAAATTAAGGCCAAAGTAGCCAAACTGGAGATATAGGTGTGACCTTAAATTTGAAATTACTTTGAATTTCTGGCTAACCATTAACCGCTACAATAACACCAATCCTATTGCATTTTTTTTCCTTACACATATCTATAATTATTTTTTTGTTTTTTTACGTTATTTCACTAGACTTGAATTGAATCACATTTTCTTTTCTTTATTGTTTTGTGGCTTAAAAGATCATTAGGATTTTATCGTCATTTAAAATCACTTTGAGTAGTTCACAGTATAGGAACTGTACACTTCAAATACATGAATAGTTGAAAGTCCCACTGGTACAACAACACTTTGAGTCATAATCATTTTATGGAAATGAATGTATAATCATTCAGGATGTTGTACTCAATTCACAAATCCTATAATCCATTTCTAAATATTGGATTTAGTATCAACTCATTTGACCTTTCTGCTTTTCTCAAAAAATAACCCATAATGTAGACGTATATTTCAAGTATCTAAACATTTTTTATCGTAAACCTTCTGCAATTTTTGAATCGGGTTTGTTTATCAATAATAGGAAGAGATAATTGCACTGCTATCATTATAGATATCTGCTAGAAGTTATCTTAAAAGCTCCTATAGCTGGAGCAGTTTGCATAAATACTAAAGGGCCCCGTTAAAAATAAAAACACTGTTTAGTAGATATATCCTCAATGAAAACATGCTTGCATTTAATCATGCATTTTATTAATTGGTTGTATATCTAAAAATAGCGTACAAATGCTGCAGGTCTCTTGTATGCAGCCTTTGCAAGCCCTTCCCTTTCTAACCCCGCTCAGACTTTCTGTGACTGCCAAATCACAGACTTCCAAATGCAGCTCAATGAGAAGTCTTTCCAAGGCAGGTGGTCTGAGCAATTGCTGCCTCTTGAATTTTGCTCCACTGAGCTAAACAAACCAGGAAGTAACAGGATCAGTTGTCTGATTGATAGGCAGTGGTGTAACAAGGCTAATTTATAAAAAAGTGCCAATTTCTGTTGAATCTGTAGTTTTTGTAAAATGAAAAAAAGAGGACACATTGTTCACCCAAAAAAGTACATCAGGGGCTGCAGTGTCCCTTTAACTTACTTTAGGTATATTGAGAAACTTGTAGTGAAAGTAAAACATCTAAAATGCCTTCACACTTGAGCTGTTTCATATGTTTGCCAGCATTTGTATTTTTTAATTGTTTATTAGAATCATTTCTTTATACAAGATATTAAATCAATCTGTCTGCCAAATCCATCCCTCAATTCATCTACCTATACAGGTGATACTCAAAAAATTAGAATATCGTGCAAAAGTTCATTTATTTCAGTAATGCAACGTAAAAGGGGAAACTAATATATGAGATATATGCATTACATGCAAAGGAAGATAGTTCAAGCGATGATTATGGCTTACAACTCATGAAAACCCCAAATCCACAATCTCATTAAATTAGAATATTACATGCAATCAATAAAACAAGGAGTGTACATAGAACAATATCGGACCTCTGAAAAGTATAAGCATGCAGATTGACTTAGTACTTGGTTTGGGACCCTTTTGCAGCAATTACTGCCTCAATGCAGCGTGGCATGGAAGCTATCAGGCTGTGGCACTGCTGAGGTGTTATGGAAGACCAGGATGCATCAATAGCGGCCTTCAGCTCTTCTGCTTTGTTTGGTCTCATGTCTCTCATTTTTCTCTTGGCAATGCCCCATAGATTCTCTATGGGGTTCAGGTCATGCCAATTTGCTGGCCAATCCCACGGTCATTGAACCAGGCTTTGGTGCTTTTGGCAGTGTGGGCAGGTGCCAAGTCCTGCTGGAAAATGAAGTCAGCATCCCCATAAAGCTCGTCTGCGGAAGGAAGCATGAAGTGCTCCAAAATCTCCTGGTAGACGGCTGCGTTGACCCTGGACTTAATGAAGCACAGTGGACCAACACCAGCAGATGACATGGCTCCCCAAATCAACACAGACTGTGGAAACTTCACACTGGACTTCAAGCATCTTGCAGTGTGTGCCTCTCCATTCTTCCTCCAGACTCTGGGTCCTTGGTTTCCAAATGAGATGCAAAAGTTGCTCTCATCAGAAAAGAGGACTTTGGACCACTGAGCAACAGACCAGGTCTGTTTTTCTTTAGCCCAGGCAAGACACTTCTGACGTTGTTTGTTGTTCAGGAGCGGCTTGACAAGAGGAATATGACATCTGAAGCCCATGTCCAGGATCCGTCTGTGTGTGGTGGCTTTTGATGCACTGACTCCAGCCTCAGTCCACTCCTTGTGAAAGTCCCCAACACTTTTGAATGGCCTTTCCAGGCTGTGGTCATCCCTGCTGCTTGTGTACGTTTTTCTTCCACACTTTTTCCTTCCACGTAACTTTCTATTAATGTGCTTTGATACAGCACTTTGGGAACATCCAACTTCCTTCGCAATTACCTTTTGAGGCTTTCCCTCCTTATGGAGGGTGTCAATTATGGTTTTCTGCACAACTGTCAGGTCAGTATCCTTCCCCATGATGGTGATTCCTACTGAACCAGACTGAGAGACCATTTAAAGGCTCCGGAACCCTTTGCAGGTGTTATTGCTTACTTAGCTGATTAGAGTGGGACACTGTGAGCCTAGCATATTGCACCTTTTCACAATATTCTAATATACTGAGATTGTGGATTTGGGGTTTTCATGAGCTGTAAGCCATAATCATTGCACTTGACAAATCACAGCTTGAACTATCTTGCTTTGCATGTAATTCGTCTATCTCATATATTAGTTTCCCCTTTTACGTTGCATTACTGAAATAAATGAACTTTTGCATGATATTCTATCACCTGTATGTACAGTTTGTAAATACTGATTAGAGGGCATATCTGTTTGTCTGTATTTCTGTCTTATGTATGCCCATATGACCTTGCCTCATTAGGAGGGTTAGGACATGTATGCCTTCATTAATATTACCCAACACACCAACTTACACAGAAAATCAATTGGCTTGCACTGGCTCATTTCAAGTGACATTGAAAATTGCACAATGATCCCTGACTACTTTACATATTTCATTTGGCTCCCAAAACCTTGGAACCAATTAAACCTACTACGATGTCCTGCTATCATTACAACCACCAAAGTTTTGCAGCAGTGAAGTTATCACAAACTTGTAATATTGAACCCTGTTCTATGAACAAATATTAACTTGGTTGTCCACTGGCATTGAAAATAACACTAAAATATTTGCTGTGCTCTTTAGATCTTCAATGGGTAGTAACATTGGTACTGTTACTACCCATCAAAGATCTAAAGAGCACAGCAAATAGTTTAATTGTCTGTATAACAAGATTTAGCTAAACATTGCAATTAACCAATACACTTGGTAACAATGAAAATCAAACATTTCAGTTACATTATAATGAACGCGGAGAAGTTAAGAACCTATCTGCTTAACTCCCCTAAAAAAAAAATTTTTTAAATTGCCCTAGACAGACTTCTACTGCTTATTTCCCATTTATTATCCATTTTCTTTACCCCTCTCTTGAGTATCTTTCTTTTATTCTTTATTTTTTTATTTTTTTGCTCTTTCCTTTCTCTTTTTTCAGGCTAATCCAAATTATGGCTATGTATGTATTGCTTCGCCTACTATTCTAGTACATGTTATGATTTTTGACCAACTGATATTTACTTTACTTTGTTGTTCAGAGTGCAATATATTTTATAATGAAGAATAATAAAATAAATACAAAAATCCAATACTGTATATTTTATTTACATTACCGTAGTTGGAATGTGTTTGAAGACAATTTACTATTGAGTAATTAAGGGATACTTTACATAAAACATTTTTCAGTAGTATATAAAAGTGTCAAGTAAAAATTTAGCTTTTGGACATTTGAATTGTTAAGTGAAGGTTCTTTCTAGAATCTAGAGCTGACATGTAGCTATAGCAATTAAGTGACAAAGTTGCTAAGTGGCCACCTAAGAGAGCCACAAGAGATGTTATGTACTTTAAAGGGACACTCTGGACCCCTGAAGCACTTCAGCATGAGTGTGTATTCTTTTTTTTATTTTACAAAAAGTGCAGATTTCAATAGAAATTTGCACATTTATAAATTAAAATGGTTACCCCCTGGCTGTCAACCAGACAACCAGTTTTCTTTCTTCCTTGTTGTTTTGCTGTTGAGTTAAAATGAAGAGGCAGCAATTGCTCAGAGCACCTGCCTTGCACATACTTCTCATTGAACTGCATTGGGAAATCTGTGATTGGACAGCCACAGAAAGTCTGGGCGGGATTAGAAGGGGACGGCTTGCAAAGGCAGAAGACAAGTAAACTAACGTTTTTGCAAACTGATATAGATATACTGCAATGAAAAAAAATCCATATTTAAATAAAAGCATGTTTTAATTTGGGGTATATCTAATAAATAGTGTTTTTGATTTATTTTTATTTTTTTTGTATTTGGGCAGTGAAGTATCTCTTTAAGTGAAATAAAAGGATACCATCACTTCATCGGGTGTTCTATAAGACTATTTACTATATGACTGTTTTAAAGGTATATTAGGCAAGTAATGAGCATACATGTGATTGGGATTGGCCAAAAGGTACATTACCAACTAGAAAAGAATTAAGGGAACTGTCACTCTGCAGTAGCTGGAGATCCAAGTTTTGACAATCCCTGTCATAGACCACTTGAGCAAACAATTGAAAAAAATCCCCTTGTGTCTGAATGATGTTAGCCATAAACAGCAGAATATGATAATAAATAGAATTGAGCAATGGATGTAGCAATTCAATCATGACATGTATCTAAATAGAATTGTCTTGGTAAAAACGGGTAGTAATGAAGAAATACATACAAATATACAAAGATGCTAAATAGTAAAATATGCTGAGAATGTATTGCTTGCAATTATTTGTATCAAACAAGTTAGCCCATATCATAAAAGTTGGAAAAAATTGCAGACAGAAAATTTGGCATTGAGCCAAACTGGAAAAAAATCATATGTTTTCATTTCAGCTACACTTGACTTAAAGTTTGAAATTCACTTTGAATTCACACTAAATTCTCACTTTAGTAAATAACCCTGCTAATAAACCTGTTATAAAAGTTATGTGAAGGTTAGGAATTCTGGCCAATCCATTGCGCATGTTGGATGAATCACTTGGGATTGCTTAATTATATGTAGTGCATTACTGTCAAATTATTACCTTTGGGCTCATAATGGCTAGTTTTGTGTATCTTGCTTAGCAGATCCTGACCCGCAGCTGTTTTTGTTCTGGTTCTGTTTAACAAGTGAGTAATTTATTATAGCAGGTGTAAGGTGAAAGGAATGGTTCAAATAATAGCTTAGGTAAAAAAACATGGCCGCCTTTAGGGCAAGAATGTTCATAAAAAATTCAAGAAGCAAAAGATTAATTAAAAACAATATAACAATATATGCCTGTGTGTACAGTTGAATGTACAATTTTATGCAAGCATGACCAGATACATTTTTTACATTGTGTTTATTTTCTAAGCAAAACAAGTTATCACAAACTCGTCAGTGAATTTAACCCCTTAAGGACCAAACTTCTGGAATAAAAGGGAATCATGACATGTCACACATGTCATGTGTCCTTAAGGGGTTAAAGGGACACTATAGTCACGAAAACAACTTTAGCTTAATAAAGCAGTTTTGGTGTATAGAACATGCCCCTGCAGTCTCACTGCTCAATTCTCTGCCATTTAGGAGTTAAATCACTTTGTTTATGAACCCTAGTCACACCTCCCTGCATGTGACTTGCGCAGCCTTCCTAAACACTTCCTGTAAAGAGTCATCTAAAGTTTATCCTTTCTTTATTGCATGTTCTGTTTAATTTAGATTTTCCTATCCCCTGCTATGTTAATAGCTTGCTAGACCCTGCAAGAGACTCCTGTATGTGATTAAAATTCAATTTACATAGCACGAGATAAAATTGTTTAAGGTATATTACATCTGATTGAAAGTTAAACCAGTTTTCTTTCATGCAGGTTGTGTCAATCATAGCCATGGGAGGTGTGGCAAGAGCTGCATAAACAGAAACAAAGTGATTTAACGCCTAAATGGCAGTAAATTGAGCAGTAAAACCCGAGAGGCATGATCTATACACTAAAACTGCTTCATTAAGCTAAAGTTGTTTAGGTGACTATAGTGTTCCTTTAAGCACAAAATATTTTGGATACATTTAATGCACAGTTATTGTTTGTCTGGTGAATTTAACTGTCAGAAAAGAAGAAAGCAGAGACAGAATTATTCATTAAAGTGACAATTGTTAGGAATCCATGGTGAATGGAAAGTGAATTTCAAATTTAAGGCCAACTGGAAATGTTCTCCAAGTCAGCTAGGATACCAGTTCGGGCACTATGGACTTAAAATATCATTTAAAATTCAATTTGAATTCACTTAGAATTTTCTGACAATTCTTTAGTAAATAGACCTGCTATGCATTCTACTTGCAGGTTCCACTGCCCGACATGTCATTAATTAATGGAAAGGACTTGCTTAGCTCAAGGCAAGATCTAGAAGACCAAGATAATGTCATTTTTGTACAATTTAATAAATATACCTCTAGTCAAGTACTTATTGCTACATTTGTTTCATAAGAGGCATATCTAAAAGCGCTATCTGCAGCCTTTGCAAGCCCTTCCCTTTTTCCCCAGCACAGACTTTCTGTGGCTGTCCAATCACAGAGTTCCCAATGCAGCTTAATGAGAAGTCTTGGCAAGGCAGGGGCTCTGGGCAGATGCTGCCTCTTGAGAGTTTATCTCCATTGAGCTAAGCAAACCAGGAAGTAACAGGACCGGTTGTCTGATTGACAGCCAGTGGGTTGTAACAATGTTAATTTATAAATGTGACAATTTCTATTGAAATTTGCACTTTTTGCAAAGTGAGTAAAGAGGACACAATATTCACACATAAAGCACTTCAGAAAGATAAAGTACTTTAGTTTTTTTGTGGTGTTCTTTAAGAACTGGTTAAATCATATCTCTTATTTTCCATCATTTCAGACAGAATTTCACATATTATCCACTTCATTAAAAGCAGTCAAACTGTCTTAGAATGGCTTGACTTTTTAACTGGAATCTGCCAATCTCCACTCTCACCTTCACTACTGACGATGGAGAACCAGAGACTCCTAAGTAGGAGCTTCATTTAGCTCTCCTGAGCTAAGCTCTGCATTGCAGAGCTAGCTCATTGGCTTAGAGCAGGCTTTCCCAAACTCCGGCCCTCCAGATGTTGCTGAACTACAAGTCCCATGATTCTCAGCCTATCTATTTCATTCATAGAATCATGGGAGTTGTAGTTCAGCAACATCTGGCGCTCCGGAGTTTGAGGAAGCCTGGCTTAGAGCATCAGCAGATCATTCTCAGCCAATGAGCTGAATTTTACACTGCAGGGCTTAGCCCACACAGAGAGCTTTGAGCTCTTTGTCATCAGTATAAGAAGCCTCAAGCTGTGCTCGGAGGATCCCAGTTAAAAATTCAAACCGTTCTTTTAAGTGGGGGTTAATGGGCTAAATGTAATTTTGAATTTACTTTCAAAACAATATTTAGTCTGTGTGTACATGAGGATAGGAAGAAAGGGGTCAGGCACAGCTTGTGAGGGGTTTTTGTGGGACTGCCATTTGATTATTGTTAAATGGTAGTACAACAATCCTTTCCTATCTTATTTAAACCTTGTGTCATGTTTTTGTTTTACTTGAGGGTGTGACGAACATCTATATTATTTTTGATACTGGGCACATGTATGCCATGATTTAACTCACACATATTATAGCTGCTATTTATCTTCCTTAGTACATCAGAAAAATGTAATTTAAAGTCATTATGGTTGCACGAACAAATACAGAAGCCATGTACTCAGAGCCAGCTCAGTGGACAGAAGCCATGCACTCAGAGCCAGCGTATTAGACATCTGTGGTCACATAACAGGAAAAATTTCATATCTAACCTCATGGATCTGTGAGTACACAAAATAAAATAATAAACTGTATTACCCTAACCTTACCCACTGATGCTACTGTCAATTGCACAGTGACTGTAAATTACATTATAACCTTCCCTCAATGTACTGGATCATGCGTGTATATTTAATTACTTTTTTTAATATTATATATTTCTTTTTTTATTATATTTTAAATGTTCTTGCTTTGCCATGCACTGCACCCAGTCTGTATTATTTTATATATAGAATCAGAATAAAATATAAATTACTATAATACAATTAACAAAAATGTAATTTTATAAACACGGCTGTGTGAAACACATAAGTAGGCAGGAAATACACCGAACGCCTAACAGGGCATTCGTGCATGCTGCAATAACAACCTGTAATTCCCTACAAAATGTGTCTGGCAACTGTATTTGCAAGATGTATAAGCACAAATACCCTGCTTTAAGCATCTGCACATAAATTAAACTATCTGCATTCTAATAAATACCAATCTATATACACAGTCAATACATTTGACTATATGCAGTCATTTTTTAGATTTCTGCCCATTTTATACCTATAAGACCTAGCTGAAGAATGATGTGTATGTAAATCATCCCGTTTCAGCTATTTTACAAGTCAATGCACTGAACACAACATTTAGAATGTGTGTTATTTAGAACTAGAGTTTGCCATTAATTTCTAATAGTTTGTTGTGTTTTATTTTCCAAATACACATTAAATGCTATTTTTTGGGTATTTGGTTTTGTAATATAATGATGGTGATGATGATGACAATATTCCTAATGTAATGATAATACGTAGAGTTTGTTTTACTATAACAGGGGTAGGCAACTTTTTAGAAGTACTGTGCCAAAATAAGATCTTAAAGTCCCTTGGCGTGCCGATCCAATTTTTTTAAGAGGTGTGCATGTTGCTTTATTCTGTATTATTCTTGTATTATTTATGGATGCTGCAGTTGCTTTGTAGTGTTATATTTGTGTGTATGTGGGCTGTTATATTGTTTATGCTCATGAGTAGCTTGTGGTATTCTGTATGATGCCTATTAATGTGGGCTGCTTGTGGAATTGTGTGTATGCAGGATATGTCAGTAGTGTGTTTGATGGTGTGCGTATGTGTGGAGCTGCTTGTGGTATTGCATGTGAGGCTACTTGTGGGGTTGTGTGCATATATGTGGATTATCAGTGGTGTTTTGTTTGTGGGGACTGTGTGTGTTTGTGTGTGGACTATTTGTATGACCGGGAGACTTCTTTTTCAGCTCTGTTGATATCTAGCAGTGTTGGTGGCTTCCCAGGGGGTCCAGGGCTGGCCAGGTGTAGGTCAAGGGCAGAAGCTGTGATAGCTGCTGCAGACGGCTTTACCCCAACACAGAGAACCCTTCACAAGTGCTGGATGGAGGTGATCTGAGATCACCGAAGTCCCACTGGGACGCTTGGTCAGGGCCGGACTGGCCCACCGGGATACCGGGAAATTCCCCGGTGGGCCGGTGCTCCTGGGGCCGGCAGTGCAGCACATTACTCTTTTTCCCTCCTCTGACATTTTTGTTTGGGGCTGGAGCCTGGAGCAGAAAGTTTGCTAGATGGCCGCAGTGAGGCTGCCTGAGACCGGTAACAGAAACAGGTGACAGCTGGTTTGCAGCAGAGAGGAGTGAGAGAGCACTGAAAGTCTCTCTTACTCCCTCACTCTCTCACAAAGGCAGCTTCTTTACAGCTCTGCATGGACAGTCTGCAGATCCAGCTACCTCGCTAGAGCTCTGGCTCCCAGCCTCTCCCCGGTGTCCACACAGGAAGTGGAAGAGCTTCATGAAAAATAAGTCCAGGTACAGTGAAGTTACAGGTACTTATATACCCCCTAAGCAGCCCATGATTGATAGGGTGTGTAAATAGAGCTTGTAGTGATCTAGTGTGTGTCAGTGAGTTTGTAGTGTGTGTGTGTGTGTTTATGTGTGTGTGTGTATGTATGTATAGAGCTTGTAGTGAGCTTCTGTGTGTGAATTAATCCCTATGGAAAACACTGGCAGGTGTATTCATTAAACTGAAAATTTACAGGAATTTACCACAGACTTTAAATTTAAAGGGTCACTTGTGAATTTCAGACAATCCATTGTTTAATTCAGGGCTGCCTAAAATGTTAGTCCCCAGAACTACAACGTCTGGGGATCTACCTATTGGGCAGCCCTGGTTTAAATAATAAAACTTTGTGGAGTATATATGTGACAGAACCATCTGTCTGCTGGATTTTTGCCCGTTCGTCTGTTTGTCCCCGTTCGTATGAATGGCTGGTTTCTATAGCCCAGCCATTCGAATGACTCTTTTTCCCGAACAAAACCGCCGAACGAACGGCCACCCAAGTGAGGAGTGTGCTGCAGGTTAACGAAGTGATCACCATTATAACGTTGTGGTTAACCGCAGACACTTCTCAATTAAACCGAACTCAGGGTGGTCGTCGTTCGTATGTCGACCACGAGGCAGCGGCCATTTTAAATCATGCGAACGCTCAGCGGTGTTTGGCTCTATTTCTATGGAACGGAAAACGGACACTTTTTCTGTCGAACACCGCTGAAACAAGGGAACGCCTGGCTGCCTCCACGAAAGCATGCGAACATCGGCCGTTCGGGAGATTGAGAACACACAAAAGACTTAACCCAGATAGCCCACCCATGGAGTCATTCGTGTACCGAAGGACTGTAAGAACTTTGACTCCATGGCGATTGAACTATGTGTGTGGGATCTGAGCGCTATTCGCCAATAATATGCACTCAGATCCAGGCTATCTGGGGACATGTAATACGAATGGGAAATGTTCAGTCTTCATGTAGTTATGCATTTTTGTGTCTTTTATTATTTCATGTTTAAGATGGCGACTGTCCTTGTCCTGGAGTTAATTGAGTTACTTGGTAATTAACTCCAGGACAGAGGGGAGGGAATCAGAATGTACTGTGGGTAAAATATGTGACTGTGTGTCAGAAATGTCCTGCTATCTGTCTGTACTTTAAGTCTTCCATTTGGTCCCCTAGGGGAGTGTCCACCAGGTGGGAGACCTGCATAAATACGGGCAGGTAGCCCACAGTAAAACCAGATCTTATTTGACCCTCAATGCGGAGCTTCTGTCTCGTTATTGGGGGGATTTCTTCTTCACGCTTAGAGACTGCTGGATGGAACGAAAGCCGCTTTGGGGATATTATTGTTCGACGGTTCCTAGCAGTTCGTATATTGCCGTTCGGGAGTTTGGAGCCGTTCGTGGATTTCGATCGGGAGATTGCCGCTTCCCCTGCATTTGGTTCGTGGGTTACAGAGTAAGCGAACAGAGACTGTACTGCAGCCGGGGAAGGTTTACTAAACGGCGGTTTGGCTTAAAGACACGGGAGGTGTCTTAACAATTGGTGGCAAGCGACGGGATGAATCCTACAGCACTGGAGGTCAGCTACGAGACATGCAGTACGAGGAATTAAGGCGTGCTACACTTAAGGACATATTGGAACGCCGAGGAAGGTCAGCAAGCAATTTAAAGAAACGGGAGATTATTGCTTTGCTAATGGAGATGGATGCAGCAACGGGAATGGAAAGAGTCAACGTGCCCAGTACCTTGGATTTAACACCCGAGGAAATACAATTCAACCGGGCAGTACAAATAAGGCTGGCACATTTTGGCCCCAACCCCTCAGCTGACATCGTGGTTCGTGTGCAGGCAGCAGTTGCAACACAACAGGCAGCCCGGGAAAGAGGAGCTGCAGCAGCAGAGGTACCGTATGACAATAATGTGGTTGCTAGAAAAAAGGTACCTTTTGCTGCGTTTAAAAATTTTGTGGAAACAGAGGGAGAGATTGATGGATTTTGGCAGACTTTGAGAGGCAGTGTGCGCTACATCAGGTACCTGCAGATGAATGGGTCACCATCCTCTCTGGGAAATTATCTGGCCGGGCTAGTGAAGCTTTTCGGGCCATCCCAGAGGAGGAGATCACCAGCTACCGGGCTGTGAAAGAGGCGCTCCTAGCCAGGTATGCAGTGACCCCAGAGGCGTACAGGCGGAGGTTTAGAGAAACCAACAAGCTGGTTGGGGACTCTTATGTGGAATGGGCCTGCAGAGTCCATCGTACCGCAGCCCACTGGATGGCTGGATGCCAAGCGGTAACTGGGGAGGAGGTGTTACAAGTGTTCCTGCTGGAGCACTGCTTTGATAGACTACCTGCTGGGGTCCGGGAATGGGTCAGAGACAGAAAACCCTCTACCCTACCCGAGGCTGCCCGTCTGGCAGACGAATACACGGATGCCCGCAAGTTGGATGGTACAGCTGCTAAAGCCCCTGCCAGACTGGAATATCGACCAGCAGTAACACCCGCTCCTGCAGTCTACCAACCCCCAGTACACCGTACCCCAGCCGCACCACCAGCTAACAATTATATGCAACCAGCCCGATTTAATGCCCGGGAGTACTCCCAACCCATCCGGTGCTATGGGTGCAAGCAGTTGGGGCACAAGCGTCCTGAGTGCCCCCTGAACAGTGCCAACCAGGCTCAGTCCTGGAGGAGACCAGTTAACGGAAACCAGCGCCCACCTCAGCCTGCTGCTCACTGCCTAGAGCAGGAGGAATTTTGGGGCATTCTGCACGAGGCAGACCCAGTGCAAGCGGCTCACCAGGATAATCGCCAGCAACATCGGCAAACTGTGAAGCTAAATGGCAGAGTGGTGAATGGGCTGAGAGACACAGGAGCCACGATGACACTGCTCCAAAAGAACTTGGTCTCAGAGCATCAACACACTGGAGACACTGTGGCAGTAAGGGTAGCAGGGGGTGCCGTGTTTCGCTTACCTGTTGCCCGAGTACATTTGGATTGGGGAGTGGGCGCTAGGCATGTGGATGTGGGGGTGATGAAGGACTTGCCCGCAGATGTTCTTTTGGGAAACGATTTGGCCCTTTGGTTTCAGCCTATGCTCCGATGGGCCCTGCAGACGTGAACCCAGTGACCACCCGTGCCCAGACCCGTGCTGCCGGAACCAGCCCACTTGCTGACGAGACCCAGGTAAGATCTCCTTCCCCGACTGATACCCCAGATCAGGTCCCCTTAAGCTGGGATTCCCCAGAGGAGTTTGGGAGGGAAACCCGGGCGGATCCGACCCTCCAAAGATACAAGGACAGGGCAGAGGCTGGGGAGGAAGGAATAGATGGGGAACGGTATGAGTGGGTGGGGGACAGGTTATAGGATCCCTAAACCTTCCCAGAAGAGTGTTGCCTCTCCGCCGAATCGCCAGTTAGTGGTACCTGCAAAGTACCGGCAGGAGATTCTGCGGATAGGGCATGATGTTCCTTTAGCTGGACATCTAGGGTCCCGCCGCACAGCCTATAGGATTTCACAGAACTTCTTTTGGCCAAACTTTAACCAGGCTGTGCGGATGTACTGCAGCACGTGGACACATGTCAACGGGTAGGAAAGCGGGGGGACCACCCTAAGGCTAGGCTATTATCGATGCCTATTATAGGGGAGCCCTTTGCCCGCATAGCCGTTGACATTGTGGGTCCACTGGCCAGGGCTAGTCCATCCGGTAAGAAGTATGTTCTTACCGTGGTGGACTATGCCACCCGCTATCCAGAGGCAGTAGCGCTGTCTAACATAGAGGCAGAGACGGTTGCTGATGCCCTGGTTAGAATTTTTACTAGGGTCGGGTTCCCTAAGGAGATCCTCTCCGACCAGGGAACCCAATTCACCGCTGTGCTCACCCAGCAACTGTGGAAGGTGTGCGGCATTAAGCCGTTACTTAGCTCACCCTACCACCCACAGACTAACGGTCTCTGCGAGCGCTTTAACGGTACCCTCAAACAGATGCTGAGGACCTTTACAGACACTTGCAGAGACTGGGAGAGATTCCTGCCTCATCTATTATTTTCTTATAGAGAGGTGCCCCAGGAATCTACTGGGTTCTCCCCCTTTGAGCTGCTGTATGGGAGAAGGGTCCGCGGACCCCTAGATCTCATTAGAGGCCACTGGGAGGGGGAGACGGAGCAAGAGGGGACCCCCATAGTGCCATATGTTCTGGAACTCCGGGACCGCATGGAGAAACTGTCCCTGATGGTAAGGGAGAATCTCCAGGCGGCCCAGGGGAGACAGAAGAGATGGTACGATCAGGGTGCCCGACAGCGGGTCTTCCAGGTTGGGCAAAAGGTATTGGTGCTTAAACCTGTGAAGGCCAACAAGATGCAAGCATCTTGGCAGGGCCCGTACAAGGTAGTGGCGCAGATCTGCGACACTACTTACTTGATAGCCAGCTGTGCAGATGAGAGGATCCAGCGGTCCTTTCATGTGAACATGCTGAAAGAGTACCAGGAGAGACCTGAGAACATTGCAGCAGTGTGTGCCCCAGCTGCAGATGATTCTGAGAATTTACCCCTTCCAGATCTATTAGAAAGGGATTCCCAGACTGACCTTACTACCTTGGTACAGCTAGGGGACCGGTTGAACCCCACAGAAAGGGTACAGGCGCAGCAGTTGTTATGGGAGAAGCAGGCGACGTTCTCCCAGGAACCAGGTTATACCACCCTAGCTGTGCATAAGGTAGAGACCCCTGGACAGACCCCGTTACGACAGCCCCCCTACCGTATCCCTGAAGCAGTCCGTGAAGGAATGCGGAAGGAGATACAGGAGATGACCCAACTTGGGGTTATCGAGCACTCCGACAGCCCTTGGGCCTCGCCTGTAGTCCTGGTGCCAAAGAAAGATGGGACCACCCGGTTCTGTGTGGACTACAGGCGACTCAACGAGCGGACCACCACTGACGCCTACCCAATGCCCCGGGTAGACGAATTACTAGATCGTATTGCCAGGGGGCGATATCTGACCACCATAGACCTGTGTAAGGGCTACTGGCAGATCCCCCTGGCCGAGGATGCTATCCTCAAGTCGGCATTTGTCACCCCATTTGGCCTGTACCAATTTAAGGTCATGCCTTTTGGGATGAAAAATGCACCGGCTACTTTCCAACGGATGGTGGATAGACTCCTGGATGGCTTCCAAGAATTTGCCTGTGCATACTTGGACGACATTGCGATCTACAGTGGGTCCTGGGAGGAACACCTGGTACATGTAGGGGTAGTGCTGGATAAGATTAGGGCCGCTGGCCTGACGTTGAAGCCAGAAAAGTGTCATCTAGGTATGGCTGAAGTGCAGTACCTGGGTCACAGAGTGGGGTGTGGGAGCCAGAGACCAGAGCCAGCCAAGGTAGAAGCAGTGGCTAACTGGCCCACACCCACTACTAAGACCCAGGTATTGGCCTTCTTGGGGACGGCAGGGTACTACAGACGTTTTGTCCCTGACTACAGCGCTATCGCTAAGCCCCTGACAGACCTGACGAAGAAGAACTTGCCTAAGCAGGTCCTGTGGTCTCCGGCTTGTGAAGCTGCGTTCCAGGCACTGAAGCAGGCTCTTGTGAATGCCCCTGTCTTGGCTGCCCCAGTCCCTAACAAACGCTTTCTCGTCCATACAGATGCTTCCATGTATGGACTGGGGGCTGTGCTGAGCCAAGTCGGGGAAGATGGAGGAGAGCACCCTGTCGCATATCTCAGCAGAAAGTTGTTACCCAGAGAAGTGAGTTATGCGGCAGTGGAGAAGGAATGTTTGGCCTTGGTCTGGGCACTGAAAAAGTTAAGCCCCTATTTGTATGGGCAAGAGTTTTCCCTTGTGACTGATCACAACCCACTCGTTTGGCTTAACCGGGTCTCAGGAGACAATGGGAGACTGCTGAGATGGAGCTTGGCACTACAGCCCTACAATTTTACCATCAGCTACAGACCCGGTAAGCTAAACGGAAACGCAGATGGGTTGTCACGACAAACAGACGTTTCCATCCCCTCGTAGTTCGGTCATCCCCAAGTTGACCCGCCACAGGGTCAAGCCGGGTCTGCCGGAGTGTCCCACAAGGAGGGAGCCGTGTGACAGAACCATCTGTCTGCTGGATTTTTGCCCGTTCGTCTGTTTGTCCCCGTTCGTATGAATGGCTGGTTTCTATAGCCCAGCCATTCGAATGACTCTTTTTCCCGAACAAAACCGCCGAACGAACGGCCACCCAAGTGAGGAGTGTGCTGCAGGTTAACGAAGTGATCACCATTATAACGTTGTGGGTAACCGCAGACACTTCTCAATTAAACCGAATTCAGGGTGGTCGTCGTTCGTATGTCGACCACGAGGCAGCGGCCATTTTAAATCATGCGAACGCTCAGCGGTGTTTGGCTCTATTTCTATGGAACGGAACACGGACACTTTTTCTGTCGAACACCGCTGAAACAAGGGAACGCCTGGCTGCCTCCACGAAAGCATGCGAACATCGGCCGTTCGGGAGATTGAGAACACATAAAAGACTTAACCCAGATAGCCCACCCATGGAGTCATTCGTGTACCGAAGGACTGTAAGAACTTTGACTCCATGGCGATTGAACTATGTGTGTGGGATCTGAGCGCTATTCGCCAATAATCTGCACTCAGATCCAG
>OW240914.1:321275624-321388894 GCA_933207985.1 Pelobates cultripes
GGAGAGACCTGAGAACATTGCAGCAGTGTGTGCCCCAGCTGCAGATGATTCTGAGAATTTACCCCTTCCAGATCTATTAGAAAGGGATTCCCAGACTGACCTTACTACCTTGGTACAGCTAGGGGACCGGTTGAACCCCACAGAAAGGGTACAGGCGCAGCAGTTGTTATGGGAGAAGCAGGCGACGTTCTCCCAGGAACCAGGTTATACCACCCTAGCGGTGCATAAGGTAGAGACCCCTGGACAGACCCCGTTACGACAGCCCCCCTACCGTATCCCTGAAGCAGTCCGTGAAGGAATGCGGAAGGAGATACAGGAGTTGACCCAACTTGGGGTTATCGAGCACTCCGACAGCCCTTGGGCCTCGCCTGTAGTCCTGGTGCCAAAGAAAGATGGGACCACCCGGTTCTGTGTGGACTACAGGCGACTCAACGAGCGGACCACCACTGACGCCTACCCAATGCCCCGGGTAGACGAATTACTAGATCGTATTACCAGGGGGCGATATCTGACCACCATAGACCTGTGTAAGGGCTACTGGCAGATCCCCCTGGCCGAGGATGCTATCCCCAAGTCGGCATTTGTCACCCCATTTGGCCTGTACCAATTTAAGGTCATGCCTTTGGGGATGAAAAATGCACCGGCTACTTTCCAACGGATGGTGGATAGACTCCTGGATGGCTTCCAAGAATTTGCCTGTGCATACTTGGACGACATTGCGATCTACAGTGGGTCCTGGGAGGAACACCTGGTACAAGTAGGGGTAGTGCTGGATAAGATTAGGGCCGCTGGCCTGACGTTGAAGCCAGAAAAGTGTCATCTAGGTATGGCTGAAGTGCAGTACCTGGGTCACAGAGTGGGGTGTGGGAGCCAGAGACCAGAGCCAGCCAAGGTAGAAGCAGTGGCTAACTGGCCCACACCCACTACTAAGACCCAGGTATTGGCCTTCTTGGGGACGGCAGGGTACTACAGACGCTTTGTCCCTGACTACAGCGCTATCGCTAAGCCCCTGACAGATCTGACCAAGAAAAACTTGCCTAAGCAGGTCCTGTGGTCTCCGGCTTGTGAATCTGCGTTCCAGGCACTGAAGCAGGCTCTTGTGAATGCCCCTGTCTTGGCTGCCCCAGTCCCTAACAAATGCTTTCTCGTCCATACAGATGCTTCCATGTATGGACTGGGGGCTGTGCTGAGCTAAGTCGGGGAAGATGGAGGAGAGCACCCTGTCGCATATCTCAGCAGAAAGTTGTTACCCAGGGAAGTGAGTTATGCGGCAGTGGAGAAGGAGTGTTTGGCCTTGGTCTGGGCATTGAAAAAGTTAAGTCCCTACTTGTATGGGCAAGAGTTTTCCCTGGTGACGGACCATAACCCACTCGTTTGGCTTAACCGGGTCTCAGGAGACAATGGGAGACTGCTGAGATGGAGCTTGGCACTACAGCCCTACAATTTTACCATCAGCTACAGACCCGGTAAGCTAAACGGAAACGCAGATGGGTTGTCACGACAAACAGACGTTTCCATCCCCTCGTAGTCCGGTCATCCCCAAGTTGACCCGCCACAGGGTCAAGCCGGGTCTGCCGGAGTGTCCCACAAGGAGGGAGCCGTGTGACAGAACCATCTGTCTGCTGGATTTTTGCCCGGTCGTCTGTTTGTCCCCGTTCGTATGAATGGCTGGTTTCTATAGCCCAGCCATTCGAATGACTCTTTTTCCCGAACAAAACCGCCGAACGAACGGCCACCCAAGTGAGGAGTGTGCTGCAGGTTAACGAAGTGATCACCATTATAACGCTGTGGTTAACCGCAGACACTTCTCAATTAAACCGAACTCAGGGTGGTCGTCGTTCGTATGTCGACCACGAGGCAGCGGCCATTTTAAATCATGCGAACGCTCAGCGGTGTTTGGCTCTACTTCTATGGAACGGAAAACGGACACTTTTTCTGTCGAACACCGCTGAAACAAGGGAACGCCTGGCTGCCTCCACGAAAGCATGCGAACATCGGCCGTTCGGGAGTTTGAGAACACACAAAAGACTTAACCCAGATAGCCCACCCATGGAGTCATTCGTGTACCGAAGGACTGTAAGAACTTTGACTCCATGGCGATTGAACTATGTGTGTGGGATCTGAGCGCTATTCGCCAATAATCTGCACTCAGATCCAGGCTATCTGGGGACATGTAATACGAATGGGAAATGTTCAGTCTTCATGTAGTTATGCATTTTTGTGTCTTTTATTATTTCATGTTTAAGATGGCGACTGTCCTTGTCCTGGAGTTAATTGAGTTACTTGGTAATTAACTCCAGGACAGAGGGGAGGAAATCAGAATGTACTGTGGGTAAAATATGTGACTGTGTGTCAGAAATGTCCTGCTATCTGTCTGTACTTTAAGTCTTCCATTTGGTCCCCTAGGGGAGTGTCCACCAGGTGGGAGACCTGCATAAATACGGGCAGGTAGCCCACAGTAAACCCAGATCTTATTTGACCCTCAATGCGGAGCTTCTGTCTCGTTATTGGGGGGATTTCTTCTTCACGCTTAGAGACTGCTGGATGGAACGAAAGCCGCTTTGGGGATATTATTGTTCGACGGTTACCAGCAGTTCGTATATTGCCGTTCGGGAGTTTGGAGCCGTTCGTGGATTTCGATCGGGGGAGTGCCGCTTCCCCTGCATTTGGTTCGTGGGTTACAGAGTAAGCGAACAGAGACTGTACTGCAGCCGGGGAAGGTTTACTAAACAGCGGTTTGGCTTAAAGACACGGGAGGTGTCTTAACAATTGGTGGCAAGCGACGGGATGAATCCTACAGCACTGGAGGTCAGCTACGAGACATGCAGTACGAGGAATTAAGGCGTGCTACACTTAAGGACATATTGGAACGCCGAGGAAGGTCAGCAAGCAATTTAAAGAAAAGGGAGATTATTGCTTTGCTAATGGAGATGGATGCAGCAACGGGAATGGAAAGAGTCAACGTGCCCAGTACCTTGGATTTAACACCCGAGGAAATACAATTCAACCGGGCAGTACAAATAAGGCTGGCATATTTTGGCCCCAACCCCTCAGCTGACATCGTGGTTCGTGTGCAGGCAGCAGTTGCAACACAACAGGCAGCCCGGGAAAGAGGAGCTGCAGCAGCAGAGGTACCGTATGACAATAATGTGGTTGCTAGAAAAAAGGTACCTTTGGCTGCGTTTAAAAATTTTGTGGAAACAGAGGGAGAGATTGATGGATTTTTGGCAGACTTTGAGAGGCAGTGTGCGCTACATCAGGTACCTGCAGATGAATGGGTCACCATCCTCTCTGGGAAATTATCTGGCCGGGCTAGTGAAGCTTTTCGGGCCATCCCAGAGGAGGAGATCACCAGCTATCGGGCTGTGAAAGAGGCGCTCCTAGCCAGGTATGCAGTGACCCCAGAGGCGTACAGGCGGAGGTTTAGAGAAACCAACAAGCTGGCTGGGGACTCTTATGTGGAATGGGCCTGCAGAGTCCATCGTACCGCAGCCCACTGGATGGCTGGATGCCAAGCGGTAACTGGGGAGGAGGTGTTACAAGTGTTCCTGCTGGAGCACTGCTTTGATAGACTACCTGCTGGAGTCCGGGAATGGGTCAGAGACAGAAAACCCTCTACCCTACCCGAGGCTGCCCGTCTGGCAGACGAATACACGGATGCCCGCAAGTTGGATGGTACAGCTGCTAAAGCCCCTGCCAGACTGGAGTATCGACCAGCAGTAACACCCGCCCCTGCAGTCTACCAACCCCCAGTACACCGTACCCCAGCCGCACCACCAGCTAACAATTATATGCAACCAGCCCGATTTAATGCCCGGGAGTACTCCCAACCCATCCGGTGCTATGGGTGCAAGCAGTTGGGACACAAGCGTCCTGAGTGCCCCCTGAACAGTGCCAACCAGGCTCAGTCCTGGAGGAGACCAGTTAACGGAAACCAGCGCCCACCTCAGCCTGCTGCTCACTGCCTAGAGCAGGAGGAATTTTGGGGCATTCTGCACGAGGCAGACCCAGTGCAAGCGGCTCACCAGGATAATCGCCAGCAACATCGGCAAACTGTGAAACTAAATGGCAGAGTGGTGAATGGGCTGAGAGACACAGGAGCCACGATGACACTGCTCCAAAAGAACTTGGTCTCAGAGCATCAACACACTGGAGACACTGTGGCAGTAAGGGTAGCAGGGGTGCCGTGTTTCGCTTACCTGTTGCCCGAGTACATTTGGATTGGGGAGTGGGCGCTAGGCATGTGGATGTGGGGGTGATGAAGGACTTGCCCGCAGATGTTCTTTTGGGAAACGATTTGGCCCCTTTGGTTTCAGCCTATGCTCCGATGGGCCCTGCAGACGTGAACCCAGTGACCACCCGTGCCCAGACCCGTGCTGCCGGAACCAGCCCACTTGCTGACGAGACCCAGGTAAGATCTCCTTCCCCGACTGGTACCCCAGATCAGGTCCCCTTAAGCTGGGATTCCCCAGAGGAGTTTGGGAGGGAAACCCGGGCAGATCCGACCCTCCAAAGATACAAGGACAGGGCAGAGGCTGGGGAGGAAGGAATAGATGGGGAACGGTATGAGTGGGTGGGGGACAGGTTATATAGGATCCCTAAACCTTCCCAGAAGAGTGTTGCCTCTCCGCCGAATCGCCAGTTAGTGGTACCTGCAAAGTACCGGCAGGAGATTCTGCGGATAGGGCATGATGTTCCTTTAGCTGGACATCTAGGGTCCCGCCGCACAGCCTATAGGATTTCACAGAACTTCTTTTGGCCAAACTTTAACCAGGCTGTGCGGATGTACTGCAGCACGTGTGACACATGTCAACGGGTAGGAAAGCGGGGGGACCACCCTAAGGCTAGGCTATTATCGATGCCTATTATAGGGGAGCCCTTTGCCCGCATAGCCGTTGACATTGTGGGTCCACTGGCCAGGGCTAGTCCATCCGGTAAGAAGTATGTTCTTACCGTGGTGGACTATGCCACCCGCTATCCAGAGGCAGTAGCGCTGTCTAACATAGAGGCAGAGACGGTTGCTGATGCCCTGGTTAGAATTTTTACTAGGGTCGGGTTCCCTAAGGAGATCCTCTCCGACCAGGGAACCCAATTCACCGCTGTGCTCACCCAGCAACTGTGGAAGGTGTGCGGCATTAAGCCGTTACTTAGCTCACCCTACCACCCACAGACTAACGGTCTCTGCGAGCGCTTTAACGGTACCCTCAAACAGATGCTGAGGACCTTTACAGACACTTGCAGAGACTGGGAGAGATTCCTGCCTCATCTATTATTTTCTTATAGAGAGGTGCCCCAGGAATCTACTGGGTTCTCCCCCTTTGAGCTGCTGTATGGGAGAAGGGTCCGCGGACCCCTAGATCTCATTAGAGGCCACTGGGAGGGGGAGACGGAGCAGGAAGGGACCCCCATAGTGCCATATGTTCTGGAACTCCGGGACCGCATGGAGAAACTGTCCCTGATGGTAAGGGAGAATCTCCAGGCGGCCCAGGGGAGACAGAAGAGATGGTACGATCAGGGTGCCCGACAGCGGGTCTTCCAGGTTGGGCAAAAGGTATTGGTGCTTAAACCTGTGAAGGCCAACAAGATGCAAGCATCTTGGCAGGGCCCGTACAAGGTAGTGGCGCAGATCTGCGACACTACTTACTTGATAGCCAGCTGTGCAGATGAGAGGATCCAGCGGTCCTTTCATGTGAACATGCTGAAAGAGTACCAGGAGAGACCTGAGAATATTGCAGCAGTATGTGCCCCAGCTGCAGATGATTCTGAGAATTTACCCCTTCCAGATCTATTAGAAAGGGATTCCCAGACTGACCTTACTACCTTGGTACAGCTAGGGGACCGGTTGAACCCCACAGAAAGGGTACAGGCGCAGCAGTTGTTATGGGAGAAGCAGGCGACGTTCTCCCAGGAACCAGGTTATACCACCCTAGCTGTGCATAAGGTAGAGACCCCTGGACAGACCCCGTTACGACAGCCCCCCTACCGTATCCCTGAAGCAGTCCGTGAAGGAATGCGGAAGGAGATACAGGAGATGACCCAACTTGGGGTTATCGAGCACTCCGACAGCCCTTGGGCCTCGCCTGTAGTCCTGGTGCCAAAGAAAGATGGGACCACCCGGTTCTGTGTGGACTACAGGCGACTCAACGAGCGGACCACCACTGACGCCTACCCAATGCCCCGGGTAGACGAATTACTAGATCGTATTGCCAGGGGGCGATATCTGACCACCATAGACCTGTGTAAGGGCTACTGGCAGATCCCCCTGGCCGAGGATGCTATCCCCAAGTCGGCATTTGTCACCCCATTTGGCCTGTACCAATTTAAGGTCATGCCTTTTGGGATGAAAAATGCACCGGCTACCTTCCAACGGATGGTGGATAGACTCCTGGATGGCTTCCAAGAATTTGCCTGTGCATACTTGGACGACATTGCGATCTACAGTGGGTCCTGGGAGGAACACCTGGTACATGTAGGGGTAGTGCTGGATAAGATTAGGGCCGCTGGCCTGACGTTGAAGCCAGAAAAGTGTCATCTAGGTATGGCTGAAGTGCAGTACCTGGGTCACAGAGTGGGGTGTGGGAGCCAGAGACCAGAGCCAGCCAAGGTAGAAGCAGTGGCTAACTGGCCCACACCCACTACTAAGACCCAGGTATTGGCCTTCTTGGGGACGGCAGGGTACTACAGACGTTTTGTCCCTGACTACAGCGCTATCGCTAAGCCCCTGACAGACCTGACGAAGAAGAACTTGCCTAAGCAGGTCCTGTGGTCTCCGGCTTGTGAAGCTGCGTTCCAGGCACTGAAGCAGGCTCTTGTGAATGCCCTGTCTTGGCTGCCCCAGTCCCTAACAAACGCTTTCTCGTCCATACAGATGCTTCCATGTATGGACTGGGGGCTGTGCTGAGCCAAGTCGGGGAAGATGGAGGAGAGCACCCTGTCGCATATCTCAGCAGAAAGTTGTTACCCAGAGAAGTGAGTTATGCGGCAGTGGAGAAGGAATGTTTGGCCTTGGTCTGGGCACTGAAAAAGTTAAGCCCCTATTTGTATGGGCAAGAGTTTTCCCTTGTGACTGATCACAACCCACTCGTTTGGCTTAACCGGGTCTCAGGAGACAATGGGAGACTGCTGAGATGGAGCTTGGCACTACAGCCCTACAATTTTACCATCAGCTACAGACCCGGTAAGCTAAACGGAAACGCAGATGGGTTGTCACGACAAACAGACGTTTCCATCACCTCGTAGTCCGGTCATCCCCAAGTTGACCCGCCACAGGGTCAAGCCGGGTCTGCCGGAGTGTCCCACAAGGAGGGAGCCGTGTGACAGAACCATCTGTCTGCTGGATTTTTGCCCGTTCGTCTGTTTGTCCCCGTTCGTATGAATGGCTGGTTTCTATAGCCCAGCCATTCGAATGACTCTTTTTCCCGAACAAAACCGCCGAACGAACGGCCACCCAAGTGAGGAGTGTGCTGCAGGTTAACGAAGTGATCACCATTATAACGTTGTGGTTAACCGCAGACACTTCTCAATTAAACCGAACTCAGGGTGGTCGTCGTTCGTATGTCGACCACGAGGCAGCGGCCATTTTAAATCATGCGAACGCTCAGCGGTGTTTGGCTCTATTTCTATGGAACGGAAAACGGACACTTTTTCTGTCGAACACCGCTGAAACAAGGGAACGCCTGGCTGCCTCCACGAAAGCATGCGAACATCGGCCGTTCGGGAGATTGAGAACACACAAAAGACTTAACCCAGATAGCCCACCCATGGAGTCATTCGTGTACCGAAGGACTGTAAGAACTTTGACTCCATGGCGATTGAACTATGTGTGTGGGATCTGAGCGCTATTCGCCAATAATATGCACTCAGATCCAGGCTATCTGGGGACATGTAATACGAATGGGAAATGTTCAGTCTTCATGTAGTTATGCATTTTTGTGTCTTTTATTATTTCATGTTTAAGATGGCGACTGTCCTTGTCCTGGAGTTAATTGAGTTACTTGGTAATTAACTCCAGGACAGAGGGGAGGGAATCAGAATGTACTGTGGGTAAAATATGTGACTGTGTGTCAGAAATGTCCTGCTATCTGTCTGTACTTTAAGTCTTCCATTTGGTCCCCTAGGGGAGTGTCCACCAGGTGGGAGACCTGCATAAATACGGGCAGGTAGCCCACAGTAAACCCAGATCTTATTTGACCCTCAATGCGGAGCTTCTGTCTCGTTATTGGGGGGATTTCTTCTTCACGTTTAGAGACTGCTGGATGGAACGAAAGCCGCTTTGGGGATATTATTGTTCGACGGTTCCTAGCAGTTCGTATATTGCCGTTCGGGAGTTTGGAGCCGTTCGTGGATTTCGATCGGGAGATTGCCGCTTCCCCTGCATTTGGTTCGTGGGTTACAGAGTAAGCGAACAGAGACTGTACTGCAGCCGGGGAAGGTTTACTAAACGGCGGTTTGGCTTAAAGACACGGGAGGTGTCTTAACAATATACACTAAGCACCAGTTTATAGTAAACCAAAATTCTAAATTGATGAAACAATTCAAATACCACAACTACTACAGCATGCTACCATGCAGATGGAGAATAGCACTGATACTCTCAGCTCATGACTCCAGTCATAGTTTGTTCTAAGCAGTGAATTATGGCTTCTCCTGCTGTAGAATACCAGATGTAACAGTTGTGGGATGGGTGCCCACTGCCCAGTAAAACCTAGATAAATGTCAATCCATGCTAAAAAAAGTTTGACACCTTAGTGATGAATGGCAGCAGGGCTTTCCTGGCACCATAATCACTACAGAGGTCTGTAGTTGTTAAAAAGCATTTGTTTATGATATTAGATGATGTAGACAAATTTTCCAATTTAGCAATAGTCCCAGCGGGCTGTAGTGGTTAGGATGCTTGGAGTGTTCCTTTAAGACACTAATAGATGTAGAAAAACCTAAAAAGTTAATAATTCTTTTCTAATCACCTTTGTTACCTTTGATATAAATATTAAGGGGCTTATTTAATAAAAAGTGAGTTGTGCTGATGGATTGTCTTTCAAATACTTAGGACAAATATCCAAGTTGTAAAAACAAATATATATATTTTTTAGTAAAATTAAATTTTTTTTTCCAACTTTGCTATTGTGGTCTTAAAGGTGGTTCTCAAATCACCAATAAACACCTTAGTGAATAGTCCCTTTTAAATATTAGATAAAAGGTTCAGATGTAGTTCACAATTTTCTGGGATAGTTATCGTCCTTAAATTTAATGTCACATTTTTTCTTTTCCTAGAGAACATGTGAAAAATAATGTCAACAAATAGCTTATGTGTGTGTCAGTGAGCATGTAGTGAGCATGTCTGTAGTGAGGTTGTGTGTCAGGGAGCTTGTAGTGAGCTTATGTGTGTCAGTGAGTTTGTAGTGAGCATGTGTTGTCAGTGAGTCTGTAGTGAGTTTATGTGTGCTTTAGTGAGCTTGTAGTGAGCATGTCTGTAGTGAGCTTGTGTGTGTCAGTGAGTTTGTAGTGAGCTTCTGTGTGTGTGTCAGTGAGCATATCTGTAGTGAGCTTGTGTGTGTCAGTGAGTTTGTAGTGAGCTTATGTGTGTGTCACTGAGCTTATAGTGAGCTTGTTTGTGTCAGTGTGCTTGTAGTGAGCTTTTCTGTATTATGTTTTTGTGTGTCTTAGAGAGCTTGTCTATAGTGAGCTTGTGTGTGTTTCAGTGAGCGTGTGTGTGTCAGTGAGCATGTAGTGAGTTTGTTTGTAGTGAGCATGTCTGTAGTGAGCTTGTGTGTGTCAGTGAGTTTTTAGTGAGCTTATGTGTGTGTGAGCCTGTGTGTGTGTCAGTGAGCTTGTAGTGAGCATGTCTGTAGTGAGCTTGTGTGTTTCAGTGCGTTTGTAGATAGCTTATCTGTGTGTCAGTAAGCTTGTTGTGAGCTTATGTGTGTGTGTGAGCCTGTGTGAGTGTCAGTGAGCATGTCTGTACTCATAGGCGTGCGCAGCCTGTTGCATTAGGGTGTGCACCCTAAAGCACAAGCACACACTGCATATATATATATATGTATATATGTATATATATATATATATATGTGTGTATATATATATATATATATATATATATATATACACATACACATATATACACACATACACACACTGCTGTGTGTGTGTGTGTGTGTGCTGTGTGGGAGGGTGCTGTTAGTGTGATGTGTGTGTGTGACTTGATGCTGGTAGTGTGCTATGTGGGTGAGGGTGTTTGTGTGTGCGTGCTTGTGGGGATGCTGTTGTGTACTGCGTGTGAGGGTGCTGTTTGTGTGTGTGTGTGTGCTGTGAGGGTGCTGTTAATGTACTGTGTGTGTGGGTGCTGTTGTGTGTGAGGGTACTGGTAGTGTGCTGTGTGTGTGTGTGTTAGGAACCTGTTTGTGTTTGTGGGAGGGTACTGTTAGTGTGCTTTGTGTGTGTGTGAGGGTGCTGTTTGTGTGCTGTGTGTGAGGGTGCTGTGTGTTTTGTGGGGTGCTGTATGTGTGTGTGTGGGTGCTGTATGTGTGTTGGTGCTGTGTATGTCTGTGGGTGCTGTATGTGTGTGGGTGCTGTGTATGTCTGTGGGTGCTGTGTGTGTCTGTGGGTGCTGTGTTTGGGTGCTGTATGTGTGTGGGTGCTGTGTATGTGTGTGGGTGCTGTGTATGTTTGTGGTGCTGTATGTCTGTGGGTGCTGAATGTATGTGGGTGCTGAATGTGTGTGGGTGCTGTGTATGTCTGTGGGTGCTGTATGTGTGTGGGTGCTGTGTATGTCTGTGGGTGCTGTGTATGTCTGTGGGTGCTGGATGTGTGTGGGTTCTGTGTATGTCTGTGGGTGCTGTGTATGTCTGTGGGTGCTGTATGTCTGTGGGTGCTGTATGTCTGTGGGTGCTGTATGTCTGTGGATGCTGTGTATGTCTGTGGGTGCTGTATGTCTGTGGGTGCTGTATGTCTGTGGGTGATGAATGTATGTGGGTGCTGAATGTGTGTGGGTGCTGTGTATGTCTGTGGGTGCTGTGTATGTCTGTGGGTGCTGTATGACTGTGGGTGCTGTATGTCTGTGGGTGCTGTGTATGTCTGTGGGTGCTGTATATGTCTGTGGGTGCTGAATGTGTGTGGGTGCTGAATGTGTGTGGGTGCTGTGTATGTCTGTGGGTGCTGTATGTGTATGTGCTGTGTGTGTTGTATGTGTGTGTGTGGGTGATTGTGGGGGGTGGAGGTGGGGGTACATTACTTGCTATCCCCCCTCCCTTCTTACCTTTTGTAGGGAGGGGGGATCGTGGTCCTGGTGGTCCAGTGGAGGAGGGGATCCTTGCTGCTGTGATCCCTGGTGGTCCAGTGGAGAGTGAACTCTAGCCCCTGTGGGGCTAGAGTTCACTCTCGCGAGATTTGAGCGTTGCCGTGGCAATGCTCATATCTCGCGAGAGGAACCCGGCGGAGCTGCCGGCAATAGCTCCGCCGGGTCCTCTCCTGCCTCCCTCCCTGCATGTGGATCAGTGGGGAGGGAGGGAAGCTGAGAGCAGAGCCAGCGCTCGGATAGCGCCGGCTCTGCATGAGCCGACAGGGGGATCCTGAGATCTCCCCTGCCGGTCTCAATGTCTCAATACACATAGGTGTGCCGCGGGGATTAGGGTGTGCCCAGGCACACCCAGCACACCCCGTGCGCACGCCTATGACTGTACTGTGCTTGAGTGTGTGTTAGTGAGATTATAGGGACATTGTGTATGTCAGTGAGCATGTCTGTAGTGAGCTTGTGTGTTTGTGTCATTGAACTTGTCTGTAGTGAGCTTGTGTGTGTGTCATTGATCTTGTCTTTAGTGAGCTTGTGTGTATCAGTGATCTTGACTTGAGTTAGCTTGTGTGTGTCAAATGAGCTTGTCTGTATTTGTGTCAGTGAGCATGTCTGTAGCGTGCTTGTGTGTGTGTCATTGAACTTGTCTGTAGTGAGCTTGTGTGTGTGTCATTGAGCTTGTCTTTAGTGAGCTTGTGTGTATCAGTGATCTTGACTTGAGTTAGCTTGTGTGTGTCAGCGAGCTTGTCTGTAGTAAGCTTGTGTGTATCAGTGAGCTTGTCTGTAGTGAGCTTGTGTATGAGTAAGAGAACTTGTGTGCGTTGTGGAGCTTGTCTGTAGTGAGCTTGTGTGTGTCAGCCTGGAGGGTGGGTATAAAAATCACATACACTCTGTGGCACGATGAATTATAAGGCTGGAATAATTTTTTTTCCAGGGTTGCTTTCTGTTCCCAGACCGGCCCTGCTCTTGGTAGGCCAGAGCCTGTTTAGCTCTGGCAGCCTTGAGTGCCGTGCAAAGCCACCTCGTGTGCCATAGGTTGCGGACCCCTGTACTATAATATAATTTCTGGATTCTATATTAATGTTTGCAAAATACATTTTGGGAAATATAATAATAGACATGAAATAGATGTAAAAGTATATGCACTGAACAAAATTATAAACGCAACACTTTAGTTTTTTCCCCCATTTTTCATGAGCTGAACTCAAAGATCTAAGACTTTTTCTATGTACACAAAAGGCCTATTTCTCTCAAATATTGTTCACAAATCTGTCTAAATCTGTGTTAGTGAGCACTTCTCCTTTGCCGAGATAATCCATCCACCTCACAGGTGGGGCATATCAAGATGATGCTGATTAGACACAGGTGTGCCTTTTATTGTGGCCAGCCTAAGGCACACCTGTGCAATAATCATGCTGTCTAATCAGACAGATTTATGAACAATATTTGAGAGAATATGCCTTTTGTGTACATACAAAAAGTCTTAGATCTTTGAGTTCAGCTCATCAAAAATGGGGCACAAACAAAAGTGTTGCATTTATAATGTTGTTCAGTGGAGATAAAAAAGATTATGTAAGAATTTAGTGCCATCTAGTGGCCAAATAAAGAAAACATTTCAAGTTGAACACAAACCTTATAAAAATGATTGACAGGAAGCTAAGATGCCATTACATACAGAGAGAACCAGTTCCAATGCATATCAGACTAATCCCAACTAATAAGTTTAGCCCCAAACCATATGCCAGCAAGTTTTCTCTGGACAAAAGATACAGCAAAGGCCATACTAATTCTTCTTGACCTCTCTGCTGCCTTTGACACCATTGATCATGCTCTCCTCTTTCAAACTCTTCAATCACTCGGTCTCTGTGACTCTGTCCTCTCGTCATGGGCGTCCGCAGGGGGGGGCAAGAGGGGGCACTTGCCCCTGCATTTTTTAGCTTGTGCTGCAATTTTTGGTTTGTGTGAGAATACACTGCAATACCGAATGTTAAACGGCAGGAAGCTACAGCTTATCCCTGCCTCTCGCTCAGGACTGAAATCGCAGGGGAGCAGCACAGAGGCAGCCTACATAGCAGGTAAGTGAGGGATGGGGGGCACTATTACCCCCTCACCATCCTCAGCATCACCCCCCCTCACTATCACCCCCTCACCACCCTCAGCATCACCCCCCTCAAATTCCCAAGACCACCCTCAGCATTTCACCCCCTCAGCATCACCCCCCTCACTATCACCACCCTCAGCATCACCCCCCCTCACTATCACCACCCTCAGCATCACCCCCCCTCAGCATCACCCCCTCACTATCACCCCCCCACCACCCCCTTTCAGCATCACCCCCACCCTCAGCATTACCCCCTCACCATCATCCCTCCCCAGTAGAACACCCCCTCATTATCACCCCCCTGACCAGCCTCAGCATTACCCCACTCCCTCAGCATCACCACCCTCAACATCACCCGCCCTCACAATCACTCCCTCCCTCAGCATCACTCCCCCTCACCACCCACAGCATTACCCCCATCACTCCCTCCCTCAGCAGCATTACCCCCTCACCATCACTCCCCTGCAGCACCCCCTCAGCATCACCCCCCCACCATCACCCCCTCTCACCATCACCCGCCTCTCCCTCTCACCATCACCCCCTCTTTAAGTAGCTACCCCATACACATAGGGTACCAGACAAAAATGCAAACATGCTCACATAGACATACATTCACACACACACACACACACACACACACACACACACACACACACACACACAGATACTCTCTGTCAGACACACTCTCAGGCACATACACAGGTAAACTGTGCATCAATTTGTATATGTGACAGTGTGCATGTATTGCAACTCTATTTTTTTCACATGTTTGAGTTTCGCCTAAGGCCTCATAAAGTCTAGAGCCACCTCTGCAGAAGGAGCCTCAGAAGAAAAAGAAGACTGTGTCAAATGAAGGAGAAGAAAATGAGATTGGAGCACTTTATTCTAGACACCACATCATAAGGCTTTGGTACCTGGGCCTGGCAGGGAAACTTTGGACCTTCTCATCTCCCCAGATAAAAATAATAATATCTGTGTTAATGTGTTTACTTTAATTTACTGAGTGTCAGAAAACACAGAGGGTCGCTGGGTAGGGGTGCCGCTGATTGGCTAGAGGGTCAGCTGGCACTCTAAGCCAATCAGTAGCTCCCCATTCATGAAAATGTAACACATTTTCATGAATCAGGAATTAGCGATTGGCTTAGAGTGTCAGCTGACCACTCTGGCCAATCAGCGGCACCCATGCCTGACGTCAGTCTGCACTTCCTGACACTCCATTTAAGAAGCTGAATACCACTGAGCAACCTGGAGATCTGGAGCTGGAGGAAGCCTTTGGGCGTAAACCATTTGAGAGTGGTATCACCCCTTAAAGGAAAGAGAGCGCCCAGGGGCCTCCTTGCATCATAGCATTTTCATTTAGTTGAAGTTGTTATGGTGACCAGAATGTTCCTTTAATTTAATTAAAGGAACACTATAGTGTCAGGAATACAAACATATATTCCTGACACCATAGTTGTAAAAAAGCTATTCACCCTGGCTTAATGTGAACATGACTATGCTCCTTCCCTTTCATGACACTGTCAAAAATGGGCCAAGCATGGATGTCATTACAATTATGCCCCTCCCTGGAAAAATTCCTGCGGACGTCCATGCCTCTTTTTTTCTCTTATCTCTCCCAACACTCATTCAGTGTCTCCTTTTCTAAAGATACCTCCTCCCTTCATCCTGTCTCGGTTGGAGTCCCCCAAGGCTTTATACTCTTTATACTCTCTTTATACTATTTTCTATTTATACTCTCTCTTGGCAAACTTATTACCTCATTTGGATTCCACTACCACCTGTATGCAGATGACACCCAGATATATATCTCCTCCCTGGGCCTCTCCCCTGCCGTCCTGCAATGTGTCATTGCTTGCCTTTCTTTCATCTTTGACTGGATGTCCTCCTTCTGAAACGAAATCTCTCTAAAACTGAGCTCTTTGTCTTTCCTCCTCCTCCTATTGATCATCCTCTTTCACTCTCCCTTCAAGCTAATGGTATCCACATCAGTCCATCCTTGCAAGCACGCTGTCTTGGCATCATACTTGATTCTGGCCTCACCTTTGAGCCTCACATCCAGCATGTTACCAAATCCTGCAGATTCCATCTTAAAAAAAATAGCCCGCCTCTGCACCTTTCTTACACAAGATGCTACTAAGGAGCTTGTTCATGCTCTAGTAATTTCCTGCATGGATTATTGTAACCCTCTCCTAATTAGTCTTCCCAAAAACCATATTGCCCCGCTACAGTCTGTTATGAATGCTGCCACCAGACTGATTTTCCTCTCTAGTTGGTCCTCTCACCCCTCACACCTTCAGTCCTTACATTGACTTCCTGTATCCCATGGCTTGTCAATTCAAAGTGCTAACCCATACCAATAAAGCACTGACCAATTCTAGCCCCTCTTATATCTCTTCCCAGATCCATAGGTATTCCCATTCCCATTCTCCTGTCCGCTGCTCGCACCCGTACGGCCAACTCACGTTTGCTGGACTTCTCACGGGCGTCTCCCTTCCTATGGAATAGCCTGCCTACCGCCATCAGACTCTCCCCTGGTCTTCAATCGTTTAAGAAGTGCATTAAAACCCATCTCTTTAGCAAAGCTTATGGCCTACCAGAGTAACCTCTACCTCACATACCTGTCTCTTGCTCTCTCCTAAAGGGTAGCACTCTACTCTCTCCTCCAGCTCTGCTTCACTCCCACCTTATTTGATTGCTATTTCCTGTCCTATTGTGTTTTACACCCCACCTCCTATAGACTGTAAGCTCGTTTGAGCAGGGTCCTCTTCAACCTATTGTTCCTGTAAGATTTCTTGTAATTGTCCTATTTATCATTAAATCCCCCCTCTTATAATATTGTAAAGCGCTAGAGAATCTGTTGGCGTTATATAAATGGCAATAATAATAATAATAACCCCAGAGGATCGTTTTGGCCTTCCTTGGACCTCATTAGCGAGGTGTAGCATATACCCCTTTAGGCACAGTGAGCACAGAGTCCACACCTAGTTTACCTTTTTTTAACTTAGGGAGAACCAAGCCAATGGATAGGAAATATGAGATCTCTGAGAACAAACAAAAGCTTAGAGGAACTTGTTAGCTTGTCCTTCAGAAAATACTCACTCAGGTCTCAATATAGTTTTTGTTCACTTGTGCCATTACAGAGAAAACATATCTGAAGCATATCAGACTAATCCCACCTATAAGGGCTGTTCAGAACCCATATGCCGACAAGTTCTCTCTGCACAAGAGATAGAGCAACCACTGACGATTGTTTCAGCTTTCTTTGGGCCTCTTCAGCAAGGTGTTGCTGATACCCCTCTAGATACAGTGAGCACGGGATCCACATCTGTATTACCCTTTTGAACTTGGGGAGAGCCAAGCCAATGCATTGCAACAAAAAGCTTAGAGGAACTCAGTAGCTTGCCCTTCTGTAAGTCCCTGCTCAAATCTCAAAAGAGTCTTTGCTAACTTGTGTTAAACATTTTTCATTTGGTGCTGTGTTTTCCTATATTATATTTTAAAATGTATATTAAAGTTTTAACAAAGTACATCGCAATCCAGTTCAGTCTAGACACAGCCAGTGCAAATGAGTATCAGAAATGGAAACATTGTTACATTTCTCCTCTTCTCTATATGATTTCTCTATGCTCACTGCCTAGTGCAAACCTTATAGCAATGATTGATAGGAAGCTAAGATGGAGGTACCCAATATCAAGATGAAGGGATGTGTCTTTCTATATTTGATTGTACTTTTCACACCTTACAAAAACATGTTTGTTAAAATAGTAAAAGTAAACATAATATTAAAAATCAAAAGAATTATTAATTCTACTTTAAACTTAATTTTGCCCTTTGAATTTTAATTTTACACTATTTTGAGATTAGTGAATAACCCAGTTAGTGTTCCATTTAGTGTAAGACACTTTTATAGACCATAACTGAGAATGGAGCTCCAATTGTCAATCAAGTAGACAGAAGTCTGGAATGCACCTGCACACCTGTAGGCACCTGTTTGGTGTTGTTTTGGTACTTAGACAATGGCTTGTAAACTACCACAACAAGAGGACATAGTCTTAAATTAGAGGGGCAAAGGTTTAAAAATAATATCAGGAAGTATTACTTTACAGAGAGGGTAGTGGATGCATGGAATAGCCTTCCAGCTGAAGTGGTAGAGGTTAACACAGTGAAGGAGTTTAAGCATGCGTGGGATAGGCATAAGGCTATCCTAACTATAAGATAAGGCCAGGGACCAATGAAGGTATTTAGAGAACTGGGCAGAGTAGATGGGCTGAATGGTTCTTATCTGCCGTCACATTCTATGTTTCTATGTAATTTAAAATGGTTTTACATTTTGTCATTTTTTATCAGAACCAGAAATAACCTTATCAAAATTTGCCCAATGCAGTTTCAATTCTTTAAAATAAAGTTGAAGGTGTTTTTTTTTTATCACTGCTTCTTTATATTTCATTTAGAATTTGGGCAGAATAAAGATGATTATATCGCTCCATTTATTTAATGAGCTGTAAAATGGCACTATCATTGAATATTTTGCCAAGACCAAACAAGAGGATGTCTGTTTCTTCTTTGGTTCTCTGAGAAACAATCTTCCCTCCACACTGGAAGTCAACTACCATACCAACTATTAGCGAAGTTCTCAAATCAGTCTTTGAAAGTCCAAATTGTGAGCTAGCACTCAGCATACCCTCTGATAAAGTATCTCTTCTAAAGCATGAATGGGCTGTGTGGGAAGAGAACGTTATGTTTCTCCTTGACTTCCACCTGACCAGACCTTTGTTTTCATTTTTTTTAACTTTGATATTCATTTTTGAATGCATTAATATAAACAACCGCAAAGACAATCGTCTCTTTCTAAAATATTTGTATTATTATTGACATGTTAATTTTGACTTGCAATATTATATGACATATCAATGGATGCAAACACACATATTCCCCTGTTTGAATGAAGTGCTAAACTTTCTTTTGTTATTATTAATATTGTTATTGTTATTGAAAAATGTATCAATACAAATATTTGAAAAGAAATAAAGGGAAGGTAGATCTACATCTTTAAACTTTTCTTATTCACACCATTTTTTTGTCTTTGTTAAATTAATAAAGTTTATTATCAATGATGCAATTGTAGTATAATCATTAATTTAAAAATCCAAATATACACATATTTGGATACACTGGAGAGAAAAGAACAAATAAGGGTGCGCCTAAGACAAGTAGAATGAATATATAAAAAATATATATCAGAGAGTACGAGCAGCGATACCTAAAAAGTCCGAATATAAATAATCCTCATATGCAGGAGGTAGTCCTAGTGGTACATAAAATGGTATGTGAAGTCCCAGATGTATATCCGCAGCTTCAAAGTGGATATGTGAAGAAAACAGAAGACAAGGGAAACTCCAATGGTATAGTATGAATGGTAAATAATATTGTATATATAATAGTAGAACTACTCACAATATTTAGAGCTTAAATCCAGCTCTGGTGTAAATGGCACGTAGTGGAATAATCCCCACTCAAGGATATACGGTGCTCCTCTTTTGTTCTTTAGCAGAGTACTTTGGTGGAGTAGTCCAGCTCGAGGTAAAAGGATAAAATATATAGTGCTCACTGTATAGTTGATAAAATGTAGAAACAGAATAAAATATACTCACGGTATATAGAGCAGACGTACTGCTCGGTGGATGGCGTATGGGTGGTATAATCCCCACTTTAGGATTCTTGGTACTCCAATATGGACAAAAAGGTAGTAGTAGTCAGGTCTGAATAAAATAAACTTGCAAATAGTAAAATAATAAAATTATACTAAAAGAAAGTAATATAATTCTAAGGTGGAAAGAGGAATGTGGCAACCAAATTTATAATAGCCAAATATTCCTTTATTAACACTTAGATTATATAAAAAGTTCCTATACGCGTTTCGCCACAATAGGCTTCATCAAGTCCACTTTTTTCTTCACATATCCACTTTGAAGCTGCGGATATACATCTGGGACTTCACATACCATTTTATGTACCACTAGGACTACCTCCTGCATATGTGGATTATTTATATTCTGACTTTTTAGGTATCGCTGCTCGTACTCTCTGATATATATTTTTTATATATTCATTCTACTTGTCTTAGGCGCACCCTTATTTGTTCTTTTCTCTCCATTGTATTCCAAGGGGCTTAGAGGGGATTCCCCTTTTGCATAGGTGTGCTGACTTTCTGTCATATTCTCTGTTTTCCTATCAGCGCTGAACCTCCTTCCTGATCTCGATTATATTTGGATACACGATTAAGTAATATATTTATAATTTGATATTATGAAAAATATTTTAGCTTTGTAATATTTAATCAAATGCTTCTCATATGAATGTATTGAATTCAATACAGTATAAGCAGCATTTGTCATATGACTTGGTTGTTTCCGAAGACATGGATTCATTAATTCCCTATAGGGATTAACATTTTGAGATACAATTTATTGAATTAATGAAACATTTTTGCTTTTTGGTTTGAACTGAACTTATACTTGAATTATTGAAAATTATATTCTAACCATAACCACAACACACGGAAATTCTTTCCATGCATATCTCTACCTAACGCATGTGTGAGAGTACATAGTGGAATTCTATGGAAAATCCCTGAGGATTTTGTGCATGTCCAGTTAGATACCACTGGGATCTATAGTGCATTATGTGAGATAATGACTGACTGACAAAGCAAGGCTCATGAATGTAGCAAGAAGAAGTTCTGTTTTGGAATGTTTCAGTTTCAGGAAGTTGGTTTATATCCAGTTATAGAGGGATGAGAATCAGTTGGGCATGCAATTCAAGAGTCAAGGAGGAAGAGCTAGAGAAATTAGGGTTACATATTGCAGCAGGTTTGCAGCTTGGACAGTGAGACAATAGTGAAAATAAAAGGAATTCCAGTACGTCACCTGAAAGAGTTAGCAGGAAGGGTGATTTATCTGAATAAGAGATAGATTTGGAGATTTGATTTAGATCTAACTGAAATTTGTCTCATTCCAGTAGGGTGATCAGAAGGAATTCTGATTTCCAAGCTGCCACGTGCCAGAATATCAGGTGGATTGAAACGTGCAAGCCCGAACATGTTCAGTTATTGATTCGGATTGCCATTCCTGGCACCAGAAAAAAGAGAGAGGGAATAGAGAAGATAGTGTTTGTTTTTGGGATGGGGGTTCAGGCAAATAAGCATCTTAGTTTCCGATGATGGACAAGAGGTCTGTCCAATTATGAGGGCTACTTCTCCTGACCAATCAAGAGGTAGCACAAAAAAGATGATTGATGGTTACGTGACATGAACAACAGAGGGGAAAAAATGATGAGCAGTAAATCAGCTATACTACCAAGCTGAATTATTCAAGACTCTTTGACTTTAGCTATTGAGGGAGACAAACCAACAGTTACCATATGTGCTTTTACCCTTAAGATAGCCCGGGTCGATGATTCTAATATCAGACTAGCTTTAGCTTTATGCATTTTGCTATTCATCCTAATGTGAGAGTATTTTACCAATATGCAGTTGTTAAAAAATATATATTTTTTTTGTTAACTGTTTGGAGGTAAGAAAATCCTTCTTTTGTGGACTCTGGTGTCAGGAAAAAAAAATTCCTCTTGAAAACAATGTGCAGTGTTTCTTTTTTTTAAATTCTTTATTTTTGGTGTGGATGGTACCACGAAATCTGGTTGCACGTTACAATACTTATAAAACATCAGTGAAAATTAGTGATATGGTAGTCATATCGTTAAGAAACATATATGGGCTTACACTGGGTAATGCTAAGACTATACATGTGAGGTAATTTCACTAGCTATGTGAGGGCATTGACAAATTCAGAAGCTTGCTAAAATTGAAATAAACATGGAGAAGTAAAACAGATATAATTACCAGTCCAAAACTGGACATTAACTGGGCATTAATCCCCGAGGATCCCAGGCTAAGTCACTGCTGTGAAGGGGCCCTTAAAGTACAGGCAATCCTTAAAAAGGACATCATAATAGAAAGCAAATGTACAAAGGGCCATATTTTGGTTCCCTGCTGTGTAGGTTAGAGTGATCTTCTGATTACTTTCTGATAGATATTCTTTCTAATTGCCTTTAATATTTTTGCCTAAAGTTATCACAGTCTGTTACAGAGACCTTTTTTTCTAATGTCTTCATTGAGTCTAACCCTGACACTGTTTAAAGGTGACTGTTACATTGTGTACCTGGCTGGCAGTAACTGTGCAGGACTTCCTATTTATTGTCCGAAACAAGTTCTATTCTGAGACAGTGTTAAAATGATGAGGGATACTCTATTGGTTGCCACGATGATTGCTCCTTGTTTAGCACTTTGCCCTAGAATATAACACCAATTGATAACTATGGCACTATGGATGAGGTGTTATCAGGGTAAAATATTTTCCAATCACAATGGAAACCAACAGCATGTCCCTCAACACTTTTTTTTTTTGAATTTGACAATTTTTATTGATTTTTTAAGTTTTATAGGGGTACAGAAAAGAAGGGAGGTTACGGGGGAAAACCAGGTAGGTTTATTCATCATACATTCCCCCAACATGAAGCACCATAAAGTGCATTACTCTTCTCTGTTGCCATACGGCTATGATATTGCTAATGAGGCCATGTAGTGTGGGTGTTGTCTGTCTATGATGTTAGGTGTGTCGTATTTGGCCTAGTGCACAGTAGGGTACGGGTATTTCCTATGAGTAGTTTGCTGGGCCTCATGTGGGTCTCATTGTTGTTAGGGGTATGCTTGTGGGTTGTTATTGAGGATGGGTGAGGTGGGGGGAGCGGAAGAGCTGAGGTCTGTTTAGGTTGCCCTCTGTTTCACGAGGGCGCTATATGGGATATGCATTGTTTCCAGGTGTCCCACGCTTTACACCAGGGTTCTGCGTTAGGTTGTGATCTTCTGACCATCATTTCATATTTGCAGTTGGTTTCTACTGTGTGTATGCATTGGGTGATTGTGGGTGGTTTTGTGTCTTTCCACTGTCTGCTAATTACTGTGAGGGCAGCTATGAGTATGTGGTATAGTAAGTATTGTTGCATCCTTTGCAGTCCCTTCGGTGGTAGCAGGACTAGGAATGTTTCCGGGTTGAGGGGAATGTGTGTACCCGTGAATTGTCGTGCAAGACGTGCGACATCTTGCCAGTATGCTTTGAGTTTCGTGCAGTGCCACCAGGTGTGTAACATTGTGCCTTTGTCTGTTTTGCACCTCCAGCATGCATCTGATACATTCGGGTAGCTGCGTTTGAGGCATGTGGGACTAGGTACCATCTGTATAGTACTTTGCGTGATAACTCCACATGCGATGTGCATACGGTCATTTTTTTCTGGGCTTGTAGTATTCTCCGCCATTGAGCGTCCGTTAGTCTATATGAGAGTTCCTTTTTCCCATGTTGCTTTGAATAAGAGAGTTCTTCTAGCCTTTATGCATACTATAATATTTAATTAACTTGATTAATTTGACAATTTGCCTTGCATTTTTTTTCTATTCATTTAAAAAAAAATAAAAAAAAATAATGGATTTAAAACACTGCATTAAAAATGTTGTGTGTCCTGATGGCCATGCTGTAATGTCACTGAGTTCCTAACAGTGCAGTTACTGCTACTTGCGATGTTTCCATTCGTAATTTGGGATAGTGTGCCCACATTTAGATTAGCTGGGGGTAATCTAAAGGAACAGTGTAGGTGCCCAAGAAAAATGAATTGCATTTAGATTTGGTCTTATATTCATGCTGTGCGTTTCCCTACATTCAAATCTAGCTTTACTAAAAACTTACTTTCTGCAACATACCTCCACCCCCTTAGTCATTCCTCCCCTTTTCACATAACATCTTCCTGATTTCAATGGAACACTATAGGCACCCAGACCACTTAATGTCAATAAAGTGGTCTGGGTGCTATGCTACAAGACAAGACTAGGACATGTAGTGTTAGGATTACACAGTTTTATTCATCACGCTATAAAGTTCCTTTCATTTTACATTTTGCTTTACATTTTAGTTTGGGAATATAGAACTTTTCAGATTTACACTGCTTCCTTCCAATCTAGCTACTATACATTTATTAATTTCCCTGTTTTATCCTGTTTTCCCTATATGTTACAACATGTATCAATTAGGCAGGTGTCAACTATACCACCCATTATACAACACAAGTAAATTAATCCAATGGTATATTAAAAAAAAAAAAAAAGTACAGGCAATCCTATGTAGGGCTCTGTAGCCTCAAATAATTTCTGTCTTCCACTACCCGGGACTTAGTTTCCCGTGTCACCTTGGTCATTTGGGCTCTTTGGGGTTCGGTTCCTCGTTGTATTGGGGGAGGTAGAAGTAGAGGCGGCAGTTGGAGATTTTGAAGAAAGTCCGCTGGGTGCTCTGTGGCCAAAAGGACAAGGACATCGTCCCCCCGTGACACCACTAGGGGCACCGACACTCCCCACTGGAACCTGATGTCGTGTTATCTCAGGAATTTGGGTCTGGCCATCAGGACAGAGAAGGTTAAGTCCACAAAGACTGTAATCCTACAGTTGTCCACATTTACGCTGGGGTATTTCCTCGAACAGGCCATAATGGCTGATTTCACAGCTATGTCCCAGGTGACAGCGATGATATCTCTGGGTGTGTTCGCTGGGGCGGTCGGTGCCTTCCTAATCCTGAAGGCTCCCACGATATGCGGTGAGTCCCCTGCCCCTCATACATCCATTGCCATGTCACCTTGTGGATGAATTCCAATAGGGCCTCTGGGCCCACTGTTTCAGGTGCTCAGGGATTCTGATGTTTTTCTGGAAGTATCTTGCCCCGAGTGATGCCACTGTACGGGAGAGGCTTTGGACCTGTTGTGTGAGGGCTTCCACTTGGGAGCGGATGTCTGTCAGACGCAGCTCATGTGTCTCCTCTCTGGACTCCACTTCTCCAATCCACTGCTGCAGCCTGCCAACCTCTGCCTGCACTCCCACAAGATCTGCTTTCCAGACTGCTCTCAGGTCCTGAAGACATTTTTTGATGTCCCCCTTCGTAGAGGGAGATGTGTCTGAGTCTGAGACTGCCTTTAGGTACACTCCACTGGCGAATGTGCACTGTTTCTTAACATCAAGCACAATAACTTAAAAACAGCAAATTTTCAAAGGACTAACCCATTTTGCAACAGAAACACCTATTTTTCCTGAATAAAATTCTATTACTTTACACAATCACTTATATACCAAATTCACTGTAATCAGAATAAGAAACCCACCATCATCAATGTCACATACTACTCTCCAGCTGAAATTGAGGGAGTGTAGGGGAATATCAACCACCAGTAGTGCTATGACTTCTGACAGTTGGAACACTTCAGCCATGAGGACTGCTGACACCACTCCACCACTGCCACCACCAACACTATTAGTCATATTCAGCCTCATGATAGTGGGATTAGCAGCATGTCTTTCATATTCGATGCAACACCAAAGAGGCAATAGTTTTTTCCCAACATTTTCATGCTGCAACAACATATTCTGGTGCTTCCATTGCCACTGCAGCTTCTTCTACCGCATATAGTTCAATTATTGCAGCTAAGGGAAAGCATAGCAGAGTCTACTTTGTGGAGTCTACTTGATCAAGACTCAAGTCAAAATGCATTGTGCTTGTGTGGATAATTTTAAGCATGCATGAAAGATTTTTTAAAATGTTTTGCTATACTTAATTTTAACCACCTACTGTCTGTATCTAACCTACATTGGAATATTGAGGAAATTAAAAAGACACTTACAGATGGGAATACTGATCACTTCCAAAAATTAATGGTCGATCAAGATACTGCCAACCCTCAAATAGAGCTGATATTGCTAGCTCCCTGAATAGTTAGTGCACCTAGTATACATGTGTACACCTAAAATTGTAAAACATAATATAATTTCTAATTAGTGAGGTAATAGCTGCTTGATCCAAGGAGACATCTGATTGCTATTTTGGGGTCAAGAAGGAATTTTTTCCTAGTTTGTTGTAAAATTGGAAGCGCTACAGACTAGGTTTTTTTGCCTTCTTTTGGATCAACAGCAAAAACATATGTGAGGAAGGCTGAACTTGATGGATGCAAGTCTCTTTTCAGCTATGTAACTATATAACTATGTAACTGTAATACTATGTGAGGAGTGATTCTCCTTTATCAATTTAGATATCCAGTTGTACACTCAAATTTCCTATAACAAGGAAGGGTATTTCTATTATATTGTTTCACTTTCTGTCCATTTTCACTTTCTTTGGTATTCTTTTTATTTGAATTTTTTTATTTATTTATTATATTTTTATTCAAAAACAAAAAAGCATTACATTGGTACATGACAGACCACATGCAAAGAGATGTACAAAACAGGCATCGAAGTTAACGTGTATGGATTAACAGATACATCCAGAACTGTGATACATTCTTGATCAATTGTTCCAGGAATGTTACGAAAGGGTGGAGTCCAAAATTCTTGAAGTAACCTGATTATCCCCCACCCATCAGGTGCTTGGTTGCATAAAATTGTTCCAGGGTTGCCAGATGTGTCTATATCTATCTGTTCTACCCAATGGATGACCATCTCAGCTCTTAGACCATTCGGAAGTGGTCTACTCTCTGTATCAATGTACATACATCAGGGAGTATTGGGGCTCTCCATAGGTTTGTTACTACTAGTTTACCTGCCAAGAGAATGAAGTATAATAACGAGCATCTCTATCATTTAGGGCTACCTTCCAGTTTTTGGAAAAGTAGGGATGGTACATCCCATGGTACCCTTCGGATCAGTGAAGTAACTGCTTCCCAAAAAGGTTGCATTTTGTCACAGGGCCACCATATATGGTGGAGGGTGCCCTGGTCTCTACACCATCTCCAACATAGGGGTGATGCTCCCTTTGTGTATTATTGTATATCTATTGGGGTCACATACCATCGTGTCAAGAGTTTAAAGTGTGCCTCCAGTAGCTGTCGCTCATAAATGTAGGGTGTTGGGCTATTATCCACAGAATGGCCTGGAGAGGTATCTCAGTAAAAGTTTGTTCTATATCTTTCCAGTGCTTGGAGGAAAATTTGGTGGATCAATCTAGTATTCTGTTCAAGTGAACTGCTTGGCAATATAGGAAGGCATTTGGCAATCCTGCTCCTCCCCTCTCTTGGGGTCTTGTAAGAACATGAAAGGCTATTCTTGGTCTGCTTTGGGCCCAAACAAATTTTGTAAAGATGGCCTGCATTTGTGTAAAGAATGTTTTTGGCAGTTAAATTGGTATGGTGTTAAAAAGATAAAGTATTTTGGGTAGAACATTCATTGTTATAATTGTTATAATGTTTACTCTGCCTAGCCATCTGAAATGCGGCTTATTCCAGCTCTTGTCACTTGAGAGCTATACAATCAGAGGTGCGGAGTTTAATATATATAGATCCGATATGCGCCGTGACAATTTCATAACCAGGTATGTGATAGTGTGGGTTGACCATTTAAAGTGGTATCTGGTTTTAAGGGTTTCCACTTTGTTCGTGGGGGTGTTAAGGTTTAGAATTTTGCATTTGTTCATGCTAATTTTTAAACTGGAGAGGGAGCTGTACAGGTCAAGTTCTTCCATGAGAGGGAGGAGTGATTTTTGGGGGTATTGCATCGTGAAGAGAAGGTCATCTGCAAAAGCAGAGGCCATATATGTCCTTTCTTTATGTTTGAAGCCCCAAATCTATGAATTATTCCTGACTGCTTGTAAAAGGGGCTCAAGGGTTAGAATGGACAGGATTGGGGAGAGGGGAATCCCTGACAAGTATCGTTATGTATTGAGAATGATTTGGTGAGCTGTCCGTTAATTTTAAGTTTGACTGATGGATTAGAATAGATTGCCCCGATCCAAGTCAACATCCTCTGCTCAAAGCCCGGGGCAGACAATGTTGCCATGAGAAAAGCCCAACCCACCCTATCAAATGCTTTTTCTGCTTTGATTGATGGAACGATGGATGGAACTTCTCCACGTTCAGCTAGGTGAATCAGATTAATCATTTTTGTTGTGTTATCCTTCGCTTCTCTAGCAGGCACAAATCCAGCCTGGTCCAGGTGAATTAGATTCTCTACCTAAGGGTGAAAGGGTTAACAATGAAGTACGTGACTACTGTAAATGAACAAGACTATATGAGAAATAGCAATTGTTAAATGTCAGCTTAAAAGTAAAACCTGTTGCAGATCATCAAAGAAATAACCTTTTAACCTCTGGTTACAGAAATACATGTTGTTGGTTGCTGAATAAGCAATATCGTGTTTAGCTGATGTAATCTTGTCATGTTACTTTTGCTGTAACTTCTGTCTATAAATATGTTTGCCTGACCCTTAATACACTTGTAGTAGCCCAATTTGAAACACGTTGTCTGTGTATCACTGAAAGGCTTTCCCCGAACGTTCGGTTCATAAGTGAGGTGCATGGAGCGCTTTGCCCAGCAGTGTAATATGACCCCAACAAAGGGCTAATGCGATTGGTCAATATTTTGGTAAAAAAGTTTCATGTCCATGTGATGAAAGCACCTTCGTCACTGGGATTTAGAGAGGCCTGCTTTCCAGCCTCTTGCCCTGTGACTATGTATTGCCCTTTAAAAGCTTTATTTGGGCATATTGGATTTTAAAACACTTTTTCGGCCCCTTTAAATCCATGGGAAAATGTGTCTCTTCCCCTCCCCCTTTTTCCTGTCCTATTGTTTCTCCAGCAGGGCGTTGTCCCAGGGACACTGCCAGACCAGTTTAAACTGGCTGCTTTGTCCGTCTTCAATCTCCCATCAGCCCTTGCTATTTTCTGACCCCACCCTTATTTGTACTATAGTGCACTTTTAACAATGGACATATTGAGCGCTCAGATCCAAGCTATTTGGGGATATGTTGAACATATAGGTTAAACATTGTATTATAAGAGTTATGTATTTTTATGTGGTTTTTGTAACAGTTTCTGAAATAGAGATATTTCCTGTACCTGGAGATAATTAAGTTACCACAGCCACTTAAAGGACCACTATAGTGCCAGGAAAACAAACTCATTGTCCTGGCACTATAGTGCCCTGAGGGTGCCACCACCTTCATGGCCCCCCTCACGCTGGGCTCTAGTATGAGGAAGGCGTTAAAAGCTTACCTTTCTCCAGTGCTGGGTTCCCTCGATGCTGGGGACTCACCTCCTCCTTTGGTCATCATCGGCTGAATGTGCATGTGCAGCAAGAGCCGCGCGCGCATTCCATCAGTCCATAGGAAAGTATTCTCATTGCTTTGCTATGGACGCTGGCATCTTCTCACTGTGAAAATCACAGTGAGAAGCGTGGAAGAGCCTCTAGCGGCTGTCAATGAGACAGCCACTAGAGGCTGGATTAACCCATATGTAAACATAGCCGTTTCTCTGAAACGGCTATGTTTACAGCAGGCAGGGTTAAACCTAGATGGACCTGGCACCCTGACCACTTCATTAATCTGAAGTGGTCTGGGTGCCTATAGTGGTCCTTTAAGCCAATTATCTCCAGGATAGAGGAGAATATAGACCGGCCGCACAGCCTAAATCTGTGGAACTGTTTTGGGCATGAAAGCCATGCTTGCAGCACGGGGAGATACAGAGAGAGGAGATTGTCGGTCTCTCATCCCAGCAGCAGTACAAGGTTAAGCACTAAGAAGCATTACCAGGAGTCAAGACGATCGGTCCGATTCCCCAGCAGCAGCTTACCTACCAGGGAGAGGAGACAAACTAGCTGGGCAAGTAGGGTGCATATTCGTGTTCTCTCTGAGTTTGGGGCTGTGCTGTCCCTACCTGCAACTATTGATATATTGAGCCCCCCCCCCCCACCCCCGGATCAATTCCCCTGTTGTGTGTTTCCTTACTAGGTTCAGATTTCTACAGAGGGTGGCGCACTGATTCCTGTTTGGCGAGTATATATTTGCAAAGGTAATTGGGTTGTGCCAGTGAGTCCTGTAAGTATAATAATTCTACCTGATTAATCTGTATAACTGTTACAGCATGTAAATGGGACATGGGCTCCTATCAGGATCGCTACTACTCTAGATTTGCTAATCACATAGCTATTATAGTACACATTCGTAAATTTTTGGTGATATAGCTTGGGAGCTGTTTGACCTTTAAGGTGGGTCCTGCAGAAATATAATGTCTGCTCCTGATTTTGACATTTCTCTCATAACAAATTATCCTTTTTTCAGGTGTATTTAAACCCCTTACATTTTGGGACAAAATTTTGAGTGTCATCTCCATCTGGAAGTCGGTGAGTGGTAACTAGTGAGTGATGGTGGTGGGCTATCGTGTTGGTGTTTACTGCAGCATAGTCTAGCATCATAATAAACAAATGAGACCAAATAACAGAAACAAAACATAAGAAATAACAGTAGATTATAATAATCTTGAGTATTTACAAAGGAGTTGGTGCATGACCCACATCGTGGGTTATAAAGTCGTTGTATACTCATAACAAGGATATTTGCAATGTTATAGCATAGGGTGCACTTTTCATGGGAAGCAGACTTAACAGTAAGTTAAATATGTGTGGCTTTGGGGTGCAGCAAGGGATTCACAACCGTAATAGCGTTGTTCAGATCCCAGGCTGCATCCGGCGGACCTTGTAAGAGATAAAAATGCCCCTACCCAATTTGTTGAGGGTTAAGCAGCCTATGATTAATGCTAGATTTTTATTTTAAGGTTGCAAGATGGCTTATTAAGTTTGGCATGGTTCCCCCAACTGTATAGCCGTGTTTGGCTAAACATAATGCCCAAGCACCACTTTCACTTTCTGTTACAGCAGTCTCGCATAGGTAGTTATGTTGGTACTGAGTTTAATAATTCACTGGTAACCCGGGATGACATGATGATAATGTGCTAGTACGATCTTTATAGCTAATATTTGATAAGGAATGACTAGGAGGGTCATTTTGTAAGTGTATGCGAGCGAGTATCGCAAATTGGGTGGAGGGTAATGGGGTGAAATCTGGGATTTTATATCAATGACAGGGTTAGAGCATTATAATCAATGATTAATATAACATAACTTGACACTATTTAGGATAGCTCTAACATCTAGAGAGCTTTAACATTAAATAACAATTGTGTATTCTACAGTAGCTTTAGAATGAACCAAGACATACGACCTGCTACTGGTAATCAAGAGTTCTGAGGATCCCCTTTGGGAGTGCCCGTGCTGTTGGAGGAGGTATGAGCATTCTGGGCTCTTTTTCACGTTGTGGCGGTGTTCCATTGGCTTTTTGCAGCATAGCTGGTGGTGGTGGAGGTCTCATGGGTCCATACCAACTGGAAATGTCCATGTTGAGCAAATTTAGCTTGAGCAAGAATGATGGGACATCTTCCGCGGTGTTAAGTGTGATGAGTGATCCATTGAGGTTGGCGATGAGCGAGAAGGGATATCCCCATCTGTACTTAATGATCTTGGCTTGTAAAGTGGCTGTGATCGGTCAGGGGGCCCTCCAGCCTTGTAGCATCGTCCATGAGATGGACGGGAAAATTTGTAGTTGGCCATTTTCGGCCTGAAGGACATCTCATGATGTCTTCCTTAAGCTGGAAGTAATGGACCCTGCATAGTATGGTACGTCTTTAAGAAAAACAAAAATTATAAAGTGTGATGGTGACACTAGTGGCCATTCCTTAGTTTACTCGGCTAAATAAAATAATTTTCAAATGCCTTTCATTGAGGTTTTTTCTGCACTAAAGGATGGTCACTTCACTTGGGACGCTCACTCTTTTCACCCCAAGAAGAACAAAGCATTCTCTCACATCAAGTTGCTGGTATGATGGTAGCATGATTGACCATATTTCAATGAGTGGAAAAACAGTGCCCTATAATCAACGTCTACCAACTGTGTCTGACTTTATTGAATGAGAGTGATATGTTGATACATTGTGAGTCATGAGGTTAGTGGAGAAGGGTTGAGTCGGGGTGAAGTAGCAAGATACATTTATTAAAGAAGTGTTTGGGGTTATGAGAGAAAGTATTTATCAGTGCTTTTTTGCAAATCAAGAAAACAAGGGTTCCAACTAGATCTAGCATAGTTGGTGTACGATGCTGATTCTATTGCACATCAGAATTGCATGTTACCGTAATGTACTTTTACATTTAAAAACACTTGGTGTAGAGTTTGAAATCTTCATAGAAGCACACTTGCACGAACTTGCAATGTTGGAGCGTCTTTTGAGCTTTTTTATAGCCTGTACTGCGATGTGTAGAAACAACATTCATCTCAACAAAGGTTACAATGTAATAATGAACTGTTTACGTAGAATTCAACATCAGAACATAATAGTTTCAAAAATAGTAGAGTTTTTCATTCCCATCCAACATATGGAATAAAATATTTTAATTTAAGCTATAAAAATTGAATTTACAAGACATTAAAGACTTTTTCTTCACTTAAAACCTGACATTTATTTTTATAGGCTGGGCATAAACGTCACATTAAATAAACAGTTATTAATGACTTGCTAGATGAACAGAAACAAATGTTCATTTTATCGGTTCTTTTGGCAAACGTTGATAAAGACTTAGACATTTGTACGTGATACCAAACAGAACATCGCCTCCACTGTTTGGAGTCTGTGTCTCACAGGAACAGGATGATTCCTGTGGAAAAAAATCTTTATTGCTGTGTTATAAAATTGAAGCAAGAAATTCAGTCATTAACAAAGTCTTTACTTGGAAGGGACACAGGCAACTCCTGTTTGTGATTAAGATCAAACAGAGGAACTGCAGCCTGTGACTAATGCATTTTTCTGATCTTTCACTCACAAACTGTGCGACATTAAATAAAGCAGTAACATCACACGTAAATACGTATAATCTTTTTTTTTTTGCTACTTTCTGACTAACAGCTTCATACAAACACATCGGTATTCTCTAAAATGTGAATTTAAAAATTCAGATCTAAATAGTCAAATAGCTAAAATAGCTGACCTGGAGAATATGTCCAGTTTGGCCAATTTAGCCTAATATTATGAGGGTTATTCACTAATGTGAGAGTTCAAGGTGAATTCAAACTCAATTTAAAATTTAAGCTCAAACTCTCCTATCTACAAAGTTTCTCTAAGTCACTATGCTTTTAGTTCAATTCATTGGGCCTTAAGTTTGAAATTCACTTTCAATTCATATGGAATTCTCACGTTAGTAAATAACCTTGTCTAAAGTCACGGATTGGCTACATTAAAGGGACACTGTAGTCACTATAACCATTTCATCTCTCATTCAGTGTTGTACCATGTTCGTGCAGTATGCCACAAAATAAGAGTCCCTGGACACCTACAGTCCAGCCCCTTCTGTATGTGCAGCTAAGGCCCAGATTACACACTTCCTTGTTGTCATACCCATTCATACCGTCAGTTGGAGCTCTGAAAGGCTAAAAGCAGTCAGCTGACACTCTCAGCCAATCACAGCTTCCTATTGCTGCTCAGGCTAATATTTCCTTATTAGCCAAAGCAGCACCGAGGGGATGGACTGCCGGGGACTCTTGTTTAGCATTAAAACATAAAAACATTAAAAACTATTTAATGCTGAAAGAAATGATGGTACCAGGGGACTCCAGACACTATAACCAGTTATATGAGGTGAAGCAGATACAGTGCCTATGGTGTCCCTTTAAGCAAAGTTTAGCAATTCAGATTTCAGTTTAATACAATTGACTGCTAAGTGGGTAAAACTCTTTGGATTGACTTTGACAATTCACATTGCAGTACGTTATACTGTAAGTGTTAAGACTTCCATATCGTTGGATCTCCCCACAATAAATAAGCCAAACAAATACTTAATTGTAAATACATTGTTGGAGATTAACCCCTTCAGGACGCAGGACGGTTCAGGACCGTCCTCGGCATTTTTGCATTGCCGACCGAGGACGGTTCTGAAACGTCCTAACGGAAAACAGGCGGCGGGAGCGAGCGGAGATCACTTCCGCCGAAATCCCGTTGTTACTATCTGCCCGGCATCCCAGGCAGATAGTAACAGCCAATTGCGGCATGTGAGCGATCTGCGATCGCTCACAATTGACTGGTGTCAAAGTGGGTGTTACAAACACTCACTTTGACACTGATCTCTGCCTCTCTCCCCTCTGTAGCGTTTTGTGAGGGGAGAGAGACAGAGATCGTGATATATTGTTGCAGCAGGTGTTCCAGAGATTATTAAAAAGTATCAGCAGTTAATAAAAATTCCCTTTTAACCCCTTCCCTGCCAGATCTGTTACAGACAGTGCATTTGTACTGTCTGTATTTTTTTTTTTCCCTTAAGGGTTAACTTTATTTAAAAAATCTGTGTCTTAGACTGTCTTAGACTGTCTTAGATGGTCTTAGACTGTCTTAGTCTGTCTTAGTCTTTCGTAGACTGTTGTAGTCTGTCGTAGTCAGTCAGTTTCCTTCCCCCAAATCTCCATTAGATTCTTCTAACAGGAGTTAGTTTAGGGATTACTGTTTTAGTCTGTTTTAGTCTGTTTTAGTGTAAAAAATAAAATAAAATAAAATTGTGTTTAGTATTTTGTTAGTTTAGTCTGTTAGCATGCAGCGCATGTACAGCTTGGAGGAGGCATATGCCTTCTTGGCGTCAGACTCTGACGCCACTGAAACTGCGTCCGATTTTGACCCAGGTCAGTTTAGCGGCACGTCTAGTGACATGTCATCTGTGTGTGAGCCAGCTGCTAAAAGAAGCTGTGCTTCCCCTGCTACGCCGAATGTGGAGGAGGACTGTGTACCTCCACAGTCAGCTGAGCCCAACATCCCCCCTTTTAGTGCCAACGCAGGCATTAATGTGAATGTGGTTGACTTCTCCCCTATACAATATATGGAGTTATTTTTAGGGGATACCATCTGGGAGGAGATTGTTTCCCAGACTAATTTATACGCTAGCCAATTTACTGAGACCAATCCAGGTAGCTATACAGTCAGGGAGCATGCTTGGCATCCCACAGATGTCGCTGAACTTAAAAAATTCTGGGCTCTTACAATTCTCATGGGGATTATAAAGAAGCCATCAATTCGCTCTTACTGGAGCACCAACCCAATCTGTTCTAGTCCAGTGTACTCTCAAACCATGTCTAGAACAAGATATGAGCTGCTGCTGAGATACTTACATTTCAATGACAATACCCTCTGTCACCCCAGAGATCACACCCAATATGATAGGCTTCATAAAATACGCCCACTGGTAGACCATCTTCAGCACAAATTTACTGAAGTTTATACTCCTCAAAAAAAGTATCTATTGATGAATTGTTAATGAAATATAAAGGGAGATTAGGATTGAAACAATACATCCTCTCAAAGCGCTTTAGGTATGGTGTAAAATTCTACAAACTGTGCGAGAGCGTAAGTGGCAATACATTTGCCTTTCCTTTATATGAGGGGAAAGATGGTCAACTGGATCTTCCTGGCTGTACTGACTCTCTGGGGACAAGCGGGAAACTTGTTTTTGACTTAGTGATCCCCTTGTTCAATAAGGGTTACCACCTTTATGTGGACAATTTTTATAGCATTGTTTGTTTGTTTCAAACTCTTTAGGGTTTCTAGATACTGCCCTGTGGCAGTGTGAGAAGATATGCCAAGGATTTCCCCAGAACTTTTATAGAGGCCAAATTAAAAAAAGTGAATGTAAAGGTCTGCACAAAGCTAAAGTGCTTGCAATAAAAGTTAAGGACAGGAAGGATGTTAATATACTAACCACCATCCATGATGAAAGTATGTCAGACGTCACTGTCCGAGGCAGAGTACAGACCAAACCTGTTTGCATCAGGGCTTATAAAATGCACACGGGGGTGTTGATTTGGCTGATCAGCTGATGCAGCCATATCTTATCTTAAGAAAGACAAAAGCCTGGTATAAAAAGGTGGCTATCTACCTGACGCAAGTAGTGACACATAATTCATTTTTACTCTTTAAAAAAATGAATCCAGAAAGAACCACCTTTCTCCAATTTTAGTTCAAGCTGATTTCCACAATAATTTATGGAGATGGTCAAGTTCCAACAACGGTGCCAGAGGAGTCCAGACATTTTATTTTTAAGATACCGCCAACTGCAAAAAAAAACCAAATCCCCTGAAATGTTGCTGGGTCTGTTATAAAAAAGGGAAAAGGAAAAACACCCCTTTGCACTGTTTTTTTTCTTTTGAACGCAGCAAATTTTAGTTAGTCAGTTTCCTTCCCCCAAATCTCCAGTTAGATTCTTTTTGCAGGAGTTAGTTTAGAGAATGCTGCTAAAGGTGCATTTGATACCTGCACATTTGGTTAAAAAAGTTTTATGGTAGTTGTGGCAAACCTAGCCACTCGGACTATAACTGGACACTATGCCTTTAAGGGTTGCCTATAGGTCTGGAGAGAGATGCGTTGTACCTGTATGTGCCTGCTTCATGTATTCCCTGCATTGCCTGTACCTATCTGTTCCGCCGAATGCAAATGGCGGTTTGTATGGGGATTCCCGTTCGTTTCGCGAACGGCACTTTGGAGGGCCGTTCGTGAAACGAATGCGATACCCCCTAATAGCCCACACACTTAGAGGCGTGTGGCGCTAGTTAACCGATTGCAACATTGTTGCAATCGGTTATTAGAGGCTCTCCTGGGTGGCCGTCGTTCGACTACCGACCATGCGGCGGTCGGCCATCTTGGATCCTTTGTTCCCTCAGCGGGGTTATGTCGTCGAGCGCCTGGTACTAAAAACGGCTACTCGACGGCATGAGCCCCGCTGAGCCTCCAGGACGTTCGGGAGTTTCGGGACGTTCGGTATTTTGTTCCCTAATAGCAATCGGTTCTTTTTGTATGTTTTATATGAATTGTGTTGTTCGTGCGGCGTTCGGTTATTTTAGCTGGGATCTGAGCGGTAATCTCACGAATGATACCCTCAGACCCCAGCTATCTGCCGAACGTCCATTCGTGTAAATCCACTATATATTCACCAAGTTATTGATTTTTATGTGAATTATCGGTTCTGCTGCACGAGGGGATAGTCCACTTAACGGTGCATTCTGGGAAGACTATCCCTCTCGTGCAGCGGTGCCTGATGGGAGAAATATGGTGTAATGTAAGTCCCCCATGTAGTCCCCTCCTGTACAACCCCTGTAATGTCAGTTTGGAAACCCCTTGCATGGGGAACTGCATAAATACTGTGACCTGTGATTAAAACCTCAGTTGACTCCCAGCCTATGTGTCGTCTAGTTCTTGGGAAGGAAGGGTTACTGCAGTGCTGTTTGGATTAATATATGCTGATTCCCTGGATTATCCTTTGTTGTTCCTGTTACTCAGCGGAGATATCGTGGATTATACTGCCTCTCCGCTACAATTGGTGGCAAGCGACGGGATTGAATTTACACAGCAAAGCAACGTTCGGCAGATTTTTAAACGAATCAAGGAACAAGCATTCGGGAATTAGCGCATTCGAATAAACCTCACGAACAGCAGGTGAATGGGAACAGATTACGCCCTGCTAAAACGGAGCACATTAAAGGAGCTGCTGGAAGCAAGAGGAGCAATCACCAGTAACAAGGCAAAGGCTGTCCTAATTACGGAGCTCATGGAAGGAGACAGAGCCGCAGCTGCTGCAGCACCTCGAATGGAGGGACAAACCCACGAATTTACAGCGGAATTCCGAGCACGAATGGCTTTATTTCCTGAACCCCATCTACAGAGATGATTAACCGGCTGTTCGCTGATGTACAGGAGTACATTATGGCTAGGGGACCGCCAGGGAACCAGCAAGCCGGGGAAAGAGCCGCAACGCCAGTCCATATTTTCCCAGGGAAAGCCAAAATCCCATATCAAGCCTTCAAAAGCTATGTGGAGACAGAGGGTGGTGTTGACGACTATTTACAGGACTTCGAGAGACTGTGTTTGCTGCACGAAATTAATGATGCAGACAGAGTACCCCTACTAGCGGGGAGATTATCTGGGCGAGCCGCCGAAGCGTACCGGGCAGTACCAGACGAGGATAGTAGAGACTACGCTAAAGTAAAACGGGCCATCCTAGCCCGGTATGCCATCACATCAGAGGCATACCGAAAGAAGTTTCGGGACATTAAAAAACCCACTAAGGACACCCATGTGGAATGGGCGCACCAGCTGCAACGAGCTGCCAAGGGGTGGCTGGAGGCCGCCCAAGTTGATACATTGGAGGGTCTGTTCCAGCTAATGGTACTGGAACAATTCTTCAATGGCGTCCCGACCTACCTACAAAACTGGATCCGGGACAGAAAGCCACACACCCTGCAGGAAGCGGCTAATATGGCAGACGATTTCCAGGACAATCGGAGAGATCAACCCATACCAACCCGAGCCACCATCCCCCCTACAACGACCAGCCCTCCAGGGGGCCCCGCAACTCACCAGCGACCAGGGGTAAACCAGAATTCCTACCCCCCCAGATATTCAGCACGTCCACCAATCCGGTGCCATACCTGCAACCAACAGGGGCACATCCAGAGAGACTGCCCACGGAACCGGCCTCGACCCAGCTGGAATAACGCCGCCCCGAGCAACCGTGCCGCAGTCCATTGTCTACAGGCCGAATCCTACCAAAATCTGGAGTTGGGGACAACCCGGGAGGAACCCCTCGGCACTCTACACGAGGTGAACCCTATCCAGGCCGCCTCCGATAACCGCCAAGGGCACCGCCAGGAAGTACACATGGAGGGGAGGAAAGTACAAGGACTTCGTGACTCTGGAGCCACCCTAACTCTAGTACGCAGTCATCTGGTACCAAAGCCCAAGCTCACGGGGGACTGTGTGGCTGTGCGGGTGGCTGGGGGAGCCATTTACAAAGTACCCACGGCCAAGGTGCACTTGAATTGGGGAGCGGGGCACGGGAATGTATATGTGGGGATGATGCAAGACTTGCCAGCGGATGTGATTTTGGGCAACGATTTGGGGGAGCTGACTTCAGCTTTTGTTCCACAGCCCACCGTACAAGAAGCATACCCGGTTGTGACCCGGCAACAGGCCCGCACCACTGCACCATCCGAACACTCTGAGGCTCAGGTAAGCAATGACCCTCCCCTACCCCCTATCATGCCCTGGGCCAATTCCATAGAGTTCGGGGCCGAAGTAGCCCTAGATCCTTCGTTACAGGTATACAAAGACCGCATGGATAAAGATCAAGCCGGGTTAGAGGGGGAAAGATATATCTGGGACAAAGGACTACTATATCGGCACGCAGAGAAGGTAGTGTCCGGGTCAATACCGTTGCCCATTAAACAGCTAATAGTGCCTCGAAAGTATAGGTTAGAGCTGTTACGCATAGCCCATGATATCCCTCTGTCTGGACACCTAGGCATCAGTCGGACCAAGCACAGGCTGACCCAAAATTTCTTTTGGCCAGGTATTTCCCAGGATATTAAGCGATATTGTCAGACCTGCGATACCTGCCAAAGGGTAGGCAAGAGGGGGGACAGATACAAAGCCCGACTACGGTCTCTGCCCATCATTGAAGAACCATTCAGTAGGGTGGCAGTAGACATCATAGGTCCCCTTGCAAAACCCAGCCCCTCCGGCAAGAAGTATGTCCTAACTGTGGTGGACTACGCCACCCGGTACCCCGAGGCAGTGGCCCTAACGAACGTACACGCAGAAACGGTAGCCGAGGCCCTGATGAGGATATTCACCCGGGTAGGATTTCCCCGGGAGATTATCTCCGATAGAGGCACCCAGTTTACTGCTGAAGTGACCCATCAGCTCTGGAAAATATGTGGGATACAACAAATCCTCAACTCCCCATATCACCCCCAGTCCAATGGGCTCTGTGAACGGTTTAACGGAACCCTGAAACAAATGATCCGCACGTTCATGGACACCCAAAAGGACTGGGAGCGGTTCTTACCCCACCTACTGTTCGCGTATCGAGAAGTGCCACAAGAATCCACCGGATTCTCTCCGTTCGAATTATTATTCGGGAGGAGAGTGAGGGGACCTCTTGACTTGATACGGGAACACTGGGAGGGAGACGAAACCATTAATGGCACCCCTATCTTACCATATGTGCTCGAGTTCAGGGAACGCCTGGAGAGGCTAACCCAGACCGTCCGAGACAATCTCCAGGTAGCGCAACAACGACAGCGCCGATGGTATGATAAGGGAGCCAGGGACCGCAGCTTCCAGGTGGGGCAGAAAGTCCTAATCCTGCGACCCGTCCACAAAGATAAGCTGCAGGCTTCCTGGCAGGGCCCATACAAAGTGGTGGAACAGATCTGTGACACCACCTATGTGATCGGCCCGGTTACCGGCGTGGGAGGCAAACGCATGCTCCATGTGAACATGCTCAAGCCATACCACGAACGGACTGAGGAAGTCACCGCAATCTGTGCCCCTGCCACGGAAGATTTTGATAACCTACCCCTACCCGATCTCCTAGACCAAGAGGGCCAGAGCGGAGATCTGGGAGAGGTACAGTTAGGAGAAAGATTAAATGCCCAAGAACGGGCCCAGGTACAAAAGTTGCTTCGGGAAAAGAAGGCCACGTTTTCCAATTTACCCGGCTATACCCCGTTGGCTACCCATAAGGTAGAAACGTTAGATCCGACCCCCTTGCGCCAACCCCCATACCGCACTCCAGAAGCAGTCAAGGAAAATATGCGCAAGGAAATTGAGGAGATGATTCAGCTAGGAGTAATAGAGCACTCGGACAGCCCCTGGGCCTCCCCGGTAGTACTGGTGCCAAAACGGGACGGGACGACCCGTTTCTGCGTAGACTACCGACGGCTCAACGATAAAACGACCTCTGACGCATATCCCATGCCCCGAATAGACGAACTCCTCGACAAGATGGCCAGGGGTCAATACCTAACCACTATAGACTTGTGCAAAGGGTACTGGCAGATTCCCTTAGCGGAAGACGCCATCCCTAAGTCGGCTTTTGTCACCCCGTTTGGCCTGTATCAGTTTAAGGTCATGCCATTCGGGATGAAAAACGCTCCAGCTACCTTCCAGAGAATGGTGGACAGACTATTAGATGGGTTCCAGGAGTATGCCTGCGCGTATCTAGATGATATCGCCATATTCAGCCACTCCTGGCACGAACATCTGGTTCACATAGGAGCCATTCTAGACCGAATCCGAGAGGCCGGACTGACCCTAAAACCCAGCAAATGCCATATCGGTATGGCGGAAGTCCAGTATCTGGGGCACCGGGTAGGGAGTGGGCAACAGAAACCCGAACCTGCTAAAATAGAGGCAGTCGCCCAATGGCCTACCCCTCGCACCAAGACCCAAGTGCTCGCCTTTTTAGGGACCGCCGGGTACTACCGGAAGTTTGTGGCCAACTATAGCGCCCTCGCCAAACCCCTCACAGACCTGACCCGCAAGAACCTCCCTAAGTTAGTAGTCTGGGCCCCAGAGTGTGAGCAGGCGTTCCAACAGCTCAAGACGGCGCTTGTTAACTCTCCTGTACTTTCTGCTCCTGATCCAACTAAACGCTTTCTCGTCCACACAGACGCTTCTATGTTTGGATTGGGAGCAGTATTGAGCCAAGTTGGACCCGATGGCGGCGAGCACCCCGTAGCTTACCTAAGCCGAAAACTTTTACCCAGGGAAGTAAGCTACGCCGCCATTGAAAAGGAGTGCCTGGCTGTGGTGTGGGCCCTCAAGAAGTTGCAACCCTACTTATACGGGCAACCCTTCACTTTACTCACGGATCACAACCCGTTGGTGTGGCTGAACAGGGTGTCAGTAGACAATGCCAGGCTGCTGCGCTGGAGTTTGGCGCTGCAGCCTTTTGACTTTACTATCCACTACCGCCCTGGGAAGCAGAATGGCAACGCCGACGGGTTGTCTAGACAAACAGACTTGGAGCCGTGATTCGTGAGTACTCCTCCGGACATCCCCAAGCCGATCCGTTGGGATCAGACTGTGTATGCCGGCTTGGTTCTGGGGGAGCATTGTGGCAAACCTAGCCACTCGGACTATAACTGGACACTATGCCTTTAAGGGTTGCCTATAGGTCTGGAGAGAGATGCGTTGTACCTGTATGTGCCTGCTTCATGTATTCCCTGCATTGCCTGTACCTATCTGTTCCGCCGAATGCAAATGGCGGTTTGTATGGGGATTCCCGTTCGTTTCGCGAACGGCACTTTGGAGGGCCGTTCGTGAAACGAATGCGATACCCCCTAATAGCCCACACACTTAGAGGCGTGTGGCGCTAGTTAACCGATTGCAACATTGTTGCAATCGGTTATTAGAGGCTCTCCTGGGTGGCCGTCGTTCGACTACCGACCATGCGGCGGTCGGCCATCTTGGATCCTTTGTTCCCCAGCGGGGTTATGTCGTCGAGCGCCTGGTACTAAAAACGGCTACTCGACGGCATGAGCCCCGCTGAGCCTCCAGGACGTTCGGGAGTTTCGGGACGTTCGGTATTTTGTTCCCTAATAGCAATCGGTTCTTTTTGAATGTTTTATATGAATTGTGTTGTTCGTGCGGCGTTCGGTTATTTTAGCTGGGATCTGAGCGGTAACCTCACGAATGATACCCTCAGACCCCAGCTATCTGCCGAACGTCCATTCGTGTAAATCCACTATATATTCACCAAGTTATTGATTTTTATGCGAATTATCGGTTCTGCTGCACGAGGGGATAGTCCACGTAACGGTGCATTCTGGGAAGACTATCCCTCTCGTGCAGCGGTGCCTGATGGGAGAAATATGGTGTAATGTAAGTCCCCCATGTAGTCCCCTCCTGTACAACCCCTGTAATGTCAGTTTGGAAACCCCTTGCATGGGGAACTGCATAAATACTGTGACCTGTGATTAAAACCTCAGTTGACTCCCAGCCTATGTGTCGTCTAGTTCTTGGGAAGGAAGGGTTACTGCAGTGCTGTTTGGATTAATATATGCTGATTCCCTGGATTATCCTTTGTTGTTCCTGTTACCCACGGAGATATCGTGGATTATACTGCCTCTCCGCTACAGTAGTAACATATAACTGGCTGGCCAAAACCAGATGACGTGTGCATAAAAAGCAGAATTCAAAAATTACCACCATGCACGTTCTCTGCAATTTGTTTAGCACAATGGTTGGGGGAAAGATGTGAAAACACCTCATATACAATACCCTGGAATGTCTACTTTATAAAAATATAAACTTTCATGATGTTAACATTAACTGGGGGATGCAAAAATATGCCAAACTGAAGACAGGCCAAGCATACCTATATATCAAGTTGAAAAACTGATATGTACAAGTCTCGATTGTGGCCTTTTAGCCCCCAAACAACCCAGCAAACCTATGCATGGGTGATATCACTGTACTCAGGAGATGTTGCTGAACACATATTGGGGTGTTGTTTGGCAGTGACACATAACACGATCTGTTAATTCATGCCTAAAGTACAATGTATGTGTAAAAAAACACGAAGAAAATTACTACCCAAAAGTTTGCCAAAGGCTGGTGGTAGAATTATTGCATGAAAAGTATTAAACTACCACCATTTAAAATACCCTGAGTTGTCTACTTTTCAAAAATATATGGTTTGATGGGGGTAAAATACATTGGCCCAAATAGGACATGTGCGCAGGTTGACTACATGTCAAAATTCCAAGTTGAAAAATGGATTTGCGCACCTGCCAAATGTGGCCTTTTAGCCCCCAAACAATCCGACAAGCCTATGCATGGGTGGTATCACTGTACTCAGGAGATGTTGCTGAACACATTTTGGCGTGTTGTTTGGCAGTGACACATAACACGATTTGTTAATTCATGCCTAAAGTACAATGTGTGTGAAATAAAACACACAAAAAATAACTACCTAAATGTTTGACAAAGTCTGGTGGTAGAATTATTGCATGAAACGTATTAAACTACCACCATTTAAAATACCCTGAGTTGTCTACTTTTCAAAAATATATGGTTTGGTGGGGGTAAAATACATTGGCCGGCCTTACAAATGTCCCAAATAGGACATGTGCGCAGGTTGACTACATGTCAAAATTCCAAGTTGAAAAGTGAATATGCGCAACTGCCAAATGTGGCCTTTTAGCCCCCAAACAATCCGACAAGCCTATGCATGGATGGTATCACTGTACTCAGGAGATGTTGCTGAACACATATTGGGGTGTTGTTTGGCAGTGACACATAACACGATCTGTTAATTCATGCCTAAAGTACAATGTATGTGTAAAAAAACACGAAGAAAAATACTACCCAAAAGTTTGCCAAAGGATGGTGGTAGAATTATTGCATGAAAAGTATTAAACTACCACCATTTAAAATACCCTGAGTTGTCTACTTTTCAAAAATATATGGTTTGATGGGGGTAAAATACATTGGCCCAAATAGGACATGTGCGCAGGTTGACTACATGTCAAAATTCCAAGTTGAAAAATGGATATGCGCACCTGCCAAATGTGGCCTTTTAGCCCCCAAACAATCCGAAAAGCCTATGCATGGGTGGTATCACTGTACTCAGGAGATGTTGCTGAACACATATTGGGGTGTTGTTTGGCAGTGACACATAACACAATCTGTTAATTCATGCCTAAAGTACAATGTGTGTGAAAAACACACACAAAAAATGACTACCTAAATGTTTGACAAAGTCTGGTGGTAGAATTAGTGCATGGGAAGTGTTACAAAACCACCATTTGAAATACCCTAGGGTGTCTACTTTCCAAAAATATATGGTTTGGTGGGGGTAAAATACATTGGCCGGCCTTACAAATGTTCCAAATAGGACATGTGTGCAGGTTGACTACATGTCAAAATTCCAAGTTGAAAAATGGATATGCGCACCTGCCAAATGTGGCCTTTTAGCCCCCAAACAATCCGACAAGCCTATGCATGGGTGGTATCACTGTACTCAGGAGATATTGCTGAACACATATTGGGGCGTTGTTTGGCAGTGATACATAACATGATCTGTTAATTCATGCCTAAATTACAATGTGTGTGAAAAAACACACACAAAAAATGACTACCTAAATGTTTGACAAAGTCTGGTGGTAGAATTAGTGCATGAAAAGTGTTAAAAAACCACCATTTGAAATACCCTAGGGTGTCTACTTTCCAAAAATATATGGTTTGGTGGGGGTAAAATACATTGGCCGACCTTACAAATGTCCCAAATAGGACATGTGCGCAGGTTGACTACATGTCAAAATTCCAAGTTGAAAAATGGATATGCGCACCTGCCAAATGTGGCCTTTTGGCCCCCAAACAATCCAACAAGCCTATGCATGGGTGGTATCACTGTACTCGGGAGATGTTGCTTAACACATATGGGCATGTTGTTTGGCAGTGACACATAACACGATCTGTTAATTCAAGCCTAAAGTACAATGTGTGTGAAAAAAAAACACACAAAAAATGACTACCTAAACGTTTGACAAAGTCTGGTGGTAGAAATAGTGCATGGAAAGTGTTAAAAAACCACCATTTGAAATACCCCAGGGTGTCTACTTTCCAAAAATATATGGTTTGGTGGGGGTAAAATACATTGGCCAGCCTTACAAATGTCCCGAATAGGACATGTGCGCAGGTTGACTACATGTCAAAATTCCAAGTTGAAAAATGGATATGCGCACCTGCCAAATGTGGCCTTTCCGCCCCCAAACAACCCAACAAGCCTATGCATGGGTGGTATCACTGTACTCAGGAGATGTTGCTGAACACATATTGGCATGTTGTTTGGCAGTGACACATAACACGATCTGTTAATTCATGTCTAAAGTACAATGTGTGTGAAAAAAAACACACAAAAAATGACTACCTAAAAGTTTGACAAAGTCTGGTGGTAGAATTAGTGCATGGAAAGTGTTAAAAAAAAACACCATTTGAAATACCCTAGGGTGTCTACTTTCCAAAAATATATGGTTTGGTGGGGGTAAAATACATTGGCCGGCCTTACAAATGTCCCAAATAGGACATGTGCGCAGTTTGACTACATGTCAAAATTCCAAGTTGGAAAATGGATATGCGCACCTGCCAAATGTGGCCTTTTAGCCCCCAAACAACTCAACAAGCCTATGCATGAGTGGTATCACTGTACTCGGGAGATGTTGCTGAACATATATTTGTGTGTTTTTTGGCAGCAAGACATAACAGGATCTGTAAGTTTATACCTGAATTGCAATGTATGTGAAAAAAAAAACAAAAACAAAAAAAACCTACCTATGCGAAGTTTGGCAAAGACTGGTGGTAAAATGGCTGCATAGAAAGTGTTAAAATATCCTTAGATGAATACCCTGGGTTATCTACTTTAAAAAAAATATATACATGTGGAATGTTTTCCAGAGATTTATGACAGATAGTGTTACAATGTCACTATTGATACATTTTAAAAATGTTTGTTTTGAAACCACCATATCCTACTTGTATAGCCCTATAACTTGCAAAAAAAAGCAAAAAAGCTGGTAAACACTGGGTATTTTTAAACTCAGGACAAAATTTTGAATCTATTTAGCAGTTTTTTCATTCGCTTTTGTAGATGAGTAAAAGATTTTCCAAGTAAAAGTAAAAAAACATGTATTTTTTTCAATTTTTCATCATATTTTTTCATTTTTTTTTAAATTAAATTACATGAGATTATATAAATAATGGTATGTAAAGAAAGCCCCTTTTGTCCTGAAAAAAACAATATATAATTTGTATGGGAACAGTAAATGAGAGAGCGGAAAATTACAGCTAAACACTAACACCACAAAAGTGGAAAAAGAGGTCTGGTCGCAAATGTACAACATCGCAAAAACAGTCCAGTCCTTAAAGGGTTAAAATATGTATGGCAAGAGACTGGTTAAAACCTGAGCCACCTGCATGGACTAAAATAACTAACCAGATCTCACTCCAAGGTAGAGTGGAAAAACAATATTATAGTTTGAACAGCAATTTATCTTTATATAAAGAAATATGGACCCCTTGGTGGGAGTTCATCGAAGAGCTGAAAATCCCCTGTGGGAGAGTGCCTTGAATGAATAAGAAATTAGGGTTATCTGATGATTCCTTATTTGATTAAGAAGGAGGAAAGACCAAAACCCTCCAAATACGCAGGTTCCAGACCGTTATATTGTTAAGTTGTAATGCATGGATGCGTGGCAGGGTTGGATATAAACGATATGAACGATTGTAAGGAGTTATACATTTTTTTATTTGCTTCTTTTCTCCTCTAATGAAGATAATCCCTACTTTTTAACTATTAAGTAGAATTATAACTTGAGTGAGGGGGTAACTAGGAAAGGGAACTGAAGAAGGATAGAAAAGAAGTAGAGATGTAAACAAGGAAGGAAATCTAATTCAATCCAATGTGATTTTAATATTTGTTGTATGTATAATTTTTTGTCTCTTTGTGGTTTATACTCAAGAAAATCAATAAATAAATTCTAAAAAAAAAAAAAAGACTGCCATATATCCACAAAAATAATACAGGTCATTATTTAGAAACCCCTCACATTGAATGTTGCAAGATGCGTACACCTGCAGGGTTATTTACTAAAGGGACAGATGTGGGGAATCCATAGAGAAATTGAAATGAATTTCAAATCTTAGGCCAAAGTAGCCAAACTGCAAAAATTCTCCAAGTCAACTATGCTTCTAGTATGGTTCTAAACTTGTAAGTCACGTTGAATTCCCCCAAATCCTCACTTTGGTAAATAACCCTGAAAAGACTTCGCTATATGCAGCTTGGTTCTTGAAGACACATTTATTTATTTATAAAATATTTTACCGGTAAGGATACACAGAGATTTCTCTTATTTTCAAGTATGTCCTGAGTCCACAAAATATTGTATTGTTACAATAGGGTACAATATCACCCAAAATCATAATAATAATACAATATACAAACAAAAAATATATAAACACACACACACACACACACACACACATATATATATATATATATATATATATATATATAAATTTAACACATAACAGGTAATAAATATATTCAGCCATGAAAGGTGCATTCTGTGCTGAGGTATATTGCCATTGATCTCTTAAAAGATTTAAGATTGAATGAAGATTTGACTGTGTCCCTGAGATTATTGCATAATCTGAGATGATTGCTCTGTAGGAAAAGGAGGATCAAGCCACTTTATTTTTGTATTGCAGTATGCTAAATATCATGCTGGTGCTGTTTTTAATAACATATCTGTGTGTGTGTGTGTGTGTGTGTGTGTGTATTAATGTGTGTATATGTGTGTGTGTATATATATATATATATATATATATATATATATATGTATGTGTATTATGTGTGTGTATGTGTATATATGTGTATGTATGTGTGTACGTGTGTATGTGTCTGTGTATTTATGTCTGTGTATTTTTTTATATATATATACATATAGATATATATATATATATATATGTATGTTTGTGTGCATATATGTGTGTGTAAGTGTATATGTGTGTATGTGTATGTATGAGTGTGTATGCCTATGTATGTGTGTGTGTATTTATTTATATAAACATAAAAGATAAGGGCTGCGCCAGAAAGACTTATAATCAACAATAATAAAAGATAGTCCAAGTAAAAAACAAAAAAAGTATTTTCTAAAATGCTCTTATTGGGATCACAGAGTCTATAAGGTGCTTTGTCAGGAACAATGTCCTCGCTGTCCTCATCTGTGTGGGTCCACTCATATGCAAGAGATAAAATATATAGAGAATCAAATAGTGCAATATGTCCAGTAACAAGGTGAAATAAATATAAAAAGCTGGAATAAAACTCACATGTACAAGAGCTATGGCTAGCTCTAGTGTAAAAGGCATACAGTGGTACAATCCCCGGATTGTTTTTTACCTGGCATTTTATTACCCTGGACTGCAAGTAATCCTAGGTGGGGATCATACCACCAGCGCTATCATCAAAGAGCAGTTGGCTTGCTCCTTTCTTGTGAGTACCTTTTTTTTAATATATTTTATTGATCATCATTTTATCCAGTGAGCACTATTGGTTGTCTCTTTTTATTTGAATGTTGAACATACCCCTGATGGAGGAGGTTTACCACATATCCCATAAGCAGGGTTTGTACCGCTGTACGCCTTTTACACTAGAGCTAGCTATAGCTCTTGTACATGTGAATTTTATAACAGCTTTTTATATTTATTTCACCTTATTACTGGACATATGGCACTTTTTGGTTCTCAATCTGTTTTATCTCTTGCATATGAGTGGACCCACACAGATGAGGACAGCGAGGACATTGTTCCTGATAAAGCACCTTATAGACTCTGTAATCCCAATAAGATAATTTTATATAAGACTTTTTTGTTTTTTACTTGGACTATCTTTTATTGTTGTTGATTATAAGTCTTTCTGGCGCAGCCCTTATCTTTTATATTTTTCTTTCCTGTTGTATTTTAAGGGTCTTTGAGGGATTCCCTTAACGGGTTGCTGCCCCATTTGTTATTTAGTGTTTACTCTCTCTCCCTGATTTATATAAATATATATATATGTGTGTGTGTGTGTGTATATATATATATATATTTGTATATTATTCAAGGGTTCCTATTTGTGCTAAGATTTTTTTCCCATTTCAACTTTGAAAGGTTTAAAATTAATTACACTCACCATTATTTCTGTGCCGGTAGAGTCTTCTTGAGCTCTGATCTTATATTTAAATTAATATTTTAATAAGGTATCATGCATAACTAATTTAAAAAGGATTATTTATTTATAAAAAGGTGAAAAAACAATGACCATAAAGGTTAATGTAAACGTAAGGATAAAAGGAACGGTCCAACGCGTGGAGTGGAGAGTGGGATTACTAGCCCCCCAGCTACTTCAGGGGAGGCACCCTATGAGCGCGATGTCTGTCAACATTCTGTGAGTGCATTTCATGTGGCGCATGATATATCGAGTGTTTACTGTATTGCACTATTTTTTTGTTTATTTCCCTCTGTTCTAGATTCATTCAGCCGTATCCCCAATCTGCTGTTGGTTGTATATATTCTATGTAAAGGTCGGTTTTGGGTAATGACCTGGGGAGACTGTTTTGCATTTTTGAAGCTAAGTATTGTTTATAATTCACTAATATTCACAGTGGTGATATTTTGGTTTTGCATTATAACTAATTTAAAATTACTTGCATTGCACATATAATAACTGCAGTCTTTAAATATTGTTATTTGTGCCAATTTACGCTCACATTTCCCTTTTTTGATATCCGAACTTCACATTTACTTTAGTGTATTTTTTTTTTATCCCAATATATTAAAGCTGCATTGCCAAACTCAACAAACTCAATATTCCATCATTCTTCTTTTAGATATGTGGTTCCTTTCAACATATGCATAAAATATTTCATATTTGACTTAATCTTAAATCAGTCTTTGTTAAACCTCAAGTGAACCATTCCAATTGACTTTTAATTTTAACTGAAATATGTAATCTGCCACAAGCCTGGCACAATTCATAAAGGCTGCCGTTAGTCATGATACAGTTTGGCAAATTAGTAAAAGAATGCACATGTAGTTCTCATTTTATATGTAAAACATATTCATGTATCTTAAAGGTACATTGCAATGGAAGTGAATTACATTTCCTTTGTTTCTTTAGAGTCTTTATGATGTTTGAACTTTTAATCCCTTCACTAATGAATGGATTTGATTTAAAAAAAAAGTGTAATATTAAATTTAAAATTTGGGATAAATTGCTGAATAAATGAATTTAATTGGCCTGTCTGCATTGTTACAGGAAGTCTGGTTGACTAACCCTTTCAGTGTACAGAGAGTCCACCCGCTCCCCTAAATAGCTAGAATTCATTTAAACCACTGATTCTGAGCTCCTGGATAGTAAGACAATGGTAACAGTTTTTAAATTATTTTATTTTACAGTTCATGTGGGGATGGTTAAGAAAGAAATCAATCATTATATTATTGAATGGTCCCCCTGTCACCTCAACATTATTTTTTTGGTGTAATAATTGTTCCATGAAGTTTTGAAGGGAAATAGATCATTTTTAATTGAAGTATATTCAAAGAAATTTATTAAATTATACCATATACATGCACCTTGGGTCAGACAGTGTTTGAAAACCTCTATATAGTCTCTATGGTCTTCCCTGTTTCACATCTCACACACTGCAGTGACATCATCATCAGTACTGACTGTCGAATGCAATCATTGTTTGACCCAAGGTGCATGTATGTGGCTGAAATATCCTGTCGTATACTAAAGGAAGGAATTCGTTTTTTCTTTGTTTTGTTTTTTTACATATGCTTAATTTCAAAAAAGAATCCAATTCCTTTCAATACTTGATGAAATGATCATTTATGTAAAAAAATAGTGTTGAGCTGATAGTTCTCCTTAAATTTTTTTCCCTGTGGTCACCATACATTGTAACTAACTGCTTACAAGAAAAGAGAGAAAAGTAGTTATTGGTATTTCGTTGGCTAGTCTGGGACAACAACACATTATCCCGTCTCTACCAAATATAATTTTAAATTCCTCTTGGTTCTTGATTCTCTATTTTAAACTTAAAGCACTTTGTAGTTTTCCATGATATTTTTTAAATGTTCTTAAATATCTCCCTGTACATTGATGGCCAGGTTAAGATGTATTTTTTTCTCCGTAGATAAAACACCTGTTCCACCTGTTTATTTTCTCTGTAAACAGAACATCTGTTCCTAATTACATATGTCGATCCTTTTTTTTTTGTTTTTTTTTTGTATTTATGTTATTGAACCTGGTTTGTGAGGAGGGTTTGTTAGGTGCCAGATAACATTTCTACAAATGCAGATTTCTAGAATATGCTGTGCAATATTGAGCACCTGTTCTAAAGAAGGAAGTTATGGGACTACAAAAAGTGCAGAGGCGTGCTACAAAATTAATAAAAGGAATGGAACATTTTAGCTATGAAGAAAGGTTAACAAATTGAAAACTCTTTAGTTTAGAAAAATGATGCCTCAGAGGGGATATTACACAAATATATCCGGCGCCAGTACAAACCATTATGTGAAAATCTATTCACAAGCAGGACAATACATAGGATGTGAGGTCATGTGTTTAGACTGGAAGAAAGGAGATTTAGTCTATGGCAAAGAAAAGGGTGTTTTTTTTTACATAAGAACAATAAGGAAGTGGAATTCTCTGCCTGAAGAAGTGGTTTTATCAGAGTCCATACAGATGTTTAAACAGCAACTAGATGCATACTTGCAAAATAGAATATTAAATTATATAATCTTTTAAATGTAGGGTAATATCTTCCTCATCCAAGGATTAACCTGACTGCCATTTTGGGGTCAAGAAGGATTTTGTTCCTAGTTTGTTGAAAAATTAGAAGTGCTCAAGACTGTTTTTTGCCTTCTTTTGGATCAGCAAAAAGCAGATGTGAGTAAAGCTAAACTTGATGAACACATGTCTCTTTTCAGCATATGTAACTATGGAGAAATGTTAATGTAATCCTGCATAGGGGTACAATGAACACATAAGTAGAATTGCCCCTTTTCTCCCACTCAAACTGGTTTCAAGCCTCTGGTAGATTGCAGACCCCTGGCCAAGTATTACTATTATTAATAATAATAATACCAACAGAAATAAATGTGTCTAGGGCCCACTCATTTTTATACCATAATAACAGCTATATATGAGTAGGCCAGTATACTGAAGGTCCTATCAATCATCCTCTGATGAAGTGAGAGAAGTCTCACGAAACGCGTTAGGACGACATTTAGAACGACACCACATTACTTTCCGGCATTCACCGAAATACTGCCGACTTCTATCTGGAACGCAGGAGGGAAATCGGGTGAAACGCACGCGGCTAAGAACATTGCCGATCGATCGGACAGCACATCTATTTTCTTCAGCTGCTCACTTTATTCCCCTGCCAAGTATCCAGCATGTATTTGATATAATGTGAGTGGATCGTTTTTATTCTTTTTTAACAAAGTTTATTTATCAATAAATTATCTTATACAGCACTTGGATTTTTAACTTTATTTCCTATCACTAGGAGTAAAGTGTCATTTCAATTGCAAGTTATTTAACATAGCTTGTCAGTTATCACTAATGTATCAGTGTGGCAACAGATACAATATTTCAGTTATAAGGAATATATAAACTGTTATATTGTACTATAACAAACAACTAATTCAGTAACCAAATACCAGTTTATCTATAACTGGAGTTAACTGAATTAGCTAACATATACAGACTACTATCTATCTGATTTTAAATCAAGGACTGTTACACATTGGAATTTACTAATCAAAGTTTCTTTTATAGAAGAAGCAACTATTGGATGGTAATGCTCCATTTTACAAAATTATTTTTCTTTACTTTTTACTAAACTTATGGAACATTACTAGTTCAGAGCTACAGACCACTCCTGGATATTTTATTAAATTTTTATTTAATAATTTTTTTTTATACTTGCATTATTAGAGACCTGTTAGTGGAGCCTCTATTTTTTCCAGTTGAGCTGTCTTTTTAGCTTTGCCATCACTTATTCCCTAAATAGAGGTTTCTTTTTTTAGAAATCTCAACCTTTTAACCATACTGAAGGGACTGTTCACAAGGTAGCTGACTTGAAAAAATAGAGGTGAATTGGAGATTTCTTACAGTTTTCCAGATTTTGTAATTCCTTTTCAAGTTGTCAGCATTGCCTGGTTCTTAACTGCGTCCTCCAGTGTTCTCTTGGACGCTGCACAATCTCTAAGTGCATCCTTCTATTTGTACCCACATTTGAGTCTGAATTATGCATTTACCGAACTGAATGGGGCACACTACGAAGATGTCACAGATCAGCTTGACACAGTTTTCTACCGCCCATTTAAAACTCTAATATAATGTTCTCTGATAGGGAACAAGCCCTACCTATGTCTGCTCACCTGTCCCAGGGATACTTGACCTGTTGTGGTTTTAGCTAGCCTTTTCCTGTATTTTCTGCTCATTTGATATCTTACTCTTGGCTTGTTTATCATTTATCCTGACCTCAGTACTATTTGAATTAGCTGGAATCCGTTTATCCTGTTTTCTCCTGTCCTTGACCTCGGCTATTTCTTTCAATCTGTTCTCCGTTAGCCTGTTCATTCTAAGGACCAGTGCACGAATAGTTTGTCTCTTGTTCTGTTTTGTTTTGGCTCCCACTAATCATAACATATGTTCAGTACACATCACTTTTCATGGACTTGTTTCCCAAATCTCAAATGTAAAGCCAAAATAGCCACATTGCAAATAGTCTCCAAGGTGGCTATGCTTCTGGTTTGTCTACTTTGGCCTTAAGTTTGAAATTCAATTTAAATTCACTTTATCACCAAGAACACGCATACCTGTTTCAAAGTGGGCAGCTCAATTCAATGTCCCTTCACACTCACAGATTTACATACCTTCACAGATTCCACTCACAGATCCACAAACACACAGAGCAACACAGACACAGATTCATGCACACTAACAGAGTCAGACTCATATTCACACACACACAGTTTCTGACTCAGATTCCCAGACACAAAGATTACCACATGCAGATTTACAGTGAAGATTCACACACAGATGAACACACACAGTGTCACTGACACAGTTTAGCACACACTCACAGTTTAACACACACACAGACTTACATATTCACATATATTCATTCACAGACACCGATTCAGAAACAGATTCCATCCTCTGATAAATTCAGAACACTTGATTTAATCACTTCTCTTTGTGTGTTTGTTCCACATCCCTTTAGATTGTAAGCTCATTTGAGCAGTGCCCTCTTCACTTACTGGTCCATATTTTTAATATGTGATTTGTTAGAATGAAATGTTTTCTTGTTTACCTTCTGTACAGCACTGCAGAATATGTTAACTCTATATAAATAATTGAAGTTGATTGCAAATGTAATTAAGACTTACAGATTCACACACATTAAAGGGACACTCCAGGCACCCAGACCACTTCTGCCCATTGGAGCGGTCTGGGTGCCAACTCCCACTATCCTTAACCCTGCCACTAGAGGGCACTTCCGGGATTCTAGCACAAGTTTTCTGTGCTAGAGCGTCGCTGGACGTCCTCACGCTATGTGAGGACCTCCAGCGTCGCTTAATTCCCCATAGGAAAGCATTGAAAAGCATCAGTCTCCCCCGCCGGCTGACGTGATAAAGGGGAGGAGCGGCGGCGACCCGAAACCACCGCCGAGGGACATCGGTGAGGGTCTCAGGTAAGTCACTGAAGGGTTTTTCACCCCTTCAGCAACCGGGGATGGGTGGTGGGAGATAGAGCACTGAGAGCCGGCTCTGTGCTGCACTGTGTGAGACCTGTTATTGCACTGAACAGGGCCGCCATTAGGGGGTGACAACCATGACGGTTGTCTCAGGCCCAGCAATGGGCCCTATATCTTCAAGGTGAACTGCGTTAATAGTTTTAAATTGTGTATTTTAGCAATAAAAGTCTTTTGGTTACCAATTCTCTTTTTATTGTGTTTTATATGTACTTTTTTAGTTTCTATTTCCTGGCATTTTTATCTGGTCCACACACACACATTCAATGACAGATACGCATATACTAGCTAACAGAAACACGCACTCACTAACAGGCACTCACTAACAGGCACACACTCACTCACATTAACACTCACTTTTTTTTTATTCAAACCCCCTTACCTTGGGGAATGCTGGGGGGTTCTTTCTTTCCCTGGGGGTCCAGTGACTGCTGGGCGGGCTGGCTGGCTGCTGGGCAGGCTGTGCTGGCAAGGGAGCACTTTCCCCTGAGCTCTCAGCTCCCTCGCGCGCCGCAGAGTGATGCCGGGAGCCGGAATATGACGTCATGTGTCTGTTAGTGAGTGTGTGTATGTCAGGCAGTGTGTCTGTTAGGGAGTGTGTTACTATGTGTGTGTCTGTTAGTGAGAGTGTATGCGTGTCTGTTAGTGAATGTGTGTGTCTGCTAGTGACTGTTTGTGTCTGTTAGTGAGTGTGTATGTCTGTTAGCTAGTGTATGCGTGTCTGTCAGTGAATGTGTGTGTGTGTATTTAGAAGGTGGAGGCAGGGGTAAGGGGGGGTGGGGGTGCCTGAGTTTTTTCATGCCTAGGGCAGCACAAAAGCAGGATACACCACTGTGTATGTATATGTATGTCAGTATGTATGTATTTATGTATGTCAGCATGTATGTGTATGTATGCCAGTATGTGTGCCAGTATGTGTATGTATGCCAGTATGCATGTATGTATGTGTATTTCAGTTTGTATGTGTCTGTATGTATGTATGTATGTATGTATGTATGTCAGTATGTGTATGTATGTGTGTATTTATGTCAATATGTCTGTGTGTGCTTATGTATGTATGTATATGTATGTCAGTATGTATATATGTATGTATGTGTATGTATTTCAGAATGTAGGTGTATGTATTTGCGTATGTATATATGTCAGTATGTGTATTTATATGTCTCTGTCTGTGTCTGTGTATGTGTATGTATGTCAGTATGTATGTATGTATGTCAGTATGTATATGTATGTGTGTCTGTCAGTATGTATGTATGTCAGTATGTATATGTATGTGTGTCTGTATGTATGTCAGTATGTATATGTATGTGTCTGCATGTATGTCAGTATGTATATGTATGTATGTGTGTCTGTATGTATGTCAGTATGTATGTATGTATGTGTGTGTATATGTATGTATGTTTGTATGTGTATGTGTGTCACTATGTATGTCTGTGTGTCTGTATATGTCTGAGTATCTGTTTCAGTATGTGTGTGTCAGTATGTATGCCTGCATGTGTGTATGTCTGTTTCAGTATGTTTCTGTTAGTATGTATGTGTGTGTGTCAATATGTGTGTATCTTTGTGTGTGTGTGTGTGTATCTGTGTCCTTTTTGTATCAGTGCGTGTTTGTGTCTGTGTGTGTGTATTCCTGTGGGTGGGATTTGGAGGCGGGCCCTGGGGCGGGATTTGGGGGCAGGCCTGGAGGCAGGGCCCCCGGGGGCCCAGACATTGAGCAGTGTTAAGTGCCCCAAAATTTCTGATGGCGGACCTGGTGCCAGGTATAAACCAATGTTTGATCAAATTACCTCTAAAGTACAGGAAAGTACCATATACTATGTTTCTGACTATATTTACTGTGCTTTTATCACTTCCTCCCAGCACTGCCAAGATGAGTATTGTATGAGGGTGAATCAGAACAATGGGCCTATTGTGAACTAGACTTTGATCAGTCTGCCTATATGTTAAGCCCCATCACACCGACACCCAGTGTTAAATTTGAATTTCATTTGTTTTACAACGCACCACAATCTCCTGTGAATAAAACCCTTTGAGTGAAATAAGGGAAGAGAGCCTAGAAAGAATGAGAAAAAATATCAATCAATAAGTGTCTGTGTTTTAATGGCATAAAATCAGATAACGCACATTTTAGTAAGCCAACAATGTTGAAATGAAAGACAAATTATGATCCTGAGGAATTTGGCGTCACAGCAAAGGCAGAGCAGACAATGGGTTTACATTCTCTTAAGAACACAATATCCCCATCTCCATGCCAACATTGTCTGACACGAAGGTTACATATACAACCGAGGATTGAATTTGGACATTTATATTCCCACCCGATGCCAACATGTGACATGACACAATAAATCATATGGAAACTGACGGTTCCAAAATACGAGTTTTGTATTTCAAATGGATATTAAGCAACTCATAAAAAACGTTAATTTATTTGACCATCAACTGAAGAAAATATTCATAAATTCAACTTAAAATATCAAAAAGTTTAAAGGAACATACCAAGTACCATAACCACTACATCACACTATTGTTATCGTGTTTGGAGTGTTCCTTTAATATGATAAAAAATAAATCGAATTTCTACTCATTTATAAGGAGACTGGCTTTATATTTTATTTTTAGATTTGTATAAGAGTAATATGCTTGGCTCCTTTCGACCCAGCCACTCCGTCAGGCAGTGTGTGTTTGCAAGGCAACTGGAGCTATCTTGTGTAGTGGGTAATTGGGGATGTAGTTTGTGAATGCAGAAAATTGGAGGTGAAGTGTATGTGAGCTGTGAGGGGTGATAAGAGCTGTAGTGTGGAGGAATACGCTCTGCAGTTGGGGGGGAGGGATGGGGTGGGGAATGTTCCTTTAAAGAAAATGTCACATACAGACAATCAGATATACACTCAAGGAAACATTCAAAAACACTCACTAATGCACCCATACAGACACACCGTGACACAGACACGTACACAGCCACACACATACAGGCTCACAGATATGCACTCACTCATGTGTACACAAACTGAGAAACAGACACACACAGACACACAGACACACACACCCAAATACATCCGCAGTAATGCATTCAGAAACAAACACTCACATTCACAGATACAATACAACCTTTGCTCTTGTCCTCCTACTCCATGTATCTCTCAACTACCCCTGTTCAGCATACCTGGATGTATCACTTCCTGTATGCTGCTTCAAAAGGCTCTGTGTGTGAGAAAGCAGGGGATGAAATGTCACTTCCCATCCACAACCCTTTTCCTTACACACAGAGCTACTGGGCCCCAACATGTGTATGGGTTGTATGCCCCTAATGGAGGGGTCTCTATATGCTCTCCATTTAAATGCAAAAATAAAATGTGATCTAAAAAGTGTACTGTAGCTTATTTAAGGATGTAGCCATTTAAAGTCAAAACTGCGTCCATGTAGAAAAAGGTGTTTTCTGCATAGTGAAATCTAATATGTCATATTTTAGGGAGGAAAGGGGTTAAATAATGTATATATAATCTGCAGCCTGTGTTAAAGGCTTGGCTTAGCTCTGTAACAGCTTCTAGAGTGATGTGATCTGTGTTTATCCTAGCAGATTCTATTTGTAACAGCATTAGGACATGTGTGAGATTGGGGAAAGGTAAGTTGTTTTTTTTTTTTGCTTTTATATTCTAACAGCTTTTATAGTCCCATCTATCAAAATATCCAACAATTTGGTAGAAAATAACTTAAAAGAGAGAGTTGGAAGGTACATTAAGAAAAATTGTGCTTTATCAAAAATGTTGCACCAATCAATACCTGCCAAGAGAGCGGCTAATGTAGCAAACAGAGTCATTGAGTTTTATAACCCTTACACTTTGCCTTGGTAACAACGATTGAAGGAACATCAGAATTCCTTTGTAGTTGAAATGGACTATGACCCTATCAGAGTAGAAAATGGTTTTATTGTTTTACTTTATATTCTGACTATTTTTCACCCAACTACAAATCAGCAACTACAAATGGTAAGATATATTTAACCTGATGCAATTCTTGCTTTTTTGCCAACCCATTTATATATCACCTTATTTACACCAAATAGTCGTACTTCAGCCCTTTTTAATTTTTTTCTTTCTATTCTATAGTACCCACGAGCTGATTTAACATTATTAGAATGGAAAATCAAAGGACGGGCAAAGCAGTTAGGCAGTTGAAATAGGACATTCATTAGTAATATATTATTGTGCATAGTAAATTAAGTACTATAAAGGGTCTCTTGTGTTTTCTCTGAATGAATAAACCTATAAAATACCTACAACATGAACTTTACATGTTCAATTGAGTTTAGTCAAATAAAAAATGTGTTTGTTTTACCAAGTCTATCCAGAAACTGATATTATGTTAGTTGCTGTCGATTTTTAATCTAGCTCTGTTGCTGCAAATAACTTTGTTTAATTGGCATCCTGGTGCTTTATACTAACCTACTGTTAATTTATTTGTTTAAACTAAAATTAAATGAAATAAAATACCCCAAGCCACCGCTTTTAATTTTACATTGAGTCAGATACCGCAGAAATGAATGAGTGCATAGAGGTGTGGTATGTTTGTTTTTGATAAGAACAAATTAAATTCAGTGTGAGTCACATTTGTTTGTTTTGTCAGTGTATCTGCAGCTGAACACATCTGGTAATGCATATTTTAAGAGAGAATGGATTTCGGATTGGTTTCCATGTCATGCTTTTAAAGCACACTATGCACATGGTAACATTGGCAAGAATCATATTAAATGTAAGAGCCAAGTCATATCTGCCATATGAACTAACGCCAGTGCTGCACACAGTGTGTGTTTGCATTAAAAAGCCTGCAGAGACAGGCTATAGACACCAGAACCGCTACATTAAGCTGCAGTGGTTCTGGGGACTATAGTGTCCCTTTAATGTGAGGTAAATTAGAGATTAGTGTCACTAATAATATAGTAGATTACCTACTTACAACCAGATGAGGATGGTGATAGGCTCTAGTTGCAGTTTGGCTCCACTGGTCTGGTGTAAAACAGGATCTCTGGAGGCTGTTTGTAACTGTGGTCACAAAAATCAATGTTCTGGGGGAACGTGAAGCAGCTCCATTTTTTGGGGCCCCTTACACAGCTCAAGGTCTGGGACCCCAGGGCGTGACGGTGAGTATGCCCATAAGGCCCACCCATAAGTCCACCTACGAGTTCCACCCATGAGTTCGCTCACAGGGAGTGGAGTGTGTAGGGGATGTGTCACATGTTAGTGTAGAGGATCTAAAGTGTGCGCTTATGGAATGTAGTGTATAGGGATACCAGTTTGTGTAGGTGATGCAGTGTGTTTTTGTGTAAGGGATAGAACGCAGTGTGTATTTGTGTGTAAAGGATGTATTGTGTGTTTCTGGTTGTGTTTAAGGGATACATTGTGCAAATCTGTGTTTGTATGTGTAAGGGATGCAAGGTGTGTGTCTGTATATGTAAGGGGTGCATTGAGTGTGTGTGTAAGAGATGCATTGTGTTTCTGTGTGTGTAAGAGAAGCAGTGTGTGTGTGTGTGTAAGGGATGCATTGTGTGTTTTTGTGTATGTGTGCAAGGGATGCATTGTCTTTGTGTGTAATGGATGCATTGTATGTTTCTCTGTGTGTAAGGGAAGCATGGTGTGTTTCTGTGTGTGTAGGGATACATTGTGTGTTTCTGTGTATGTATAGGGAATCCTTGTGTGTGTAGTGTGCAAGTGAGAGTTCTTGGGGTAGGATAGGGGCTGAGTCCTGCCAGCCCCTTTGTGCTTCTCTTTCCCTCCTTTCTCAGCCTCTCTCCTCTCTTGTCCCTTACTGCTCTCCCCCACTGTCCCTTAGTGATCCTCCCTGTCCCTTAGTGATCTCCCTGCCCCCTTTCTCCTAGTGCTCTCTCTTACCCTCCCCCCGTCAATTGGTGCTCCCCCCATCCCTTAGTGCTCTCTCCTCCCTCCCTCCCCCATAGAGCTTTCCACTGCCCCTTAGTCGTCTCTCCTCTCCTCCCCTGTCCCTTAGTGGACTCTCCTCTCCCCATCCCATTAGTGGTATCTCTTCCTTCCCCTGCCCCCTCAGTGGTCTCTACTCTCCTCCCCTGCCTCCCTTAGTGTACTCTCCTCTTCCCACTTTCCATTAGTGATCTCTAATCTCCCCCACCCACATAGTGGTCTTTGCTCTCCTCTGCCCCAGTGGTCTCTCCTCCCCTTTTCCACTAGTCGTCTCTCCTCTCCCCTTTCCATTAGTGGTTTCTTTCCACCTCCCCTTTCCATTAGTGATCCCTCCTCTTCCCCCCCGTCCCCTAGTGGTTTCTCCTCTCCCCCCTCGTTGTCTCCTCCTGCTCCTCCCCCACCCTTGTGGTCTCTCCTCACCCCCCTATCCTCCCTATGGTGGTCTCTCCTCTCCCCTCCCATCCTTAGTGGTCTCTCCTCCACCCGCCTCCCCTTTTCACAGTGGTCTCTCCCCCACCCTCCCCCACTCCCCTACCTTCCTCAGTGGTCTCTCTTCCCATTCTCCTCATCCCCCTGTAACCGTGGCTGGTTCCCTTATTTACCACTATAATGTCTTAAAGCATAGAACTTAGTAGGGCTAACCATACAGATATCTTAGCCATAATTTTATATAGTGTAAGAGATCCTCTATTTAACATATATAAAAAATTGAGAATACAATATAAAATAAGGATTGTCTTGGAAGCAATAGTTTTGTCTTTTTGGATATTTATTATATAAAAATATAAATATAAAATCCATTATAGCAGAGTTTAAAAGATTAAATTAAATGCTTGCAAATATCATTAATAGGTTAACATACCCTTCTGAACATGTCATCATGTCAGCCTCTCTGTCATTTTAAGATGGAGCAGCGTCTGTCTCCAAGTCTCTCCTCTGTGTCTTAACATTTAAAAGTACACCTATTTATACCTTAGGTGTCTCCATTTTAGGTTACTGTAGTTCAAATATGAAAAAGTAACACTTCTTTTACTTTATTCAATTTAGGACCTCCCTTAATTTGGCAAACATACAAGGCCATAACTAAAGGGTGCAAACGTCATGGAAATTTTCCTGACTTAGTTCAAGATGGCATCTTAAAGTCTGAATAGGTTATCTGTTGTTTATACTAAGTCGTAAGTGTACAGTCGTGGGAGATTCCCGGATTTGGGGAAGTTTCATTAACTTGGGGTTACCACAGTATATTGTGTACTGAAAGAGTCGTAGTATAGCCTTGAAGCTTGTTTATGCATTATTGTTATTGTAATTGGTCTGGGACAAAATGGCGCAAACCTATTATGCACTGAGGTTATTGCTTAAAGAAACAGTTATGAAAAACAATATGTTCCACTTCTAACACCTTGTCAGTTTGCAATAGCTCTTAAAGACTAGTGATGTCGCTGCCTTCAACATGGATGCTGTCCAGGAGGTGGAAGGGTCTGGGAGGGAGGGTCTGCTGGAGATTGTGTCAGCTGACCGGAGTTCGCCGCGAACGGTTCGAGGCAAACCGTGGCGAGCCGTTCGCAGGAAGTTCGCAAACGGTTCGCGACATCACTATTAAAGACAAAGTACACAGTTTAAAAAATACAACATTAATTCTAAAACTTGTAATATTTGTATTTGCCCATAACACCCCCTCTCCTACCCTGTGTAGCGTGGCCGAGCTTTGGACCGGTCCATGGTACAGGAGTTTCTGTTTCCTGTACCCGGTCGTACTGACAGGGTACAGGACACCGGCCCTGGCACTAAACTGTTAAGTGTTCCTTTAGCAATAGTGTTCCTTTAAGCTAAAGTTGTTTTGGTGCATATAGTGTCGCTTTATCTTAGAGTTTCTCATCTCCTGCTCTGTTAATTGACTAGTTAGCCTGCAGAAGCCTTCGTTCTGTGATTAAAGTTCAATTAACACAATCACATCTTCCGCTCACTGGCATGCAATCAACCCTACATCCCACCGCAGTGACGGCAGTAGAGAGGGTCCTGGTGCAAGAATTTCTTGTGCTTCTTATCGCAAGAGTGGCCAAAAGGTAGATCCCCATCTGTTGTGCAGCTCCAACAATGCTTTGACAGCTGGGGCTCTACATTTTCTCATGCTTGCAGAGTTGTATTAAGCACTAAGCAGTGTTTGTGTGTTTGATTGTAAGCATGTTTTTGTATGGTGTATGTTAGTGTGAATGTAGGAGTATGTTTGTATGTGTTGTTGATCTTTGAATGCAAGACTGTGTTTATATATAATTTTGATGTTTAATAATTTTGATGTGTTTTGGTATGTATTGTTGACCTTTCAATGAATGAGTGTGCTTGTATAAAGTGTTCATGTTTGAATGCAGGGGTGTATTTGTGCGTTGTGTTAGTGTATGAATGCTGATATGTATGCACATATACACATACACTGCCACACAAACACACATGCAGATACACACACTCTAAAAACCATGCAGACACACACTGACACACATGCAGATACACAGATACACACACAGACAAACACACACAGATACACAAACTGACAACATACAGATACACAAATGCTGACAGACATACTGACACATACACAGAGACATACTGACACACAAACACACTGACAGACATACTGACTCAAACTAGCAGGCATTCTGACAGACACACTGACTCATACTGACACAGACACACTGTCAGACATACTGACAGACACACTGACACACACGCGCACACACACAGACATACTGACACACACATTGACAGACATGCTGAAACACACTGAGAGACATATTGATACACACACTGACAGACACACATTGACAAATACACTGACAGGCATACTGACACACACTGACAGACACATATACTGACCCACACACTGACAGACATACTGACACACACACAATGACAGGCATACTGACACACACTGACAGACATACTGACGCAGACACACATACACTGACAGACAGACATACTGATGCACACATACTGACACACACATACACACATACATATACATATTCACACACACACACAAAGACATACTGATACACATACACACACTGACAGACAGACATACTGATGCACACATACTGACACACACATACACACAAAGACATACTGACACACACACACAGACATACTGAAACAAACAAACAAAGGCATGCTAACACACACATATGCTATACACTTAACCACCCTCCAGCTTCTTACCTTTTTCTGGAGGGTGGTTTCCCTGGGTTTCAGTGGCAGACTGAGGCAGTTGGGAGCTAGGCTATGGCACAATCGGCCTGGCCCCCTCCTCACTACCTTTCTCCCTCCGCGCAGCTTTAATATATCTGTGGGTGGAAGTGACGTGCGGTTGTCACTTCCTCCCAGGCTGCCCAGTCAGCTGTCAAACAGAAAGGGGCCCGGTCATGCTGTTTAATGCCACAGCACCCGACTGGACCCTGCTGACCCGTGCCCACCGGGTGGCCCTTAGTGCATGATCAAGAGAAATGGGATTTATCTGAGCTAAACTGAAAGTCCTAAAACAAAAGGTCTGAATACTTACATCAATGTGATAATTACATTTTTTGTTTTAATAAATTTGCTAATTTTCCTAAAATCTGTTTTTTGCTTTGTCATTATGGTATACTGTCTGCAGATTAATGTAAAAAAATAGGCTGCAATATAAAGAAAGGGTAAAAAAAGAGTCTGAATACGTTGTGAATGCACCTTGTTATCATTACATCAGTTTGATATTTTGTCTCTCATTTTCTTTAAAATATTATTTTTAAACTAGAACCTAGTTATTAAAAAAAAAAAGTTATGTTTAATCGTGTGGTTTATTTGAAAAATAAAATAAAAATAAATTTGTGTAAATGTAAATAAAAAATATTTGCAAGCACACTATAACAGAATGTTTTATTGCCAATTTTTCAAACTTTAACTTTTAACTTATAATAAATTTTCACTAATGTGAATGAATGACTTATGAGAGCTGTTTCTTATTTGAATGAACAATCAATAATTTCTTCAAACACACCATCCACAGTCATTTACTATATGCACATGTAGTTGTCAGCTAGTAAACTTTTAAAAACGTTGTAATTTACAATAAAACATTTGTCATATAATGGTAAACAGGTTTACTAGGGATACCAGGAATGTAATAGCATTTAAGTGCTTACAAGTTATGATTAATGATATACAGAATGAACATTAATTAAATTCATTGATATGTAAGTAATGGTAATTGATGGCATACAGGCAGGGTAAGATAAATAATGATGTTTAAAGGAACATTCTAGGCACATAAAAAAAGGTTTGCAGCTTTCTCCAGTATAACTGTATTCATTTAGCCATGTACCTCTTTTCACAAAGCACTTTTAGATGTATTTTAAGTACACAGCTCAGCAGTGGCGGTACTACCGTCGGTGCAGCCAGTGTGGCTGTACTGGGGCGCGAATGCTGGGTCACCCGATGGTTTTCAGTAAACAGGTGCCCAATTAGGTGCTGCGGCCCTCTAAGAGCACGACAGGGCCCCTGTGATATTTGCCAACTGGGAGAAAGAGACAACACTTCCTCCCAGCTTCAAACAGAGGAATATGCGGGAGGGAGGAGGCAGCAGTGGGCAGTGAGCTGCTGCAGACCCACATCAGCATCAGCCAGCAGTAACCCCAAAAAGTCACCCCTTTTGCAGATAAAATGTATCAGGAAGGTGGCTGCAAATATATATAAATATATATGTATATATATATATATATATATATATATGATATTTGTGTTTATATGTTAGTGTATATATGTGTATGCCAGCGCGTGTATGTGTGTGTGTATCTGTTTGTGTGAGCTAGTGTGTATCAGTGTGTATACCTGTGTGTGTATTCCAGTGTGTTTATATCTGTGTCAAAATGTGTATCTGTGTGTGTGCCAGGGTTTGTATATCTGTGTGTATATGTATGTGAGTATCTGTGTGTATGTTCCAGTAGGTGTATATCTGTGTTTGTACATCTGTGTGTTTAGGTATGGATCACTGTGTGTATCTGAGTGTGTATATATGCCAGAGTGTGGATCTGTGTGTCAGAGTGTGTATGTGCCAGTGTGTGTGTATATGTGTCAGTGTGTGTACCTGTCTGTCATGGTGTGTGTATATTTCAAAGTGTATGCTTGTTTACAGGTGTATGTATCTTTGTGTCTATGTGTGTGTTTAAATGTGTGTATCTGTATGTTAATGTGTATGTATATCTATGTACTTATGTATGTGCATCATCCCAGCAATCAAACACCAACACAACATGCAAACTCCAAAATATTATACAAGCACACCCCTTCACTCAAACACCAACACCACACACAATTAAAAACAAAACACTACATCCACATATCCCTGCATGCAAATGCAATCATTATATACAAACACAGCCCCTGTATTGAAACACTAAAGTGATATACAAGCACCAAATCTACACACAAAAGCACACCTACATTTAAAAGCTAACATTACATACAAACACACCCTTGGAATCAAACGCAAACGCTACACACAAGTACATGACTGCATTCCAATGGCACTAGTACATACAAATACACCCCTATATTCACACACATACTCTATACAGAAAAACACTTACATTCAAATGCACAAACGCTTCTCACAAATACAACCCTGCAAGGATTGGCCAACGGTAGATCCCCAGTTGGCAAAGCACAGTGAGAGTTGTATGACAGATGGGGATCTATCTTTTCGCCAATCTTGCGCTAGAGAGTGACCCAAACCTTTTTCTTGCACTTCATTAGTTTCGCCACTGCAGCTCAGCCAATGAAAGATCAGTGTGTTGCTGATCTGCTAACTTGACTCCTCCCACATGGCTTAATTGTATCCCTTATTTGTTTATACTGAGGTAATTATTTTTTGTAATTATTAGTTCATATTCCAAAGTAAAAAATATTATTCACGGATAAAATGTATTATGAAACGTTTTTGATTTACATTTGTATGTTTCAATACAGCGATGTTTCCTACTTGTGTTGCGATTTTGAAATTGCAGTCAAAAACTTGAAACTTGGATGAAATTAGATTTTAGTTCAGTCCAGGAAGTACTGAAAACAAAATCAACAGTTGATTTTTCTTATTAACGGAGTAAGTAGAGATAAACACAATTCATTTTTTAAATGGAGTCAACACAGTAAAGGAGGAGACGATATTTAAAAGAAGAAAAACTACCACAACAAGAGGACATGGTCTTAAATTAGAGGGTCAAAGGTTTAAAAATACCAGGAAGTATTACTTTTTTGAGAGGGTAGTGGATGCATGGAATAACCTTCCAGCTGAAGTGGTAGAGGTTAACACAGTAAAGGAGTTTAAGCTTGCGTGGGATAGGCATAAGGCTATCCTAACTATAAGATAAGACTAGGGACTAATGAAAGTATTTAGAAAATTGGGCAGACTAGATGGGCCGAATGGTTCTTATCTGCCGTCGCATTCTATGTTTCTATGTTTATTTTATTTAATCTATTTTTGTTATTTTGTGATCCTGGTGATGACTAAAATCTTGCTAATCACCTTATCCTTCCAATATGTTAATGAATTGTATTCAAAGCAATTTAATAACCCTCACAGAGTAAACCTTCAATAAAGCTCCAGGGGATGACAAGTCATCAAATTCCAAATATAATTAATATTTCTTTGGATGTTTAGAAGTTCTAAGTCTGCAGCCACCCATCCCACAAGGCCTTCATTCCTTAAAAAACATTGTCTCATTGGTCTTCATGTTTCAGACCAAAGCCACATACTCAAGAAGTGCACTGTCCTTATCCTGTTCTTCCGATAAACTGTCTGATGACTTGTTTGTCACTTGGACCCTTTTTGATATGTCCCTTCCTTGTGTGTTTATCTCCATCTCACCACTGCTTCATGATCCTTTCAGCCATGTCCATCTTCCGTCCTATACCTCTATCTCCCCTTCTAAGTCGATGTTCCTCTTGGAGACTGTACATGTTGCATGTTGAGCCATCACACCTTACTTGTATTTTCTAGTATCCCTACTTCACTCTACCTCACTCTATCCCCAAACTCAGTCTTCACTAGTCACTCTGATTCACTAAAAACCATTTGTTAGTCTTTGTTCTTTGTTAAAGGGACACTCCAGACCCCTAAAGAACTTTAGCTTGCTGACGTGCTTTATGTGTGAAGAGTGTGTCTTTTATCATTTTGCAAAGTGCAGATTTCAGTACTACACAACACATTTATAAATTAAACTGGTTGCATCCTCCTGGCTTTCAAAAAGACAACAGGTCCTGTTACTTCCCGATTTGTTTAGCTCAGAGGCAGTAATTTCTCAGAGCACCCGTCTTGCAAAGACTTCTCATTGAGATGCAATGGGAAGTCTGTGATTGGACAGCCACAGAAAGTCTGGGTGGGGTTAGAAGGGGAGGGACTTGTAAAGGCTTCAGTCAAAAGGATCTAAAGCTTTTGCAAGCCGTTTTCAGATATACCCCAATGAAAAAATTCATAAATTAAATGCATGTACGTTTTCATTGGGGGTATATCTAATAAACAGTGATTTCTATTATTTATATATTTTTGCTTTAGAGCCGTAGAGAGGCCCTCTAACATAATTCCATTATTTGTGTAGTGAAGTTTTTTTTTAATTTAAATATAATATTTTCATAAAACAAACTATGGATTTTGGGATCAAGGTTAACATCACCTCACTACTACTTGTTCTCATTCATGTTTAGGTGTATGCTTTCTTTACTGTGTGATCTATTTTTATTTTTGACTTTTAGATCTACATATAAACATTGTAACTTTATTATACTTATATCAGTGCAGTTATGTCCTGTTTAACGTGTATACTGTTAGTAGTTCTGATTTAATCTTATAAGTGAACACACTGTATCCTTGACGTGCTTTTCACATTATTAATTATACCTGCCTCTCCTAAAATTTACATATAAAACAAAAAGTATCCAAGTTTGTCTATATCAGGCTTCCCCAAACTCCGGACCTCCAGATGTTGCTGAACTAAAACTCCCATGATCCCCAGCCTATCTATTTCATTCATAGAATCATGGGAGTTGTAGTTTAGCAACATCTGAACGGCCGGAGTTTGAGGAAGCCTGGTCTATATGTTGTGTGTGTGTGAGATGTGCAAAACTGCTTGCTGTAAATCTCTCTTCTGTGGGTCATACCACTCCCTATTGTTGATTTTTCATAGATTTTTGAGGAGTTATACCCAGGTGGTGGTAGAAGCGAGTTGTTATTCTAAGACCAGACCAATTATACTTGAAGTTTTTGCTAAATACAAATAAGAGCACTTATTGTGATGCAATGCAGCACTACTTATAATTTATTAGAAAAAAAGTAAAAATGATTTGTACAAAATGAATATATATGTTCATCCATATACTTAATAACAAAGCAGTCAAAAATTATTAAAGACTTTAATCCTTCGGAAACAAACAATAGAAACCTTAATTCATAGCAACTGGAAACTTGTATTATGACTGGTTGCGTCCGTTGAAATATGGAGATGTTCTGTAGGTCTGCTGGCTGCAAGGTGTTTATCTTTGGCAAACAGTTGGAAAAAGCACCTCTTCTCCTTATTTCTTCCCTATTTGGCAGTATAAAGTCATTGAAAAACCAAGGCCAAAAAGCTGTAGAAAGAACAAAATAGATATTTATGATATAAAATATATATAGGTTGAGTGACACAAAGTATATGTATGTATACACCCGTATTTACTCAAATCTAAAACGCCATCGAATCTAAAGTGCACCTCAATTTTTGAAACCTGGAAGCTGAAAAATGTTTTTGCTGGCGAATGTAATACAAGAAGATACTACTATACAACATTGTGCTACAATGAAAATATTTATTGCCATATACCAGAGACCAGAGTAACATTAAAGGTAATTCGATTTTAGTGTTACATGTTAAAGGACCACTATAGTGTTTCCCTGGCACGATAGTGCCCTGAGGGTGCCCCCACCCTCATGGCCCCCCTCTTGTTGGAATGAAGGGGGAGGAAAGGGGTTAAACACTCACCTTTCTCCAGCGCCAGGCTCCCTCGGCGCTGGGGAATCTCCTCCCTCTTCTGACGTTCCCGGCTGAATGCGCATGCGCGGCTAGAGCCACGCCCACTTTCAGCCAGTCCATAGGAAAGCATTCTCAATGCTTTCTTATAGCCGGCAGCGTCTTCTCACTGTGAAAATCACAGTGAGAAGTGCGGAAGAGCCTCTAGCGGCTGTCAATGAAACAGCCTCTAGAGGCTGGATTAACCCATAGGTAAACATAGCAGTTTCTCTGCAATTGCTATGTTTACAGCAGGCAGGGTCAATCCTAGATGGACCTGGCACCCAGACCACTTTATTGAGCTGAAGTGGTCTGGGTGCCTATAGTGGTCCTTTAAGCCTATTCTTTCTTTAAGCTCTCTTTCAGGAACACAATTTGCCTGTGTGAATTCTCCTGTTTTAATCCACCAGTTTTAATTCGCCTGTGTGAATTCACCTGGAAAATTTCTAACTTTGCCCTCAATGTAATGCGCTATCGAATATAATACGCATTGAAATTTTGGAAACTTTATTTTCCAAAAAAGATGCACATTAGATTCAAGTAAATATAGTATATTTATATAAAAAAGTTGCAGCACACTCACTCACACTAAACACAAATTTATATAATTTGATTAATCCATAAAACATTTGATTTGAATAAAGTAAAACAATTATTTAAGGATATACATTTCAGATTTATTATCTTAGTCAGTCATAATGGGGAAAAAATATCCAAATCCAGGAGGGGAATGCACACGTTTAAGAGTACAGTCACCTAAGGTGCCTCCGCACCAGGCTGCCGAGACATAAAAACAAAACTTAATTAAGTTAATTAAAAAAGGTGTCTGGGCACTCAGAGAGCGGATAGTGAGCAATATTTATTGATCCAAAGCAATGTTTCGGCTCTCTGCTGGAGCCTTTGTCGAGCTTGAATGCACCACAACTTGCCATTCAGTTAATAAATCCCTAAGATCATACTAGACATCAGGTTTTAATGTCAGTGTTGGAAAGGAAGAGTTGATTAATAATACAATACCTCCACTGCAGCCAATCCAAAAGCTATCCCAATAATGATTACAAGGTGGTTCTTGAAGTAGTCAGTGAACACTTCTGAACAGGGCTGCGTGTAAAACAATAGAGAAAACATCAGTGGAACGTATTTATTCTTAAGGAAGAAATAAATAAAATAATTATTTGCAAATGTTAACTCTATCTCACGTCCTCCCTAAATTACAGCACATATTATAGCACTTAGAGACATATTCAATGTTAACAGAACTTGACAGAATGCATAATGTTTGAAATTGTTTTTGATGGTGACTTGGCAGGGTATGTTTGCAACGTGGATGGTTTCCAAAATGGTTCCCCACTGCCAAGTCCCACAGCCATGCAAACAAATAAGGTTAGGCGGGTTGTAATGTAAAAATAATCTGGTAGGAAACAGATGAGAAAACATTCTGTTGTTCATTTTAAGGTAAAGTTGAGCAATTAAAGGGATACTATAGTCTCCCAGACCACTTCATCTCAACAGAGACCAACTGATTGGTGCAGAGCAGTGTTTGTCATGCATGCACCATAGTCACCAAATTGTTTCCTGTTGGGAAAGCATTGGATTGGCTGAGATCATCAGGGTGGCAGCACAGTGAGTAGCAATGTAAATTTTACTCCCTACTGGTGGCGACCAGGAGCCTAAATGGCTACAAGAGCACTATTGTGTTAGGAATGCACATTTGTTTTCTTAAAGGGACCCTATAGTTACCAAAAGAACTTTAGCTTAATTAAACAGTTTTGGTGTATAGATCATGCCTCTGCAGTCACAATGCTCAATTATCTGCCATGTAGGAGTTACATCACTTTGTTTATTAACCCTCATCACATCTCCCTGCATGTGACTTGCACAACCTTCCTAAACACCTCCTGTAAAGAGTCATCTAATGTTTATCCTTCCTTTATTGCAAGTTCTATTTAATTTAGATTTTCTTATCCCCCACTATATTAATAGCTTGCTAGACCCTGCAAGAGTCTCTTGTATATGATTAAAGTTCAATTTACAGAGCAAGAGATAAAATTGTTTAAGGTAAATTACATCTGAAAGTGAAACCATTTTTTTTTCATGCAGGCTGTGTCAATCAGAGCCAGGGGAGATGTGGCAAGGGCTGCATAAACAGAAACAAAGTGATTTAACTCCTAAACGGCAGTGAATTGAGCAGTAAAACCTGAGAGGCGTGATCTATACACTAAAACTACTTAATTAAGCCAAAGTTGTCTAGGTGACTATAGTGTTCCTTTAATGCTATTGTGTTATTTTTTTTAAATTACTTTTCTAATAATAGTATAACTGTTAAATTAATACTATATATAAATTAAATTGGAGTGTTCCTTAATCTGTTTATAATTTCACTGCACTTCCTCCCTCCATTTACTCAACCATTGGGAAAGTCTCCTCGCTGCAGCCGATCTACCTACAGTTATCATTTACTGATAAAATGCTTTTTTAATCAGATGCTTCTCAGAGAGAAGCATTGGGTTATACAGCACACGAGCAACAATTGCAGTCATCACTCTGCAATGCTTCTCTGTATGAAGCACAAACTTTCCCTTTGAACTGTTACCTTTTCTTGAAATACACTTTTATAAAGCAGGCCATGAGATACATGCAGGTAAAGCCCACGTCATTTCACAAAGATGATGTGCTCCCCGAGATAAGCCTGCTCTTGTTAGCATGCAACAATATAAAATACACAAATTATTACCTGTTTGTAAACTGATCTTCCTTGAACAAGGATGCATTCACTGATATCATTTGCACCACTGCATGTGCAGGATACTGGAATACTATTTCCCCAGTCTAAATAACCATTAACAAGACCGCAGCATTTACTCTACAAGGAAAAAAAAAATCAATATGTATTGACAATCACGTTTATTTGTTGAGAGTTACTGCATTTTTACATTTAGAAATTTTATATATTTTTTTAATTTGACAATTTACATTTTTCACATAAAACAATAACAGTGAAGATACATCAATAAGCATCGTACCAGAACATATGCATCAGGGAAACTGGACTAGAGAAGACAGTGTATACAACATGCAAAGACTTATTTCCTTTCTGTTACATTACATACTTTGATAAATCTCACTGTATCCTTCCTGGTAAAATATTTTATAAATAAATACTGGTCCCACTAGCCAATTTTACACACGTAAACTGACTTTCCTTCTCTGAAGAAAGCTGCAAATTGTGTAATAGTTTTTTTTGTTTCATAAGTGGTATCTTCCATTAGGTACATAACCAGGTCCAAAACGACCATAGATAAATAGAAATCAAATAGAAAAAAAAATAAGAGAAATTGAAGCTAAGCAAAAACGTAGCCAACTTAAAAAAATATATTTGCCCAGTTCATTCCTTGTCACATCCTTAGTTCTACACCCGCTGGACAACCTTTCAGGAATTTCTATAGTGAGCATCTAATGCAATGATGGGTATGTTATCAGTGGAGTGTTTGTTTTTTCTTCCCTCTTCATTCACTCTAACCCTTGGAACCGCGACATTCTGACCATTTCTGCAGACATGTTTATAGCCTCTGTCCTTGAGGCTGATTCCGCAAAACTTCTCGTACAGTTTGTTATGGGAAGTGACAGATAATTATTTCTCCAAGGAAGGAGGTTTGTCTGATTTCCACTTCAAAGCTATGACTGACCATGCTGCTAGAAGTATGAGCGTTGTCACCACCCTAGCACTCCAAGCAGTTTTCCATATAATATAGCAGAGGTGACTATCTAATTAGGCAATTTAGATCGTCTTAGGGAAGAGTAACTTGATGGTCTTCGGACTAAGACCAAAGACCCGACACAGTCAGAGGCCCGGCAGCTTGCCCTTTATGCCGACAGGAGTGGGGGCCCCTCCAAGCAGTATGCCCTGACTGAGAGCCAGCCTCACCAGTTTGCAGCTTTCCGGGTGCCCCCCACCATATCAGAGCCCCTTACCCTCTCACAGACTCTCCCACCTTGTCACATCCCACCTATCCTGTCACAACCTCCCCAACGCGGCGCAGCCGCCACACACCTTGTCACAGCCCCCAATACACAAACATCCTGTCACCCCTACACATATACTATCACCATTCCCAAACACTTTCAGCCCACACACACTGTCACCCCTTTCACCCAGCCAAACTCACATTAACCACTTCTAATCCTGTCACTCTCACCCCCTCCAACAATACCAAGCTTACCTGCCCTTGCGTTGCCACACTTATCTTATCACATTAACCCCCCCAAACCTGTCACACTTATCCTCTATAAGTCTGTCCCACTCACCCCCCCAAACCTGCCACACTCAACCCAAACCCTGTCACACACAGGTAGACTATGCCAGACACTCAGAAATACACACCGGCCCTTATGCATTCATGACTGCAAGGCTATGTAACCATACACCGCAGACATGTATAAACAATTAGCCTCACAAAGTCTAGAACCGCCACTGAATAATAGCATAGTTTGTGGTGTAAAAGGAAGCCTGAGACCTGTAGTTTTGTGAATTGGTTTGTTTGTGTTTCCCCCAAAAGGGCTTAATTACCTCACACATCCTCCAAATGTGGATCCCTGGCTGCCTTCCACATCTCCAACAAAAATCTTTTTTTTTTTTTTAAATGTGTGCTACAAGGATGCTTTCTCCTAAACAATATTCATGTTTAGAGCTAAAATTAGATTTTATTGCTACTGAAAAAATAAAAATTATATATATATATATATATATATATATATATACTACAGTAAATCCCTTAATTTATGTCTTCAATGTCTTTTAACAACAAAACACAATGATGCAGCTAGCATGTTACTGTGATCATACTGTCACAATACAGTAAATAGAGTGACCTGACTAAACTAGGCATCTGTATTATATATAATATATAGTGGAGAAATCAGTATCACTGATTTGTGAATTCACATTGTTCCCCTGGTGCTGTCTGACATTTTTTGCTTCTTGACAGCTGTAAATGTGCTTTCATAGATAAAAAAAAAAGCCTCAAAGGAAGGAGTTGCTGACAATAGATGAAATTCTCTCCTGTAGGTATAATTGTTATCATATTAAGATACTCTTTGCCTGACTCAATAGCAAACTGTACCGATAAGGAATTGGAAATAGCATTTGTAATATTGTGAAAAAAATCACATTTTTCTTTAGTGGTAAAGCAAACATACGTTTTTGTTGGACAATCACTGAAACTGGCAGCACCTTCAACTTTTGATAAACAAGTAAAGTTCCAGCTACATTTACCATAACCTACTTGATAATTTTACTTTAAAAAATAAAGTAATATATATTCCAGATATGATACACAATTTAAAGCATTATTAAAGTAGAAAAAGTAAACTGTTTGTTAGATATTAAAATTAACCTGTCATGACAGATATAAGATATTTTTTTCCAATCCCTCTGTCTCTTGGGTGGGTGTTACCCTTTCTGCAAGACAACACTCTCTTGCATACCTCTGTTCACAGGTTAAAAGTCCCCAACACTTTATGTTGGCACCGTGTACATAAAACATGTTCTCTCTTAATTCTCACATTGCCAGATCAAAGCTGCTATAATAAAAGATTTAGGCTGTATCTCTCCTGTCGTTGTGCTTACTGCTGGTGATGCTCTGACAAAGAGTATGCTCTTCCCCCTACTTCCCTTTGCAGGTATTGCTTTACCTTAGGCTGAAGTCAAGCTGGAGATATGCCCAGATGAGGATTTTCCCAGTAACAGACATGCAGAGCACAGCTGACTGAACCAATTAAGATGGGGGAGGGAGGCTGTTTTTTTACCTCTCATTTTAGAGAAATCTAGACATTTGTTAGGAATCTTGCTAGCATAATGTATAGTTGAAATTTGATTCTCCATCATTTAAGAATACATTGTATTGTCATGACAGGTATCCTTTAATGATTCTAGAAAAAGGATTCTAACAACAAGTGTGAAATGTGGACATCACTGTACTTTTTAGGAAATAGAAAACGTAAAGTATTTGAATTACCTCTTTCTGAATAGTTTCTAAGTTTTGCCTAAACTCCTCGGTCTGGGAGCTTAATGGTAGGCGTTCATGTAGTGTTGTGTTAACTTGTGCTTCAATCTGTAGACAGATACATAAATAAAGCAAAATGTAATTATATTGCTGTGAAATAAGAATGGGTAGCAGATGTTAAGCTAAATTTGATCCAACATACCTTTGGTTTATATACGACTCCTAGAATTCCTGCTGTTATTTGAAGTGCCAGAATCAGAAATAATCCAATAAAGAACTAGAATTGAAATAGAAGACAACAGCTTATTTGGTTTTTTTTTTTTTCACTCTATGTGTAAAAAAACTAGGTTGGATTCTATTATTAATGGAAAGGTTTTCCAGACTAATTATCGAAGAAGGTTTGCATATTTTTAGTGATCTATAGTGTGATTAATTTACTGGGCCTCTCTTTTCATCTAAAATAAAGAATTACCTGTAATTCAGAGCCGAGAGGTTCTTTCCGCAGAGGTTCTCCCACCCGACTATGGTGCGAGGTCACAGAGAAGCATAGTTGTCCTATTGCACATGCGTGGCAATTGCCATACATCAGCAATCGCCACACTGCACCATGGGAGGGGTTCCCTTTCACTCTGGGCCACGGCTCAAAGTGAACAAAGAAGAAGGACAGCCACTAGAGGCGTATTTAGCCCTGCAAAGTAAAATTAGAGCAGAGTGCCTGCCACTTCTGTTAAATTAGGGAAGCTAAAGTATTCAGGAAGTAAGCCTCCTTGCTGTTTGATTGATTTGACAAGAAAAGACAAGAAAAGACATATAGGAAACTTTAGTAATGTAAAAAACAATGAGGAATTCCACATAAAGAGTTTAATCACCTGTCATTCTAAAAATGTTATTTATATGTTGGAATGTCCATGCGGCCTAAAATACATAGGCCGTACTAAACGTAACCTACATATAAGGATAGAGGAACACATCAGAAATATTAAGAAAGCATATGAGGGACATAGTGTCTCCAATCACTTCAAGACCTCCCACAACAGTAACCCTAAAGGACTGACCTTTACTGGTATACACAAAGTTTTAGGGAACTGGAGAGGGGGAGACGTCAACCAGATTTTAGGACAACAAGAAATGAGATGGATGTTCAACCTTGGGACCTTACAACCCAATGGTTTGAACATTGATTTCGAACTATGCCATTTCCTTTAAACTCTATAGTATTAATTCCATATTTACTTTAAATCACTCTTTATTTATTTCTATTTATTTTTATTTATTTTCAATTGCACATTTATACCCATTCCTATTAAATTCCATTATAATCATTATATCTATTTCTATTTCTATTTTATCCTTTCATATTTTCATATTTTATTCACTTTTATTATTGTTTTTTATTTCCATTTTTATTTTATTTTATATTTGTTTTTATTTTATTTTTAGAAATATTACCATTTTCCCATTTTTTATTCTTTTTTATTTTTATATTATTTTCATATATTTTTCTTCCTTTTTCTATTTTATTTTATTTCATTTTATTTTATTTCTCACTCATATTTTCATTTTCCTCTTTATTTTTTCTTTATATTTTCTCTTTATTTTTCTCCCTTTTTCCTCCCACTGATCTTTTACATAATGAAACGTTTCCCTCCTTGATGGGACTGCACCTCTCCTTTTTTCCCCCCATTATGCCCTCTTCCAAAATGGAGGCCTTGCATTAAAACATATGCCAGCAGATAACTATTACTAATTACTCTTTATTTGCCAATTACAAATGATCGCGCTCTATTTTTTGGCACGTCACTTCCGGTCGCACAACTTTTGGTGACGTCGGCGGAAGTACTCCCCCCGTCTGACGCTTGATTTTCTTCCCCACTAGTTTCTTTCCGGCACGACACTTTCGGTGGGTGTAGACACCACCGGAAGGTGTGCCTTACTTATTGTCTCCCCCTGGACCTTTTTCCTCCGGACAATGGTTCCGTTCTGTGGGCATTCTCGGGGGAAATGTTCCTTGAGACGCACAGCTTTAGATGACGTCAACGGAAGTGCTCCCCCCGATCAACGCTCAATATTTTCATTTAACTAGTTTTTAATTATTTCATTCAACTAGTTTTATACTAAATATAATCCTCAGTATGTAGGTTATTTTAATAGCTTTTGCACAAATATTGTTTGTAGCGGATGGCCCTGGGCTGTCCTGAGAATTTCGTGTATTTTTATGCATTCGTGTGAAAACAGCAAAGTTGTATGTATTTGATGTATTGTATTCGTCTGAATGTTAGGTAGTTTCATTCCCTTAGTTTGTTCGAATGAAACTACCGAACAGTCAAACCTCCCCTGTGTGAAGAGTGTCCTCAATTACCTGTTGCAACATTGTTGCGAATGGGTAATTGACAAGTTAAATAGCCGTCCTTTGTTCTCGGGGGTGGCCGCCATTCGAAAAACGAACACGTGGCTGTGGCCATTTTAAAACTCCTGAACAGCGGTCTTTTGCCGTCGAGTGTCTGGAACTCAAATCGGACACTCGACTAGGCGAACACCACTGAAACCTCCACAAGTCCGGTCCGTTCGGTTTCTAACTACCGAACGGCCCCTCGTTCGGTAGATAGAAAGAACCGAACAAGGGGATTCAGGCGAACCCTCCTCTATAGCTAGAGGTTTTCGTGCCATTTATTCCCTGACTCCAGGACATTTTATTCCCTCCATAAATTTCCCGAACCCCTGCTCTGATCTGGGTGATTTTTGGATATGTTGTTCACCCAGATCAGGGCTACCAGGGGATGTATGATTTAAAGGGGTACACCTACGTTTAGGGGTACATCCAGAAACGGGGGGAATTGCTGTACTGGATAAGGGGATTATGATGCCGGCTGAGGGGAGGAGATGTGTGGGAGGTTACCAGGACAGGATTGGCTACTGTAGTAATGAATGTAATCCCTCCCTTGCATGGGAGCATGCTTTAAAAGGCCAGTGTGGAATAAAGCTTTCAGTTCTGCTCCTGAAACTGTGTGTCGTCCAGTTATTGGGATTGCTGTTGGGATACTGCTGTGTTATTTTGCCTGCTGGAAACCTTGCCTGTGGATTTACAATTTACTTGTTCCTGAGCCTCACTTGGATTACAAACGGAGATAACCTGGAATATTGCATCTCCGCTACATTGTTTTTAATGTATCCCTGTGAATAATGGAGGATGGAGGTGGTTGGCAAAATCATTCAGTGTTGCCCAGGGCTCGAGTCCTGCAGGAACGCATGGGAACGGCGTTCCCGCACTTTTTCCATAGCAGGAACGCCGTTCCCGTTACCTGTCCTGCAGGACCGGCCCTGCTACCTGCACTGAGGGGCCATCACACGCTGTGTTCCAACTCCAGCTATAACTCTCGCGAGACCCGCGGCTGTTACCATGGCAACGCTCCGCACAGGCGAGTAAAAAGAAAAAGGATTCCTGAGGCTACTAAACAGCTACTGAGGAAGCTCATAGAGTGAAACGTGTTTAGCTGATTATTTTGGACTTTTAATTGGACTTCAACTTGATTTTTTTATTTTCTAGTATGTATTTATTTTGTTTTTATTGTTAATAAATATATACATTACTATTATTTTATACTTTAGTCCAAAGTCCTTTCTAGCCGTCAGGAACTCCATTGGGGAGAGTGCTATTCCCCCCCAAAAATAGCACATTGCTTTCTAACCTCAGAGCCGGGATTTCAGGGCTCTGGAAAAGGTGAGCACTACTATTTATACCTTTTTTATACTAATATAGTATGTGCTTTTCTACACAGTTGCTTCTCTGTTTTCTCTCTCGTTATATACTCCTGGAGTGATACTGCCTGGGACAAAGGGGTGTTTGCTGCCCAAAGAGCATAAAGGACCTTTTTTACGGAGCCAATACTATATAGGCTCCTGTCCATGTGAGTGGTTTAAGTCATTTATTACCATCAACTGTCTATTTGGATAAACCGTCTGCACTATATTTTTTTTGTTTTTCCTGTTCCCCCTTTTATGTCTATGTAAGTTTCTCAATATTGTCACTGCACTGAAAGGGGGTGAGTAAACCCTTTCATTGTTTAGAGCGCTCCACTTGTCTGGTATAATCATTTATACCTTATTTTTGTATGTGACAGCCAGGGGGTGTTTCATAATTTAATAATAAAAGTGCCATTTTAATTAGATACTCACAAATCACAAAATAACAGTATGTCTGCCAATAGGATGCATGCTGCATTCTAATGGCAATCTTTTATTATTTTAATTACAAGTAAATTGAAGTAATTTGTGACAGTGTCAGTTACACCAACTTTCATCAGCTGTTGGTTAATGAGGAGTATGTGCAGAGGGATTTCGGGAATTCAAGTTTATTATACATATATGCATGTATTTATTTATAAACATGAGAGCTGACATGGAGAGGTAAAACAGACATCTTGTTGACTTTTCCCTCTTGTGACATATCACTCCAAGTGACAATAGTAGGATAATTTATACTAACCAGAAGCAGCAAACACCGGCTTTCCTTTATTGCTCCACAGCAGCCAAAAAATCCGAGCACCATAATTATAGATCCCACTGCTATCATTAGGTCAATGGCTGACAGTAAGCCAGTGCCATCTAAATTCAAATTCTAGGGGGAAAAAAACACAGAAAGGGTAATAAAAACAAATGTATTAGCTACAAAAATTAAAAGGATAAAAATATTCCTAACACTATAGTGTTAAACAAACAATTTACATGACGGGCCTCCCTTAGATCTCATTTAAAAGTTGATTTTACTGAACTTTTCTCTGACGTCACGCTGTTCTTGTTCTAGCTGGCCCCACGTGGCTCAAAACTGTCTTAACGCATGGGCGCGCTGGGCAGTCGCCCTGGGACCCCACGAGCATAGGGGGTCCATAGGCTTGCCAACTTTGCAGTATAATATTTCGCAGGAAATTTATTCAGGACCTTCAAACACTCTTTATAAAAAGATGTTTGGGTGGCCTAATCACCTCAGTATCAGCTGTTATCTGTACATGTGATCTTGCTGTTGTGAATACATATCTTGATCTTGATGATAACATACACATACGCACATAAGCAAGAAATAACTCACAAAATATATTTTTTCAAATAATAATTGAAGCCGTAGGGCTATAATAAAGTTCTTCTAATATCCTGAAGACCACTGACTTCGAGCCAATTGTAAAGCAATTCTCTGCAAAGAAATTTGGCGAATGTGACTTGATTAATAATAAATTATTCATATTAATTTTGTACTGTGTAATCTCTGTCTGTATGATTTACCAACCGGGTACCCTTATTATGTTGATTTTCAACTATTGTCCAAACGTTTGTTTGGATTAATCTCAGCTGTACGGCATGTGTTTTAATGTTTAAACACTGATTTTCTTGGAGGGACCAATAATTATAAGCTTACATTTATTGATAATTTGCAATTTTATTCCTGTGAGTGGTTGTGTAGGCAGGGCCCCAGTGCACTGCTTTGCTTATAAAACTGTTCAGATGGTCCTGTCCTTGCTCCGCCTTAATGGCCGAGATCATCAATCTTGATCTAGGCCAATCCAATGCTTTCCCATGGGAAAGCATTAGGAGGCTATTGGGCATGTACAGCAAAACGCTGCGCTTCACCAATCAACAACTCCTCATAAACATGTATTGACCCAATGTATATCTATGGAGAATGTTCAGCGTCTGTGTGCAGAGTGTGGAGACACTGAACGTAGGTGCTGTACACTGTGCAGCACTGTGATAGGAAGCATCTGTGAGTGACTGCACTAGAGGTGTTACTAGGCAACAATGTAAGCACTGCTCATCCTTTAGGGACAGCCCATAGACACCAGAATCACTACATTAAGCTAAGCTGGAGTGGTCCTAGTGACTATAGTGTCCCTTTAAAGGACCACTCTAGGCACCCAGACCACTTCAGCTTAATGAAGTGGTCTGGGTGCCAGGTCCAGCTAGGATTAACCCATTCTTTTATAAACATAGCAGTTTCAGAGAAACTGCTATGTTTATGAATGGGTTAAGCCTTCTCACAAAGCCTCTAGTGGCTGTCTCATTGACAGCCGCTAGAGGCGCTTGCGTGCTTATCACTGTGAGAGCACGCCAGCGTCCATAGGAATGCATTGTGAATGCTTTCCTATGCGACCGTCTGAATGCGCGCGCAGCTCTTGCCGCGCGTGCGCATTCAGCCGACGGGGAGGAACAGAGGAGGATCGGAGGCAGAGAGCTCCCCGCCCAGCGCTGGAAAAAGGTAAGTTTTTACCCCTTTCCCCCTTCCAGAGCCGGGCGGGAGGGGGTCCCTGAGGGTGGGGGCACCCTCAGGGCACTATAGTGCCAGGAAAACAAGTATGTTTTCCTGGCACTATAGTGGTCCTTTAAGTGCTTTGTACACTTTAAACTAGTACAGATAGCAACACGAAAGTTATGCTTATGTAACAAGTAGCTGTCTGCTTCTTATCATCAAAGTTTTAGACATATTTTTTCTCTTTGTTCGTTTGTTTATTTATATTGTAATTAGAATGAGAAAATATTATTTTATTCGGTTAGTAGATTATACTGATGTAAGACATAATGGCTACTTTGATATAAAAAGGAAAGGAAGGAAGGAAAAGGGGAATGAAAAGAGAAAAAAAATGAAAGATGAAAAATGTTGACAAACATATATAGGCAATATTATTGTATGATTATTTCACGTTTTATTTTTGTTCATGATACATGATTAAACATGATGTAACCAAAATTAGTATGGAATATATAAAAGTTAATTTGAAAAAATGCTAAATTAAAAAAAAAAAAAGTTTTATATTTCTAACCCTGAATGTCTATAGAATTTCAGTATATACATGTGTTAAGTATATTGTAATTGCTATCTTTACTGTTCCTCCAACTGGTATTTTTAGCAGGTTTATATTTCGTAATTGAACAAGTCCCATTCAGCTAAAGGCTGACGAAGTACAATATTTGTAAAATATCAACATGTCTTCGTGCAGTCTCCCAATGCCTGGGCGTTTTAGTAAAATGGACACTAGTTAAATAGTAATTACAAATATATAGAGAGAAACAGAATTAATTGTTGGCCAATGCAAAATATTTGTTTGAATTTCTAACAAATACATTGATAATCCAAAGCTTACCTGCCGAGCATCTTTACTGACACGGAGATATATGGAGACGCCCAAAATAACGCAGCCGCATAACTGGAAAATAATCACATACATATTGCCTTAAAGTGGTGCAAAAAATTCAAAGTAACATTTAAATACATTTCATTAGCAAGAACAACTTATTGGCGAAAATGGTTGTTTATCACAGTCTATTTTGCTATTGTTTTTTAACAAATCCTAGTATTTCTATTAGAGGTTTTATATAACATATCATAGTGTTTATCTGTTCCATCACTGTTTTGAAAGTAATAATAATAAAAACTTACAATAAAGTACAAGTGTGAAGGCTTTAATGTTGAAGAAAGGAAACCTGTAACTCGAAAAAAGTTAAAATGGTTTCTTGATCAAGCCATGGCAGCTCCAACTTATGGGTTAGCTTCTCATCACAGCGGAAAGGACAGGACACAGAACTGGGAAATTAGTATTGCCCACTCTTTGTCAGGCAGTTTTTTTTCCTATCCTTCACAGCAAGTAGGAAAGAGCCTGCTTCCTGTTAGTCAGAGTAGAGGTAAAAAAGCTCCACTACCCTTGGTCATACTACAAGGTGGAGGTGGGCTGACACGGGGGAGAGGGGGAATGACAAAAAGACAAGGGCAACAGAAACAGAAGGGCTGGGGAGAGGGAAACACTCAGAAGTGGGGGCACAAATAGACAAAGAGGGGCTGATGGACACACAAAGAGAAACAGAGGGGCTGGGGGACAACAAAAATACAGAGGGGCTAAGGGACACACAAGGAGAAACAGAGAGGCTGAGGGACACACAAGGAGAAACAGAGGGGCTGGTGGGATATACAAGGAGAACCAGAGGGGCTGGTGGGACACACACAAAGACAGTGGGGCTGGAGAAGTGGAAAAAAGACTGGCAGAGACTTGGGGTATGGGAGGGGGGAGGGGAGACATTCAGAGGGGCTGGGAGAACATAGACACATAGTGGCTAGGACACCCATAGGGGCTGGGGACACACACCGAGACAGAGTGGCTGGGGAAAGAGACACATAGAAGGGTCAGTAAGGGGCAAAAGAGACCTACAGGGGCTGGGGAAAGGGCAAAAGAGACAGACATGGGCTGCGGGGAAGACACCTAGAGGGGCTGGAGGGGGGACAAAGAGACACAAATGTGCTATGAGAGAAAGAGACAAGGTGCTGGGGAGGAGTAATACAGGTGGGCTTGGTGGGGGAGAAAGAGACATACGGGACTGGGGGAAGAAAGAGACATAGAAGGGGTGGGGGAGGGGAGAGAGAAACACACAAAGGGCCTAGGAAAGAGGGGGAAGAGACACTGAAAGCAGCTCGGGGGAGAATGATACACACAAAGGAACTGAGTTAAGTATGAGACACACAAAGGGAAACACAGGTGAAAATTCAATTTGTGGAGGTAAATGAGTGGAGGGGGCAAAATGTGAAGGCCTCCAGTTTCCTCTCATGACGTGGGACTATGCCTTAGCCCTGATTGGCATTGGTTGAACTGAGCAGCTACCAACAATGCTGAAGCTTAGTGATACTTGAGTCCCTGTCTAATCATTTTTTTGATTACTCCTTAGTCTATAATTTACTTTTTGCTTTGCCTTTAACCAGCTGGGTGCCTCCAAGGGGACTTATCCTGCTAAATCACACTTACCTGTCTGGAAATCTTGTCTATTCCAATCTCTTGTGACCAACAACATGTAATTTTATATATCGTGGCTTTCTCTCTACTCACCCTCACCTATCTACTGACATACTTTGTATAAACATGTTTATTATAAAAAGTGTGCAGTCTTTATGTTTGCCAGGTTACTGTCTACTTTGAACTGCCAAGATATTTGCTGTTATGGCATTATCAACATGTATGTACCTCTACTGCACAGAAAAATAAAGCCTTAAATAAATAAAACCAAAAAAAAAAAATGTTGGACAGTTTTTAGACATTACGAATGTCTGCTCACAGTGTAAGTCTCGCGGTCTGTGTGCCGCGCGGAGTGTTGCCACAGTAACCCGTGGCAACGCACTGACGGCCGCGGGTGTCGCGAGACTAACACTGTAAGCAGAACGGAGCTGACAGGGGAGCCGCACGGAGGAGCTGACAGGAGCTGCAGGAAAGGTAAGTTACATCTCGCTGTCAGCCCCCAACAGGACCGCCGGGCTTGTAATGAGCCCGGCGGTCCTGGTCTGTATTATGGCAATGTAAGTTGCCATAATACAAACCTTGACTCGAGTATAAGCAGAGTGGCGGTTTTTCAGCACAAAAAATGTGCTGAAAAACTCAGCTTATACTCAAGTATATACACGGTAATTATCATATTTTGCCGTAACATTTTTGCATGTTTACTATTTGTATAAATCATCTGCTCATTACAGATCTACATTTTCTTAAAGGAATACTATAGGCACCAGCAATCTTAGCTTAATGGATTGGTTTGGGTGTATAGATCATGCCCCTGCAGTATCACTGCTCAATTCCCTGCCATTTAGAGGTTAAATCACTTTGTCTATACAGCTCTAGTCACACCTCCCTGCATGAGACTTACACAGCCTTCCTAAACACTTCCTGTAAAGTGAGATCTAATGCTTAAATTCCCTTTATTGCTGTGAAGGGTTTAAAAGACCAAGCCCAATAGGTGGTAACAGGTTGTGTAGAAATCAAGTTAAGGTATCGGTTGGCCAGCACAGGTTCATAAACAGATACCAGGAAAACACGCAATGAGCAAGGGCAAAAAGGGACAATTTCCATGAACGAGGAGCACAGTAATACTGAGCAGGAAGGACTGGGAACACAGTCTACTTATAGGGTGGAGGAAATATGCCTCCCCCACATCATGCTAGCATTACCAACACGATCTTCAATTACCTTATTTTGGTTGCACTTTATCTTTCATGTAACCGAGACCCATAATATCAAGAATTAAGAAGAGACACATCTAAAGATCTCTAAAGATTTCTGAATGCTCAGTTTTTGACTGCAAAGTGTGAGTGACCCATTGGCACATAAACATTACCCTATTGGGCTCCACAGTGTTGCACTACGTTTTATTTTTATCTCCCCTAGCTGGATCCACCATATATACTGTATACACATTAACTGAAGATTTGAGGAGATCTTTGGGTTTAATCCAATGCTAGAAGGGAAGTCAAGTATATATTTTTATATGCAACTCACTTAAGCACTTTATTATTCTAATCAGTGCTATAATAAGCATATGCACTTTATTGCATTGAATTTATTCACTTTCTATTGCTGTGATATAGTGAAAGAATTTGTACTTTCTTCAGATTGATAATTATGTACTGGTTATCTATTTCACGTAATCTCTTTTTGCTCTTTTGCTTATTTCTACTCTATGGTTCTGGGCTGAGAACTCTGCTGCTATTCTATATGTATGTTAATTTGGCAGAACCCAGATACAGATAGGGGTTGTCCACTAAAGTGGGAATTCATGACTTTTTTTGTATCTGTGGCCAAGGTGACTGAATTGGGAACAACTTTCCAAGTCAGCTATGCTTGTGGTTTGGCTATATTGATCTAGAGCTTAGAGCTCACCTTGTATTATTAATTATTATTATTATTATTATTATTATTCCGTAGCACCGTACAATGGGTGGACTAACGACACGTAATTGTAACCAGACAAATGGATGCACAGGAACAGAGGGTTGAGGGCCCTGCTCAATGAGCTTACATTCTAGAGGGAGTGGGGTATAGTGACAAAGGGTATAAGTAGGGGTAATGAAATAGGATGCTAGAAAAGTATTCACTGAGGGATTAGTAGGTTATTTTTGACAGTTGCAGGAGGAGGAGTCATGGGGGTTTGGGGGGGGGAAGGGGAGAAAACCCACCAACAGTTTAAATGGTATGCTTTCCTGAATAAGTGTGTTTTCAAAGATTTTTTTTAAAGGAGTGGAGACTGGGTGAAAGTCTAACGGAGAAGGGAAGGGAGTTCCACAGAAAATGTGCAGCCCTGGAGAAGTCTTGGAGGTGAGCATCAGATGTGTGAGTACGGACAGAGGATAGTCGTAGGTCTTCGGCAGAGTACAGGGGCCTCGACAGGACATATTTGTGTATTAGGGAGGATAGGTAGGTTGGAGCAGCATTATGTAGGGACTTGTAAGAAAGCGCCTGAATCTTAAATTGAGCCCTATATCTAACTGGAAGCCAATGTAGGGACTGACAGTCTGTCAATCTCACATATACAACTTAAGGATCTCAAGGATCTTGGAGGCAAATGGCAGTAGCGATATAGGACGGTAGTTGGATGGGGAGTTGGGGTCAAGGTTGGGCTTTTTCAGAATCAGTGCTATGGTTGCATGCTTGAAGGGTGAAGTAAATGTACTGGAGGAAAGAGAGATTGAAAATTTTAGTGAGAGGAAGAGCAAGAGTGTGGATGAGATATGATGGAACAGGATCGAGGGAACAGGTGGTGGGGCGAGAGGACCGGAGCAGAGTAGAAACCTCTTCTGTTGTAGTAGGTGCAAATGAGCATAGAACAGTGGAGGGAGTGGGGTTGGGTGGTGTATTGAAAGGGGAGGGAGAGAGGTTAGAGATCTCTTCCCTGATTGTAGAAATCTTCCCAGTGAAGTGAGTTGCAAAGTTTGAGGCGGACACAGTGGTAGGATGAGCGGGAGCAACAGGGCAAAGGAGAGCATTAAAAGTGTGAAATAGTCATTTGTGGTCGTGGGAGAGTGTGGTTATGAGGGTATTGAAGTAATTTACTTTTGCAGAGGAAAGAGCCAGAGTGTAGGAGCACTACATCAATTTATAGTGGAGGAAGTCAGGTGCAGAGTGAGACTTTCTCCAACAGCGTTCAGCAGTTCTTGAACATTTTAGGAGATATCGGGTCAGCTTGGTGTGCCAGGGTTGTAATTAGGAACACTTGCTGCGTTTAAATGTAGGAGGTGCTATGATGAGAGGAGAGAGTGGAGTTGTAGAGTGAGGTTGCAGAGTTAGGGCAAGTAAGATTTGAGATGGGTAAAAGGAGAGTTTGGTGGAGAAATGCTGGAGATCAAGGCAGTGGAGGTTTCTGCGAGATTGGAGAGTTGAGTGTGGTGAAATTTTTGAATGGGGTATGCCAATATAAAAGGTTGGTAGGTGGTGGTCAGATAAAGGAAATAGAACAGTGGAGAGATTGGAGGTGGTACAGAGATTGGTGAAGATGAGGTCAAGAGTATTTCCTGCTGTATGAGTTGCTGAAGTAGACCACTGTGTGAAGCTGAAGGAGGGGGTTACGGGAGCAGACAGGAGTCAGTTGCAGTTGAGGTTGTTGATTGGGATATTAAAGTCCCCAGGTATGAGGAAAGAAGTGCTAGAGGAGAGAAAGTGGGGTAGGCAGGAGAAAAAAGTGTTCAATTAATAGCCTTGGATGACCTGGGGGGGGGCGATAGATGATGGCAATTCTTAAAGGAGTGGGCTTAAATATGCAAACAGTGTGAACTTCAAAGGAAGTAAAGGATAGTGCAGGGGCAAGAAAGATAGATTGAAAAGTACATTGAGGGGAGAGAAGGATGCCTACACCACCGCTTTTACAGTTGAGTCTGGGAGTGTGGGAGAATTGTAGTCCACCAAAACATGAAGAAGCAGGAGTAGCAGTATCAGAGGGGGAGAGCCAGGTGAGTGCAAGAAATGTGAGGGAATTAGAGATGAAGAGGTTGTGTATGGCTGTTGATTTTATATTGCTACAGATGGAACAGGCGTTCCAGAGTGCACAGTGAATGTTGTTAGAGGAGGGTAAACTGCAGGGTATTTGGATGAGGTTTGTGGGGTTTCTAGTTGATTTATTGTGAGCAAATGATGTGAGGGGCCCTGGGTTGGGTTCTCACTTATATAGACAAAAAAGTTTCCAGGGTTATCCAGTTTTGGGTCAACATTGTGAACATCCAATATTTATTATATTTGATATTCTTTCTCCCATATGCTGTATGAGTTTTCTAGGATATCCCAAGTGACTGAATATCATGGGGTTGCTGACCAACCTCCTCTGGTGTACCCTCTCTCTGGGCAGTTCTTTCCTGATTAAGCCATGGCAGCATTTCATTCCCATCCTTCCTGTATAGGAGTTTTGGAGCTACTACACAGACTGCCTGGCAGGAAGTTGATTTTTAAGGTTTCTTATAGCTCTATATAACAATTTCTCAGCTCTATTTCCTGTCCTCTCTGCTGTGAGGGGAGGAAATAACCTATAAGTCAATGCTGCCATGGTTTGATCAGGAAAAGAAAATCATGGTTTGAAAGTAAAGAAAAATGTTCCATTATATAAGGTCATATACTCACCCAGGCATTTAGACATTTATTTGTACAATGTGTATAATAAAAGCATATTTAAAGGAGTACTCCGAGCACCAGAACCACTTCAGCCCACTGTAGTGTTTATGGTGCCAGGAGCATACTGGTGCAAACCCAGAGTAAGTAGTCAAAATGTTTAAGAACAATTTGACACCTTACCTGGATATCTCTTGGCATTTATCACCATCTTCTGCAATGAACTTCTACTGAGCTAAGCCTAACCATGCAGGTCCACACTCATTGGCTGAAATTGCTAGCACAGCGAAGTGGCAGGACCTACGGGAGCAGGTGAGGTGATGGCTTTTGTTTGACTCGGGTAAATTGTCAAAATATTCATAAATGGCTTGACTGCTCAATCTAGAAAGGTGCTAAAGTATTACACGTACCACAGCTACTGCTGTAATGATTATGGCATTCGGAACACTAGCTTAATATACACGTTGATATATATGTGATAAAAGGCATTTTGTTTCTTATTTCCAGTATATTGCTTATTGTTTGTTGTATTGATGTAAACTAATGTATTGTGAAATAAAATATTTTATAAAAAATTGCATTTAAAAATAAATTTCACAAATTACTAGAAAAACAACAACTTGAATTGTATTCAGTTGAAAAATGTTTATATTGTTCATCTACTGGGAAATAATAAGTGAAACTTGTTTATATTCCAGAATATACGACTGCTCATTAGTTTTTATTATAAACAAAGAAATAGCAGGTTTCGTCAGAACATCTCGCTAGTACCTATCCGTGCCAGCATTATATCACTCAGCTAACCACGCATTCTACTTATTAGTTTCAAGGTAAGAAAAAAAAGTTTATTTTGTTAACTTTGTTTGGTTGCATGGATACAAGTACTCCAATAAATAACAGTCATGTACACAATATTGTTCGTTATGTTGAAGCCTTCAATGAACTTTAGCGTTAACAGGTATAGAGATAAGACTTGCCCTGTTGATGCGCTACTCAAATGCATAGATAGACGGATACAATATTATTCTCTTTAAATTGTGCCTCAAAGATCACATAGATAAGAGAAACATGCATAAAGGTGTCTCCACCTCTAACATCCTGCATACAGAGGAATGATTCTGAAGCCATTGATTAAATTTAAATCGTCTTTATTCCACACAACAATGTGTTTTGCATGTTGGAGTAAAGGCTCTTTAAAACCATCTAAATAATTCTGAATTATCCATGTACAAAGTAGATGAAAGCTGTACAAAACCAGTCCTCAGTAGTCCACAGGGTTACGTTTTCCACATATCATGATGGAAAGATCAGTAAATACTGCTATATCACATTGTTTGTATCAGGCAGTACAGTTGTTCTAGAAAGTTTACATATCCTGGCAGAAATTACAGCTGTAATTAATTAAAACATTTATGGCAAAAAAAACAAACAAACCCCCTCCCCCACCTCCAAAATATTTGCATTGATCACATCATCATATCATCACATAGTTGTTTTAAAATGATAATTATAACAGAAATCACTCAAATGGCCCTGATCAAAAGTTTACATACCCGTGAATATTTGGCCTTGTTACAGACACACAATGTGACACACACAGGTTAAAATGGCAATTAACGGTCAATTGACCACACCTGTAGCTTTTAAAATTGCAATTAGTGTCTGTGTTTAAATAGTCAATGAGTTTTTTAGCTCTCACGTGGATGCACTGAGCAGGCTAGATACTGAGTCATGGGAGCAGAAAAGAACTGTCAAAAGACCTGCAAAACAAGTTATTGGAACTATATAAAGATGGAAAGCTATATAAAAACTTATCCAAAGCCTTGAAAATGCTAGTCAGTATTGTTCAATCAACAAAATTCAGGGGTTCTCTAAATACCAAGCCAAGGTCAGGTAGACCAAGAAAGATTTCAGCCACAATTGCTAGAAATATTGTTTGAGATACAAAGAAAACCCCACAGGTAACCTCAGGAGAAATACAGGCTGCTCTGGAAAAAGACAGTGTGGTTGTTTCAATAATAATAATAATAATGCTTCCCTATGGGGAAGTCTAATGTGCCATTGGCGCGCATGCGCATTAGGTCCCCCCGCCGGCTAACATTGGCGGGGGAAGAGTGTGGACAGAGCCTGATCCAGCACTGAGGGACATCGGCGCTGGATTCAAGTAAGTAGATGAAGGGGTTTTAACCCCTTCAGCTGCGCGTGAGGGGGCCCTGAGGGAGGGGAGCACTACAGTAGCCTTTGGTGCCAGGAAAACTGTTTTGTTTTCCTGGCACTATAGGATCCCTTTCAGAACTAAGGGTATGCAGACTTTTGAACCAAAAGGGGTCATTTAATTTTTTTCTTTGTTGCCATGTTTTGTTTTATGATTGTGCCATTCTGTTATAACCTACAGTTGAATGCCAATCCCATAAGAAATAAAAGAAATGTCTTTTGCCTACTCATTCATGTTCTGAGAATTTTAGAGCTGTGGAATGTACCCTGTTTGCAGGTGTAACAGTCACCTGTGGACTTATGGAACAGTTTACCAGGAGTTGGAGCCCAGTTGCAGGAGATGGCACAGGAAGCAGGCAAAATCCAAAACACAGTACAGATTAAGGGAAAATCCAAAGGCAGGGTCAGGCAAGAAGCAGAAGTCAGGGCTGGCAGCAGAGTAATAAAGTCAGTAAATCAGGCAGAGGTCAGAGTCCAGGAAATCAGTCAGTAGCAAATCAAAGATCCGGCAGGAAACACCAAACAGGCAAAATGACCAGATCCTAGGTTTCAGACAGGCTTGGTTTATACAGCCTGCTATTTAGGTGCAGCTGACCCTAATTGGAAAAGGGCTGGAGGTGGATCAGTGCTGCTTAATCCAGGGCAAGGGGGTCAGGAAGCAGAAAAATGCAAACAAGCCCCATGGTGGATGTCATGGCAGAGAACCTGACTGGGATGCTGGAGCAGTGAGTTCAAACACAGCCAGTCATGCCTTGCTGTCTGCAGGGCTCGGGCTGAGCCATGACCGCAGGCAACTTCTAAGTGTTCTACTTCCTGGGAAGTGTTCATTAATCAAAGAAAACTTATTGTAGTTCTAATATCAGCGGACAGGAACTTGGAATGTGTAGTTCCACCGGCCCTCTCACATTAGTGCTAATCTGTTTACCTTTTTAAGAATATGCATGCAAGCATACTTTCCAGGAATGTGAGGGAACATTATGGAAGAGGCCGAAGAATCTTGTTCGTGCCGAGTCCGAGCTGTGCAGAAGTATGGTCCTCCTGTCAGGGAAATAGTGCAGTCTGATAGTGGTAGACTGTTATGACCCATTGATGCTATCCCCTGGGTCGAGGGAAGAAATTAGAAATTGTTTTCAGCTAGACAAAAAGAGACAGCTGCTGTGGGCCCCTGTAAATTAAGGGTCAGTTGCCCTTTTTGCCCTGCGGTAAAGTTGAACATGATCCAATTGCTGTGATATTATAAACCACAGTTTGGAAAATGTTGGACTTGCTAAAACTGACAAAGCTCCATTAAAGTTGTATCTTTAGGGTCATGCATACATTGTACTGATTTTGACCCTGCATAAAGATGATTATTTATTAAAGGAACACTATAGGTACCCAGACCACTTCAGCTCAATGAAGTGGTCTGGGTGCCAGGTCCATCTAAGATTAACCCTGCCTGCTGTAAACATAGCAGTTTCAGAGAAACTGCTATGTTTACATATGGGTTAATCCAGCCTCTAGTGGCTGTCTCATTGACAGCCGCTAGAGATGCTTCAGCGCTTCTCACTGTGATTTTCACAGTGAGAAGACGCCAGCGTCCATAGGAAAGCATTGAGAAATGCTTTCTTATGGACTGACTGAATGCGCGCGCAGCTCTTGCCGCGCATTTGCATTCAGTCGAAGAGGGAGGAGAGTCCCCAGCGCCGAGGGAGCTCGGCGCTGGAGAAAGGTAAGGGATTAACCGCTTCCTCCCCCTAGAGCCCGGCGGGAGTGGGACCCTGAGGGTGGGGGGGACCTAAAGACCGTATGGTGCCAGGAAACGAGTTTGTTTTCCTGGCACTATAGTGGTCCTTTAGAGCATGTAGATTCCTTACAGTAAATCAGGAACTACATAGATAAGACAGTATATAATGTGCTAATATTGCTTGACGTTGTGGGAGAGGTATATTACTAGGTTTTGGTAAAAGGAATTTATCATTATCAATTGTAGATATGAGAAATGATTGCATGTCACGCTTTAGATAATATGCCACTCAAGACTATAATAGCAAACACACCTGTAAAATATACTATCAGTGGAACACAGTAAAATTATCTTATCTTGGTATTTCCCAGCACATCACTTTATTTGGCTAAACATTAAAGGAGATAAATATTTGTCTGAAATCAAGAAAAATAAGTCTTTTTAAAAAATGCTCGTTTTGGAAAAAACTATTTGGAAAAAGACTTAATGTTTTTTTTTACATTTAAGACACATGAAATTATATATTAAAATGTAAGATCATGTTGAATGTCAAGCTTTGTGTGTAAGTACAAAATGAAGAGAGAGGTTGTCAGAGTTGATAATATATTGGAGACAGGGCCACCATCCGGGCTGCCATCACACACAGACACACTGATAGACATACTGACACAGACAGGCAAATAAAATGACAAACATACTGACACACAGATACATACACTGACAGACAAACTGACACACACACACAGGCACATATACAGGGAGTGCAGAATTATTAGGCAAATGAGTATTTTGACCACATCATCCTCTTTATGCATGTTGTCTTACTCCAAGCTGTATAGGCTCGAAAGCCTACTACCAATTAAGCATATTAGGTGATGTGCATCTCTGTAATGAGAAGGGGTGTGGTCTAATGACATCAACACCCTATATCAGGTGTGCATAATTATTAGGCAACTTCCTTTCCTTTGGCAAAATGGGTCAAAAGAAGGACTTGACAGGCTCAGAAAACTACTGAACAAGACACACAAGCTGAAACGTCAAGACTGGGCCAAGAAATATCTCAAGACTGATTTTTCTAAGGTTTTATGGACTGATGAAATGAGAGTGAGTCTTGATGGGCCAGATGGATGGGCCCGTGGCTGGATTGGTAAAGGGCAGAGAGCTCCAGTCCGACTCAGACGCCAGCAAGGTGGAGGTGGAGTACTGGTTTGGGCTGGTATCATCAAAGATGAGCTTGTGGGGCCTTTTCGGGTTGAGGCTGGAGTCAAGCTCAACTCCCAGTCCTACTGCCAGTTCCTGGAAGACACCTTCTTCAAGCAGTGGTACAGGAAGAAGTCTGCATCCTTCAAGAAAAACATGATTTTCATGCAGGACAATGCTCCATCACACGCGTCCAAGTACTCCACAGCGTGGCTGGCAAGAAATGGTATAAAAGAAGAAAATCTAATGACATGGCCTCCTTGTTCACCTGATCTGAACCCCATTGAGAACCTGTGGTCCATCATCAAATGTGAGATTTACAAGGAGGGAAAACAGTACACCTCTCTGAACAGTGTCTGGGAGGCTGTGGTTGCTGCTGCACGCAATGTTGATGGTGAACAGATCAAAACACTGACAGAATCCATGGATGGCAGGCTTTTGAGTGTCCTTGCAAAGAAAGGTGGCTATATTGGTCACTGATTTGTTTTGTTTTGTTTTTGAATGTCAGAAATGTATATTTGTGAATGTTGAGATGTTATATTGGTTTCACTGGTAATAATAAATAATTGAAATGGGTATATATTTGTTTTTTGTTAAGTTGCCTAATAATTATGCACAGTAATAGTCACCTGCACACACAGATATCCCCCTAACATAGCTAAAACTAAAAACAAACTAAAAACTACTTCCAAAAATATTCAGCTTTGATATTAATGAGTTTTTTGGGTTCATTGAGAACATGGTTGTTGTTCAATAATAAAATGAATCCTCAAAAATACAACTTGCCTAATAATTCTGCACTCCCTGTACAGACATATCGACACACACATGCAGGCACATACACTGAAAGACATTCTGTGTGTGTGTGTGTGTCAGTATGTCTGTGTATGTGTGTGTGTGTGTGTGTGTGTCAGTATGTCTATCAGCGTGTGTGCCTGTGTGTGTGTCAGTATGTCTATCAGTGTATGTAGCTCTGTGTGTCAGTATGTTTGTCATTGTATGTGCCTGTGTGTGTCAGTAGGTGTTAGTATGTACATCAGTTTATCTGTCTGTGCAACTATATGTGTCTGTGTATCTGTATGTTGTCAGTGTGCGTATCTGTATGTAGACAGTGTGTGTATCTGCATGTGTGCCAACCTGTGTACCTGTGTGTCTGAGCATCTGAGCACCAACATTAAATAGAAATACGCCCCTGCATTCAAACTTCAACATTACATAGAAACACACCCCTGCATTGAAAAGTCAAAAGTACATATAAACACACTTCTGCATTGAAACATCAAAACTACATGTTAAACACCAAAATTATATGTAAACATACCACTACATTCAAAACCCAACACTACACATAAATGCTTGCTTGCTTGCATTCAAACTCTAACACCCCATACAAACACATTCACACAAACATACTCCATTAAAAAACATGCTTACATTTAAACACACAAACACAGTGCTAAATACAACCCTGCAAGCATGGGAAATTGGTAGAGCCCCGGCTGTCAAAGCATTGTTGGAGTTGCATGATAGATAGGGTTCTACCTTCTTTCCAACCTTGCAATTGGGGGCCCAAGGAAATTCTTGCACCAGGGCTCTTTCTACTTTAGTTCCGCCACTGCATTGTGGTTGAAGGTGTGATTGCATGCCAGGGAGTGTGTCCAGGGGGCCCAAGCAAATGCTTGCCCAGGGCCCAATCAATATTAAAGACGGCCCTGACTGCATCCATTACACACATTCTACATCCAGTATACACACCCCACATTCAGTACACACACTTCATCCTTGCGGACAACCTTGGGGGCGAGCCCTGTGGGTGGACCCAGGGGGTGGACTGGGGGCAGGTCACATGGGCCCAGACCATGAGCTTCTGTCAGGGGCCCGCTATTTTCTGATGGCAGTCCTGTATTGGGGGCAGGCAATATAGAGCTAAGAACAGATTGAAGGCAAGCAGAATACTGTGACATTTACCATACATTTAGTTCTGTTCAGTGTTGTGTAATATATATTATGTTTTTTTACCCAATTAAACTGTCCAGAGAAGAGCATTACAATGCAGTGAGTAAATAAAGCAGATACAGAGTACTGCCCAACCCTCTCACAAGATGCTATTAAAGTGTCACCAGAATAACTACAGCTTATTGCATTTGTTTTGGTGAGTAGAATCATTCCCTTCAGGCTTTTTTGCTGTAAACACTGTGTTTTCAGAGAAAATGCAGTGTTTACATTACAGCCTAAAAATATCGTCACCGGCAACTCCTCAAATGGCTACTAAAGTTGCTTCCTTCGGCAGTGCTGCAGAGTAAGCAGCACTGCAATTCAGTATCTCCTCCCTCTGCATGCAGACACTGAACTTTCCTCATAGAGATGCATTGATTAAATTCATCTCTATAAGGAGATACTGATTGGCTAGGGCTGTGTTTGACTTCTGCTGGCTCTGCCAATGATCTGCCTCCTTGACAGTCTCAGCTAATCCTATGGGGAAGCATTGTGAATGGCTCAGACAATCACTTCTGCTGATGTCAGCAGACAGGGGCAGGTAAGAGGCAGACAGGAACAGAGCCAGCAGCTACAGTCTTGAATACAAGTACATTTTTACTATATTTAGGGAGGCAAGGGGGGGAGGGAGGGGTTTAGATGGTGGTTTTAAGGCAATAGGGTTAGGAATACATGTTTGTGTTCCTGACCCTATAGTGTTCCTTTAACACAAGTTTAGTTAGCACTGGTCAAACGGTGCCCTGGCTACATTTTTAATTAAAAAAAAGTGACCCCTACAAAATGATCTGTGATACGTTTTTCCTTGATATATAGTCATATTCCACTCCTTCAAAAAATCTTTGAAAACACACTTCTTTAGGAAAGCATATAATTTAACCTGTTAGCGGGTTTTCATTCTGATTCTAACCCACTATTGAACGTTATATACCCATTACATTGTCTCGCATGTTGGAGGAAAAGTGTAGTATAATTATTTGCCCCACTGCACCTGGATGAGGGAAGGATACTCTGTTGAACTTTGCCTTGTTACTAAATATTCATACTTTTTTTAAGTGTGTTTTGGATCCTGCACAGCTACCATACTAGAACTTCCTGAGGCCCCCACTTAATATTGTTTTTATGTGAAATACTACCAATAACTGGTTCACTGGGTTTTGGAGCCAGCAATATCTATTTTATATAATTTACTTCTGTTTGGGGGTTTTCCCACTCTCTGTAGAAACAATGATCATTTGTTTTGGGGTGATAGCTAAACAGAAATTGGAATAGCTTATTAACTTATGCTGTGTAATGCAATTCTTACACATGTTGTGCTATGGAATCTTTATGATATATATGTAGAACACCACGTGTTTATGAAGTCTAAAAGTTACCCGAGAAATCTAGCATGTTATGGACGTTCATCCAGATCTATATACTTGGAGTCAGAAACCCAATACAGCCCTAAAATTAATGTAAGCAAGTGTATAATAAGGGATAGATGAAACAGGTATTATGTAATGTCATCCGCAGAATGACTGAGATGGGTTTTTCATTACAAAACCATTACGGTGTGCATTGTGATTGACTCTAATTTAGCAATTTGCCCCAAAACAGCATCTCCTTTTTGCCTTGATAAAGCTCCCTCATGATAATTAAGATACATTTGTTGGTGAAATAAATTATTTTAAATCATTTCTGAAGTATTCAGTAAACTCTCCTAATAACAATCGTTTGACTATTGCATCCATTTGGCATGTCTCAAATATTTCAAGGTGCACACCAGCTACAGTTTCAGAAAACATCACCACTTCCTAACACAGGAAACAGAGGCATTATTCATACATTTCTTAAATCTTTCCTTCAACTTTGATTTCGAATGGAGGGGAAGAGGCGTGCACTAACGAGGGAATGATATTAGTTGTTGGAAAGACTGTCCACACCTTTAAAAAAAAACTTTTACATTTAAGACACATGGAATTGTAGATTAAAATGTAAGATCACGGTGAATGTCAAGCTTTGTGTGTAAGTACAAAATGAAGAGAGAGGTTGTCAGAGTTGATAATATATTGGAGACAGGGCCACCATCCGGGCTGCCATCACACACAGACACACTGATAGACATACTGACACAGACAGGCAAATAAAATGACAAACATACTGACACACAGATACATACACTGACAGACATACTGACACACACACACAGGCACATATACAGGGAGTGCAGAATTATTAGGCAAATGAGTATTTTGACCACATCATCCTCTTTATGCATGTTGTCTTACTCCAAGCTGTATAGGCTTGAAAGCCTACTACCAATTAAGCATATTAGGTGATGTGCATCTCTGTAATGAGAAGGGGTGTGGTCTAATGACATCAACACCCTATATCAGGTGTGCATAATTATTAGGCAACTTCCTTTCCTTTGGCAAAATGGGTCAAAAGAAGGACTTGACAGGCTCAGAAAACCACTGAACAAGACACACAAGCTGAAACGTCAAGACTGGGCCAAGAAATAACTCAAGACTGATGTTTCTAAGGTTTTATGGACTGATGAAATGAGAGTGAGTCTTGATGGGCCAGATGGATGGGCCCGTGGCTGGATTGGTAAAGGGCAGAGAGCTCCAGTCCGACTCAGACGCCAGCAAGGTGGAGGTGGAGTACTGGTTTGGGCTGGTATCATCAAAGATGAGCTTGTGGGGCCTTTTCGGGTTGAGGATGGAGTCAAGCTCAACTCCTAGTCCTACTGCCAGTTCCTGGAAGACACCTTCTTCAAGCAGTGGTACAGGAAGAAGTCTGCATCCTTCAAGAAAAACATGATTTTCATGCAGGACAATGCTCCATCACACGCGTCCAAGTACTCCACAGCGTGGCTGGCAAGAAAGGGTATAAAAGAAGAAAATCTAATGACATGGCCTCCTTGTTCACCTGATCTGAACCCCATTGAGAACCTGTGGTCCATCATCAAATGTGAGATTTACAAGGAGGGAAAACAGTACACCTCTCTGAACAGTGTCTGGGAGGCTGTGGTTGCTGCTGCACGCAATGTTGATGGTGAACAGATCAAAACACTGACAGAATCCATGGATGGCAGGCTTTTGAGTGTCCTTGCAAAGAAAGGTGGCTATATTGGTCACTGATTTGTTTGTTTTGTTTTTGAATGTCAGAAATGTATATTTGTGAATGTTGAGATGTTATATTGGTTTCACTGGTAATAATAAATAATTGAAATGGGCATATATTTGTTTTTTGTTAAGTTGCCTAATAATTATGCACAGTAATAGTCACCTGCACACACAGATATCCCCCTAACATAGCTATAACTAAAAACAAACTAAAAACTACTTCCAAAAATATTCAGCTTTGATATTAATGAGTTTTTTGGGTTCATTGAGAACATGGTTGTTGTTCAATAATAAAATGAATCCTCAAAAATACAACTTGCCTAATAATTCTGCACTCCCTGTACAGACATATCGACACACACATGCAGGCACATACACTGAAAGACATTCTGTGTGTGTGTGTGTGTCAGTATGTCTGTGTATGTGTGTGTGTGTGTGTCAGTATGTCTATCAGCGTATGTGCCTGTGTGTGTGTCAGTATGTCTATCAGTGTATGTAGCTCTGTGTGTCAGTATGTTTGTCATTGTATGTGCCTGTGTGTGTCAGTAGGTGTTAGTATGTACATCAGTTTATCTGTCTGTGCAACTATATGTGTCTGTGTATCTGTATGTTGTCAGTGTGCGTATCTGTATGTAGACAGTGTGTGTATCTGCATGTGTGCCAACGTGTGTACCTGTGTGTCTGAGCATCTGAGCACCAACATTAAATAGAAATACGCCCCTGCATTCAAACTTCAACATTACATAAAAAACACACCCCTGCATTGAAAAGTCAAAAGCACATATAAACACACTCCTGCATTGAAACATCAAAACTACACATTAAACACCAAAATTATATGTAAACTCACCACTACATTCAAAACCCAACACTACACATAAATGCTTGCTTGCTTGCATTCAAACTCTAACACCCCATACAAACGCATTCACACAAAAATACTCCATAAAAAACATGCTTACATTTAAACACACAAACACAGTGCTAAATACAACCCTGCAAGCATGGGAAATTGGTAGAGCCCCGGCTGTCAAAGCATTGTTGGAGTTGCATGATAGATAGGGTTCTACCTTCTTTCCAACCTTGCAATTGGGGGCCCAAGGAAATTCTTGCACCAGGGCTCTTTCTACTTTAGTTCCGCCACTGCATTGGGGTTGAAGGCGTGATTGCATGCCAGGGAGTGGGCCCAGGGGGCCCAAGCAAATGCTTGCCCAGGGCCCAATCAATAAAGACGGCCCTGACTGCATCCATTACACACATTCTACATCCAGTATACACACCCCACATTCAGTACACACACTTCATCCTTGCGGACAACCTTGGGGGCGAGCCCTGTGTGTGGACCCAGGGGGTGGACTGGGGGCAGGTCACATGGGCCCAGACCATGAGCTTCTGTCAGGGGCCCGCTATTTTCTGATGGCAGTCCTGTATTGGGGGCAGACAATATAGAGCTAAGAACAGATTGAAGGCAAGCAGAATACTGTGACATTTACCATACATTTAGTTCTGTTCAGTGTTGTGTAATATATATTATGTTTTTTTACCCAATTAAACTGTCCAGAGAAGAGCATTACAATGCAGTGAGTAAATAAAGCAGATACAGAGTACTGCCCATCCCTCTCACAAGATGCTATTAAAGTGTCACCAGAATAACTACAGCTTATTGCATTTGTTTTGGTGAGTAGAATCATTCCCTTCAGGCTTTTTTGCTGTAAACACTGTGTTTTCAGAGAAAATGCAGTGTTTACATTACAGCCTAATGATAACGTCACCGGCAACTCCTCAAATGGCTACTAAAGCTGCTTCCTTCGGCAGTGCTGCAGAGTAAGCAGCACTGCCATTCAGTATCTCCTCCCTCTGCATGCAGACACTGAACTTTCCTCATAGAGATGCATTGATTCAATTCATCTCTATGAGGAGATGCTGATTGGCCAGGGCTGTGTTTGAATCATGCTGGCTCTGCCCCTGATCTGCCTCCTTGACAGTCTCAGCTAATCCTATGGGGAAGCATTGTGAATGGCATTCTGATTCTAACCCACTATTGAACGTTATATACCCATTACATTGTCTCGCATGTTGGAGGAAAAGTGTAGTATAGTTATTTGCCCCACTGTACCTGGATGAGAGAAGGATACTCTGTTGAACTTTGCCTTGTTACTAAATATTCATACTTTTTTAAGTGTGTTTTGGATCCTGCACAGCTACCATACTAGAGCTTCCTGAGGCCCCCACTTGATATTGTTTTTATGTGAAATACTACCAATAACTGGTTCACTGGGTTTTGGAGCCAGCAATATCTATTTTTATATAATTTACTTCTGTTTGGGAGTTTTCCCACTCTCTGCAGGAACAATGATCATTTGTTTTGGGGTGATAGCTAAACAGAAATTGGAATAGCTTATTAACTTATGCTGTGTAATGCAATTCTTACACATGTTGTGCTATGGAATCTTTATGATATATATGTAGAACACCACGTGTTTATGAAGTCTAAAAGTTACCCGAGAATTCTAGCATGTTATGGACGTTTATCCAGACCTATATACTTGGAGTCAGAAACCCAATACAGCCCTAAAATTAATGTAAGCAAGTGTATAATAAGGGATAGATGAAACAGGTATTATGTAATGTCATCCGCAGAATGACTGAGATGGGTTTTTCATTACAAAACCATTACGGTGTGCATTGTGATTGACTCTAATTTAGCAATTTGCCCCAAAACAGCATCTCCTTTTTGCCTTGCTAAAGCTCCCTCATGATAATTAAGATACATTTGTTGGTGAAATAAATTATTTTAAATCATTTCTGAAGTATTCAGTAAACTCTCCTAATAACAATCGTTTGACTATTGCATCCATTTGGCATGTCTCAAATATTTCAAGGTGCACACCAGCTACAGTTTCAGAAAACATCACCACTTCCTAACACAGGAAACAGAGGCATTATTCATACATTTCTTAAATCTTTCCTTCAACTTTGATTTCGAATGGAGGGGAAGAGGCGTGCACTAACGAGGGAATGATATTAGTTGTTGGAAAGACTGTCCACACCTTTAAAAAAAAACTTTTACATTTAAGACACATGGAATTGTATATTAAAATGTAAGATCACGGTGAATGTCAAGCTTTGTGTGTAGGTACAAAATGAAGAAAGAGGTTGTCAGAGTTGATAATATATTGGAGGCAGGCACTATAGAACTAAGAACGGTTTGAAGACAAGCAGAATACTGTGACATTTATCATACATTTTGTTTTGTTTAGTGTTGTGTAATATTTAATATGGTTCTTTTCAATTAAACTGTCCAGATAAGTTTATTACAATGCAGTGTGTAAGTAAAGAACATACAAAGTATTGCCCAACCCTCTCACAAGTTGTAATTAACACATGTTTACTGCACTGGTCAAACTGTGCCTTAAATAAATTTTTATTAAAATTATCTGTGATATGTTTTTTATTGATATTTAGCCAAATTCCAGACTACAACATTAGTTTGCAAAAAGTCTCAGTATCCTTACATTTAACTACAGACAATACAAAGCTCAACAAAATAATCTGGATTCACTTGTAATAAAGAAAAATAATCACATTTAGAGATATACACGGGCGGAAAATACGTTTGTTTCTTTTGTTTTGATTTATTAATTTTAAAACTTAGGTTCGTCCAAAATTTGTAAATGATCAATTCGTAATAAAACGAAATTCAGAAAAATTTGTGAAACAAAACAAAATTCAGGAGCCATTATTCCCATTATTCAAAAGGATACCAAATTATTGCAATGTTAAGCTAATAGCTCGCTAACTTGGTGTCCTTAAATATGGCAATCCCACAGAAGGATCCCAAATTAGGGAGCGGTGGTGTTTAGTATGTAGCTCCCTAATTTGTTATTCTTAAAAATGGTAATCCCATATAGCCCACTTTCTTAATTTTGCTCTTTCAGCGGTTTAGCAGGTACGTCCGTAGTTTAGTACTTTTAAGTATGGTTATGTCATACAAAGATACCAAATTATGGAAATGTCTATTATAGCCGAAGGAGCAAAATTAAGAAAAATAAATTTTTGTTAATACTGCTGTTTCATTTGCAAAGTAGTTAAGTCCCTAATTTGCTATCATTTAGAAGAGAAAAAATGAATCCAAAATGATTTATTTCCATTTATTCCAAATGTATTATTTTCTATTTGTAAAGAGTTTAGAATCCTAACGCTTCCAAACTGATACATTCAGATGAACTTTGATTAGGAATGAAAATAATTGCATGTCTAATCACATTATTTATATTTGATTCGTTTTTGAATGACTGGTAAACAGTATGCAATTTATTTTTTTTAAACCTGGTAAATAGTATACAATTTTTTTTTTTAAACCAGTGCATACAAACACACAGAGGTACATGCACAAACAAACACAGTCTCACATACATTTACTCTCACACACAAACACACACACTCTTATAAACATGCAAACACTCTCTCTTGTACACACATGATCTCTCTCACACATTCAATCTTACACACTCAAACTCACTCTCTCACACATACTCTCTCTCTCTCACACATACATACACACACACACTATCTCACTCTCACACACAATTATACATATGAACAAAACATTATGTCAAACGTATAAAGCAATCCCCTTTTTAAAATGTATGTAAAGACATAAAGATCAGATCATTGATTAATGGGTTGCTTGCCATGTGTATTTACTAACAGTGCTATATTTCTAAATGTTATAATATTCAAACAAATTAATGATATTTAAATGTTTTCATTGTAGCGGAGCAAAAATACAATCACAGAATGTTCATATAAATAGTATGTATAATGTATAAATATATGTATGCATTTCATGTACATACATGAGAACACCATCCATGCAATTATTGCACACTTCATTTCTGTTCACTTCTTAATCTCAAACAGAACACTCCAGAGAAGCAACTGCCACAATTTTAATCAAACTCCTCTCTTTCTTAATCCCAAGTCTGACTAACTAACACTAGCCCTAAAATACCAGCCAATAAAAAAAAATACATAAAGTTAGAGTGTATAATAAAGTAAAATAATTCCATATGTGAGTTCTGGAGACATTGATCATCATATACCTGACCTACTGTATCAAAGATTGTGATGTTTCCAGAACTCCTAAATATATTTTTCCCATAATGCACTCATACTCAATTTGTAGAATGTATATATATACACACACACACACACACACACACACTCATTGGTATGTGGTTTTGTCTATTTGTGAGAATCAGCCTCGGAACTTTAAACGTTAAACAAAGAAGTAAAACTTACCCAGAACAAAAAGTTAAATGCAAACATGGAATATTTCAGGCATTTGTTCACCCCTGCCATTTTTCCAAACAGTCTTTGTGCAGCTTGAGTCTTAAACCAGTCGTTAGCTCTGACACAAATGGGAAAATGTATGTGGCAACTGGCCTTTCGCTCTGACACAAACTGAAACAGAAAAATGTAATGTGCACTATGTTCCTCAACAAAGGCTAATATGCAAATATGGCACTTTGCTAAATATTAACTCTCATTTCAAAGTGTGTCCACTGGTGCTGTCTCTACCTGTTTCAGGACTGACTCACTATGAAAAGATTACAAATTAAGCTTATCATTCCTGATAACATGGGCACACCATGTATGCAGACTGCTAAGTCTACCGGATGCACTGAAAGAAACAGAACATATTTAGATTAAACTAACATTTCTAGATTGTAAGCTCTTTCGAGTAGGGTCCTCCTCTATTGTTAAATTTCCCCGATTATAATACAGTAAAGTGCTGTGGAATACGTGGGTGCTATATAAATCATGATAAAAATAATCTGCCAGTCAAAAGATTTGTTTTAGATTTTACGCTTATTGCAAGCTATTGCATAAAGATACTTGTATACGTCTTACTATTAGACACACCTGGATTTTATATTTTACAGCTGATCTGTGTCACGATGTGCAGGTCTATTCACTATGCGGTAAATTTTCATGAACTGAAAAAACTAATTGAAAAGTTCAGACTATAATATTTGAACTGTAACAGGGACGGACTGGCAAGTCACAGGGCCCTCGGGCAACAAGGGACCCCCAATTGGTGCACGGTTTTGTGGCTACTGCTCCCTACTTTTTGCAGCTCTCACACAGATATTACGTATGCGCTGCCCAGTCATGACCAGATTTACTTTTACTAAAACACTGGTTGTGGATGGAGTAACCCTTGCAGTATGCCTACCCCCACATTAAAATAAAGTTAAATTACATGCTTCCACTCTATTTGCTGATGACGTTACAAGCAACTACCCCCAGATGGGCAACCATACAAGTATCCCCCAATACTGTATGTGGGATAGAGGCTGCAGTAGGCGTCTGAGGAATACTTGGTCTGTCGTTCTTAAATGTGTGTTTGAATGGATACTAGTGGATTTACTGTGTGAGGGATATAGAGTAGGACCTGCCAAAGATGGGGTACATTGGCATTGTGGCAGGCTTATGCAATGTATGATCATGTACTGTAACTAAACCCCCATTATATTTTTTTGCCTAGATTAGGTGTTTTTAATAAAACTGAAAATTGTTCAGCATTAAAATGACTGTTTAGTAGATAAGCGAGTGCGCTGGATTTTCATTTTTACTGTACTTATTGGCACCCAGCAGCACCCTAATTTAGCATGTGTAGGTGAGTGCAGCCAAACCCTTATTTTCTCATAAAGGGATATAGAGGCTGCCATACATGTGTGTAAGTAGGATAGTGGGAGCAGGGGGGGATAGGGGCTGTAGTGGGAGGAGGGAGGGATTGTGGCTGCAGTGGGAACATGAGGGGAGAGGGGCTGTAGTGGGAGGAGGAAGGGATTGTGGCTGCAGTGGGAACGTGAGGGGAGAGGGGCTGTAGTGGGAGGAGGAAGGGATTGTGGCTGCAGTGGGAGCGTGAGGGGATAAGGGCTGTAGTGGGAGCAGGGGGTATAGGGGCTGTAGTGGGAGCGTGAGGGGATAGGGGCTGTAGTGGGAGGAGGGAGGGATTGTGGCTGCAGTGGGAACGTGAGGGGAGAGGGGCTGTAGTGGGAAGAGGAAGGGATTTTGGCTGCAGTGGGAGCATGAGGGGATAAGGGCTGTAGTAGGAGCAGGGGGGATAGTGGCTGCAGTTGGAGCATGAGGGCATAAGGGCTGTAGTGGGAGCAGGGGGGATAGGGGCTGTAGTGGGAGCGTGAGAGGATAGTGGCTGCAGTGGGAGCATGAGGGGATAAGGGCTGTAGTGGGAGCAGGAGGGCACAGTGGCTGTAGTGGGAGCAGGAGTGGACAGTGGCTGTAGTGGGAGCAGGGGGGATAGGGGCTGTAGTGGGGCTGAGGAGGAGGATAGTGGCTGCAGTGGGAGCGTGAGGGGAGAAGGGCTGTAGTGGGAGCAGGAGGGGACAGTGGCTGTAGTGGGAGCAGGAGGGGACAGTGGCTGTAGTGTGAGCAGGAGGGGATAGGGTCTGTAGTGGGAGAAGGGGGGATAGGGGCTGTAGTGGGGGCAAGGGGGGGTTAGGGGCTGTAGTTGGTGCAGGGGATGTAGGATCTGTAGTGGTTGCAGTGAGTGCGTAAGGGCTGTAGTTGGTGCAGGGGGTGCATAAGGGCTATAGTGGATGCAGTGAGGGATAGAGGCTGCACTGGGTGAGGTGTGTACAGGGAGGGAACGAGGATGAAGGGGATGCAGGAATGCATAGGGGCTGTGGTAGGTGCAGAGGAGCATATGGGCTGAGGGATGGGGCCTTTGGTGGGGGCAGGGGAGCTGAGGATGTATAGAGGCTTAGGTGGATACCATGTAACAAATGTGCAAAAACAAAAAATCTTTTACGATAGGTTCCAATACAATCGCCAATTTCACCAATAAATTGCCAATTCAGAATTGTTGGTGAAACTGGCAATTGCATTGACACTTATTGAATGAAAAAAAATATTTTGTGTGGGAAAAGATTCTGTATTTGGACTTTGGTTACACATTAAAAGATTAATATGTATCGGCACTTTGTATAACACAGAACAATTTATTTATTAGAATAGAAGCACTTTAAAATTCAAGGGTGCAAATCTCGGTGCACTGTCAAAGGACCACTCCACATCTCAAAGCATTTTAGCTTGCAGAAGTGCTTTATGGGTGAGGAATATCCTAGTTTAACCCCAGTTTAAAAAATGCTGATTTCTATAAGAAATCAGCACTTTTATAAATTTACTAGGGAACACCCCCTTGACTGTCTAATAGGGTGCAGGGAAGGTAGAGATCTGTGCAGGTAGAGAGGGGGTCTGTCAGGGTGCAGGTAAGGAGGGGGTCTGTGCAGGGAAGGAGGGGGTCTGTGCAGGGAGAGAGGGGTCTGGGGCCAGGAAGGAGGGTCTGTTCAGGGAAGGAGGGGGTCTGTGCAGGTAGAGAGGGTCTGTCAAGGTGCAAGGAAGGAGGGGGTCTGTGCAGGGAAGGAGGGGGTCTGTGCAGGGGAGAGAGGGGGTCTGTCAGGGTGCAGGGAAGGGAGGGTCTGTGCAGGTAAAGAGGGGGTCTGTCAGGGTGCAGGGAAGGAGGGGGTCTGTGCAGGGAGAGAGGGGGTCTGTCAGGGTGCAGGGAAGGAGGAGGTATGTGCAGGGAGAGAGGGGGTCTGTCAGGGTGCAGGGAAGGAGGAGGTCTGTGCAGGGAGAGAGGGGGTCTGTGAGGGTGCAAGGAGGGGGTCTGTGCAGGGAAAGAGTGGGGTTTGTGAGGGTGCAGGGAGAGGGTGTCTGTAATGGTGCAGGGAAGGAGTCTGGGCAGGGGGGCTATGAGAGTACAGGAAGGGAGAGGGGCTGTGCAGGGATAAAGAGGGGCTGTAATGATTACAAGGTGGGAGGGAGCTGTGCTGGGAGGCATACCTGGTATCCCTGCCAGGCTACTTTTCATCTTCACTCAGCAGAAAAGGAGAGCACAGAGAGTGATTTCACTTCCTATCCCTCAGCGCCACCTCTTCCCCCTCACTCACTGCACCTCACGGAGGAGACACTATACCCTGACAATATGGGAGGGAGGAATTATGGCTTTTCTACTGGGGAGATTAAAGAGCATGGCTGTGCAGCCGGGACCCTGACTGCCTTCTGTTGTTTGACCTTAAATATACAATTACTTTGTCAGTTTTCTACAATTCCCAGTTTAGTAAAAAATCTTTATTAGGTTGATTAACAAAACAGTGTACCGTGAATTGAAAACCGAAAGACCGAGGTCCATGCAGTGGCAGATCCAGAGCCTTATATCGGGAGGGGTACTTGTAGATTATGTAAAGGAATAATTCATGCACAATAACCACTACAGCCCTGTGTAGTGGATATGGTGCCAGGGGTTCCGGGACCCCCTCCCAGAGTAAGTAGTCAAACCATTTAAGAACAGTTTGACAACTTACCTGGGGTCTGCTGGGATATAGTAGGGCATAGGAGCAGTGGTGTGTGTTAGTGGTGCAATGTGTGAGGGGTGCAGTGGTGTGAAAGGTTCAGTGTGTGTGTGGGGGGTGTGGGGAAATGTGTGTATGGGGAGCTGTGTATGTGTGTGTGTGAATGGGTATGGTGTGTATGGGGGGCTGTGTATGTATGTGTGTGTGTGAATGTGTATGGTGTGTGGGGGCAGTGTATGTGGATGGGGCAGTGTGTGTGTGGGGGGACAGTGTATGTGTGTGTGTGTGTGGCATTGTGTGTGTGTGTATGGGGGGGCAATGTGTGAATGTGTGGTAAAGAGGATAGGGGCACTTTTTTATAATAAAAAAAAAATAAAAAAAATAAATTTCTGTCCATTTTTCAATCCCTGGTGGTCCGTGGGTAATCCCTGGTGGTCCCAGTGGTGAGAGTGAACTCTAGCCTGCAGCTCCAGGGCTAGAGTTCACTCTCGCGAGATCTGGAGCGTTGTCGTGGTAACCGTGGCAACGCTCCGTGCTCACGAGAGAAGGACCCGGAGGAGCTGCAGGCTGAGCGCCAGGGTCCTCTCTCCGTCCCCTACTGGCTGCCAGCACGGTGCCTGCGGACTGGGGAGGGAGCTCACTGATCAACCCTCTGGCCCTTGAAGGCACATTGCAGGGCTGACGTTTGGACAGTGCCAGGTGTGCATTAGCTGGCAGGGGAGAGCCTCGAGGGGGACAATTGCCCCATTGCCCCTCCCTCCCCCCGTGGATCTGCCAGTGGGTCCATGACCGATCTGCCCAAGTGGTCAGTCGGTACCTGAGCTATGACTATCACAGAGAAATATTTCAGTTTAGATCATACGCAAAATCTTGCAGTTTGTTTTTCGATTCATAGTACACTGTTTTGTTAATCAACCCAATAAAGTCCTATTACTGAACTGGGAATTGTAGAAAACTGACAAATTAATTGGATATTTTAGGTCAAACAGCGGAGTTAAACAAAAAAATCTTAAACTGAATTGTTTGTACAGAAGGGGGCTGGCAATGTGGTCATGGAGGCATCCCCTCCCCTTCCAATGAGCCACCTGTATGAAGGTTTATACATTGTGATGTTAATACTTATTTTATTATTATTGTATTCCAGTTATTATTAGTAATTGTTATTGCATTAGTATAAACAAATCTAATATAAAATTACAAAAGGAAGTGATGTGTGATAATAAGCTGATTTAGCCTCAAACTGGGCAATTTGTTTGTAGTTGCCCCAACGTCACAGGGCCTTTTTCACCTAATGTTACCATATGTCATACATGTTTTCTTAGAATGCAACAGTGGCGTACACACAATCCATGGGGCCCCGCTGCGAAACTGATCCGTGGGCCTCCCCTGATCCGTGCCCCCCCCATTCCTCCTGACACATACATACAGACACACACAAACATACACACAGACAGACACACATACATACACCCCTCGACAGACACATACATACAGACACACACACTTACAGAGACACACACACATACAGAGACACAGACACACACACACATACATAGACACAGACACACACACATACGGGGCCCCATGGATTGTGTGTATGCCACTGCATACATAGACACACACACACATACAGAGACACACACACATACAGTGACACACACACAGAGACACAGACACACACATACAGACATATAGAAAATGTTTCCTACCTTGTAACTTTCCCTGGGGTCCAGTGGGGGCTCAGCCTGATGGGAGTCAGAGTTCCCTCTCTGACTCCCTCCTCCTCCTTCCTCCCGCGCGGGCTCTGATAGCTGGGAGGAGTGACGTGCAGTCATTTCCTCCCAGCGATGATGTAATCACAGGGGGCCCAGTTGCGCTGTTAAAGCGCCCAGCGCAGACCGGGCCCCCTTAAAATCCACATCCATCGGGTGGCCCTGACAGCATGGGCCACCCGATGGACCCCTCCATATGCTGCCCCGGCGGTTTGCCGCACGGGCCGAGGCCGCAAAATGTGGCAGCTGGCCTGGTACCCAGTCGCAGGTACTGCAGTATGTACGCCGCTGAAATGCAATGCTAGTTTTTTATCCTATTGTACAGCCCTAGAAAATATGTTGGTGCTATATAAATAATTATAATTGTGATGGCCACATGTAGCAGCCCTCCCTAGTAATCATGAAATACTACGCATGTGTGTTCTGTCCTTGATGTTTGATAAGGATATTACAAATTCTGTTTAACTAATGGCAGCAAAATGTAGGTATGTAACTTTTATTAACCTTTATAGACTGTTCACAAAAATGAATATTTATAAATGACACAGAGAAAATAATAATTAAGAGAAAATCAATATGGTAATGGGAAAGATATTTACTTTTGCAATAAATCTTTAGTGATTCAGTCACATCAAATATTTAACTTAAATTAATCACAAATGCAAGAAAATTGCAATATATTACACACTGATATGATGTTTGTATGATTGCCAAAGTTAATTGTCGCACACTATAGGGTCAGGAACACAAACATGTATTCCTGACCCTATAATGTTAAACCACGATGTAGCCTCCCTCAAATATTGTAAAATCTTACCTTTATTCCAGTGTGCTGGCTCTGTCAGGATCTGATCTGCCTGATTGGCTGACATCATCAGAAGTGGTGATCTGAGCCAATCACAATTATTTCCCATAGTAAAGCATTGGATTAACAGAGCTTGTCAAGGAGGCAGATCGGGGCAGAGCCAGCACAAGTCAAACACAGCCCTGGCCAATCAGCATCTCCTCACAAAGATGCATTAAATCAATACATCTTTATGAGGAAAGTTCAGTGTCTCAATGCAGAGGGTGGAGACACTGAATGTGGCGGAACCCGCCTCGCCACTGGACATTGGAGAGGCCTGGCTGCCCGCCTCCTACCTGCTGACTATGGCCCCTGGTAAATTTGTACGTTGAATGCAATAATTGGGCATGTGATATTTTATATTGCTGTTACTGGCCCTTTAAGGGCCATCCGGGGACATTATGACTTTTAGGAACAATACCCCTTTAAGACTTGATAGCAGATTACAGTAAGGATGTCTTTTATATTATGTATGTTCCTGTGTGTTCGGCTAAATTGTATATGTGTATGCAGCATTCGTCTGATTGTTCGGTAGAATTACTCCATTCATTATATTGAGTGAAACTACCGAACAGCCAGACCACCCGGGAATAAGTGTGCCTCCAATTACCGTTTGCAACATTGTTGTAAACGGGTAATTGGCAATCTGTGTAAGTTGTTCTTTGTCCTCTGGGTGGCCGCCATTCGGGAAACGAACACGTGGCGGCGGCCATCTTAAACTCCCGAACAGCGGTGTTTTGCCGTCGAGTGTCTGGAACTAAAATCGGACACTCGACTAGGCAAACACCGCTGAGACCTCCAGACTTCCATGAATTCGTGGGGAAACTACCAAGCAGTTCGTGGGTTTTCATTCGATTTTCTGTCACCGACTGCAGGGCCAAAATACATGGAACTATTTTTGGATACTTTTGCCATGCAGTCGGTCAAAACCTTAACCCTCCATAATTCCCGAACCCCTGGTCCGATCTGGGTAATTTTTGGATATGTGTCTCACCCAGATCAGGGCTACCAGGGGATGTAACATTTAAAGGTGTACCCCCCATATTTGGGGTACATCCAAGAATTGGGGAAAAGTGTGTACGGTATAATTATGTTAAGTGTTAATCTAAGGGGAGGAGATGTGTGGGAGGTAACAGGTATGGGATTGGCTGTTGTACTAATTATTGTAAATCCCTCCCTTGCATGGGAGAATGTCTTAAAAGGAGGTGGTTTTTGCCTATTCAGCTGGTTATAGCATTCATATGCTTGAGAGCATTCATATGCTCCTACGGTTCGGTGGTTTTGGTGTCTTGGAGTCCTCAGGAAGTGCTAGGAGCATCCTTCAACGGAGGTACCCAGTCGGGGTGCCAGGTGATCCGTTACACTGAATGCCAGTCACCTGCACAAGCACCTATAGTAGCCATCTCAGGAGTGGTCAGTGAAGGTGTCCCTAGCCTGTAATGTAAACACTGCAAAACTGTTGTACTGCAAAAAGCCTGAAGGAACTGATTATACTCACCAGCACAAATACAATAAGCTGTAGTTGTTCTGGTGACTATAATGTACCGTTAACAGGGACGTATTAGCCGCAAGGCAAACAAGGCATTTGCCTTGGGCGGCATTTTTCAGGGGGCGGCAAAAAACGCCGCCCCCCCAAATGCCCAGGGCAAATGCCTAGTTAGCCTTGCGGCTAACTGACATCCCGAGCGGGCGGGCGGCGCTGGCAGGCGGCTGGCGAGGGAGCACTTCCCCTGAGCTGACTGCTCAGCTCCCTCGCGCACCGCAAAGTGAGGCTGGGAGCCAGAAGATGACGTCATCATCCGGCTCCCAGCCTCACTCTGCGGGCGGCGCGCGAGGGAGCTGAGCAGAGAGCTCATAGGAAGTGCTCCCTCGCCAGCCGCCCGCACAGCAGCCAGAGCCGCCCGACCGGCAGCCACTGGACCACCGGACCACCAGGGAGAGAGACCCCCCCCAGCACTCCCAAAGGTAAGGAGGTTGGGGGGGGGGATTTAAATTAAAAAAAAAGTTAATGTGTGTGTGTGTTTGTGTCTGACTGTGTGTTTTTGTCTGACTGTGTGTGTGTGTTTGTGTCTGACTGTGTGTGTGTGTGTGTGTGTGTCTGACTGTGTGTGTGTGTTTGTGT
>OW240914.1:321388994-321429533 GCA_933207985.1 Pelobates cultripes
GATGGTTTTATTTTTCTTCAAATTTTTGAATCTGAAAGGTGTCTCAAATTGTGAAAAACTGAATAATATTAACCTAAAATATTAAATAATAATTTCACTAGATCATATTTTACCAGTGTCTTACAGGTTTTCGTACTTTATGATTTTAAGTATATCACATTTTACTTATCTTGCTACCTTGTATTCCTGAAGTTATTGCTGATTGCTTCACAAGGTTCTTAGGAGCCTGTAAAATAGATACATTACTCTAGTACGGTAGTCGATTCCCTGAACTATATGATGTCATTGATTCAGTGATTGAGTTAACAATGTAATCATTATAGTATTCCAGGCCTTCTATAGAGTAAATGCATTGTCGACTATAAGTAAATTAAATATGCTTTATTATGTAGCAGACAGTTTTCTGTAGTAATTTTTCACATTTATTTATTCCTGTATCATATCATATTTTCTGTTGCAACCATTATGTTTGTCCTCAAGAATTAATTCAAGCTGGCTTTTTGACAGACTAGGCTGCCCACGTTATCGAACGGGGTGAAATCATGGTCTCTATGGAGCCTCTCGTAGTAACCCTTAACAATTACCTGAAAATCATGGTTATAAATCAAAATTACAGTCAATTTGCTGAGCTTCATTGGACACTAATGTTAAGGGAAGCACCAGCTCTGTATATAAATGTATTCTGCCTAAGAAGATATTTTCAACTAGACTCGTGTATGGCAAAAAAAATTATTTATTACTATCTAACCACTTTGTCCAAAATTATTTGTATTTTTCGGGACAGACAAATTTGGTGGTTCAGCTAATCCGAATTTCAATAACAGAAAAAGATTCAGGAACTGAATCAGAAGAAGAAGAAAATAGCACAAAAATTGGATAATCATACCATATGTATTAAGGCAATTTGGCCTGGATTTGTGGGAGGTGCTTGGTACCTCTCCTAGCCTACTTAAGGCACACCCCTTACCTTGCTCCTTACCGTTCGAGGTCAGCGTTGAATGAGGATCCACTTCCGGGTTCTCTCAGATGCCATCTTGGTTTTCAGTATCCACAAGGTTTTTTCCGCGGCAAGCTGTGTCCAGGAATCCTGTTTCAGGCCTTTTCCGTACCTCCAGCTTCTTCTGACCCCGGTCATCATCGTAGATCGTGTTCCAGGGACTCCTAAACCGTAAGTTAGACCTACCTGTCACGCCAGGATCAGTTCCCATGGCGTACGGTACAGCACGGATTCTCGCTTTACGGGTTTTTTCCCTGTTATGTCACAAATTGAACAAGCCGTTTGTGGTTTTTATTTCGTACGGTCATCCGGCTAATTAGTATATTAGTTAAAGTGGTCATTTTGCATATAACTATTCCGTGTTACAGGGAAACAAGTTATCATTTCGGTTGTTTTGCCGTTCGGCACTTTTTCATGATACGCTTAAACACGCTTGCTGTTCGCATAAAATTAATGCGTTTAAACTATTCGTTAAATAGATATTTCACCACACGATTTCCTGTGAGATATTCATACTACCAGGTACGTACACCTGCTCATATGGTATTCTGCCATACATTTCATTTCCCCCCCCCTAGGTTAGCGTACTAGCAATAGGGTCATAGGCTTCCCAATAGGTATTTACCCCTTCTTGGCAATTGCCATTATATAGTGGTCCCGCGAGGCCAACACCACGCCTCAACGTTTCAAAGGCAAACACCCATCGGGCCACACATTAGCTAGCCGCCTCGCATGTTGCATAGAGAGGGCCTCACCTGTCACTCCCTTTCCCTGTTTTTCTATGTTACAGTCACTGAGAGGCCTAAAATTCCTGCCACTACGACGGGTGTCCTCAAATCCCCTCGTGCCAACGCATAGATAGAGCCTCTCAAGCCACTTGGCAACTAGTAGGGCCTCACCTGTCACCAAACAAGTGTAATGTTTCGCCATCCGGCTTAGCTAGCCTGCCAGTACGATTTTGGTGGTTTTTCATACACTAATTAATTGTTTTGGTTATAGTATGTCTCAGGAAGGGGTAGAGGATTTCTCCCTGCCTAGCACTCCGGCTAGAGCTATCACTCCTACACAAGGAGGAGAGGTAAATAGTCCAGCATCGATCAGATCCTGGATGATCCCTCGTATAACTACAGAATTGAGGAGACGACAAATCCCCTACCCCGCTACAGCAAGGAAAGCAGAACTTTTCAAACTGCTACGTACCTCAACTAACAACATGGATCCCGGGGAAGGATCTAGCCAGTCCAACCCAGGAGACATACATTCCATGTTATCTTCACTCATGGCGTCCATGAGCAGGGTCAGCTACAGGCTGGAGAAACTTGAGTCGGTCACCAGGACTCTAGCAGGGCCACCCGCTGCTGCTCAACAAGCACCAGCTGACTTGCTATTGGTTCCTCCAGTCATCACCCCGGATGACCAGGAAGTTAGCCCTGCTCATATGATCCCTGAGCACATAAAAAGAGATATCCTGGAAGGTAAAGACGTCAACCTAGCTTCCCTGCTGATTGCCTCCCAGGATATTGTGGAAAATAAGTATTATGCTTATGATGATGTGTCTGTTGTTGTCAGATCTAGGGACGCCCGCCTTAACAGGAAACTGACTATCCCCGAGTTTGTACTGGCCTTTGGTATTTACCGGGATGTCATCTGTGCGGTCTATCCCAATAGAAGAGAGTAGTTTGATCTTTATATGCACAAGCTGGTAGATCTGGGCAACAGATATGGTGGTTCAGCCTTTTATGACTACCATAGGTCTTTTTCTGCAAAAGTGTCTGGAGCCTTCTCCCAGTATGGAACAAGATCCAACTGGGGAAGGATTGATACCTTCATATTTTGCAGACACTTTGCAGGTCTAAGAACACCGGCTTGTGCATACTGCTCCTCTACAGCCCATACGACAAATTTCTGTCCCAACACGGCTGACGAACATGCCTCCACGCAAGGAGCTAGTTCCTCTGGTGTTCCAGAGAAATTGACAAGAGACAAACTGGGACACCCAATCAAGTTTCTGGGCAAGTCCCAGATATGTAACAATTTCAATGTTGGGTCTTGTAATCATAGCGGTTGCAGATTATTGCATATCTGTTTAAAATGTTTAGGGCACATGCAAAAACCATGTGTCCAAATAAAATGTATTCTAAGCCTTACCTCACGTCCATTAATATGCCGGTATTTACTGCATTTATGTCACATCACCCGTCTAAACACTTGGTGGACTTTCTTATCTCTGGTTTAATAGAAGGCTTCCACACGGGTATTCTAGACATACCATCCGGGACTCTGGAATGCCCTAATCTACAATCCGCACAAGATAATCCCACAGCTGTTGACACTCTCATAGCCCAAGAAGTTGCTGAGGGTTTCGTATTGGGGTCTTTCAAAGTTCCTCCATTCAAAGAATGGTGTACTAACCCCATTGGTATTGTCACAGGGAAATCTTCCCTTAAACAGAGAATCATCATTGACTTGTCTGCACAACACTCATCGGCCAACCCCAGTCTTAATTCCCTCATACCCTCCGAGGAATTCTCCCTGCAATACACCACCATAGATCACGCCATTACAGCGATCATACAAGCAGGGGTCGGAGCCTGGCTTAGTAAGACCGATATTACTAATGCCTTTAAATTGCTACTAATCCACCCCACACTGTGGCACCTGCATGGAATCAAGTGGGCCAGGCACTACTATTTTTTCTCCTGTTTAACTTTTGGGTCCAAAAGTAGCCCAGCTATTTTCGACACATTTGCCGAAGCATTGTGCTGGTTACTATTGAACATAGTCAGATGCCCTACGGTATTACATTGCCTGGACGACTTCTTACTGGTCGAAGAAAATACTTCCCCTCCTACTAGCCTCAAAGCTACCACCAAGCTATTCGTGCAACTTGGTGTACCAATCTCCCCTAAGAAAACGCAGGGGCCAAACACGATTATCACTTTCCTGGGTATTCAATTAGACTCAACCACAATGCAAGCAAGCCTACCACACGACAAGATAGAGAACATTCTTACCTACATCAACCGCTACCTTCAGCTTGGTACTTGCAACCGCAAAGAGCTAGAGTCCCTGCTGGGGTCACTAAATTTTGCCATGCGTATAATACCTCAAGGCCGTTCCTTCATATTATGACTCTTGTATCTTTTTCCACACTTCCTACACGACACACACAGGTTGTCCTTAGATAACCAAGCTACGGCAGACTTACGCATGTGGAAGGAATTTTTAATCACTTGGAATGGTAAAAGTATGTTCCTCCCTCAACTGACTGACTCATCACCTACCATTTGGTCAGATGCGGCATCTACCACAGGTTCTGCAGCAATTTTTGGGAACGAATGGCTTTGGGGCAGCTGGCCTACAGCAGTTCAGGATTCGGAAGGTTTTTCCACTACCTCAGTTCTGTTTGAGATCCCATCGTGGCGGCTGCCGTAGCATGGGGTCATTTATGGGCAAATATGCCAGTTTGTTGTTACTCAGACAACCAGTCAACCTGTCACATCATCAACAAAGGTCGCTCCAAATCCCTTACGATCATGTGATTTCTGAGGAAACTCACGTGGTTGGCAGCTTGTCATAATTTCTTTCTATATTGTCTCTATGTTCCAGGTATATGTAATACAGCTGCTGACAGTTTGTCTCGTTTTAAATTTCAGGCATTTCATCAAGCACTCCCGTCAGCTGTGCTCACAGCCACCACCACTCCAACATTTCAACAACTAATACTGGACTAGACATCATCATGCATCATAGCAGGACACTGTCCCAATTGGCACTGTCAAAGAATACACACAAAACATATGACAGGGCTTTTACACTATACAAAAGATTCCTTTTGGAACATAACATCATGCAACCATTTGCTATGACATCTTTTTGGGGTTTTGCTTCTTTTTGCCACCTTAAACTTAAAATGTCATATAACACCATCAAACTTTATCTCACAGGCATTCAACACCATATGCTAATCTTACAACCTAACAACACTAGTTTCATGGCCTCTCACCAGATTAAGACTATACTCAGAGGCATTCAGAAATCTGAACTCACATGTACATCACAGAGGCTACCCATAGATAACCATATCTGCAAGGTATTATCTAACCTGCTTGATTTAAAACTTTTTGACACCAATACAAATTCTGTCATCAAAGCAGCAATATACATAGTTTTCTATGGATTCCTAAAACCTAGAGAGTTTACTACAACCAACACAACACAATCTGCTCCTATTCTCCTCTATTCCCACTTAACAAAACATATGGATCATTACATCCTGACGCTACCTCACTCCAAAACCAGCCAGTACATACCAGTAAACATTCCATACTATCCCACGCACAACAGGTGGTGCCCCGTCAAGGTTCTGGATGCATACCTACAGCATCATAATTCAATACCATCACAACCATTACTACTATTACAAAGTTCGGTACTCACCACTATAAGCTTCATGACCTACGTCAGGTCTTTGCTCACTCAACTGGGCCTCAAAGCAGCTAACTACTCAGGGCACTCCTTCCGCATAGGAGCAGCGTCCACAGCCTCCAGTGTCAACATTCCACTTCATGTTCTAAAAACACTGGGGCACTGGAAGTCATCCGCTAACTCACGATACATACCAAATCCAGTACGACAATTAAGGAATGCTTTCAAAAACATGTCTGGTTGATATATGTATCTGTATTGGTTGTCTGTAATAAATTTGATTACTTAATTTTTGCCCTCTTCTTTCTCAGGCCTACCTCATCGTCGGTTCCGGCACACCACAACCGACTTGCCCTTTTTACTATCCTACATTTAATTATGGTATTTTTACTCTGTACTATCATGAGCACCTAACACAAGTATTAAGGCAATTTGGCCTGGATTTGTGGGAGGTGCTTGGTATCCACTCCTAGCCTACTTAAGGCACTCCCCTTACCTTGCTCCTCACCGTTCGAGGTCAGCATTGAATGACCCTCCCACCACACCACATTTTAACATTATTTCCTTTCTAGTTTTTTTTCCTGGGTAGGCCCTCTTCTTTCTCAGGCCTACCTCATCATCGGTTCCGGCACACCACAACCGACTTGCCCTTTTTACTATCCTACATTTAATTATGGTATTTTACTCTGTACTATCATGAGCACCTAACTCAAACATAATATATATTAATATAAATATTATGTGCATATTTTGCAGTACACTAAAGGGCATATTTTCCACCATTTGGTTAATGGATCAAGTGAGAAAAGGTAATAAATAAAGGGAAAAAGAGGAGGAACAGTAAAATAAATATTTATTTATTATATAATTGTCAAGGTCAATTATCCTAACACTCAAACTAAGGAGCTCTGTACCTATACACAAACCAAGATGCATTACCGGGCCTCAGAGTGGTCGGAGGTACAGAATAGTTGGACTGGCCAAGGTCAGGATTGGAGATGGAAGAATAAACCTAAAACAAAGCCAAGGTTCAACGATTCCAGAAGCACGGATAAACAATAAACAAAACTGAAGTCAAATACCATAAAAGTCAAAGCTAAACAAACACACTATTGGGCTACAAAGACAGGGCAAGGAAGTGATGTCAAATGGAGGTATAAATAGGCCAAAGTGCCTGTTGATAGGCTAGGGAACCAACCAGGGTAATTAGTGAGCAGGTATAATAGGAGTACTTAGCCCAGAAGTTGCATGGGCTACTTTCCCTTTAAGAATTTAAAGATAGAGAAGGAACACGCCACCTAGCTGTTAATTGCATCCGCAATGTAGGACGAAATTCGGGACGCAGCGGGAGAGGAGAGCCGGCGTCTGCATGGACGAAAGGACTGGGCCAAAAGAAGGTATGACAATAATATTATAATATTATCTAATAATATTGTAATATATTGTATATAATATATAAATATAGATTTTCTTTACTGCTCCTCCTTTCTTCCCCTCTATTGGTTACTTTTCACTTGATTTGTGAATAAAATCAGCAGTTAGTGGTTGTCCCCTTGTCATCAATCATCTTCATTCCTCCAACCATCACTTTTTATTTGGCATCATAGAGGACATTCTGAATCATGAACCAGAATGAACATGTTCATCCATTGCACGTTTCGCTTGGTTTGTGATTTGGCTACATGTTGGATTGGAGTTTGGGATTCCAGACGATCACCTGATCGGCATAATTAAAACTAATTACTATTAGGAAAGAAACAAATCTTGACTCAACACAATAATGGTCATTTGACTTAAACATTGTTTTATTTGTATTAATGTACACGTGTTCTCTAAACCATGGTGTTTAGAAAACTGTTTTCCATAAGTTCCATGTGTGGCCACTGGGTGGTGGGCTTGTACATAGAAAAACGACATAGCTCTCTATGTTATATTATGATTGCCAAAACAAACAGGCCATCTGTGATGGTCAGGAAGGTCTGAAATTGTTTAGTCACTATAATTATGTTAAACTACTTCTGGAGCACCATTATTTATAATTCGGGGAGAAATGTTTTAATAAAAGTGAAGAGCGGTCATGCAGCTAGCAATAATACACTGTCTCCATTCTCCTCTCTTAAGGTTACAAGAAAAGTTAGTTTACATTAAACGGGTTGCACAAATAATTATGAATAGTAGCAGTAATTTTAATGGTAATAATTCTTATATGGACCCAACATATTCCTAGAATTTTACAATAATAACCGGAAAGATAAAAAAAAAAAATTAAATGAACAAATGGGAACTCAGCTGGAGCAATCTTACAATCAGTAGAAGATGGCGTATACGTAGATGAGAGGCAAAGAACAATGTATCAATACGAGAAGAGAGATCACCAAGTCTGTACTCTGCAACTAATTAAATATATGTATTAAATATATATGATGTGCAATTAGTAAAAAGAAAGAGTAACAATAGCAAAAAAGAATGTGTATGATATAATTATTTTAGGAGATATGTTCTTTTGGTATATGACTGAACAAAGAGGTTTAAGATACAGAAAAACAATAATCTGTCTGTTACTTATTATATGATACAATATAATTAATTTACATATAGACATACAGAGTGTACACAATAGAAGTTTTGGACGATTGCACCACCCAACATTTGAGTTTTGCAATTGACAGACTGCTCGATATGAGCTGTGTCAGTGAATGAAAATGTTCATGCATTAACAAGACTAACATGTGTTATTGATTTGTGGGAATTATAATTTTTTTTAGAAGTAAACCAAATCCCATTTTTGCTAATATTTCTCATTCTGGTCCCAAATAAACAACAAGTTCCTCCATCTATATCATTATTGGTGGCAATGTTTCATTACATCTTGAACGGGGTGAATACATTTCTCCCTAAAGGGAAGTATTGATTTAAGGGAATCTGCAAGATTATCTGTTAATGCATTAGCAAAATGTGGCCTCATAGGGTTTAGGTGTTAATAGAGATGAGTGGGTATTGTTATTGGGAAAGGAAGTGATTATCCCAAGGGCTTATTAGTAACTGGGGATCAAAGGGTGACATTAATAGTGTTCACCAAGTGAGTGTCACCAACTATACACCAAAAGCACTTCATTAAGTCCCTTTAAGACAATGTCCTCCAATGTTATTCCAACTCTTATTTAAGAGTTGGACCTTAGTGGAGACTTGAGCAATCAGAATGCTACTTTCTTAAGATTGTTGAAGCCATGACTTAAAAATACCTCGCTTTTAGAGATCATTGGGCACACAGAGGAAGGAACATTTAATCAAATAGTTGACTTGCCATTAGTGTTTAGGTTTGTTTGAAATTCTCCATTCCAGTCTCTTTGCCAACTTCTCTAAGTTCACATCATGATAATGAAATATTCTGTATTATGCATTCTTTCACTTCATAAGTAAAGGAACATATGACAAATGAAGTACTAACTAAAGAAAAACTTCCTGGCACATTGCAGTACTGACAATTTACTGGTGGGTTTTATAACATGCAAGTGTAATGTCAAGGGGGCTGAGATGGGTCTAGGTTGTAATAGCTGGTATGAGCCCTGATTTTTCTCAGACCCATTCCAAATGACTCCAAAAAAACACAGTATGGCACTCATAGCCTTCTTTTGTAATAACTACTGCACTGAGCTTTAGTGATTATGGCGCATGGTTTCAAATATTTATATTTAGGAGTCCAGACCATCTCCCCGGATTTGTACCCCTCCCTCTTTGAGGTGCCTCATTCAAGGGCCCTATTTAAACTCCGTCCCAGGAGGACGTTTATCCAAACTAAGTGAATTAATCTCATAAGCAGACATTAGGCTTTAAGAATTGGACCTGCCAATAATGGGGTACATTGACATTGTGGCAGGCTTATGTAATTTATGATCATATACTGTAACTAAACCCCCATTATTTTTGGCAAGATTAGGTATTTTTAAATAAAACTATTACATTATGTGAGTTTTGAAGTTGCTGTTTAGTGAATGAGTGAGCATATTGTTTTTTTCTAGTCTGACCTGTGGGAATCTTTTGGGGTTTGATACCATACAACTTGCAACCACAAATTTTATAACATGACAGGAGGCTTCCTATTTTGCATTAACTCTCTTTACTAAACTCCACAGCAGTAAAGAAAAACGTAAAGAGTAACAAATAAATCACTGAGCAGCATAGTATATAAGGGTCATGCTGCCTGTACACTTCCTCTTTCTTTACTGCTCCATCGCAGACAGGTCAGAATATTTGCTCCCCTGGAGCTTTATACATTTATTGTCATTACTTGTTATACATTTATTGTCATTTCTTGTTTATTCCTTGCTATTGCAACATACTTTATCATCTTGGTTTTGCTTTTCCTTCTATTATTTGTTCTATACAAGGGCTGGGGGACTAGGGGCTCTCTGTGGGTTTTTCTGCCTCCTTCTGCCCCTCTGTGCCTCCTGGGACCCTCCCTGGGCTTCCCCTTGGTTTCCCCAGGTTCCCCCTCTGCCCCCCTACCCTGGAGTGCCCTCCTGGGCTTCCTCCTTGCGGCCGGTTTTGTTCGCGGCCGTTTTCGCGCCGGCCCGCTTCCGCCCGCGGCCGGCCTCAAAATTTAGTCCCCGGCTTGCGGCCTACCTCGCGGCCGCCATTTTGGATCGCGGACATCGCGAGATTCTCGCGGCCATCTTAGTTTTTCCTCGTGCATCTCATTAGGGACTCAGTGTGGCTGTGCTAGCTTGCTGTTACCTCCTAAGCTGCTGTTTTTCACACCTATTTGTGTCTGACACCCCTGTGACTGTAGGATTACCTGCTCAGCACTCCATCTGCTGCTTTCAACCTGCTACTCAGTCTCTGTGCCTCATCTGCTTCTATCAAGCTATCCTGTGGCTGGGTCAGTCAGGTCAGTGCTGCTGCCTGTTTATTATTATTGTGGCCTGCACTTAAGGGTACCATCCCTGTGCAACCGGGGTGAGCCCCCACTATAAAGACGCTGCTTACTGGGAGACTAGCTGTTGCAGTTCTCTCTAACTGGGTGAGCCCCAGTTTGTAAGGTCACTACTATACCCTGCTGGGGTTATTTTGGGCTTGTTCCCACCATACTTCCAAATCTGACCCTACGCCTACTATCAAGACCTGGGTGCCTGTTCATTGCTGTGCCTCTCAGTGACCTATAAGCCTACCCTAACATGGAAGATTCCCAGAACGTCCCTGTGGACTTCCAGGCCATGATTAACGCAGCTGTCGCTGCCTCTGTGGAGAAGGCACTCTCCAAGGCCCGAGCTTCGGCTCCTGACGTACCAAAACGCAGACGTCCACGCCACGAATTGGATTCTGAAGTGTCCGACCACCAGGCACGGGAGGATTCCCGCCCTAAAAAACGCCATGACAAAGGCGAAGACTACACACCCAAACCGACTAAGGGTAAGGCACCTGCCAAGCGCAAGTCTGCCAAATTACACACCCCGGCCCCGCGTCAGGAGTACTCTTCAGGCGAAGAGCAGGACGCACAGTCCATGTCAGTGCTGGATGAATGGCAAGCTGACGCCTCCGACTCGGACTACGACGCATGGGGCTCGGACGAGAAATCTGTCTCCGCTTTCATGCGAGAGACCCTACTGGGTGCGGCCCAGACAGGAGGTGCAGAGGACACTGCGGACGCAGAGCCTCCTCTTGATGCAGACACCATCTTGGACCCCTCAGGCCAGGTGATGTTCGACCCCCGCAACATTCAGCACCCCAGATCAGGTGACTGGTCGCCTCCAGAACACCTTTCAAGATTTATGCACCTGTGGCTCCGCAAACCTCTGGAGAAAGAGGTCCGCAGCCGTCTCAGGTCTGAATGCCCACGCCCTTCCCTGCCGGATAAGGTCGCTCAGACCCCGGAATTCGATAAGGTTATGTCAACCTTCATGACGCGCAGTGGTAGAGACCCCCGCCGAGGGGTGGAGAAAGGCCTATGGGGCGCCCAAGATAACCTGCTGGATTCTGTAGGCCCCCTGGCTCGCATTATGTATCTGGCTGATGATGCCTACACCAAAGCCGATTCCTTCTCCGCTGAGGACATCAGGGAATGGGCACATGATATTCGTGAGTGGGCACAACGGTGTTTTTGTTTCATCGGAAACACTAATGTTACGCTCTCTTCGGAGAGAAGAAAAGCAGCGTTGTACCGTATTAACGGCAAATTGGCAGACCTTGGCACAAAGGAAATTGGGCCCCAGGCACAAGGGAAACTATTTGGCGAACCGTTCCTCAAGGAACTCAACAAACACGTGAACGTGTTCACCTCCCTCAATAAGGCGCAGTCCTCAATGCGCAGAGTTTTCAGAAGCAACCCTACCAGAGGGGTTTTTGGAAGGGCTGGCCGGCAACGGGGCCGTGCCGCCAGCCGATTTTGGCCTTCAGGCCCCCGCACCCAACCAACACCATTTTACCCGACAAGAGACTACCGGCAGCAACCCTTTTCCAGAGGCTCGGATAGAGGTCGTGGACCTCGCGGACGCGGACGTTCCCGCTTTACCGCAGGTAAGGACCCATATTCCTCCACTGTTACCATGTACCCGCACTGCGGGCCGTATTTCCCTTTCTTTCCAGAATTGGGCCGCCCTATGCTCAGACACATGGATCCTACAAACTGTACAGGGTTATATCATAGACCTAGTGGGGACCCCTTTTCAGGTTCAGCCCCCTCGCCCCATCCACATGTCACCCTCCGACCACAACCTTGTCAACACGGAGCTACGCGAGCTCCGAGACAAAGGGGCTATCCAGCCGGCCCGCGACGGGGGTGGTTACTTCAGCAACATCTTCCTGGTTCGGAAAAAGTCGGGAGAATACCGCCCCGTCATCAATCTACGCGCCCTCAACGCATATGTGGTCTATCGCCACTTCAAGATGGAAGGCATCCACCTCCTGCGAGACCTTCTTCGAAGCAACGACTGGTTCACCAGACTCGATCTAAAGGACGCGTATCTGTCAGTCCCGGTGCACCCGGACTGTCGAGCACTCCTACGTTTCCTCTGGCACGGACGCCCTTGGCAATTCACTTGCCTCCCTTTCGGGCTCAGCTCAGCCCCATGGTGCTTCACCAAGCTCCTAAAACCAGTGGTGGCCCACCTAAGATCAAGGGGCATTCGATGCATCATCTACTTAGACGATCTCCTCATCTTCTGCGCCGACGAACACAGACTACGCCAACACACTCACCTGGCAGTGTCCCTACTGGAGTCTTTGGGGTTTATCGTAAACCCCTACCCAGACGATACAATTCCTCGGCTTCGAGATCGACTCGACGACATGCACTCTGAGGCTACCAGCCTCAAAGATCACAGCCATTCGCAAGGAGATTCGCAGGGTTCTCCGTCTCGATTCCATTCCACTACGCAATCTGGCCAGGATTGTAGGACTCCTCTCGGCTTCCATTCAGGCCATATTTCCGGGTCCCCTCCACTACAGGGCCATGCAACGTCTCAAGGCGAAATACCTACGCCGCAGGCCTACTTACGACCAACCCGTCCCGGTGACGATGGAGGTTCGCGAGGAATTATCATGGTGGCTGGACAGCATGCAAGCCTGGAACGGCAGGGCCATATTCGGAGACGCCCCAGACTTCGTACTGGAATCGGACGCCAGCCTGTGGGGATGGGGTGCCACCAACGGAACCATCTCCACGGGGGGAACATGGACGGCGCAGGAGCTCTCCATGCACATCAATTGCCTCGAACTCCTGGCAGGATCCTTCGCGATTCGCAGCTTGGCCCGGGAAAGATCCAACTGCTGCATCCTCCTGCGCATGGACAATGTATCCGCAGTCCAGTACATCAACCGCCTGGGAGGCGCTCGCTCTCGCCTGCTGTCGGATATCACGAGAGGCATTTTCGACTATTGCCTCCCTCGCAACATCACGCTACAGGCAGAATACTTGCCAGGAGAAATCAATCTCACAGCCGACTGGTTCTCTCGCCACTGGAGAGACGTCAGCGACTGGAAGCTAAACACGAGAATCTTCAGGGCCCTTGCAGCCCGGAGGGGTCCCTTTCACCTGGATCTGTTTGCCTCTCGCAACAATCACCAGACCCCGGAGTTCTTCAGCTGGCTCCCGGACCCGGAGAGCAAGGCGACAGACGCATTTCTCCAACAATGGCCGTCGACAGGAGCCTACGCCTTTCCCCCATTCTCCATGATTGCGAGAACACTACACCAGATACGGACGCAACAGATCAAACTGGTTGTCATAGCGCCCTTGTGGCAGAGCCAACCATGGTTCCCGGACCTCCTGGCCTCCTCCTACAGGGACCCTCTTCTCCTACCATCCTTCCCGGACCTGCTCACGGATCCCAAAGGGCATCTCCACCCACTACTCCTGGAAGACCGGCTACCTCTGGTGGCTTGGTCTCTTTCCGGGGTTCCTGGCGAGTCAGCGGACTATCGCAGGCTGCTAGGGACCTCTTATGGGACTCCTGGGCCCCGGGAACTAGACGCTGTTACCTTTCAGCTTGGGCCTCCTGGTCTACTTGGTGCATGGAACGGGACTCCGATCCCTTTACAGCACCTATTCCCATGATTCTTAATTTTCTCTCCTCCTTGTTTTCATCTGGCCGCTCTTACCGTTCGGTCAACGTCGTGCGCTCCGCGATTTCGGCGGCTCACACCCCGTCGGGGATCTCCCGGTCGGCAAAGACCCTCTGGTCTGCCGTCTACTCCGCGGTATGCGGCTCCGCCGTCCCCCGGCCCCCAGATACCCTCACCTATGGGATGTGGGACTGGTTCTCCGCTTCTTCAGGGATTGGCTTCCGAATGACCGCCTCTCCCTACGCCAACTATCCGCTAAGTGCGCTTTCCTCCTCTGCCTCGTATCTTTCCGACGGGTTTCGGACGTTCGGGCCTTCGACGTGGACGCTTTCGAAGTGGCCCCTGAAGGGGTCACGTTTCACATTTCCCGTCGCACTAAGTCGGGTTCGACCTCGGTCTTTTACCCATTTTTTCCCGACGACCCGCAGCTTTGTGTCGTGTCCACCCTCCGCAGGTATGTTTCGGTTACCTCCTCGCTCCGGTCCTCTACGTCGGGCCAACTCTTAGTCTCCTACGTGCGCCCTCACGCCCCAGTCTCGGTTACCACCTTGGCCCGATGGATCCGCTGGATCCTTTCCCTCGCAGGTATAGACCCCGCATTCGGCGCCCACTCCGTTCGCGGAGCGGCGGCGTCATCAGCCTTCCTGGCAGGGGCGTCCCTGTCGGATATCCTCCGAACGGCGGACTGGTCTAGGGAATCCACTTTCCGTACATTTTACTTTCGCACTCCCCCTTCTGCTGGGATGTCTCTTCTTCAGCGTTAAAACTGCAAAATAGGAAGCCTCCTGTCATGTTATAAAATTGAAGATTATGCTAGCTTTAGTGTACTAATAATCTTAATTTTAATAAGGACAGGAGGCGAGTATTTTCCCTCCCTTTTGTTCCCTACCCTGACTCCTCGGGGGAGTGGATCTTAAGGTGATGGATTTTGGGATTCGTGTTAGTAGTTACTCTACCTTCTGTATATATTCGGTATCCCTTCCATCTCTATCCCGGTGTTTCCACTTAGACGGACAGTTTAGTTGTACAACATGCTTACACCTAACACACACTTAGCCTATGGCCAGCTTACTGTCTGTCTGTTCTGTTTTACTTACACCATTCTGTTAAAGCCCACAGGCGTGAACAGTTACGGTTCAGTACCTAACCGATTTTATACTCTCCTTTCAGTGTAACCCTCTTCAGGACCTCCACTGGTCGCTGGTTCGTTAACCTCATGACTCCGTAAGATGGGATGACAGCTTCGTTTGGTCTTTCCTCCTATCTCGTTACCAGGAGTCTCCTCAAGTTCCGCTCGCCAGAGACCGCAGTTACTGTTTCGTTGAGTTTCTGGATGTTTGAGCTCTATCTGGACTTGGATGTCGCTTTAAGAAAGAGGAAGTGTACAGGCAGCATGACCCTTATATACTATGCTGCTCAGTGATTTATTTGTTACTCTTTACGTTTTTCTTTACTGCTGTGGAGTTTAGTAAAGAGAGTTAATGCAAAATACTCGCCTCCTGTCCTTATTAAAATTAAGATTATTAGTACACTAAAGCTAGCATAATCTTCAATTTTTCAAGATGATCTGCAAATTCTGTTATGTTTTTGAACTGCACCAATTTGTTGATCCTCCTGGAGATCTGCCTATCTCACCTTACCTTTTTGTTGATCTTCCTGGAGATCAATTTCAGACCTAAAGAACATATCTCCTAAAATAATTATATCATACACATTCTTTTTTGCTATTGTTACTCTTTCTTTTTACTAACTTGCACATCAAATATATTTAATACATATATTTAATTAGTTACAGAGTACAGACTTGGTGATCTCTCTTCTCGTATCGATACATTGTTCTTTGCCTCTCATCTACGTATACGCCATCTTCTACTTATTGTAAGATTGCTCCAGCTGATTTCCCATTTGTTCATTTAATTTTTTTTTTTTTATCTTTTTGTTGATCCTCATGGAGATCTGCGTATCTCACCTTTCCTTTTTGTTGATCCTCCTGGAGATCTGCGTATCTCACCTTTCCTTTTTGTTGATCCTCCTGGAGATCTGCGTATCTCACATTTTCTTTTTGTTGATCCTCCTGGAGATCTGCATATCTCATCTTTCCTTTTTGTAGATTTTCCTGAAGATCTGTATATCTCACCTTACCTATTGGTTGATCCTCCTGGAGATCTGTGGATCTCACCTTACCTTTTTGTTGATCCTCCTGGAGATCTGCGTATCTCACCTTACCTTTTTGTTGATCCTCCTGGAGGTCTGCGTATCTCACCTTACCTTTTTGTTGATCCTCCTGGAGATCTGCGTATCTCACCTTACCTTTTTGTTGATCCTCCTGGAGGTCTGCGTATCTCACCTTACCTTTTTGTTGATCCTCCTGGAGATCTGCGTATCTCACCTTACCTTTTTGATGATCCTCCTGGAGATCTGCGTATCTCACCTTACCTTTTTGTGATTACCTGTTGTTATCGGCATCAAAATGTACCAATTTGTTGCTACTAAAAAAATATGACAAAATTATTAAAGAGAAATTTACACATAAAATGCATTTTTTGGGGGGGTTGGAGACACTCATAAATAAAAAATAATGGATACTATCCAACACATATAATCTGTTTTGCAGTGACCCAACAATTGCCCACAGCGAAGTCTTAACGGCTTAGTTCGAAAGAATGCTTCTTACATCAGGTCACGCGTACATGGGAAAGGGTCAATTCAGATCAGGCTGCTGATTTACAATACTGCACTGTAAGAAAACAGAATAGTGAGTGCTGATGCCAAACCTACCAGGTTTTTATCAAATTGTCGACCTGGCATAAGAAGTTTCCTTTGTTTAAATTTTTTGCTTCCCAACCTCCCTGCCAACATGTCTACACTCACTTTACAATAATTAAATATTTTTATTAGGTATTCTTTCACTTCATGTGTAACGAACATATGTCAAATGAAGTACCGGCTAAGGAAAAAAAAAAACATTTTTGGCGCATTGTTCTTGTGACAGTTTATTGGCAGTTAGATTGAATTTGAGATCAATTATCCATAAAGAACCGTTTATTAACAGGAACACAGTAACATTTTTAATTTCCTGTTCATTGCTGTTAATGCAAATGTAGATTTTTTTTATTAAATAAAATATATATCAAATATATTGATGAGACATGAGGTTGGCTGTACTATTTACTTACACAGATATAGCTAATATATTGCGATTTAGTCCAGTTCGCAAATTATCGCATTAGTGAAAGCAATGTGTTCAAAATGAGTATAGTGAGAGATTTGACATAGATTTCACAGCCAGCGTGTATAGTCTCTCCAAGATATCCAAGGCATTTTAAAACCACACATCACACTACTATTGTTTCTTCTTTTCACAGATAGCTGATATAATTTTGAGTAAATCTCACCTGCAATCCTTCCTCGCATGCAAAAAACTAAATTGAAAATACATAAACATAAATAAATTAGAGTTTGTATGTAATTTCATTTTTGCAAACTTTGACATGATGCACGACTCAAAACAAAAACTTGACAAAATAAAACAAAAAAAAAGTAATGTAATTATACAAAATACAGATAAAGGAACAATGCACACACACAAAAAGAAACAAACAAACAAACAAACAAAACGAGTTTTACAAGATTACTTAAAATCACTTATTTTAGCAAACAAATGGAATTAATGGGATTATAGCCAGAAATATGAGAAAAATCAACTTGGCTTATTTTTTTCTATTCTATTCTATTCTGTTTCTGAGAGCATCATTGTTATTTATTAATTGTTATTATCACATATAGAAACTGGAAATAATTTCGGAAAATCACCACTATTTTTTTTTTTTTTTTTTAATATGAAGCTATTTGCAAATCATTTGGAAAGCTATTTGGAAACCATAATGTTTAAAAAATATATTAGTCATTCCTGCTGTAAAATTCAATAAACTCGTTAAAGGGACACTCCAGGCACCCAGACCACTTTTGCCCATTGGAGTGGTCTGGGTGCCAACTCCCACTACCCTTACCCTGCAACTGTAATTATTGCAGTTTTCTATAAACTGCAATAATTACTACCTTGCAGGGTTAACTCCACCTCCAGTGGCTGTCTACTAGACAGCCACTAGAGGGCTCTTCCTGGATTATAGCACAGAAAACCTGTGCTAGAGCATCGCTGGACGTTCTCACGCTGTGTGAGGACCTCCAGCGTCGCTCATTTCCCCATAGGAAACCATTGAAAAGCATTTTCAATGCTTTCCTAAGGGGAGCTCTAATGCGCATGCGCATTAGGTCTCCCCGGCCGGTGGGCGGGATCAGTCTCTCCTGCCGGCCGACGTAATCACTGGGAGGAACGGCGGTGGAGGAAGAAGCAGTGACGTGGGATTGGGGGGTGGGAGGGAGAGGGAATCTGCAGTGCCAGGAAAACGGTTTGTTTTCCCGGCACTGGAGTTTCCCTTTAAACAGTGTTTTACCAAAAGTAAATGTTTCTAGTGCTTCTTTTATGGACATTCAACTCAATTTTGCATGGCAATAAAGAGTGTGTTGCACAGGAGTTGTCACCAAAGGATTACTTGCTAGTTTAGTCTTTGTATTCCATTCATATTTTAGGACGCTATTTGGCAAATAGCAATGTAAGATCATTACCTATTTAATAAAGTTTTTGGACTTTTGGCCAGTTTCACGTTCATTTTTTAATGAGATCATAATCTAAATAAAGTCACAAAAATGTTTCTTTGTTTTGCTATTGAATTAGAAATCATTATCAATTTAAAACCAGACTTTACTTCAGATGTTATTGTTACTCTCACAATCCGGAGAACAATTCTCAGACATCATAATGTTAACAACAAATAAAATGACTGCATCTTGTAAAGATCGGTCTTGCCGGTTTGACCCCTTTTATAGTGCAGGGGAGCGGATAACTGGTGACATTGGTGTCATTAACCTTCTGTGTTCCAAATTAACATTGTATCTATCTTTAAAGGATCACTATAGGGTCAGGAACACAAACATGTATTCCTGACCCTATAGTTTTAAAACCACCATATAGCCACCCTGAGCCCTCATGCCTCCCTAAATATAGAAATCTTACTGTATTTAAGCCTAAAGCTATAACTCTGCATGCTGTTAGACTCAGAAAAAAACAAGCAGTCTGCTGACATCATCAGAAGTGGTAGCCTGATCCAATCACAATGCTTCCCCATAGGATTGGCTGAGACTGACAAAGAGGCAGATCAGGGGCAGAGCCAGCATGATTCAAACACAGCCCTGGCCAATCAACATCTCCTCATAGAGATGAATTGAATCAATTAATCTCTGTGAGGAAAGTTCAGTGTCTGCATGCAGAGGGAGGAGATACTGAATGTTTGGATGCATTTTAGGCAGCCATGACCCAGGAAGGATCTCTAACAGCCATCTGAGGAGTGGCCAGTGAAGTTATCACTAGGCTGTAATGTAAACACTGCATGTTCTTTGAAAAGACAGTGTTTACAGCAAAAAGCCTGAAGGTAATGATTCTACTCACCAGAACATATCCAATAAGCTGTAGTTGTTCTGGTGAATATAGTGTCCCTTTAAGCATATTCAGATTGGTAATTTTGAATATGCTGAATGCATGTTTGTTTGTTGTTTGTTGTATCTGTTGGCCATATGATTTTGTCATTACATTGCATTTTTGAGGTTTGTTTGTTTTAAATGATTAATGAGGAATCATTTAATGTTGCTTTGAGACATCATTAACTCAAGGGAGAGGTGTGTTGTAATGTTCTGCTCGTAAAGATTTTGGTGTTTTGGTTAATTTTTAGTAAAGAATATTCACGTCATTTTTTATGTTGAATTCCCTGAGTGTTCATAATGGTTCCATTCATGTGAGGGTAACTCTTCTTTTAGAAAAGTGATCTATGAATCTTACTGTTTAACACAAGGTATAGAGCCCATTTACAGTGAAATTTATCATCTTAAACGTGCTGTTGAAAACTAAGAAATGGTGAGTTTGTGATCTCTTTAACACTTTAATGGCTCATCGGCAGCTGTTAACTAGGTAAATATGAAATGATAGATTGTAATGTACCCTTATGTTATTTTCTACATTTGGAAGAGTGTGGTATCAAGATAAACGTTGTTTCCTGAAATTGTAAATTGCATTTTTTTTCCTTTTCCACCATTTTAACTAACTGTATTATTATGTATGAATGCCTTCATTACCAAACTGCAATAAAAGACTAAAAACCAAGAATAACACACCAAAAGCATACAACCAACGGCACACAAGGTCTAATGCCGTGGACTGAATGACATGGGTAGCAAGAGAACCTTCCTCTAGCTCTTCTCTTGTCCTCCGTCACAGTGGTACACACCGGGCAGGTGTTCTGTTCCTCACAGTTTTTGGGAAGTGTGGGACGTACTGATATGGTAATGAAAATTGCAGCAGACAGGAGGTGGCAACCCTGTCTCCAGTCAATATCCAGTCTGCCATACTCATACATTATAACTGATATTGCAGATCCAACAAGTCTTACTGTTATTTTGTGGAAAACTCATTATTGGATTATTATTATTATTATTGGAATACATATTTCTTTTTTATTTTTGATGTCAGAAAGGCATAGATGCGTATGGAAGACAGAGGGTACTTCTCACAGCTGTATCCTTGATCTACTACAGTACTTCACATAATGCTCAACAAAAAGAACATGGCTTTACTTCCTTATCTTGACATATTTCTTTGTGTTGCCTGGTCAGTAATATGTGTCATGTTACTGACATATATATTGACCATGGGTAGGCAACCTTCAGCCCCCCAGGTGATGCGGACTACATTTCCCCTGATGCTTTGTCTGCATTAGGACTTGAAGAGCATTATGGGAGATGTAGTCCAAAACATTTAGAATGCCCTTATCTAAACTATATTTTCTTCTTTCTCTCGAATACGGAGGATGGGGACAGTTATTCACTAAAGTAAGAATTGTACAGAATTCAAAGTAAGCTTCCAATTTAAAGCGGCAAGGTCATGGCTGAATCCAGTTTTTTTTAATTAACCCAACATCCCGAGTCCACTACATCTAATTGTGCCCCTAGTCCCCCCATATTAACTATTTTTTAATCTTCATTTTGTGACCAGACCTAGGTCCTGGGCGCCGCCATCTTTGTGTTGCAGATGAAGTCCCTGTGGGACATGTCATCTGCCCACACTATATAGCGCTGTGAAATTCCCACGCATGTCCAATTAAACACTTGGGCATTCACTGTTAGTTTTTTCAGTTTTTTACAATGAGGGAGGAACCGCCTTGCAGCTCACTCCTTTTAATATGTAAAAATAGAAGTGGCAGGAAGCAGTGCTCTCGCCACTTCCTAAGCCCCCCATATCCTCCCTCACTCTATGAGGGTCAATATGACCCCCATATTAAAATAAGGGAGATTGAAATCTCCCGAATGCCCCTACTTGCTATGCTGCGAGCCTGTGACTGCTCACTATTGTAAAAACAACAACCGGATGGGGGCACTAAAAGACAATGGTGAAGAACCTATTGTCCCCCTTTGGCCCCCACCTGCCGCCTAAATGAAAATGAGGAGGACCTACTGTCCACCACCCCAGCCCCCACCCATGAGCGGCAGGTGGGGGCCCTGAATGAAAATGAGGGGGACCTACTGTCCACCCCCACGGCCCTCACCCAGGAGCGGTGGGTGGGGGCCCTAAATGAAAATGGGGGGTCCAATAGGTCCCCCTATTGTCTTTTAAGGCCTCCACCCGCTGCTCATGGGTGGGTCCGAGGGGGAGGAAAAGAGTTGTCTCCCCCATTTTCATTTAGGGCCCCCATCTGCCGCTCATGGGTGGGGGCCAGGGGGAGGACAATAGGTCCCTCATTGTCCTTTAGGGCCCCCTCCCGCCACCTCACATGGGTGGGGGCCATGGGGGACCCTATGTCCCCCATCTAGTTCAATAGCCCCCACTCACGGGGCACAGTGTCCCCCCCGCTAGTTAATAGATGCCCCATCATGGGCCATTTATTGGGGGGGGTGCTTTATTTTTATTTTATTTTTACAACAATGAACAGCCACAGGCTGCTCAATGTTTAGTAGTCATGCCCCTACTTGTGGCATAGCTAGTAGGGGCAGATTAATTACTAATACTAAGTAATTTTTACTTAGTATCAATAAAGTTGTCTGAAAGACCAATCTTAGTCTTTCAGCTTTTTGATAGATAGCTCCCTGATACCGTGGGAATTAGGAATCTATCTACTAAGCGGCTGCAAGATGCAGCTGCGGCACGGTTTGGATCGGAATTTGTTAGTTTCGCCGGCGTTCTGTCTAAATGACAGGACTTTCGGGAATAATAAAAGCAGGCATAGCAAGATCATGGAGGAAAGGGTGAGTATTGTAAGAAAATTTCTCTGACCCACTCGAGCTGTCAAGTGCCTACTTTGTCTTATGTTGTAAAGAAAACTAGATTAGATAGGAAAAAAGAAGAACAGATCCTGAGAGAGGGGGAGAAGAGGAAGAGATTAGGGAAAGGTTTGGCATGACAGTGCCGCTTAAGGCCAAAATAGGTAAAGTGGAAGCGTAGCTGAATTTTTCCAGCTTGGCAAGTTTTGCCTACAATTTCAAATTTAATTTGAACTCATTTTGAATTCCTGTCAATTCTTCTTTTAGTGAATAGCCCTGTCAGTATATAATCAAAGAACAAGTATGTCCGGCTTAATGTTCTAACACTGGAATGATCACATGGTGATTCAAGTGATGTGATTCTTTTGGCCATGCCAAGTACATGAATATAGCAGATAAGTTGCTGAGTACATACTTAAGCTGTAAGTTTAACTCCTTAAGGACACATGGCGGAAATATTCCGTCATGATTCCCTTTTATTCCAGAAGTTGTGTAATTCAGGGGTTAAAGCAATCATGTTTCAATATAGTTATTTATTGCTTATATAGGCTCCAAATGATTTCAGTTCAGAGCAGGTCTATTTATGGATACACAGAACGGCCAACATAGTCATTGTATTTCAGTTATATTGGCTTTCGGTTTAGATTTTAAGTGTATTCCATTAAAATAGATAGTTTTGCCAAAAAATTATGGAAACCTAACTCTTCAGCCAAACCTTAAAACGGTGTGATAAAATGCAAAAATAAAAGCAGAAACCTTGGCAGTGATAACATGATAACCAAAAACACGGGTGTGATTAATGGAAGAAATTTAACTCTTTAATGAATTTAATGTATAACTCAATGTTTACTTTAAAATACCCTCTGAATAATATATATTTAAAAGTTTTAAATATTTCATTGGTTAACTAGAAATTATTGCAATGTTTGTACCTACAAATGATGCCTATTTCAACTATGTATGATAATAAAAATGTGCAGTATTGTAATAATTTTAATTCATAATTTGCACCAGAAAATATCTGGTTGTAATGTTTAGATCTAATTATATTATGTATATATTAGATGATATTAATATGAAGTTTTGTTATATGTATTACTGGACAGTTTCAGTTATGAGCTTTGGGTCTGAGGATCAAACTACTGAAAAGTTCATTATTAATGCTAATTAGGTTTAGGGTTAGATATTGTGGCGGACCGCCGGCGCCTGGCACCCCGGCTGGATGCCTCGGCCAATCAATGCTTCCCAGTGCTCAATGAGTACTTCCAAGCATTCCACCAGACACCATAACACCGTAAAACCCCACAACCAGCGTTAGAGCTTGGTTGGGGTCTCGCTGTCCTCCAACCACACTGGACCCAAAACCAGGATCCAGCTTCCAGTGGGTAGACCTCTCCTAGTATAATGGATATAGCAATCCCCAGAGTGAATATAACTGTTCCCTCCACACATGAGACGAGGCTCTATGTTGAGGGTGAAGAGGAAATCCTTTAATGGCAGCCACAGCTGGCCTTACATGCAGGTCCCCTTGCAAGGGGTTTAAAACAACATATTCCAGGGGCATTTCACTGGACCTGAGAGGGGACTATGACAAGGTGCACACTTTAATTACATTGGCTCTCAGGTCCAGGACACTCGCACACAAAACAGGTTAATCCATAATTGAGTCAGGAACTGTACTAAATTTAATTATCTCCAGGAACAGAAAACATACATTTTAACAACATCACGAAAGTACCCCAAAACACATGAAAACCCCACAAAAGTCTCATCCCCTGGTAGCCCCGATCTGGGAGACCAACATAACCAAAAATCACCCAGATCGGTTTAGGGGTTCGGGATTTCCATGGAAGTCATAATTTTGACCAACCGTGCACATGCTCGTATGCCCAAAACAGTTCCAGGGAATCAGGGCTAATGGTCGGTCTCTCTTTTTGGAGTACAAGAGTGCATAAATCACATTAACTGAGCCTTTTAAAGTGCATTGGGCAAGGTATATTGCAGGGCCCATAGTCCTGAGACAGGAGGCTGGCAAGCAGGCTTCTCCAGGAGCCTGTGGCGAGGTTCTGTTTGCCTAGATATCTTAGGGTTACAAAAGGTTATAAATAACATATAACTTTGATACTGGTCTGTATGGTGACACAGACAGCTAAAATAATTGATGGGAAATCAGAGTGAATTCAAAGTAATTTTCAAAACATTCTAAATACAGGTTCTTATCCTATCCTTAAATACCCACTATACCTATAAATCCACATGCCCTAAAAAACAAATGTCCTATATCTAGGAAGAGTTTGTTGCATATTTTTGTCACTTTGAAACCACTCTGAATTCCTGAAAATTCTCATTTTGGTGAATAACCCTTACATTATAGGCACGTTTATTGGAACATGGGGAACACAGCAACATTTTGACAGGCTTGAGAAAGACCTTTACCTATGCACATTGGTCTCCCAATATGTATACATTAACATAATCCAATTCAAACAACATTTACTTAAGTTCTGGTGTATTTAAAATGAATGCTTTGCAGCTACTTACTTTAGTAATGCAATTCAACTTGGTTGCAGTGATAGAAAAAATGTGGCATACTTAGTATTTATTGGGTGTTTTTTAACCATTGTCTGTTCATTTCAGTATAAATAACTTCAAACATTTATCCCGCTGGCTGATAACTCACTCAGTCCCATCGCACAATTAACATTTGCATCTTAAACTAATACAAAAAAAAAAAAAAACAGACTGCATTTCCATTTTTTGCCATTTTTCTGCCATATTATTATTATTTATTATTTATTTTTATGATTGCAGTGCAACAGCTTTCAAAAATATGGTCAATAAAATATACAATGTCCTCTACAATTAATCTGACTCTAAAACATTCAATAAAAAATGGTAAAAAGGCAAGATTTGGCAACAGCAAAAGGGGAAATCTGCCATTGGGGCTACAGCCAGAAAAACATTTCTTGACACTTTAAGAGTCCATGTGCTTTGAATTAAGCTATAAAACACAAAATGTAAAAAAAAAGAAAACACTTGCGTGTTCTATATTGGAAAGATACCTGCAAAATCGGCTCTAAGTTTAGACCAGAGATTTTAAATGTGATTATTATATGACTATAGTGAGTGCCCTTCATTCACACTCAGTTATGTAAAAGATGCTATTAAGTTCAATTACATCTGCTTCAAGTTTGTTATATTTTGTACTGAATTCTGATCTCACTGCCATACTTGTAGGATTTTGACCTCATTACCATTCCTATAGTACTGTCAAGCCTTTCTTTCATAATTTTAAGCTATTGAATTTTGATAAACGTTTGGATGCAAAGAAGAGGCTCAAATGTTTCATTAAAAGTCAAACAAATCATTATGTTAGGCATTTTAACCAATAAATCAATGTTATATCTACCTATGCTCGAAGAGTGAGATTATGAAGTCTTCTCTCCTTGGTGCTGACTGAGGACAAGGTTGGGTAAGGTTGTCACAGGCAATCAATCAACCAACCACAAACATGTTTTAGATATTTTAAGCTGTAGAAAAAAAAAAGTTCAAGTTTAGAGATCAATTCAGAGAACTCAATGTGATGTCTGTTGGCTCCTTGGATTGCATCCTTTATGCCAAAAAACCCTAAATCTCCTGCTAAGGTTTTGCAGAAGAAATCGAGGTTTTTCGCAGATTTGAAAACATGTTCAAGGCTAAATGTTGGAATGGCATTTCATGTATTTCACAATAGTGTAACCTCTTGTATGAGACAAATCAAAACAAAATAAAGACGCTGGAAAAATAATTTGCTTGAATTTGTGCACAATATGCATTGCAGTGTACGAGTCACCGTTAAATTTATATTAATAATTGACTCTTCTTCCAATTTGTTTTTGTTATTTTTATTCCACTGGTAAGTTATAGCTCTGGATTTAATACACATTTACATTGTAACAAACTATCCATTTTGTAGATTAGAGGTATAATTAGAAACGCATACAATGACATAGCATTTAGTGGACATTAAATTCTGAAGTAAGTCTTCACATTAAAGGGACAGAAACTTATTAAGCCACAAACAGAGTCAGTGAAATGTCCCCCATGGTTATTAATTAATAGCACCCACTCACCATCTTTGGGTGGGAGCAAGGGGGACTGTAGTATGCCCCTCTATGTTTTTTACAGAGCTCCACCAGCAGGGCATGAGTGAGCACAGGGTGCTGGACAGTGACCTCTCCACTACCTGCCAATGACTTTAACCTCCCACCCAGAGGTCCAGGTATCAGATCAAAGAGACATCATTTTAAATCTCTATGCCTTTGTGTCTCATAAAACATTTTTTTTAGACTTGTGCATTCTGAAAAAAAAAAGTTTGGACCAAACAACTTTGTAAGAAATTAAAATAAAATAATTTGCGACTGCCAAATTTTGGCCAAATGGATGGTCAGCTCGGCAGAATTTCATTTACTTAAAAAGATTTGTAAAACGATGACCTAAAATACTAAAAATCTTACAATCAGTTTACTGCAAATATATATACATAATGGAAATATTGCATAGTGTATTTTCCCATCATTTGGTTCCCTGATCAAATGAGAAAAAGTAGCCAACAGGGGGAAAAAGATAAGGAGCAGTGAGCAGAATCTATATTTATGTATTATATATGATATATATAAATATAGATTAAAAAAAAAACATTTTGCTGGTCCTCCTTATTCCCCTCTATTGGTCACTTCTATTGATATGTGAATATCAATAGAATAGTCAATATAGTTATCCATTCTTTCCCTATCAATCATGTCCTTTTTTGGCACAAATTCAGACTTATGACTCAAATCAAACATGCTCGTCCATTGCACATTTCACTTTGAAGTTCGGGAATTTTAATGATCACCTAATCTGCCCAAATTCAGATGAATTGCAGTTCGTAACTAAACAAATCTCCAAGTCTATTATTTTTCATGCATGTTGGTGAGGTGTGTAATAAATAGATTTTCCATAAATATACATTTAACTTGAAACTAATATGAATCTTGTCCCCAGTGTCCAATTAACAAACGGCTATACAATTGTTGATTATTCTTCATTTCAAGGCATTATCAACCGACATGTTTATCATTCCCCATTACCCTAACGTGATATTTATTATCACTATCAAAAAACAATTGTATGTTATTATATAGTAATCATAGATAAGAATTTGAACCTGATGGTTTTAATAATGCTTTTGTTAAATGATTTCCATATTTCACATGGCTTAACAAGTAGAATCCCATCTGCCGTTGTCAAAGAGAGCAAGTAGGGGGTTCCGACATTATTAAACATTTTTCCATCTTCTACAAAACATCGTTAATGAGTCTCAACAAATATTCATGTAAAACCAAATCCAAGAAAAGTAGAGAGTGTAAATATTATGTTCTTTTTGTGTTTTGTGTCTGGCAACCAGAACTTTTTTTATTATTTTAAATTGTGGATTGCTTATAAAAGATGAATGAATTAACCCATCACTTTAGTTGATTAGTTTCATGCAGTAGGGATCAAAGAAGCATTAATGCATTGTTGGTTCACTTCAAGGTGCTGTTATATTTTTATATGCACTGGTCACCCACAACAATAACACTATCTGCCTGATATCACCTATGCCCCCCTTGTGCTGCCAAAACAGCTCTGATGCATCGAGGCATGGACTCCACAAGACTTTTGAGTGTGTTGTGTTGTATCTGCACCAATACATTAGCAGCAGATCCCTTAAATTCTGCAAGTTGCAAGGTGGGCCCTCCATAGATCAGATTTGTTGTTCCAGCACATCCCACTGATGCTCAATCGGATTGATATCTGGCGAATTTGGAGGACAAGGCAACACCTTGAACTCTTTGTCATGTTCCTCAACTATTCCTGAAAAATTGTCTATGGTGTGGCGGGGTGCATTATCATGCTGAAAGAGGCAACTGTCATCAGCGAACACCATTGCCATGAAGGGGTCTACATGGTCTGCAACAATATCTAGATGGTAAATGTCAACGTAACATCCACACGAACGTCAGGACACAAGGTTTCCCAGCAAAACATTGCTCAGAACATAACACTGCCTCTGCCTGCTTGCCTTGTTCACATAGTGCATCCCGCTGCCATCTCTTCCCCAGGGAAACAGCGCACACGGCCATCCATCTGCTCTAAAAGAAAACATGATTCATAAGACCAGGCAACCTTTTTCCACTGCTCAGTGGTCCAGTTGAAGGTGGTGGTCAGGGGTCATCATGGGCACTATGACTGGTCAGTGGCTATGCAGACCCATGCACCGCAAACTGTGATGCATTGTGTGTTCTGACAACTTTCTATCATGGCCACCATTAAGTTTTTCAGCAATTCTAGCTACAGTATCTCTTCTGTGTGATTGAACCAGACAGGCTAGCCCTCGCTCCCCATGTGTATTAGTGAAATAATTTATGCAACAATAACTGAAATGAATCATTTGCTATTTTAGCATATCACTATAGTTATGTAATAACACATACTGTAGAAATATGTATAAGTACATATACATCTTATTATGCTATTAATAACTTTTACATACTGAGTGTAAATTTAGAGTATACACTCGTGCTTTTGGCCATTTATCAATATTTATTTAAGAGAGGCTATAAAACCAAAAACAATACAGATGCAATCAATATAAGTTAGCATATGTTGTTATCAAACTTTTCATTGATTGAATGGAAATTAAACTAAATTAACGTAGTGAAAAAGGCAAAAACATGTGATACAAGTTACCACTCCTCTCAAACACAGAGAGAAAGAAAGAGAGGGAGGAGGTGTATAGTGCAGAGTGGAAAATACAAAAAGTGAGAAAAGGGACTATAGAAGGACTTATTCAGGATATGCCCCCCAGAATGACTGCTGTGGGACGGGAATTAGATTTCCAGGAAATGGTTGGGGGGAGCAGCTGAGTTGACCAACAGCCTAAACTGGGTTTGCGTGGATTTTGAAATGTGCTAGGAGGATTCCATTATTGGCGAGGAGTAGAATGTGGCTTGACTCCCTGCATTAGAAGACTTGACTTCATTGGCATACAGTTGGCTGTCAATATTTACCCCTTTATTATGATTAGTGAGGCTTGAGGGCCCAAAACCTTGATGCCGATTCACCGGTGCATGGAAGTTGCACCATTGCATACTGGGAACATCCCACAAGACTTGCCTGCTCTTACCCAATTGTCTAGCCATCACTATTTGACCATTATCAAAGTCACTGATCTTTTAGAGATATATAAGTCTTAACACTTTTTTAATTTTCTTTGAAAACGTTATGCTATTTTAGATACATTGACTTTCAGAGATGGAAATAATTTTTTTCTGGGTAAAGCTACAGTTCGTGGAAAATAAAATTCTTCCAAGCAAAATGATTCACAGTAAGAAAAACGTCTATTGCATAACGAGTTGACGAATTCCATGAATTGATACATTTTACTACATTAAAAACAAATTTGTTTTTATTTTAGGATTGTATTGTAGTGCTTGTGTGACATTAAGAAGGAAACATCACACTACACAAATCAACCACACACATACAAATGGATTAAACCGGTCCCATGCTAACTTTTCAGAACCTGTTGTAAACAATGTGAGATAAGAGGGTTTTTTAAAAGAGAAATATTATTTTTATTTATATTAAAATATTAATGAATGACTAAAAAATATGAATGTTTCTATGTATTGCTCAACAGTAACCTATGTAATAAATTACAAATGTTTCCTAAATCATTAAAGAATGAAAACTTGTGAAAGGGACACTCCAAGCACTATAACCACTACAGCTCACTGTAGTGGTTTTGATGCCATGAATGTCCTGGCCCCCCATTAAAAGTAGTCAAATCATTTTAGAATGTTGGGTCCGCTTGGTTTCGGTGGTCCTTTAACAGTCAACCTGTAAAAGAAAGGGAATAGTTGCTGCAGTCAATAGGAAAGAAATAGAACAAACCTATTGACTGTAATAACACTGGCACTATTATAAACTGCTTCAGTGGTGGTGGTGCAAGGGATTATTATTTACTTTCATTGCATCAAGAGTTTAAAGAGTTTGCTATTGTAATGGATGCCTACTCTCATATCTTCCAGTTACGATTTGGAGAAGGCTCCCTGCATGCCAACATATTTATTCATTTGATTTTAATATAGTTGGTACCAAGGCAAAAGTCATGACTAGTAATGTGGTGAGAAATAATGAGATATTAGCATAACCGCTGACACAAATGAGGAATTATCAGCACTATTTGTTTAAGAAGAATAAGGGGGATAATGTATACAGGGGGAATAGGTCACTAGAAATATATAATTTGGGTCTTGGCACCAGGAACAGATGTATCCACTGGTAGCCTCTCCCTTTCCCCCTTAATTAAAAATATAAAATCCAAGTACCATAGCATTTACAGCATATGGTAGGTGTTAGTTGCTAGAAATTATGAGTGCAGTTCCTGTTTCCCACCTAACATATCCCCACTTGTGTCTTCCACACCAGGACTCCCTCTTCAGATCTTCGAACTTTTGTCTCCCTGTCTATTTGTACTTCTCCCCTTTTGAGTGCTCCACCCAACATTTGACTGTCTCATCTATCTTCTCCACTGTTGTCAGTCTCTCTTACTTTTGTCTGTTTAGCACAATCCCGCTATCCCTTGTGGGTCTTTCTCCATCCCCACCTATTGTGTTTCTCTCCACCTACCAAACCTCCTATAGAGTCTCTCCATCTCAAGCCCATGTTATCTAATACTCACTAGCCCTTTGTCTGTTTTTCTACTACCTACTTGTACAAGGCATGGGGCATGATAAAGTAGGACCATGGCGGAGGCCAAGCATGTTTCTTTGTTCAATCTCCGTAGGTCTGAGCAAGCCACATGCAATCTGAGTGGGTCGAGAGGTGGGATATGACTAAAGTCATGCTCCTGTCTTCTCCACTCATACAGCACTGACCTTCATTGACACGCAAGAGGAATGTGCTCAGTCTGTTTAATTACAAATTGATACAATCCAGTATAAGTAATATAATTGAATAAATTAACCACAATTAAAGCAATACAATTATGATTTTTTTAAATTTCTCTTCAGTGGGGTTTGCTGTGGCTCACGTGGTTATCATACTTTTGGTAACCACAATGCTCCATTATTGCTTTCCTTTATTTTCCATATTAAGTTCTTGTGTTTCGTAGTGCGGCTTAATACACATAACCCAAAAATAAAATTATCTTATGATTTTATTTTTAAAACTGGGCTACTCTATCATAGAGGTAGAGAAAGCAATATAGTATAAAACGGCAATTAAATCACAGTATTCGATCCAAGTTACCATGCAGGTATTTATATAATCTTTAGCTTAATTTTACATGCATACACACGAATGTTCACGGACTCCCTGGTGTATTGTATATACTGCCTTACCTCCTGCGCTACTTAGAATCATGTAATAAATAAACATATTATAACTAAACAATTAAGAAGAATGCTTAAGAATTTGGAGTTTCCTTCCATTTCCTGTATCCATTGCAATTGAATATTTGCTAAATTATTTTCAAATGTTTTGGCAAAGCTCTATAAAAATCGTGTGTGGCCAGACCACTAGTTGTAAAGAATGCTTATAATGATCATTGGAATGGAAACTTTTCCAGAAAGTCTATTCGGCTTATCAAATGTGATCTCTGTCAGTTGTAGCCACAAACTGCATTTTAGTAGCATAGTTTATGCATCGACTTTTTGCAGAGTGAAGGTTGTGTAGTTTACAGATTTATTTAAACACACAGCTTATTTTACATGAATGCATTCGTTTTAGGTGTACTTGTGTTTTCATTACTTGCAGTTAAATTGTAGTTATATTTATATATATATATATATATATATATATATATATATATATATATATGAGTTTAAATAACTGGGGTTTATTCACTAAACCATGAATTGTCAGGAGTTCTCTTGAGAATTGATATGATTTAGGTCAATATATATATATACATCTATATATATGTTTAAATAACTTACATAGGTATATCTTTAATAATAAAACCTAATTCACAAAGTGGTTTTTTTTTAAGTTCTTTATTATAACCTAAACCTTTTGCAAAAATTGTGGATCCTCAGAAATATATATTTTTCTCATCTGGAGGGTCTTGGGAACCCAGAATCCTGCAACTTCTTTATTTAGCTATTTTTCCATTTTCTATACCAAGGGTTGGCAACTTTTTTAGTAGTGCTGTGCCAAAACAAGTTTTTATAGACTGTTCGTGTGTTGATCCTCTTTTGTAAGATAGAGGTGTGTATGTTGCAGTACTTTGTGTTATTTATGTGTGCTGCAGTTGCTTTGTAGTGTTTTATTTGTGCATATGAGGCCTGTCATATTGTACAGTATACGTTCATGAGTAGCTTGTGGTATTGTGTATATCTATGAATGTGGGCTGCTTGTGTGGGTGGCTTCCCTGGGGTTTAGTGAGGACTGGGCTGCCCAGATACAGGTCAAGGGCAGGAGCTGAAGTTATCTGAGACTACTTCCTGTAAGTGCTGCAATGCGGGAAATTGAGGGTTGTCCCTCACCACTCAGTCTGCACTAAGGACTTCTGATAGGCCAAAGCCTGTTTGGCTCTGGCAGCAGTAAGTGCCGTGCAAAGGCACCTCGAGTGCCATGCATGGCACATGTGCCGTAGGTTGCTGACCTCTGTTCTGTAGGCTTGTGTGGCATTATATACATGGTTAAAGGAATGTCTTGACACCCCACTTCTTTATAAGTAGACAAACTGTTGTAGAATGGTTTCACATCTTACCTGGGGCTTCCTAGAAACCTCTCCTTGCCTCCACTACTAATGCCAGACAGCTGGAAGTCCCTAAGCAAGAATTAACATTAGCTCTTGTGAGTTAAGCCCTACAGGGTATCAGCTGATTGGATTTCATCCAATGAGCTAAGCCATGCCAAGTTTTATAGCAATCTGTAGTGGTTATGGTGTTTGGAGTGTTCTTTTAATTAAACCTAAGCAATATGTACAGTTACAGAATTTGTATTCTTCCCTTACATGTTTACAAACTGCAGAAAGATTTGGGGTGTAAAAATGGAACCAGAATCCCTGATCTTGTAATGCTTCATATGTGGGCCTCCATTTAATATTTTTGGTTAACATTTTTAAGTGATTTCATATTTCTGGATCAGATTTTAAAATATATATTTTTTCAAAATAGTAAATCATTTTAAAAGTTTATACAAAAATATTAAATCATTTGAAAAAAAATGCTAATTCAAAAATATTAAATCAAGGCCAATGTCAGAATAATCAGCCTGTTTGTGCACCATATACATTGATGGATGTATGGATGGATGGTTGGACATTGATGCAGGGATTTGATACGTTCAACAGTAGAAGGAAATGTACAATACATTCTAGATACATGTTATATTTAACTTAATTATATTTTACACTCTGAGAGACTGAATGGTACTATAAGATCACATGTCAATATAAATAGAGGAACGTAGGAAGAGGAATAGGGGTATAGGTATAAATGGATCACTATAGGTGCAAAGAGGAATAAACCTTTTGTATTTGATTAAAGCGGCACTGTCATGCCGAATCCCGTTTTTTTTTTAACCCCCCTCCCGCCTCCACTACATCCAATTGACCCACTAGTCACCCCCAAATACCCCTAAGCCCCCCAGATTACCTCTTTTTAAATCTTTATTTTCTGCCCCGATCTATATTCAGGGCGCCGCCATCTTTGTGTGGGTAGGTGAAGACCCTGTGGGACACGTCATCAGCCCACACTAGATGGCGCTGTGAGATTCCCGCACATGCCCAGTGAAACACCTGGACATGCGGACGGGAATTTCATCTATTCGTTCATTCATCAGACAGACGAATGAGTGAATAGAAATATCAGCCGAACAAACAAACAATATGTATCAGTGTATGTTTGTTCGTGCAGTTTATTACAAGGAGGGAGCTACCGGCACGCAGCTCCCTCCTTGTAATATGTAAAGATAGAAGTGGCAGGGAGCACAAGGGAGATTAAAATCTCCCAAATGCCCCTACTCGCTATACCGCGAGTAGGGGCATGTCTACTAAACAGTGAGCAGCCTGTGGCTGCTCACTGTTGAAAAAAAATTACATAAATTACAATAAGGCGGGTGGGGGCCATGAAGATAATGAGGGGGGGACCTACTGTCCTCCCCCCTGGCCCCCACCCTTACGCGATGGGTGGGGGCCCTTATAAAACAATATGGGGGGGGACCTATTGTCCTCCCCCCAGCCCCCACCCCTGAGCGGTGGGTGGGGGCCCTAAATAAAGATATGGGGGGGACTTCTGTCCCCCCCCTTATTGTTTTATTAGGGCCCCCACCCACCACTCAGGGGTGGGGGCCTGGGGGGGGGAGGACAGTAGGTCCCCCCCCCTTATTGTTTTATTAGGGTCCCCACCCACCGCGCAGGGGTGGGGGCCAGGGGGAGGACAGAAGTTCCCCCCCATATCTTTATTTGAGGCCACCCGCCCCACACATCAGGGCACACGGTGAGCAGCTATAAGCTGCTCACCCACTTACTACACATGCCTACTACATGGTATGGCGGTAGGGGCATATCCACTAATACCTAGAAGTAATGCTGCCCAGTATTGGTAAATGTAACGAAAAAAGACCAATTTGATTAACAGCCTTTTTAGTAGATAACTCCCCTGATACCGTGGGTGGGGAGATTTATCTACTAGCGGCTTCTAGAATGCAGCTTAGCGGCAATAGAATAGGATCGGAGTTTCATTCATTCGAATGAAATTGCGATCCGAATAAAGTGCCGAATTGCGTTCTAAAAGAAACGAACATACTGTTCTCATTCAGTTAGAATGCAATTCGGCAGTTTAGTGTAAAATGACAGGAAGCATCGTGGGAACACAGAGGGAAGGTAAGGATCATGGGAAATTTGCTCTGACCAGCGGAAATGAAGCACACTTTGCTCCTCTGCTGGTCAGAGCTGGTCAAGCGGAGGAATCCTCCAGAAGGCAAAGAGTCCCTACTTTGTCTTATGATTTTAAAGAAAACTAAAGAAGACAGGAAGAAAAGAATAACAGATCCTGAGAGAGGGGGAGAAGAGGAAGAGTTTGAGGAAAGGTAAGTTCGGCATGACAGTGCCGCTTTAATACAATAAAAAGTGCATATTTTTATTTATTTCCATTCCATTTCCATAATCATATCTTTAGTTGGTGTTACACTTGCTCTGAGATACACCTTTCTCGCATACCCATATTTGGGAAACACAGACAAGATTCCCATAAAATGTTAACAATCTCCAACACTATATGTTGGCTTTTCTGTGTGGTTTCTCTGATAACATGTCTGAGCTTCTACCTTAGCAGGCTGGGACTACGCCTGCAAGGTAAGTATTGATCTTCTCTTCCATCCTTCGTGAGTACTCTATCCACCACTCCCCACCTCCATGCATTCAAAGTTACCTTTTTTTCACTTTCCCTTCCTTCTGTCCACCTCCCCCCACTCCCATACATGGCTCAGATAGAACATGTGCACTGTGAGCTGATCAGATCAGTCCAATCAAATGTTTCTCTGTGAGAAGCATTTGATTGGACCATAGAGAGTGAATGAGTAAACTAATGACACAGAATGGAAGAGCAGTGAGGTGAGCTTCTTCCACTGTCGGGTTCCAGGTCAGCTTATGCTTATTTTTTAGTTTTTTGTTTTTTTTTATATAGAAATAAAGTGGGAGGACCAAGTCATTAATTCACTTATTCTAAAAATGTAGACAAATCGTAATTTAAAGCTCTTCAGGTAACTCTTTAACCCCTTAAGGACCACTGACAGTTCAGGAGCGTCATCGGAAAAATACCCTTGAGGACTAGTGACGGTCCTGAACCGTCATAACGGTAATATTTACTTACCTGATTCTCCCGGCGGCAATTGGCATTGTTCCTGATGTGGGGGGACTGCCTGACAGCCCAGACAGCCCCTCTCGGCGAATTAGGCCCAGCAGCCATGTGATCGCTCTAACAGAGCTGTCATATAGCCGCAATAGGCGTTCGAGTATCTGCATGCAGGGGGACTGCCTGTGCTGACAGGCAGTCTACCTGCATGTGTAAAAAAAAAAATTGTGAATGAATAAAAATATAATTATATGTGTGTGTGTGTGTGTATATATATATATATATATATATATATACATATATTATATCTATTTAATATATGCCTATATATATATATATATTTATTGTCATACTAGGTGAATTATATTAATATATATATTATAATACTAGGTGTATTTTTATATTAATATATAATATAAATATACACTCATAAATATATATATAATACAATAACTTAATAATAAGTAAGTAAAAATAAATAAAACACATCAAAATAATAAAATAAAAATGCAAAAAAGCATGTAAACACTGGGTATTTTTAAACTCAGGACAAAATTTTGAATCGATTTAGTAGTTTTTTCATTAGCTTTTGTAGATAAGTAAAAGATTTTTCAAGTAAAAGTAAAAAACAAATGTGGTTTTTTTTTTAATTTTTCACCATATTTATTTTTATTTTTTTTTAATGTAAATTATATGACATGATACAAATAATGGTATGTAAAGAAAGCCCTTCTTGTCCTGAAAAAAAAAAACAATATATAACTTGTATGGGAACAGTAAATGAGAGAGAGGAAAACTACAGCTAAACACAAACACCAAAAAAGTGTTAAAACAGCTCTGGTCGTTAACGTACAACATGGCCAAAACAGTCCGGTCCTGAAGGGGTTAAGTGTTACTCTCTTCTTTTTTTTTTTTTTTTAAACGATGGTGTAGAGAATATTTGGAATTTAAACAAAATAAATTAATAAATAAAGAATAGTCCGGCAATCAATATGGTCTATGGGCCATAAATAAATCAAACAAGGATTCATATCAAGAAAGGAAAAAAAACTATAAAAAAATTGGTTCAACAACTTAAACCATAGAGAAAGACTAAAGAGTCAGATTAAAGTTATGAGAGAGGAGTATTAAAGAAGGGGGAAAAAACCTGAAAGACTACTGAAATAATGGCTGATTTTGAGGACAATGAAAGGAGCAAAATTGCCTGCCATTAGGTACAGAATGTGGCAAGAACCATATAATAATATGGTTTACTAATAAGTAGCTACAAAGTAGCAAGAAATAATTGCCAGGGGTACCAGACCATATTTTGTGGCTCCAAGATGTCATGCAGCCTGACAGTCACATTTTCCATATCATATATGAAGTGTACTTTATTCAAGAAAACCATGAACAGGATAGAATATAACTTCCAATGCTTTGCAATATACCGTCTTGCAGTTGTGCAAAGTTTGTTACAGAGACGTAATATTTAACTGAGTTGAGTCAAAAACATGCGAAAAACAGATACCTCTTCCCTAACAATTCCTGAAACAAAGAGAGGAGTGGTCAGGAAAGATTTGACTATGTTTGACTGCATCAAGGTACCCCTAGCATGAAGCATTTAAAAAAATATGCAGTAATGTATTTTCCTATCTGAAATAGTAATGCCCAGATCATGTTACCATAGAAACTGATATTTCCCTTTCTCCTCTATTTTGTTAGAATGTAACAATCTATAGATATTCAATATGGAATATCTATCCAGTGAGTTGTATTTAAAAAGGCTGTTTTAAGGTTTCATTAAAAGAGCACAGTCTTTCTTTAAGAAGCCTGCAATAAGCATGAGTTAATCTCTGAGTCTTGTCTTTCACAAAAGGCTTCTATTCTCAGGGACTTTCCTTCCAACTGTAGGTTGCTTACTGTAAACAATTTACAATCCTATCACAACTGGAAAAAATCTGGTTCTGTTGCATGTCAGAACAAAAATTAGGGTTATAAAGCAAGGGTGTCATAAGGAGCCCTGGGAGGACAGGTTGTCAATTAGTGAGCATTTTCTCCAGAGAGTATAAGTGAAGACAGTGTTTGGTAAAAACTTAATAAAAGTAGGTGGTGTTCAGAAATCCATGGTAGATCTGACAAGTCAGGATAAGGGACAAATTAATTTTGAATATTTACTCAGCAGTATGTACCTCCAGGTGAGCTTCATCTCAGCATATGAGCAAGATGCAGTGATATAGCATGAGGTCAGGAACCCCCAGTCCTCTCCTTAGCTGTGGGAGCAAAGAATTAGTTGTAGAGACACTTGCCTTCCTCCCAGACCACAGAAAGGTTAGCACAGATCTATATTTTTTTTTTCACATTTGCACTGATCCACTGGAATAGGTTAGGAAAAGGTATAGAATCCTAGGTAGGATTAATTTCACTAAAATGGACTTTCAGGACTCATGCAAAGGTGTGTAGTTGCTCTATGTACTTTCATGAAGAGCTGATACATACTCCAAGATAAAATTTCTTTAGACCTACTGAGAAATTCAATAGAAGATGCCAGTGCCCAAAATCCCATTTCATTAAAGTAACACATGCAATCCATCACATTTAGATATATTTAGTTTGTATTTTGATAATCTGGAGAATAACTATGTGGTACTAAATAAGAAGGGAATATAAAGTCTTGAATTTGAAAGTGATATGAGAAAATCAACTGCAAAGAAACCCACCTTATAAACCACTTATCCTCATGTATACTAGATACATCTGTGCCTTCATTAACTGTTTGGGCTAGAGGGTTTACAAAGTGCAAATAGAAGAGAAGACAAAGGGCATCCCTGTCTGGTACGGTCACAAATGTCTATTGGGAATGAAAAAACTCACATAAATTACACCTGAATAGTTGGGTTTCACTACAAGTTTTGGGTTGCTGATATGAACTTCATTGGAAAACTGAAGTACTACATAATTTTCATACATTGTTGAGTATGCCCAATCTCATGAATTTAGATCTTATCTTCAATTTCAAAAATCAAATAATGTTTGAAAGAGAAGATGCTGTCACAATTACTTACCCTGCTCCCAGGAACCCTCGTGGGGATCTGCAACCTGATCGCTAATCTACCCAGACTTTCAGCAATTCTGATGCCAGAAGCTTCAGCCCCGCCTCTTTTTATAACACACCCCATGTGCTTTGACATCATTATGCAAATGACACAGACTTTTTCCATTTTCATCTAATGTTTTGGGGTGTGGCTTTAAAGCAGAAGTGCTCTTCTATAGTTAGAGCACTTTATCCTTTACTCATTGCCATATTGTGGTTCTTATTATTGGTCCCTGTAGTACTTACTGTGCCCCTCTGTATTATATTTGTTTTTTGACTCAGTTTGTTTATTGACTATTCTGTCCTCTGGTATCCTTTGACTTGGCTTTTGTCTAATGTTCTCCTGTCTTCTGAGTCACTTGTATTTTGTCTCCTGACTATTCTTATTCAGCCACGCTAAGCCCAGCCTTTCTAAGGTCCGGTAATATGTTCCATATTTATCAAAAAAGTTAGACTCTGTGTGTTGGGGTTTATTTAGCATGACAGATGCAATCTCATGCGGCTGCAGATATTCATAAATCACTTGACCTTCTGACTGAACCCCCTTGGTGGTATCTTTATTAGCCTAAATCCATAACTATATAATTACATGGAAATCACAGACATTCTTTTTTGCAGTGTAAGAATACCTGTAGCAGTGAACCCAAAGAAATCCATCAGATATCCACAATGTTCCATATTTTGTCAGTATACTTTAAAATCTCTAAATCAGAAGTCGTGGCATTTCCGAGATTGTGACTCACTCTACCATATAAATGGCTGAACTGCTCTATACACAACTGCTGGCTTCATCCAGTAAGATGCAGACAGGCTTTTAAAAATAATGTCTTCACTGAAATCTATTTGTATACAGTGCTTTACACTAATATTGGCATTCAAGGTAAATATGAGCAAAGAAGGCTGTGAAAACTTGTCTTTATTGTTTAAACTTTTGATCACTGGCTAAAAAAATGCACAAAACACTGTGCTCTCATGAAATTAAACAATTTTAAAAATAACACAGGTTTATTTAAAAAAAAATCTTTGTTAAATATGTGTGGCACAGTTTATCACAGCCTTCTTTGTTCATATTTAGATACAAATATTAGCGCAGGGCATTGTAGAATTAATAGTCACAGTCACCCTTGTTCAGTGCTATTTATTTATTGAATTGGACAGTTTTGAATTATCTAGAGCAGTACCCACGTCCTGGAGTTGTGTTGCAAATGAACAGGAAATTAATTTTTGTATTGGTATTTTGTCCTTAT
>OW240914.1:321429633-321442340 GCA_933207985.1 Pelobates cultripes
AAAAAGCATACCCTTATCCTAACCTAGCTATGCTTTTCCCTATCTTATGAACAGCAGCTACACTTTCCCTCCTCTTACTAAGCATGCAGCTTGAGAATGAATCTAAAATGGATGCTGTCCAGTAGGTGGGAGGGTCTGCTAGGGAGGCTGTGCTGCTAATTGGCTGGAATGTCTCTGCTGACTGTGAGGTACAGGGTCAAAGTTTACTCAATGATGACGAATAGGGGGCGGGTCGAACCGCGCATATGTTCGCCCGCCGTGGCGAACGCGAACATGCTATGTTAGCCAGGAACCGTTCGCCGGCGAACCGTTCGGTACATCACTAGTCACCTGATCTGAACCCCATTGAGAACCTGTGGTCCATCATCAAATGTAGATTTACAAGGAGGAAAACAGTACACCACCTCTCTGAACAGTGTCTAGGAGGCTGTAGTTTGCTGCTGCCGCATAATATTGATGGTGAACAGATCAAAACACTGACAGAATCCATGGATGGCAGGCTTTTGAGTGTCCTTGCAAAGAAAGGTGGCTATATTGGTCACTGATTTGTTTTTGTTTTGTTTTGAATGTCAGAAATGTATATTTGTGAATGTTGAGATGTTATATTGGTTTCACTGGTAATAATAAATAATTGAAATGGGTATATATTTGTTTTTTGTTAAGTTGCCTAATAATTATGCACAGTAATAGTCACCTGCATACACAGATATCCCCCTAACATAGCTAAAACTAAAAACAAACTAAAAACTACTTCCAAAAATATTCAGCTTTGATATTAATGAGTTTTTTGGGTTCATTGAGAACATGGTTGTTGTTCAATAATAAAATGAATTCTCAAAAATACAACTTGCCTAATAATTCTGCACTCCCTGTACAGACATATCGACACACACATGCAGGCACATACACTGAAAGACATTCTGTGTGTGTGTGTGTGTGTGTGTGTGTCAGTATGTCTGTGTATGTGTGTGTGTGTGTGTCAGTATGTCTATCAGCGTATGTGCCTGTGTGTGTGTCAGTATGTCTATCAGTGTATGTAGCTCTGTGTGTCAGTATGTTTGTCATTGTATGTGCCTGTGTGTGTGTCAGTATGTCTATCAGTGTATGTAGCTCTGTGTGTCAGTATGTTTGTCATTGTATGTGCCTGTGTGTGTCAGTAGGTGTTAGTATGTACATCAGTTTATCTGTCTGTGCAACTATATGTGTCTGTGTATCTGTATGTTGTCAGTGTGCGTATCTGTATGTAGACAGTGTGTGTATCTGCATGTGTGCCAACGTGTGTACCTGTGTGTCTGAGCATCTGAGCACCAACATTAAATAGAAATACGCCCCTGCATTCAAACTTCAACATTACATAAAAAACACACCCCTGCATTGAAAAGTCAAAAGTACATATAAACACACTCCTGCATTGAAACATCAAAACTACACATTAAACACCAAAATTATATGTAAACTCACCACTACATTCAAAACCCAACACTACACATAAATGCTTGCTTGCTTGCATTCAAACTCTAACACCCCATACAAACGCATTCACACAAAAATACTCCATAAAAAACATGCTTACATTTAAACACACAAACACAGTGCTAAATACAACCCTGCAAGCATGGGAAATTGGTAGAGCCCCGGCTGTCAAAGCATTGTTGGAGTTGCATGATAGATAGGGTTCTACCTTCTTTCCAACCTTGCAATTGGGGGCCCAAGGAAATTCTTGCACCAGGGCTCTTTCTACTTTAGTTCCGCCACTGCATTGGGGTTGAAGGCGTGATTGCATGCCAGGGACTGGGTCCAGGGGGCCCAAGCAAATGCTTGCCCAGGGCCCAATCAATATTAAAGACGGCCCTGACTGCATCCATTACACACATTCTACATCCAGTATACACACCCCACATTCAGTACACACACTTCATCCTTGCGGACAACCTTGGGGGCGAGCCCTGTGGGTGGACCCAGGGGGTGGACTGGGGGCAGGTCACATGGGCCCAGACCATGAGCTTCTGTCAGGGGCCCGCTATTTTCTGATGGCAGTCCTGTATTGGGGGCAGGCAATATAGAGCTAAGAACAGATTGAAGGCAAGCAGAATACTGTGACATTTACCATACATTTAGTTCTGTTCAGTGTTGTGTAATATATATTATGTTTTTTTACCCAATTAAACTGTCCAGAGAAGAGCATTACAATGCAGTGAGTAAATAAAGCAGATACAGAGTACTGCCCAACCCTCTCACAAGATGCTATTAAAGTGTCACCAGAATAACTACAGCTTATTGCATTTGTTTTGGTGAGTAGAATCATTCCCTTCAGGCTTTTTTGCTGTAAACACTGTGTTTTCAGAGAAAATGCAGTGTTTACATTACAGCCTAATGATAACGTCACCGGCAACTCCTCAAATGGCTACTAAAGCTGCTTCCTCCGGCAGTGCTGCAGAGTAAGCAGCACTGCCATTCAGTATCTCCTCCCACTGCATGCAGACACTGAACTTTCCTCATAGAGATGCATTGATTAAATTCATCTCTATGAGGAGATGCTGATTGGCCAGGGCTGTGTTTGACTTCTGCTGGCTCTGCCCCTGATCTGCCTCCTTGACAGTCTCAGCTAATCCTATGGGGAAGCATTGTGAATGGCATTCTGATTCTAACCCACTATTGAACGTTATATACCCATTACATTGTCTCGCATGTTGGAGGAAAAGTGTAGTATAGTTATTTGCCCCACTGTACCTGGATGAGAGAAGGATACTCTGTTGAACTTTGCCTGGTTACTAAATATTCATACTTTTTTAAAGTGTGTTTTGGATCCTGCACAGCTACCATACTAGAGCTTCCTGAGGCCCCCACTTAATATTGTTTTTATGTGAAATACTACCAATAACTGGTTCACTGGGTTTTGGAGCCAGCAATATCTATTTTTATATAATTTACTTCTGTTTGGGGGTTTTCCCACTCTCTGCAGGAACAATGATCATTTGTTTTGGGGTGATAGCTAAACAGAAATTGGAATAGTGATGAGAGGGTTTAAAACCTTAAAAAAGACTTATGCTGTGTAATGCAATTCTTACACATGTTGTGCTATGGAATCTTTATGATATATATGTAGAACACCACGTGTTTATGAAGTCTAAAAGTTACCCGAGAATTCTAGCATGTTATGGACGTTCATCCAGACCTATATACTTGGAGTCAGAAACCCAATACAGCCCTAAAATTAATGTAAGCAAGTGTATAATAAGGGTTAGATGAAACAGGTATTATGTAATGTCATCTGCAGAATGACTGAGATGGGTTTTTCATTACAAAACCATTACGGTGTGCATTGTGATTGACTCTAATTTAGCAATTTGCCCCAAAACAGCATCTCCTTTTTGCCTTGATAAAGCTCCCTCATGATAATTAAGATACATTTGTTGGTGAAATAAATTATTTTAAATCATTTCTGAAGTATTCAGTAAACTCTCCTAATAACAATCGTTTGACTATTGCATCCATTTGGCATGTCTCAAATATTTCAAGGTGCACACCAGCTACAGTTTCCGAAAACATCACCACTTCCTAACACAGGAAACAGACATTATTCATACATTTCTTAAATCTTTCCTTCAACTTTGATTTCGAATGGAGGGGAAGAGGCGTGCACTAACGAGGGAATGATATTAGTTGTTGGAAAGACTGTCCACACCTTTAAAAAAAAACTTTTACATTTAAGACACATGGAATTGTATATTAAAATGTAAGATCACGGTGAATGTCAAGCTTTGTGTGTAAGTACAAAATGAAGAAAGAGGTTGTCAGAGTTGATAATATATTGGAGGCAGGCACTATAGAACTAAGAACGGGTTGAAGACAAGCAGAATACTGTGACATTTATCATACATTTTGTTTTGTTTAGTGTTGTGTAATATTTAATATGGTTCTTTCCCCAATTAAACTGTCCAGATAAGTTTATTACAATGCAGTGTGTAAGTAAAGAACATACAAAGTATTGCCCAACCCTTTCACAAGTTGTAATTAACACATGTTTACTGCACTGGTCAAACTGTGCCTTAAATACATTTTTGATTAAAATTATCTGTGATATGTTTTTTTTATTGATATTTAGCCAAATTCCAGACTACAACATTAGTAAAAAGTCTCAGTATCCTTACATTTAACTACAGACAATGCAAAGCTCAACAAAATAATCTGGATTCACTTGTAATAAAGAAAAATAATCACATTTAGAGATATACACGGGCGGAAAATACGTTTGTTTTGATTTATTAATTTTAAAACTTAGGTTCATCCAAAATTTGTAAATGATCAATTCGTAATAAAACGAAATTCAGAAAAATTTGTGAAACAAAACAAAATTCAGGAGCCATTATTCCCATTATTCAAAAGGATACCAAATTATTGCAATGTTAAGCTAATCGCTCGCTAACTTGGTGTCCTTAAATATGGCAATCCCACAGAAGGATCCCAAATTAGGGAGCGGTGGTGTTTAGTATATAGCTCCCTAATTTGTTATTCTTAAAAATGGTAATCCCATATAGCCCACTTTCTTAATTTTGCTCTTTCAGCGGTTTAGCAGGTACGTCCGTAGTTTAGTACTTTTAAGTATGGTTATGTCATACAAAGATACCAAATTATGGAAATGTCGACTACAGCCGAAGGAGCAAAATTAAGAAAAATAATTTTTTGTTAATACTGCTGTTTCATTTGCAAAGTAGTTAAGTCCCTAATTTGCTATCATTTAGAAGAGAAAAAATGTATCCAAAATGATTTATTTCCATTTATTCCAAATGTATTAGTTTCTATTTGTAAAGAGTTTAGAATCCTAACGCTTCCAAACTGATACATTCAGATGAACTTTGATTAGGAATGAAAATAATTGCATGTCTAATCACATTATTTATATTTGATTCGTTTTTGAATGACTGGTAAACAGTATGACATAGTATAGAATTTTTTTTTTTTTAAACAGTGCATACAAACACACAGAGGCACATGCACACACAAACACAGTCTCACATACATTTACTCTCACACACAAACACACACACACACACACACTCTTATAAACATGCAAACACTCTCTCTTGTACACACATGATCTCTCTCACACATTCAATCTTACACACTCAAACTCACTCTCTCACACATACTTTCTCTCTCTCTCACACACATACATACACACACACACAAACACACTATCTCACTCTCACACACAATTATACATATGAACAAAACATTATGTCAAACGTATAAAGCAATCCCCTTTTTAAAATGTATGTAAAGACATAAAGATCAAATCATTGATTAATGGGTTGCTTGCCATGTGTATTTACTAACAGTGCTATATTTCTAAATGTTATAATATTCAAACAAATTAATGATATTTAAATGTTTTCATTGTAGCGGAGCAAAAATACAATCACAGAATGTTCATATAAATAGTATGTATAATGTACAAATATATGTATGCATTTTATATACATACATAGGAACACCATGCATGCAATTATTGCACACTTCATTTCTGTTCACTTCTTAATCTCAAACAGAACACTCCAGAGAAGCAACTGCCACAATTTTAATCAAACTCCTCTCTTTCTTAATCCCAAGTCTGACTAACTAACACTAGCCTTAAAATACCAGCCAATATAAAAAATACATAAAGGTAGAGTGTATAATAAAGTAAAATAATTCCATATGTGGGTTCTGGAGACATTGATCATCATATACCTGACCTACTGTATCAAAGATTGTGATGTTTCCAGAACTCCTAAATATATTTTTCCCATAATGCACTCATACTCAATTTGTAGAATGTATATATACACACACACACACACACACACACATACATAGGTTTTGGTATGTGGTTTTGTCTATTTGTGAGAATCAGCCTCGGAACTTTAAACGTTAAACAAAGAAGTAAAACTTACCCAGAACAAAAAGTTAAATGCAAACATGGAATATTTCAGGCATTTGTTCACCCCTGCCATTTTTCCAAACAGTCTTTGTGCAGCTTGAGTCTTAAACCAGTCGTTAGCTCTGACACAAATGGGAAAATGTATGTGGCAACTGGCCTTTCGCTCTGACACAAACTGAAACAGAAAAATGTAATGTGCACTATGTTCCTCAATAAAGGCTAATATGCAAATATGGCACTTTGCTAAATATTAACTCTCATTTCAAAGTGTGTCCACTGGTGCTGTCTCTACCTGTTTCAGGACTGACTCACTATGAAAAGATTACAAATTAAGCTTATCATTCCTGATAACATGGGCACACCATGTATGCAGACTGCTAAGTCTACCGGATGCACTGAAAGAAACAGAACATATTTAGATTAAACTAACATTTCTAGATTGTAAGCTCTTTCGAGTAGGGTACTCCTCTATTGTTAAATTTCCCCGATTATAATACAGTAAAGTGCTGTGGAATACGCTGGTGCTATATAAATCATGATAAAAATAATCTGCCAGTCAAAAGATTTGTTTTAGATTTTACGCTTATTGCAAGCTATTGCACAAAGATACTTGTATACGTCTTACTATTAGACACACCTGGATTTTATATTTTACAGCTGATCTGTGTCACGATGTGCAGGTCTATTCACTATGCTGTAAATTTTCATGAACTGAAAAAACTAATTGAAAAGTTCAGACTATAATATTTGAACTGTAACGGGGACGGACTGGCAAGTCACAGGGCCCTCGGGCAACAAGGGACCCCCAATTGGTGCACGGTTTTGTGGCTACTGCTCCCTACTTTTTGCAGCTCTCACACAGATATTACGTATGCGCTGCCCAGTCATGACCAGATTTACTTTTACTAAAACACTGGTTGTGGATGGAGTAACCCTTGCAGTATGCCTACCCCCACATTAAAATAAAGTTAAATTACATGCTTCCACTCTATTTGCTGATGACGTTACAAGCAACTACCCCCAGATGGGCAACCATACAAGTATCCCCCAAACACTGTTGTATGTGGGATAGAGGCTGCAGTAGGCATCTGAGGAATACTTGGTCTGTGCAGGGTCTGTGCAGGTAAAGAGGGGGTCTGTCAGGGTGCAGGGAAGGAGGGGGTCTGTGCAGGGAGAGAGGGGGTCTGTCAGGGTGCAGGGAAGGAGGAGGTATGTGCAGGGAGAGAGGGGGTCTGTCAGGGTGCAGGGAAGGAGGAGGTCTGTGCAGGGAGAGAGGGGGTCTGTGAGGGTGCAAGGAGGGGGTCTGTGCAGGGAAAGAGTGGGGTTTGTGAGGGTGCAGGGAGAGGGTGTCTGTAATGGTGCAGGGAAGGAGTCTGGGCAGGGGGGCTATGAGAGTACAGGAAGGGAGAGGGGCTGTGCAGGGATAAAGAGGGGCTGTAATGGTTACAAGGTGGGAGGGAGCTGTGCTGGGAGGCATACCTGGTATCCCTGCCAGGCTACTTTTCATCTTCACTCAGCAGAAAAGGAGAGCACAGAGAGTGATTTCACTTCCTATCCCTCAGCGCCACCTCTTCCCCCTCACTCACTGCACCTCACGGAGGAGACACTATACCCTGACAATATGGGAGGGAGGAATTATGGCTTTTTTACTGGGGAGATCAAAGAGCATGGCTGTGCAGCCGGGACCCTGACTGCCTTCTGTTGTTTGACCTTAAATATACAATTACTTTGTCAGTTTTCTACAATTCCCAGTTTAGTAAAAAATCTTTATTAGGTTGATTAACAAAACAGTGTACCGTGAATTGAAAACCGAAAGACCGAGGTCCATGCAGTGGCAGATCCAGAGCCTTATATCGGGAGGGGTACTTGTAGATTATGTAAAGGAATAATTCATGCACAATAACCACTACAGCCCTGTGTAGTGGATATGGTGCCAGGGGTTCCGGGACCCCCTCCCAGAGTAAGTAGTCAAACCATTTAAGAACAGTTTGACAACTTACCTGGGGTCTGCTGGGATATAGTAGGGCATAGGAGCAGTGGTGTGTGTTAGTGGTGCAATGTGTGAGGGGTGCAGTGGTGTGAAAGGTTCAGTGTGTGTGTGGGGGGTGTGGGGAAATGTGTGTATGGGGAGCTGTGTATGTGTGTGTGTGAATGGGTATGGTGTGTATGGGGGGCTGTGTATGTATGTGTGTGTGTGAATGTGTATGGTGTGTGGGGGCAGTGTATGTGGATGGGGCAGTGTGTGTGTGGGGGGACAGTGTATGTGTGTGTGTGTGTGGCATTGTGTGTGTGTGTATGGGGGGGCAATGTGTGAATGTGTGGTAAAGAGGATAGGGGCACTTTTTTATAATAAAAATAAAATAAAATAAATAAATTTCTGTCCATTTTTCAATCCCTGGTGGTCCGTGGGTAATCCCTGGTGGTCCCAGTGGTGAGAGTGAACTCTAGCCTGCAGCTCCAGGGCTAGAGTTCACTCTCGCGAGATCTGGAGCGTTGTCGTGGTAACCGTGGCAACGCTCCGTGCTCACGAGAGAAGGACCCGGAGGAGCTGCAGGCTGAGCGCCAGGGTCCTCTCTCCCTCCCCTACTGGCTGCCAGCACGGTGCCTGCGGACTGGGGAGGGAGCTCACTGATCAACCCTCTGGCCCTTGAAGGCACATTGCAGGGCTGACGTTTGGACAGTGCCAGGTGTGCATTAGCTGGCAGGGGAGAGCCTCGAGGGGGACAATTGCCCCATTGCCCCTCCCTCCCCCCGTGGATCTGCCAGTGGGTCCATGACCGATCTGCCCAAGTGGTCAGTCGGTACCTGAGCTATGACTATCACAGAGAAATATTTCAGTTTAGATCATACGCAAAATCTTGCAGTTTGTTTTTCGATTCATAGTACACTGTTTTGTTAATCAACCCAATAAAGTCCTATTACTGAACTGGGAATTGTAGAAAACTGACAAATTAATTGGATATTTTAGGTCAAACAGCGGAGTTAAACAAAAAAATCTTAAACTGAATTGTTTGTACAGAAGGGGGCTGGCAATGTGGTCATGGAGGCATCCCCTCCCCTTCCAATGAGCCACCTGTATGAAGGTTTATACATTGTGATGTTAATACTTATTTTATTATTATTGTATTCCAGTTATTATTAGTAATTGTTATTGCATTAGTATAAACAAATCTAATATAAAATTACAAAAGGAAGTGATGTGTGATAATAAGCTGATTTAGCCTCAAACTGGGCAATTTGTTTGTAGTTGCCCCAACGTCACAGGGCCTTTTTCACCTAATGTTACCATATGTCATACATGTTTTCTTAGAATGCAACAGTGGCGTACACACAATCCATGGGGCCCCGGTGCGAAACTGATCCGTGGGCCTCCCCTGATCCGTGCCCCCCCATTCCTCCTGACACATACATACAGACACACACAAACATACACACAGACAGACACACATACATACACCCCTCGACAGACACATACATACAGACACACACACTTACAGAGACACACACACATACAGAGACACAGACACACACACACATACATAGACACAGACACACACACATACGGGGCCCCATGGATTGTGTGTATGCCACTGCATACATAGACACACACACACATACAGAGACACACACACATACAGTGACACACACACAGAGACACAGACACACACATACAGACATATAGAAAATGTTTCCTACCTTGTAACTTTCCCTGGGGTCCAGTGGGGGCTCAGCCTGATGGGAGTCAGAGTTCCCTCTCTGACTCCCTCCTCCTCCTTCCTCCCGCGCGGGCTCTGATAGCTGGGAGGAGTGACGTGCAGTCATTTCCTCCCAGCGATGATGTAATCACAGGGGGCCCAGTTGCGCTGTTAAAGCGCCCAGCGCAGACCGGGCCCCCTTAAAATCCACATCCATCGGGTGGCCCTGACAGCATGGGCCACCCGATGTACCCCTCCATATGCTGCCCCGGCGGTTTGCCGCACGGGCCGAGGCCGCAAAATGTGGCAGCTGGCCTGGTACCCAGTCGCAGGTACTGCAGTATGTACGCCGCTGAAATGCAATGCTAGTTTTTTATCCTATTGTACAGCCCTAGAAAATATGTTGGTGCTATATAAATAATTATAATTGTGATGGCCACATGTAGCAGCCCTCCCTAGTAATCATGAAATACTACGCATGTGTGTTCTGTCCTTGATGTTTGATAAGGATATTACAAATTCTGTTTAACTAATGGCAGCAAAATGTAGGTATGTAACTTTTATTAACCTTTATAGACTGTTCACAAAAATGAATATTTATAAATGACACAGAGAAAATAATAATTAAGAGAAAATCAATATGGTAATGGGAAAGATATTTACTTTTGCAATAAATCTTTAGTGATTCAGTCACATCAAATATTTAACTTAAATTAATCACAAGTGCAAGAAAATTGCAATATATTACACACTGATATGATGTTTGTATGATTGCCAAAGTTAATTGTCGCACACTATAGGGTCAGGAACACAAACATTGGACATTGGAGAGGCCTGGCTGCCCGCCTCCTACCTGCTGACTATGGCCCCTGGTAAATTTGTACGTTGAATGCAATAATTGGGCATGTGATATTTTATATTGCTGTTACTGGCCCTTTAAGGGCCATCCGGGGACATTATGACTTTTAGGAACAATACCCCTTTAAGACTTGGTAGCAGATTACAGTAAGGATGTCTTTTATATTATGTATGTTCCTGTGTGTTCGGCTAAATTGTATATGTGTATGCAGCATTCGTCTGATTGTTCGGTAGAATTACTCCATTCATTATATTGAGTGAAACTACCGAACAGCCAGACCACCCGGGAATAAGTGTGCCTCCAATTACCGTTTGCAACATTGTTGTAAACGGGTAATTGGCAATCTGTGTAAGGTGTTCTTTGTCCTCTGGGTGGCCGCCATTCGGGAAACGAACACGTGGCGGCGGCCATCTTAAACTCCCGAACAGCGGTGTTTTGCCGTCGAGTGTCTGGAACTAAAATCGGACACTCGACTAGGCAAACACCGCTGAGACTTCCAGACTTCCATGAATTCGTGGGGAAACTACCGAATGACCCGCCGTTCGGTAGAAAGAACCCCACGAACAAGGGAATTCGTTTAAACCCTCCCCAGGCTCTATCACCCAAGCAGTTCGTGGGTTTTCATTCCCTTTTCTGTCACCGACTGCAGGGCCAAAATACATGGAACTATTTTCGGATACTTTTGCCATGCAGTCGGTCAAAACCTTAACCCTCCATAATTCCCGAACCCCTGGTCCGATCTGGGTAATTTTTGGATATGTGTCTCACCCAGATCAGGGCTACCAGGGGATGTAACATTTAAAGGTGTACCCCCCATATTTGGGGTACATCCAAGAATTGGGGAAAAGTGTGTACTGTATAATTATGTTAAGTGTTAATCTAAGGGGAGGAGATGTGTGGGAGGTAACAGGTATGGGATTGGCTGTTGTACTAATTATTGTAAATCCCTCCCTTGCATGGGAGAATGTCTTAAAAGGAGGTGGTGTGAATAAACCTAGAGTTCCTGCTTAACCCTCAAAGTGAAGTGTCGTCTCATGCTTGGGGAAGGATTTATTGTATGCTGTGCCAGTTTGACTGCTAGGAGTCTAAACCCATCCATATGGTTTTTGCCTATTCAGCTGGTTATAGCATTCATATGCTTGAGAGCATTCATATGCTCCTACGGTTCGGTGGTTTTGGTGTCTTGGAGTCCTCAGGAAGTGCTAGGAGCATCCTTCAACGGAGGTACCCAGTCGGGGTGCCAGGTGATCCGTTACACTGAATGCCAGTCACCTGCACAAGCACCTATAGTAGCCATCTCAGGAGTGGTCAGTGAAGGTGTCCCTAGCCTGTAATGTAAACACTGCAAAACTGTTGTACTGCAAAAAGCCTGAAGGAACTGATTATACTCACCAGCACAAATACAATAAGCTGTAGTTGTTCTGGTGACTATAATGTACCGTTAACAGGGACGTATTAGCCGCAAGGCAAACAAGGCATTTGCCTTGGGCGGCATTTTTCAGGGGGCGGCAAAAAACGCCCAGGGCAAATGCCTAGTTAGCCTTGCGGCTAACTGACATCCCGAGCGGGCGGGCGGCGCTGGCAGGCGCGCGGCGCGCGAGGGAGCTGAGCAGAGAGCTCATAGGAAGTGCTCCCTCGCCAGCCGCCCGCACAGCAGCCAGAGCCGCCCGACCGGCAGCCACTGGACCACCGGACCACCAGGGAGAGAGACCCCCCCCAGCACTCCCAAAGGTAAGGAGGTTGGGGGGGGGGATTTAAATTAAAAAAAAAGTTAATGTGTGTGTGTGTTTGTGTCTGACTGTGTGTTTTTGTCTGACTGTGTGTGTGTGTTTGTGTCTGACTGTGTGTGTGTGTGTGTGTGTGTCTGACTGTGTGTGTGTGTTTGTGTCTGACTGTGTGTGTGTGTGTGTGTGTGTTTGTGTCTGACTGTGTGTGTTTGTGTCTGACTGTGTGTGTGTGTTTGTGTCTGACTGTGTGTTTGTGAGTGTGTGTGTTTGACTGTGTTTGTGTGTGTGTGTCTGACTGTGTGTGTTTTTTTCTGACTGTGTGTGTGTGTTTGTGTCTGACTGTGTGTGTGTGTGTGTATTTAGAAGGTGGGGCAGGGGGAAGGGTTGGGTGGGGGTGGCGCGGAGGGAGGGGGGCGTCTGAGTTTTGTCCTGCCTAGGGCAGCACAAAACCAGGATACACCACTGACCGTTAACTGTGAAAACCCAGATAATAATAACATTTGGAA
>OW240914.1:321450026-321471566 GCA_933207985.1 Pelobates cultripes
ACTGTCTACACGTTTTGTCTAAACTAGACTTTTTCAAAACAGGCATACAGCTAGGGCATATTCCTTATATATATATATATATATATATATATATATAGATAGGAAATATATATATATATATATACAGATAGATAGGAAAATCCAAAAAGGTTATGGTGGGGAAAAATTGTGATTGAAAGTCCCTTCCACCTGAAGTCTGTGGATAGTTAATACAATGTTAAACAAAAATCTGCATACCAGTCAAGCCATAAGACTTGCTTTTCCCACAGAAATCCCAAATCTGCAGTGATGTTACAACCGCAAAGGATTCTGGGTGGGCATATGCAAATTAGTTTAACAAAGAATCACATTTTTGCCTCATTCCATTTTAAACATGGATTCCTTTTAATCTGTGTTTGCAGTATACAACTGCTTGGAACACAATTTAGGAAAAGATGCAAAACCAGTGAACCACTCCTGGACAGCTGTTTCGTTGTTAATGCAACTCTTCAGCATGAGGTTGGTTACTGGTTTGCAACTGGTTTTGCATCTTTTCCTAAATTGTGTTCCAAGCAGTTGTATACTGCAAACACAGATAGTTTGCATTTGTTTACAAACACAGATAGTTTGCAACCAGAGTCTAGAGTGTTTTATATTTTGTTTCTTTAAACATGAAGCTCCATCATCTACTGAGACTTTCAGTATTTTGTTAATATCTGGACTATGCAACACATTACATCTATCACTCCTGCACTTAGTGAGTTTACTAGACTGCAAGATAGATTTAAACATCTCAAACTTTGTCTCTTCCGATCGACACAACATTGCTGACCTGCATGTTGCCTCTCCTCGTTATTGAGTTTAATGCCCAGAATGAACCTCAATATAGTCAAGGCAGATCTAGCAGACTCAACAGGGATATTGACAATCATCACCTTCAATGTACCTGTAGCCTATCGATGAATATGGTTGAAATTATTCTTTCTCACACTTTGTCCCCAATGGATCACCCTAGATTATGAACCCTCTTTTACATCTGAACTGCTTATTGATATCAAAGGGATTCCATCTCATTCCCATGTATTGCCTACCTATCCAGCATATGTAGTCTACATGGCATTGAGTCACAGTTTCTCTACTTATTGTTAAGGATTGATGACCTAGTATGCTACTAATTCTGCTGTTGCCATTGACTATTGTCTTGCCAATTATCTTACAATCTTGTGTGGTATCCACCTTGCTCAATATGCTTATTATTATAGTTAACTTTACAATGTTTATATTTTGTATTTGTTTACAATGGCTATTTACTTAGCATCACAGTAATGTCTTCACTGCAGTATTATAATAGTAAAAGTCAACGTTGACACCCACTGCACATATTTCACGAATGTAAACCTATGCAATATATCACTACATGATGATTCTTCACATTGCTCATCTCATTGCACTTCGTTTCACTGTGCAAAACTTTCAGATTTGCTGATATTTTCTCCAATTCCGTGGGGCATTTATTACTGTCGTAATGGTACAGGGTCTCCTTCAACTTGTCTAGAGACACAGATCCCCCATTAATAGATTACAGAGCTTCGTTCATTTTTGGAGTAACCAAGGCCTATATAATTGCTAAAAACCATGAACTGTTTTGTTGCTTAAGACCACCCTGACAAAACGGTCAATGTAATAAAAAATCACTTGGAAGCAGAAGTCTTCCATTGCAATCTACATTAATCTTTCTCTACTTGGAGGAATCAACAGAATGCATTCTCTCTTTGTTCTTTCAGCCCATGGCCAACACACAGGTTGATTGGCATCACACTATGACTGCTAGATGGCTACATTTAAGAAGATATACAATCTTCTTCTATAAATAGCTCTATTTCTACCTTGTTGGTTACTTCTTCCTGCAATAAATAGTTCACAATGGTTCTAGGGTAAAAAATGCCACACGCGCACACACAGAGAAGCACACACACACTGAAACTCACACTCACAAATGCATTTAATATCTTACATGAAACAAGAATACAAAATATCAGTATTATATAAATAGAGTAAATGCTTTTTTTACAGGGTTAAACATGCTAGACTACCGGCTCTAAAAATGGAACATTAGCTGTGTTGCGTGTCTATTCATAAATAAACCATTAATATTAAGCACTCGATGGATGACTGCACAGGAACACACAACTGAATAAGTAGTTTGAGCTATAATAAGAATTATGGCACTGTTCACTTCCTGGCACACACATTTATTTAGAAACAAACTAATGAGTAGAGCAGATATACCTTTTTTTTAACTCTTTATTTACTAATCTATTTCTTCAAAAAAATATGGTTTGGCAATACGCCACATTGAATATTTATGCTCTGTGTCTTTATAATTTTAAGTGTCTCGATTTTCACCTTGAGAAGAAGCTAGTGGGAGATACAGTTTGCTGAAGTTCTCCCTTGTGGACTTTACGATCCACCTCATGGTTTGTCTTCTTTTGCTCCTAGCTTTCAATCTTTCCCCCTTGCTATCAGGGAATCTTCATCATTGTTGGACTCTCACACATTATCAAAAGTACAAAACAATGATCTCAAGAAGATTTCAAGAATCCACAGGATCCACCATAGCACTCCTTCTGTGATACATTAATAAATTGTCTTTTCCCACAGCCATCACTAGTGACAGCAGCTGAGAAAAAAAATAAAATTAAAATGACAGAAACCTTTACCTACCACCTTGGCTTTATCCATAAGCTAAATCAATCCCTTTTCTGTTGTACGATATATTTTGCCTTTTTTCTTTAAATTGTATAACTCAAAAAGCTTGGCAGTGTGCATCTAAAAATGTGTGAACTTCTGTTGGTTATATTTATCTTAAATATATTACGTTACCTACTTTGCCTGGAGATGTAATGGTGTGATTCATATGTATCTTTATATACTATGACCATTTCTATTACACTATGTGATGCAAACTGAGTTCCTTCGTGATTATAATGATCTAAATATACAGAGCAAAACAAACTTTCCAGAGGTCTCGTTCACAACAGGATGAAGTCAAATGCCTTTTAACATCCACACATTCCTGAGATCTAGAAATCGGTGCAACATTAAAGGAAGTGCAGGAACACAGAACACAATGTAGATTTCTACCATCTTCATCATTTAAAGAGATTTTTATTTTTGAAACATGGTATGATATCCATCTATACATTGTTTTGAGACTTGCATTCTGTTTGTTCTGAAGGCAATGGTCAATTTTCTTTTGAGGTCCATTATATTAATATATTTAGTATTATGGTTATTATGGTCAACACTCTGTACTCAGTTTGTTTGCATTCAGATGGAGCTGTTGAGTGAGTTTAACGCCAATCACTTGGCATTGGATGGCAAAGCATGATAGCTGACGACCTCGGTTGACCTCACCGCTGGAAGTGTGGTTTACGGATTTTGTCTACTTTTTGTTTATTGTTGCTCACAGACTTCTGTAAGGCATCTTTGTAATAAAATAAAATGATACATTATTAAATAAGGCAAAAAATCATATGAGGCATCAGTAATACTGAAAAATGTTATTCTATCAATGAAATGTCTGGTAGCACCAGTGGTTTTTAGAGGAAATAAATAATTTTCTGCTGTATGTTTTTTTTTTTTACTAAATTTCAAAACATGCAAAGTGACTTGAAACTAACTGTGTCCTTGTTTATAGATCCCACTCATAAGGATACACATCTTAATCGGGATGTGTTCTCGTTGAATGGAGTATTATGGTGTGCCTGAAATTTATTACACAAGCCATATTGGTAGGTGATAATTATATCAGCTATCTTCACCGGAAGGTACAACAGATAACCTTCAGATGCATCCATTGTTCTGTTATTACAGGCTTTCTATTTGTACAATCATGTCAACACGAGTGCAGTCAGTCTCTGTTCTTTGGGTATTTTGACCATCCAGTGAAATACAACAAAACAACCCTCTATTAACTCAGACCTGGTGACAAGATATATGTATCTTTTTCTCACCAGCATTTAGAACATGACACAATTTATAGAAACATAGGTGGAGGAATTTAGAAAATAGAGATGTCGAGAGAATTTACATATGATATCCATGAAATGAATATGTAAGACAGAGACATTTTTTCCAAGAGGACAAGAGATAATATTTTCCTAATAGTAATTATTATTATTAATATTATGGGTTTGCTCTATATTATTCCAAGATGGTTTTATTTTTCTTCAAATTTTTGAATCTGAAAGGTGTCTCAAATTGTGAAAAACTGAATAATATTAACCTAAAATATTAAATAATAATTTCACTAGATCATATTTTACCAGTGTCTTACAGGTTTTCGTACTTTATGATTTTAAGTATATCACATTTTACTTATCTTGCTACCTTGTATTCCTGAAGTTATTGCTGATTGCTTCACAAGGTTCTTAGGAGCCTGTAAAATAGATACATTACTCTAGTACGGTAGTCGATTCCCTGAACTATATGATGTCATTGATTCAGTGATTGAGTTAACAATGTAATCATTATAGTATTCCAGGCCTTCTATAGAGTAAATGCATTGTCGACTATAAGTAAATTAAATATGCTTTATTATGTAGCAGACAGTTTTCTGTAGTAATTTTTCACATTTATTTATTCCTGTATCATATCATATTTTCTGTTGCAACCATTATGTTTGTCCTCAAGAATTAATTCAAGCTGGCTTTTTGACAGACTAGGCTGCCCACGTTATCGAACGGGGTGAAATCATGGTCTCTATGGAGCCTCTCGTAGTAACCCTTAACAATTACCTGAAAATCATGGTTATAAATCAAAATTACAGTCAATTTGCTGAGCTTCATTGGACACTAATGTTAAGGGAAGCACCAGCTCTGTATATAAATGTATTCTGCCTAAGAAGATATTTTCAACTAGACTCGTGTATGGCAAAAAAAATTATTTATTACTATCTAACCACTTTGTCCAAAATTATTTGTATTTTTCGGGACAGACAAATTTGGTGGTTCAGCTAATCCGAATTTCAATAACAGAAAAAGATTCAGGAACTGAATCAGAAGAAGAAGAAAATAGCACAAAAATTGGATAATCATACCATATGTATTAAGGCAATTTGGCCTGGATTTGTGGGAGGTGCTTGGTACCTCTCCTAGCCTACTTAAGGCACACCCCTTACCTTGCTCCTTACCGTTCGAGGTCAGCGTTGAATGAGGATCCACTTCCGGGTTCTCTCAGATGCCATCTTGGTTTTCAGTATCCACAAGGTTTTTTCCGCGGCAAGCTGTGTCCAGGAATCCTGTTTCAGGCCTTTTCCGTACCTCCAGCTTCTTCTGACCCCGGTCATCATCGTAGATCGTGTTCCAGGGACTCCTAAACCGTAAGTTAGACCTACCTGTCACGCCAGGATCAGTTCCCATGGCGTACGGTACAGCACGGATTCTCGCTTTACGGGTTTTTTCCCTGTTATGTCACAAATTGAACAAGCCGTTTGTGGTTTTTATTTCGTACGGTCATCCGGCTAATTAGTATATTAGTTAAAGTGGTCATTTTGCATATAACTATTCCGTGTTACAGGGAAACAAGTTATCATTTCGGTTGTTTTGCCGTTCGGCACTTTTTCATGATACGCTTAAACACGCTTGCTGTTCGCATAAAATTAATGCGTTTAAACTATTCGTTAAATAGATATTTCACCACACGATTTCCTGTGAGATATTCATACTACCAGGTACGTACACCTGCTCATATGGTATTCTGCCATACATTTCATTTCCCCCCCCCTAGGTTAGCGTACTAGCAATAGGGTCATAGGCTTCCCAATAGGTATTTACCCCTTCTTGGCAATTGCCATTATATAGTGGTCCCGCGAGGCCAACACCACGCCTCAACGTTTCAAAGGCAAACACCCATCGGGCCACACATTAGCTAGCCGCCTCGCATGTTGCATAGAGAGGGCCTCACCTGTCACTCCCTTTCCCTGTTTTTCTATGTTACAGTCACTGAGAGGCCTAAAATTCCTGCCACTACGACGGGTGTCCTCAAATCCCCTCGTGCCAACGCATAGATAGAGCCTCTCAAGCCACTTGGCAACTAGTAGGGCCTCACCTGTCACCAAACAAGTGTAATGTTTCGCCATCCGGCTTAGCTAGCCTGCCAGTACGATTTTGGTGGTTTTTCATACACTAATTAATTGTTTTGGTTATAGTATGTCTCAGGAAGGGGTAGAGGATTTCTCCCTGCCTAGCACTCCGGCTAGAGCTATCACTCCTACACAAGGAGGAGAGGTAAATAGTCCAGCATCGATCAGATCCTGGATGATCCCTCGTATAACTACAGAATTGAGGAGACGACAAATCCCCTACCCCGCTACAGCAAGGAAAGCAGAACTTTTCAAACTGCTACGTACCTCAACTAACAACATGGATCCCGGGGAAGGATCTAGCCAGTCCAACCCAGGAGACATACATTCCATGTTATCTTCACTCATGGCGTCCATGAGCAGGGTCAGCTACAGGCTGGAGAAACTTGAGTCGGTCACCAGGACTCTAGCAGGGCCACCCGCTGCTGCTCAACAAGCACCAGCTGACTTGCTATTGGTTCCTCCAGTCATCACCCCGGATGACCAGGAAGTTAGCCCTGCTCATATGATCCCTGAGCACATAAAAAGAGATATCCTGGAAGGTAAAGACGTCAACCTAGCTTCCCTGCTGATTGCCTCCCAGGATATTGTGGAAAATAAGTATTATGCTTATGATGATGTGTCTGTTGTTGTCAGATCTAGGGACGCCCGCCTTAACAGGAAACTGACTATCCCCGAGTTTGTACTGGCCTTTGGTATTTACCGGGATGTCATCTGTGCGGTCTATCCCAATAGAAGAGAGTAGTTTGATCTTTATATGCACAAGCTGGTAGATCTGGGCAACAGATATGGTGGTTCAGCCTTTTATGACTACCATAGGTCTTTTTCTGCAAAAGTGTCTGGAGCCTTCTCCCAGTATGGAACAAGATCCAACTGGGGAAGGATTGATACCGTCATATTTTGCAGACACTTTGCAGGTCTAAGAACACCGGCTTGTGCATACTGCTCCTCTACAGCCCATACGACAAATTTCTGTCCCAACACGGCTGACGAACATGCCTCCACGCAAGGAGCTAGTTCCTCTGGTGTTCCAGAGAAATTGACAAGAGACAAACTGGGACACCCAATCAAGTTTCTGGGCAAGTCCCAGATATGTAACAATTTCAATGTTGGGTCTTGTAATCATAGCGGTTGCAGATTATTGCATATCTGTTTAAAATGTTTAGGGCACATGCAAAAACCATGTGTCCAAATAAAATGTATTCTAAGCCTTACCTCACGTCCATTAATATGCCGGTATTTACTGCATTTATGTCACATCACCCGTCTAAACACTTGGTGGACTTTCTTATCTCTGGTTTAATAGAAGGCTTCCACACGGGTATTCTAGACATACCATCCGGGACTCTGGAATGCCCTAATCTACAATCCGCACAAGATAATCCCACAGCTGTTGACACTCTCATAGCCCAAGAAGTTGCTGAGGGTTTCGTATTGGGGTCTTTCAAAGTTCCTCCATTCAAAGAATGGTGTACTAACCCCATTGGTATTGTCACAGGGAAATCTTCCCTTAAACAGAGAATCATCATTGACTTGTCTGCACAACACTCATCGGCCAACCCCAGTCTTAATTCCCTCATACCCTCCGAGGAATTCTCCCTGCAATACACCACCATAGATCACGCCATTACAGCGATCATACAAGCAGGGGTCGGAGCCTGGCTTAGTAAGACCGATATTACTAATGCCTTTAAATTGCTACTAATCCACCCCACACTGTGGCACCTGCATGGAATCAAGTGGGCCAGGCACTACTATTTTTTCTCCTGTTTAACTTTTGGGTCCAAAAGTAGCCCAGCTATTTTCGACACATTTGCCGAAGCATTGTGCTGGTTACTATTGAACATAGTCAGATGCCCTACGGTATTACATTGCCTGGACGACTTCTTACTGGTCGAAGAAAATACTTCCCCTCCTACTAGCCTCAAAGCTACCACCAAGCTATTCGTGCAACTTGGTGTACCAATCTCCCCTAAGAAAACGCAGGGGCCAAACACGATTATCACTTTCCTGGGTATTCAATTAGACTCAACCACAATGCAAGCAAGCCTACCACACGACAAGATAGAGAACATTCTTACCTACATCAACCGCTACCTTCAGCTTGGTACTTGCAACCGCAAAGAGCTAGAGTCCCTGCTGGGGTCACTAAATTTTGCCATGCGTATAATACCTCAAGGCCGTTCCTTCATATTATGACTCTTGTATCTTTTTCCACACTTCCTACACGACACACACAGGTTGTCCTTAGATAACCAAGCTACGGCAGACTTACGCATGTGGAAGGAATTTTTAATCACTTGGAATGGTAAAAGTATGTTCCTCCCTCAACTGACTGACTCATCACCTACCATTTGGTCAGATGCGGCATCTACCACAGGTTCTGCAGCAATTTTTGGGAACGAATGGCTTTGGGGCAGCTGGCCTACAGCAGTTCAGGATTCGGAAGGTTTTTCCACTACCTCAGTTCTGTTTGAGATCCCATCGTGGCGGCTGCCGTAGCATGGGGTCATTTATGGGCAAATATGCCAGTTTGTTGTTACTCAGACAACCAGTCAACCTGTCACATCATCAACAAAGGTCGCTCCAAATCCCTTACGATCATGAGATTTCTGAGGAAACTCACGTGGTTGGCAGCTTGTCATAATTTCTTTCTATATTGTCTCTATGTTCCAGGTATATGTAATACAGCTGCTGACAGTTTGTCTCGGTTTAAATTTCAGGCATTTCATCAAGCACTCCCGTCAGCTGTGCTCACAGCCACCACCACTCCAACATTTCAACAACTAATACTGGACTAGACATCATCATGCATCATAGCAGGACACTGTCCCAATTGGCACTGTCAAAAAATACACACAAAACATATGACAGGGCTTTTACACTATTCAAAAGATTCCTTTTGGAACATAACATCATGCAACCATTTTGTATGACATCTTTTTTGGCTTTTGCTTCTTTTTGCCACCTTAAACTTAAAATGTCATATAACACCATCAAACTTTATCTCACAGGCATTCAACACCATATGCTAATCTTACAACCTAACAACACTAGTTTCATGGCCTCTCACCAGATTAAGACTATACTCAGAGGCATTCAGAAATCTGAACTCACATGTACATCACAGAGGCTACCCATAGATAACCATATCTGCAAGGTATTATCTAACCTGCTTGATTTAAAACTTTTTGACACCAATACAAATTCTGTCATCAAAGCAGCAATATACATAGTTTTCTATGGATTCCTAAAACCTAGAGAGTTTACTACAACCAACACAACACAATCTGCTCCTATTCTCCTCTATTCCCACTTAACAAAACATATGGATCATTACATCCTGACGCTACCTCACTCCAAAACCAGCCAGTACATACCAGTAAACATTCCATACTATCCCACGCACAACAGGTGGTGCCCCGTCAAGGTTCTGGATGCATACCTACAGCATCATAATTCAATACCATCACAACCATTACTACTATTACAAAGTTCGGTACTCACCACTATAAGCTTCATGACCTACGTCAGGTCTTTGCTCACTCAACTGGGCCTCAAAGCAGCTAACTACTCAGGGCACTCCTTCCGCATAGGAGCAGCGTCCACAGCCTCCAGTGTCAACATTCCACTTCATGTTCTAAAAACACTGGGGCACTGGAAGTCATCCGCTAACTCACGATACATACCAAATCCAGTACGACAATTAAGGAATGCTTTCAAAAACATGTCTGGTTGATATATGTATCTGTATTGGTTGTCTGTAATAAATTTGATTACTTAATTTTTGCCCTCTTCTTTCTCAGGCCTACCTCATCGTCGGTTCCGGCACACCACAACCGACTTGCCCTTTTTACTATCCTACATTTAATTATGGTATTTTTACTCTGTACTATCATGAGCACCTAACACAAGTATTAAGGCAATTTGGCCTGGATTTGTGGGAGGTGCTTGGTATCCACTCCTAGCCTACTTAAGGCACTCCCCTTACCTTGCTCCTCACCGTTCGAGGTCAGCATTGAATGACCCTCCCACCACACCACATTTTAACATTATTTCCTTTCTAGTTTTTTTTCCTGGGTAGGCCCTCTTCTTTCTCAGGCCTACCTCATCATCGGTTCCGGCACACCACAACCGACTTGCCCTTTTTACTATCCTACATTTAATTATGGTATTTTACTCTGTACTATCATGAGCACCTAACTCAAACATAATATATATTAATATAAATATTATGTGCATATTTTGCAGTACACTAAAGGGCATATTTTCCACCATTTGGTTAATGGATCAAGTGAGAAAAGGTAATAAATAAAGGGAAAAAGAGGAGGAACAGTAAAATAAATATTTATTTATTATATAATTGTCAAGGTCAATTATCCTAACACTCAAACTAAGGAGCTCTGTACCTATACACAAACCAAGATGCATTACCGGGCCTCAGAGTGGTCGGAGGTACAGAATAGTTGGACTGGCCAAGGTCAGGATTGGAGATGGAAGAATAAACCTAAAACAAAGCCAAGGTTCAACGATTCCAGAAGCACGGATAAACAATAAACAAAACTGAAGTCAAATACCATAAAAGTCAAAGCTAAACAAACACACTATTGGGCTACAAAGACAGGGCAAGGAAGTGATGTCAAATGGAGGTATAAATAGGCCAAAGTGCCTGTTGATAGGCTAGGGAACCAACCAGGGTAATTAGTGAGCAGGTATAATAGGAGTACTTAGCCCAGAAGTTGCATGGGCTACTTTCCCTTTAAGAATTTAAAGATAGAGAAGGAACACGCCACCTAGCTGTTAATTGCATCCGCAATGTAGGACGAAATTCGGGACGCAGCGGGAGAGGAGAGCCGGCGTCTGCATGGACGAAAGGACTGGGCCAAAAGAAGGTATGACAATAATATTATAATATTATCTAATAATATTGTAATATATTGTATATAATATATAAATATAGATTTTCTTTACTGCTCCTCCTTTCTTCCCCTCTATTGGTTACTTTTCACTTGATTTGTGAATAAAATCAGCAGTTAGTGGTTGTCCCCTTGTCATCAATCATCTTCATTCCTCCAACCATCACTTTTTATTTGGCATCATAGAGGACATTCTGAATCATGAACCAGAATGAACATGTTCATCCATTGCACGTTTCGCTTGGTTTGTGATTTGGCTACATGTTGGATTGGAGTTTGGGATTCCAGACGATCACCTGATCGGCATAATTAAAACTAATTACTATTAGGAAAGAAACAAATCTTGACTCAACACAATAATGGTCATTTGACTTAAACATTGTTTTATTTGTATTAATGTACACGTGTTCTCTAAACCATGGTGTTTAGAAAACTGTTTTCCATAAGTTCCATGTGTGGCCACTGGGTGGTGGGCTTGTACATAGAAAAACGACATAGCTCTCTATGTTATATTATGATTGCCAAAACAAACAGGCCATCTGTGATGGTCAGGAAGGTCTGAAATTGTTTAGTCACTATAATTATGTTAAACTACTTCTGGAGCACCATTATTTATAATTCGGGGAGAAATGTTTTAATAAAAGTGAAGAGCGGTCATGCAGCTAGCAATAATACACTGTCTCCATTCTCCTCTCTTAAGGTTACAAGAAAAGTTAGTTTACATTAAACGGGTTGCACAAATAATTATGAATAGTAGCAGTAATTTTAATGGTAATAATTCTTATATGGACCCAACATATTCCTAGAATTTTACAATAATAACCGGAAAGATAAAAAAAAAAAATTAAATGAACAAATGGGAACTCAGCTGGAGCAATCTTACAATCAGTAGAAGATGGCGTATACGTAGATGAGAGGCAAAGAACAATGTATCAATACGAGAAGAGAGATCACCAAGTCTGTACTCTGCAACTAATTAAATATATGTATTAAATATATATGATGTGCAATTAGTAAAAAGAAAGAGTAACAATAGCAAAAAAGAATGTGTATGATATAATTATTTTAGGAGATATGTTCTTTTGGTATATGACTGAACAAAGAGGTTTAAGATACAGAAAAACAATAATCTGTCTGTTACTTATTATATGATACAATATAATTAATTTACATATAGACATACAGAGTGTACACAATAGAAGTTTTGGACGATTGCACCACCCAACATTTGAGTTTTGCAATTGACAGACTGCTCGATATGAGCTGTGTCAGTGAATGAAAATGTTCATGCATTAACAAGACTAACATGTGTTATTGATTTGTGGGAATTATAATTTTTTTTAGAAGTAAACCAAATCCCATTTTTGCTAATATTTCTCATTCTGGTCCCAAATAAACAACAAGTTCCTCCATCTATATCATTATTGGTGGCAATGTTTCATTACATCTTGAACGGGGTGAATACATTTCTCCCTAAAGGGAAGTATTGATTTAAGGGAATCTGCAAGATTATCTGTTAATGCATTAGCAAAATGTGGCCTCATAGGGTTTAGGTGTTAATAGAGATGAGTGGGTATTGTTATTGGGAAAGGAAGTGATTATCCCAAGGGCTTATTAGTAACTGGGGATCAAAGGGTGACATTAATAGTGTTCACCAAGTGAGTGTCACCAACTATACACCAAAAGCACTTCATTAAGTCCCTTTAAGACAATGTCCTCCAATGTTATTCCAACTCTTATTTAAGAGTTGGACCTTAGTGGAGACTTGAGCAATCAGAATGCTACTTTCTTAAGATTGTTGAAGCCATGACTTAAAAATACCTCGCTTTTAGAGATCATTGGGCACACAGAGGAAGGAACATTTAATCAAATAGTTGACTTGCCATTAGTGTTTAGGTTTGTTTGAAATTCTCCATTCCAGTCTCTTTGCCAACTTCTCTAAGTTCACATCATGATAATGAAATATTCTGTATTATGCATTCTTTCACTTCATAAGTAAAGGAACATATGACAAATGAAGTACTAACTAAAGAAAAACTTCCTGGCACATTGCAGTACTGACAATTTACTGGTGGGTTTTATAACATGCAAGTGTAATGTCAAGGGGGCTGAGATGGGTCTAGGTTGTAATAGCTGGTATGAGCCCTGATTTTTCTCAGACCCATTCCAAATGACTCCAAAAAAACACAGTATGGCACTCATAGCCTTCTTTTGTAATAACTACTGCACTGAGCTTTAGTGATTATGGCGCATGGTTTCAAATATTTATATTTAGGAGTCCAGACCATCTCCCCGGATTTGTACCCCTCCCTCTTTGAGGTGCCTCATTCAAGGGCCCTATTTAAACTCCGTCCCAGGAGGACGTTTATCCAAACTAAGTGAATTAATCTCATAAGCAGACATTAGGCTTTAAGAATTGGACCTGCCAATAATGGGGTACATTGACATTGTGGCAGGCTTATGTAATTTATGATCATATACTGTAACTAAACCCCCATTATTTTTGGCAAGATTAGGTATTTTTAAATAAAACTATTACATTATGTGAGTTTTGAAGTTGCTGTTTAGTGAATGAGTGAGCATATTGTTTTTTTCTAGTCTGACCTGTGGGAATCTTTTGGGGTTTGATACCATACAACTTGCAACCACAAATTTTATAACATGACAGGAGGCTTCCTATTTTGCATTAACTCTCTTTACTAAACTCCACAGCAGTAAAGAAAAACGTAAAGAGTAACAAATAAATCACTGAGCAGCATAGTATATATAAGGGTCATGCTGCCTGTACACTTCCTCTTTCTTTACTGCTCCATCGCAGACAGGTCAGAATATTTGCTCCCCTGGAGCTTTATACATTTATTGTCATTACTTGTTATACATTTATTGTCATTTCTTGTTTATTCCTTGCTATTGCAACATACTTTATCATCTTGGTTTTGCTTTTCCTTCTATTATTTGTTCTATACAAGGGCTGGGGGACTAGGGGCTCTCTGTGGGTTTTTCTGCCTCCTTCTGCCCCTCTGTGCCTCCTGGGACCCTCCCTGGGCTTCCCCTTGGTTTCCCCAGGTTCCCCCTCTGCCCCCCTACCCTGGAGTGCCCTCCTGGGCTTCCTCCTTGCGGCCGGTTTTGTTCGCGGCCGTTTTCGCGCCGGCCCGCTTCCGCCCGCGGCCGGCCTCAAAATTTAGTCCCCGGCTTGCGGCCTACCTCGCGGCCGCCATTTTGGATCGCGGACATCGCGAGATTCTCGCGGCCATCTTAGTTTTTCCTCGTGCATCTCATTAGGGACTCAGTGTGGCTGTGCTAGCTTGCTGTTACCTCCTAAGCTGCTGTTTTTCACACCTATTTGTGTCTGACACCCCTGTGACTGTAGGATTACCTGCTCAGCACTCCATCTGCTGCTTTCAACCTGCTACTCAGTCTCTGTGCCTCATCTGCTTCTATCAAGCTATCCTGTGGCTGGGTCAGTCAGGTCAGTGCTGCTGCCTGTTTATTATTATTGTGGCCTGCACTTAAGGGTACCATCCCTGTGCAACCGGGGTGAGCCACCACTATAAAGACGCTGCTTACTGGGAGACTAGCTGTTGCAGTTCTCTCTAACTGGGTGAGCCCCAGTTTGTAAGGTCACTACTATACCCTGCTGGGGTTATTTTGGGCTTGTTCCCACCATACTTCCAAATCTGACCCTACGCCTACTATCAAGACCTGGGTGCCTGTTCATTGCTGTGCCTCTCAGTGACCTATAAGCCTACCCTAACATGGAAGATTCCCAGAACGTCCCTGTGGACTTCCAGGCCATGATTAACGCAGCTGTCGCTGCCTCTGTGGAGAAGGCACTCTCCAAGGCCCGAGCTTCGGCTCCTGACGTACCAAAACGCAGACGTCCACGCCACGAATCGGATTCTGAAGTGTCCGACCACCAGGCACGGGAGGATTCCCGCCCTAAAAAACGCCATGACAAAGGCGAAGACTACACACCCAAACCGACTAAGGGTAAGGCACCTGCCAAGCGCAAGTCTGCCAAATTACACACCCCGGCCCCGCGTCAGGAGTACTCTTCAGGCGAAGAGCAGGACGCACAGTCCATGTCAGTGCTGGATGAATGGCAAGCTGACGCCTCCGACTCGGACTACGACGCATGGGGCTCGGACGAGAAATCTGTCTCCGCTTTCATGCGAGAGACCCTACTGGGTGCGGCCCAGACAGGAGGTGCAGAGGACACTGCGGACGCAGAGCCTCCTCTTGATGCAGACACCATCTTGGACCCCTCAGGCCAGGTGATGTTCGACCCCCGCAACATTCGGCACCCCAGATCAGGTGACTGGTCGCCTCCAGAACACCTTTCAAGATTTATGCACCTGTGGCTCCGCAAACCTCTGGAGAAAGAGGTCCGCAGCCGTCTCAGGTCTGAATGCCCACGCCCTTCCCTGCCGGATAAGGTCGCTCAGACCCCGGAATTCGACAAGGTTATGTCAACCTTCATGACGCGCAGCGGTAGAGACCCTCGCCGAGGGGTGGAGAAAGGCCTATGGGGCGCCCAAGATAACCTGCTGGATTCTGTCGGCCCCCTGGCTCGCATTATGTATCTGGCTGATGATGCCTACACCAAAGCCGATTCCTTCTCCGCTGAGGACATCAGGGAATGGGCACATGATATTCGTGAGTGGGCACAACGGTGTTTTTGTTTCATCGGAAACACTAATGTTACGCTCTCTTCGGAGAGAAGAAAAGCAGCGTTGTACCGTATTAACGGCAAATTGGCAGACCTTGGCACAAAGGAAATTGGGCCCCAGGCACAAGGGAAACTATTTGGCGAACCGTTCCTCAAGGAACTCAACAAACACGTGAACGTGTTCACCTCCCTCAATAAGGCGCAGTCCTCAATGCGCAGAGTTTTCAGAAGCAACCCTACCAGAGGGGTTTTTGGAAGGGCTGGCCGGCAACGGGGCCGTGCCGCCAGCCGATTTTGGCCTTCAGGCCCCCGCACCCAACCAACACCATTTTACCCGACAAGAGACTACCGGCAGCAACCCTTTTCCAGAGGCTCGGATAGAGGTCGTGGACCCGCGGACGCGGACGTTCCCGCTTTACCGCAGGTAAGGACCCATATTCCTCCACTGTTACCATGTACCCGCACTGCGGGCCGTATTTCCCTTTCTTTCCAGAATTGGGCCACCCTATGCTCAGACACATGGATCCTACAAACTGTACAGGGTTATATCATAGACCTAGTGGGGACCCCTTTTCAGGTTCAGCCCCCTCGCCCCATCCACATGTCACCCTCCGACCACAACCTTGTCAACACGGAGCTACGCGAGCTCCGAGACAAAGGGGCTATCCAGCCGGCCCGCGACGGGGGTGGTTACTTCAGCAACATCTTCCTGGTTCGGAAAAAGTCGGGAGAATACCGCCCCGTCATCAATCTACGCGCCCTCAACGCATATGTGGTCTATCGCCACTTCAAGATGGAAGGCATCCACCTCCTGCGAGACCTTCTTCGAAGCAACGACTGGTTCACCAGACTCGATCTAAAGGACGCGTATCTGTCAGTCCCGGTGCACCCGGACTGTCGAGCACTCCTACGTTTCCTCTGGCACGGACGCCCTTGGCAATTCACTTGCCTCCCTTTCGGGCTCAGCTCAGCCCCATGGTGCTTCACCAAGCTCCTAAAACCAGTGGTGGCCCACCTAAGATCAAGGGGCATTCGATGCATCATCTACTTAGACGATCTCCTCATCTTCTGCGCCGACGAACACAGGCTACGCCAACACACTCACCTGGCAGTGTCCCTACTGGAGTCTTTGGGGTTTATCGTAAACCAACAGAAATCGGAACTGACCCCTACCCAGACGATACAATTCCTCGGCTTCGAGATCGACTCGACGACATGCACTCTGAGGCTACCAGCCTCAAAGATCACAACCATTCGCAAGGAGATTCGCAGGGTTCTCCGTCTCGATTCCATTCCACTACGCAATCTGGCCAGGATTGTAGGACTCCTCTCGGCTTCCATTCAGGCCATATTTCCGGGTCCCCTCCACTACAGGGCCATGCAACGTCTCAAGGCGAAATACCTACGCCGCAGGCCTACTTACGACCAACCCGTCCCGGTGACGATGGAGGTTCGCGAGGAATTATCATGGTGGCTGGACAGCATGCAAGCCTGGAACGGCAGGGCCATATTCGGAGACGCCCCAGACTTCGTACTGGAATCAGACGCCAGCCTGTGGGGATGGGGTGCCACCAACGGAACCATCTCCACGGGGGGAACATGGACGGCGCAGGAGCTCTCCATGCACATCAATTGCCTCGAACTCCTGGCAGGATCCTTCGCGATTCGCAGCTTGGCCCGGGAAAGATCCAACTGCTGCATCCTCCTGCGCATGGACAATGTATCCGCAGTCCAGTACATCAACCGCCTGGGAGGCGCTCGCTCTCGCCTGCTGTCGGATATCACGAGAGGCATTTTCGACTATTGCCTCCCTCGCAACATCACGCTACAGGCAGAATACTTGCCAGGAGAAATCAATCTCACAGCCGACTGGTTCTCTCGCCACTGGAGAGACGTCAGCGACTGGAAGCTAAACACGAGAATCTTCAGGGCCCTTGCAGCCCGGAGGGGTCCCTTTCACCTGGATCTGTTTGCCTCTCGCAACAATCACCAGACCCCGGAGTTCTTCAGCTGGCTCCCGGAGAGCAAGGCGACAGACGCATTTCTCCAACAATGGCCGTCGACAGGAGCCTACGCCTTTCCCCATTCTCCATGATTGCGAGAACACTACACCAGATACGGACGCAACAGATCAAACTGGTTGTCATAGCGCCCTTGTGGCAGAGCCAACCATGGTTCCCGGACCTCCTGGCCTCCTCCTACAGGGACCCTCTTCTCCTACCATCCTTCCCGGACCTGCTCACGGATCCCAAAGGGCATCTCCACCCACTACTCCTGGAAGACCGGCTACCTCTGGTGGCTTGGTCTCTTTCCGGGGTTCCTGGCGAGTCAGCGGACTATCGCAGGCTGCTAGGGACCTCTTATGGGACTCCTGGGCCCCGGGAACTAGACGCTGTTACCTTTCAGCTTGGGCCTCCTGGTCTACTTGGTGCATGGAACGGGACTCCGATCCCTTTACAGCACCTATTCCCATGATTCTTAATTTTCTCTCCTCCTTGTTTTCATCTGGCCGCTCTTACCGTTCGGTCAACGTCGTGCGCTCCGCGATTTCGGCGGCTCACACCCCCGTCGGGGATCTCCCGGTCGGCAAAGACCCTCTGGTCTGCCGTCTACTCCGCGGTATGCGGCTCCGCCGTCCCCCGGCCCCCAGATACCCTCACCTATGGGATGTGGGACTGGTTCTCCGCTTCTTCAGGGATTGGCTTCCGAATGACCGCCTCTCCCTACGCCAACTATCCGCTAAGTGCGCTTTCCTCCTCTGCCTCGTATCTTTCCGACGGGTTTCGGACGTTCGGGCCTTCGACGTGGACGCTTTCGAAGTGGCCCCTGAAGGGGTCACGTTTCACATTTCCCGTCGCACTAAGTCGGGTTCGACCTCGGTCTTTTACCCATTTTTTCCCGACGACCCGCAGCTTTGTGTCGTGTCCACCCTCCGCAGGTATGTTTCGGTTACCTCCTCGCTCCGGTCCTCTACGTCGGGCCAACTCTTAGTCTCCTACGTGCGCCCTCACGCCCCAGTCTCGGTTACCACCTTGGCCCGATGGATCCGCTGGATCCTTTCCCTCGCAGGTATAGACCCCGCATTCGGCGCCCACTCCGTTCGCGGAGCGGCGGCGTCATCAGCCTTCCTGGCAGGGGCGTCCCTGTCGGATATCCTCCGAACGGCGGACTGGTCTAGGGAATCCACTTTCCGTACATTTTACTTTCGCACTCCCCCTTCTGCTGGGATGTCTCTTCTTCAGCGTTAAAACTGCAAAATAGGAAGTCTCCTGTCATGTTATAAAATTGAAGATTATGCTAGCTTTAGTGTACTAATAATCTTAATTTTAATAAGGACAGGAGGCGAGTATTTTCCCTCCCTTTTGTTCCCTACCCTGACTCCTCGGGGGAGTGGATCTTAAGGTGATGGATTTTGGGATTCGTGTTAGTAGTTACTCTACCTTCTGTATATATTCGGTATCCCTTCCATCTCTATCCCGGTGTTTCCACTTAGACGGACAGTTTAGTTGTACAACATGCTTACACCTAACACACACTTAGCCTATGGCCAGCTTACTGTCTGTCTGTTCTGTTTTACTTACACCATTCTGTTAAAGCCCACAGGCGTGAACAGTTACGGTTCAGTACCTAACCGATTTTATACTCTCCTTTCAGTGTAACCCTCTTCAGGACCTCCACTGGTCGCTGGTTCGTTAACCTCATGACTCCGTAAGATGGGATGACAGCTTCGTTTGGTCTTTCCTCCTATCTCGTTACCAGGAGTCTCCTCAAGTTCCGCTCGCCAGAGACCGCAGTTCCTGTTTCGTTGAGTTTCTGGATGTTTGAGCTCTATCTGGACTTGGATGTCGCTTTAAGAAAGAGGAAGTGTACAGGCAGCATGACCCTTATATATACTATGCTGCTCAGTGATTTATTTGTTACTCTTTACGTTTTTCTTTACTGCTGTGGAGTTTAGTAAAGAGAGTTAATGCAAAATACTCGCCTCCTGTCCTTATTAAAATTAAGATTATTAGTACACTAAAGCTAGCATAATCTTCAATTTTTGAGTTTGAAGTAAAGTATGCACAGACATTTGCGTGTCCAATCCATGGAGGATATTGTCCAAACTTCACATCGGAATTGTGTGACTTTTGCAAAGTGTAGTAAAATAGCAATATTGCCATGAATAGTGAACTAACGCTATTGCACACTTACTGGGCACACTGAGATAATGGCACACTAACTGGGCACACTGAGATAATGGGCACACTGAGATAATAGTACACTAACTGGGCACACTAAGATAATGGCACACTAACTGGGCACACTAAGATAATGGCACACTTACTGTGCACACTGAGATAATGGGCACACTGACATAATAGCACACTAACTGGGCACACTGAGATAAAGGCACAGTAACAGGGCACACTAAGATAATGACACACTAAAATAATGGCACATAGAGATAATAGTACAGTAACTGAGCACACTGAGAAAATAGCACAGTAACTGGGCACACTAAGATAATGGCACACTAACTGGGCACACTAAGATAATGGCACACTAACTGGGCACACTGAAATAATGGCCCATTAAATGGGCACACTGAGATGGTGGCACACTTACTGTGCACACTGAGGTAATGGTACACTGAGATAATGGCACAGTAACTGAGCACAGTGAGATAATGGCACGCTGAGATAATGCTACAGTAACTGGGCACACTGAGATAATAGTACCGTAACTGGGCACACTAAGATAATAGCACACTAACTGGGAACACTGAGATAGTGGCACACTAAGATAATAGCACACTTACTGTGCACACTGAGATAATGGCAAAGTAATGGTACAGTAACTAGGCACACTGAGATAATGGCACAGTAACTGGGCACACTGAGATAATGGCACACTGACATAATGGCACACTGAGATAGTGGAACACTAAGATAATGGCACAGTTACTGTGCATACTGAGGTAATGGTACACTGAGATAATGGCACAGTAACTGGGCACACTGAGATAATGGCACGCTGACATAATGGCACACTGAGATAGTGGAACACTAAGATAATGGCACAGTTACTGTGCATACTGAGGTAATGGTACACTGAGATAATGGCACAGTAACTGGGCACACTGAGATAATGGCACGCTGAGATAATGAAAGCACCTTCGTCACTGGGATTTGGAGAGGCCTGCTTGCCAGCCTCTTGCCCTGTGACTACGGCCCCTGGGATGTATTGCCCTTTAAAAACTTTAATTGGGCATTTTAGATTTTAAAATACTGTTTCTGCCCCTTTAAATTATATTGGAACAGTTCTGCACCTTTGAAATGGCACTTCGGATACAGCCGAAGTGCCGAAGTAGTCGAAGTGGCCACCATTTGACAAACGAACACGTGGTGGCGGCCATTTTAATTCAGTCGAATACGTTCAGCGGTGTTTGGGCGTTGAGTTCATGGAACTCAAATCGGACATGCGACGGCACGAACACCGCTGAACTTTACCTTCTCCAGACTTCAACACTTCGACTGTAGTCGAACACCGTTCGACAATTCGAACGGCACTTTAACATTGATGGTTTGCATGAACGGGTGCTGTTCGTCTATTTGAACTGCATTTAACATTGGAAATAGACCGGCCGCACAGCCAAATTCTCTGGAACTGCTTTGGGCATGAAATTATGCGTGCAACTTCCACAAAACTTTAACACCATGGCGATTTTACTATGTTCGTGGGACCTGAGCGCTGTTCAGATATATTGAGCGCTCAGATCCAAGCTATCTGGGGATAAATGTGGGGGTTCAGTTCTATGGAATATAAGTTATGTATTTTAATGTGTTTTG
>OW240914.1:321471666-321489036 GCA_933207985.1 Pelobates cultripes
GATAAATGCCAAAAGCTAATACAAATTCTGGAATGGTTAGCTTCCTATTTAATTGTGCATCCCTGGATTTGACTACCACAGAAATATCGTCATAAGCGTAGGTCTTATGTTCCACTATATCCTGGGAGGCAATTAGTAGTGAGGCCAGATTGACATCTTTACCTTCCAGGATATCTCTCCTGAGGTGCTCAGGAATCATGTGGGCAGGGTAAACTTCTTGGTCATCCGAGGTGATAGCTGGAGAAACTGATTGCGACTCCACCACTGATGGGGAATTGCCGTGGCCGGTCCAGCCATAGTGAGGGCTGTAGTGACCGATTCAAGTTTCTCCAGCCTAGAATTGACCTTGCTCATGGATGTCATGAGGGACGTGAGCATGTCATGTATGTTTCCTGGGTGGGACTGGCTCGACCCTTCCCCAGCGTCCACGTTATCGGTTGAGGTGTGTAATAATTTGTAAAGTTCCGCTTTCCTTGCTGCTGCTGGAAAAGGGATTTGTCGTCTCCTGAGTTCGCTAGTGATACGAGGGATAGTCCATGATCTGAAAGATGCTGGACTAGCCGTATCTTCCTCCTGTGATGGGGTGTTGGTTCTAGCCGGAGTCCTTGGGATGGAGAAATCCTCTACCCCTTCTTGCGACATACTAGATTACAAAGTATATGGTTAGCGTAAAAAACCCCCGAGGGGATGTACTGGCAGGCTAATTATGCCGGATGAGGCGAAAAATTAAAACTTGTTCTTTGGTGACAGGTGAGGCCCTGCTAGTTGCCAAGTGGCTATGAGAGGCTCTATCTATGCGTTGGCGCGAGGGGTTATTGAGGCCACCCGACGTAGTGGCAGGAAATCGTAGGCCTCTCGGTGACAATACAAGAAAACAGGGGAAGGGAGTGACAGGTGGCACCCTCTCTATTATGCGAGGCGGCTAACTCACGTGTGGCCCGGGGGGCATTACCTCCGAAACGTTGAGGCGGGGTGTTGGCCTCGCGGACCACTAAACGATAGGCAGAATGCCTGGAGGGGGAATACCTATTTGGGCCTATAACCCCTAAAATTGCCAGTACTCTATGTCCTAAGTAGAGGAGGAACCATATGTGATGTATGGCGTGAGCAGGCTTAACGTACCTGGTAGTATGTATGCGTTAGATAAGCGATAGGTAGAGAAAACTGGAAAAAACCTAAAGGGATAGAAAACCAAATATGATAGTGTGAGAATTGGATCCTATGATACCAATTTAGACTAGTTAGTTGTGGTGAGTTCTAGTAGTACATATGGAAGGGAATATATGAATGATATTGGCCCGACTGGCCCTGTCTGTGGTATGGTAATCATGCTTGGGGGTGTGTATGATATGTCTCTATGGTGACCAGATTTAATAGTAATGCTAGTGTTTGTAGTATAATAAGGTGCAGGATTTAAAATAATACCGTATATGTTAGGCCGTAAACGTAAGCCATGAAAAGAGGTAAGTACGAGGTACAGAAATATTTGAGAAGTTATCCCAATTAGGAAACAACGTGACGTATGAGTGGTTGAATCAAGACGTGTGATTCAACCCGAAAGTTTGTGAGATTTGTGAGACCGTGTTCTTGTGTACTTGGTATGTCGTTTGAGTACACAAAGAAAAAGTCAGAATATATAAGTGCCATGTAAGAAACGTGAGTACATGGTATGATAGAAACGTAATTTCTAAACATAATTTATAACGTAAATCCTACAAAAGATATCTGTAAAATGTAAAAGCTTGTCTAAGCTTAACTCCCTAAATAAATGTATATAACATGAAGAATTTCAATAAAACTTTAATGATACCATATCTGCTAAAAGATTAAACCATAACCTAAATAAACACTTATTCATAAGTAGTTAACAGGGGTATTGCCCCAGTCATGCAAGGATTTTGTAATTTGCATAAAATAATTAACAGTAATAACATGAAACCAATTATAGCTGATGATATGCATAACAAGTTTGCTTAATACAAGAAAAAACCGAACCGATATGCCTGCCGGCAGCAAAGGGGTTAATATGCCTGTGACTTGGCCGTAAAGCGTGTGGCCGTAAAGTAAGGCCGTTTAAAATCGCGACGCCGTGGGAAATGATCCGGGCGACGGACTTACGATTTTGAAGTCCTGTGGACTTAATCTGTGACGAAAACACCGGGTATGTGCGTGGCTGAACGGGCGGAAAACCTCTAAGGATTCCTGGACACAGCTACACCAAACGAAAACCGCGGGTTTTGAAAAGCAAGATGGCGCCGTACGTGAACCGGAAGTGGATTCTCGATGCAGCGCTGACCTCGAACGGTATGGAGCCAGGTAAGGGGTGTCCCTTAAGTAGGGAGAAGGTGAGTCATACGCCCCTCCCACAATTACAGGCCAAAAGGCCTTAATACATATATTACAGAATAATTTTTAAAATAAAACCTTTTGAAAGTAGATTCTGAAGACCAATATGTAGCTTTTAATAAATCTAAAGAGCCTCCTGCTTGAAAAACCTTAGTAGACAGAGCTCCTCTGGAAAATCCCTCCAAATATAGAGATATCAATACCTGCCATAAACATAGTTTGTCTTACCCATCTGGCTAAAGATGTAGAAGTGACAGGGAGAAAAGGTTTACGAAAATAAATTAATAGTTGAGACAAATTAGCAATCTGACTCTTACTTCTGAAGCTGGCGGGACATTTTAACTTTTATTAGACTAAACTAATGAGGAGGCTAATCATGTAACTCAAACCAAGATGGCCACCCCCAGCAGGTAAACGTTGGGAATGGTGAGCAGCAAAGTTAGACTGAGATGGCCGCCCCCAGCAGGTAAACATTGGAAATGGTGAGCAGCAAAGTAAGACTGAGATGGCCGCCCCCAGCAGGTAAACATTGGAAATGGTGAGCAGCAAAGTTAGACTGAGATGGCCGCCCCCAGCAGGTAAACATTGGAAATGGTGTGCAGCAAAGTTAGACTGAGATGGCCACCCCCAGCAGGTAGACATTGGAAATGGTGAGCAGCAAAGTTAGACTGAGATGGCCGCCCCCAGCAGGTAAACATTGGAAATGGTGTGCAGCAAAGTTAGACTGAGATGGCCGCCCCCGGCAGGTAAACATTGGAAATGGTGTTCAGCAAAGTTAGACTGAGATGGCCACCCCCAGCAGGTAAACATTGGAAATGGTGTTCAGCAAAGTTAGACTGAGATGGCCACCCCCCAGCAGGTAAACATTGGAAATGGTGTTCAGCAAAGTTAGACTGAGATGGCCGCCCCCAGCAGGTAGACATTGGAAATGGTGTGCAGCAAAGTTAGACTGAGATGGCCGCCCCCCAGCAGGTAAACATTGGAAATGGTGTGCAGCAAAGTTAGACTGAGATGGCCGCCCCCCAGCAGGTAAACATTGGAAATGGTGAGCAGCAAAGTTAGACTGAGATGGCCACCCCCAGCAGGTAAACATTGGAAATGGTGAGCAGCAAAGTTAGACTGAGATGGCCACCCCCAGCAGGTAAACATTGGAAATGGTGTTCAGCAAAGTTAGACTGAGATGGCCGCCCCCCAGCAGGTAAACATTGGAAATGGTGAGCAGCAAAGTTAGACTGAGATGGCCACCCCCAGCAGGTAAACATTGGAAATGGTGTGCAGCAAAGTTAGACTGAGATGGCCGCCCCCCAGCAGGTAAACATTGGAAATGGTGAGCAGCAAAGTTAGACTGAGATGGCCGCCCCCCAGCAGGTAAACATTGGAAATGGTGAGCAGCAAAGTTAGACTGAGATGGCCACCCCAGCAGGTAAACATTGGAAATGGTGTGCAGCAAAGTTAGACTGAGATGGCCGCCCCCAGCAGGTAAACATTGGAAATGGTGTTCAGCAAAGTTAGACTGAGATGGCAGCCCCCAGCAGGTAAACATTGGAAATGGTGAGCAGCAAAGTTAGACTGAGATGGCCGCCCCCAGCAGGTAGACATTGGAAATGGTTAACAGCAAAGTTAGACTGAGATGGCCGCCCCAATAGGTAAACATTGGAAATGGTGAGCAGCATAGTTAGACTGAGATGGCCTCCCCAGCAGGTAAACATTGGAAATGGTGAGCAGCAAAGTTAGACTGAGATGGCTGCCCCAGTCAAGAAGTTAGAAAAGAAAAGTACAAACCGCACCAAATCAGTCAGCCCAGGTTGCGGTCCACTAGATGGTACTTCCTGCAAATGGCGGCCAACACTCTGTATAGTGCCCCTGACAAGAGCCATCATTAGAACTCTGCATTGTTCCACAGTCTATGCAGCATCTACTTGGGTTTTTTTGGCATGAGAGCATGGACATGGCTTCTGTTTCACAATATTAGGTATAGAAAAAATTATTAATTTACTAAGTACAAATATCATTATTATTAACCAATCATTTTCGTTCAGTTAGTGGAGTGTTTAATTTCTCTGATGTGAAATGCAGGCCTGAGTACTCTGCGTATGTCTTCTGTAACATTTTTTTAATTTTATTTCCATGACTCAAGATAATGAAACAAATAGAAAAAATCATCTCTCTCTGAAATCTTCTAGTTCAGGAGCTTAACATAACTGCCACTAAAAATATCATGCAGCCTCTCCCAAGACAGCAGTTATGCCGTAACAGTAAATAATGAGCAATCTTGCAAAGTGCTGTGCAATAGCGGTACGAGGGGCCCGTAGGGAATCGTAATAGCTCACACCTTGGATTTCTTATTAAACCTATTCCCACTTCTCATCAAGGTGTGCAGGCTCCCGCCGTGCATGGCACCCGAGGGGAGACAAACAGGCAATCACAGCAGATGCAGCAGAGACAGAAGAGACATAAAATCAGATGAAGAACCGCAACGCAGGGGGGCAGATATTAGGAAATAAGGGCACATTGACCCCTTTCTGTTATACAATGATTGCCATCCACTGCGATCTAATACTTGAAAACAAATCTGCCCTTCTGAAATTGTATTTAGAAGCCATCCAGTACATGTCATACAGTGATGGAAAAACTCTGTCAAAGCGTCGAGAGAAATGTTCCATTTTAGCGCAGTTGAGGCTAATGGCAAGAAAGCACCATTATAGAACATTCACTAATTACATTATCGCTTTCATTAAGTAAACAACAATAAATATCTAAGTATAACACTTATATTGGTAAAATAAGGATTGCAATTATTAAGCAAATTTCTTAAAAGAGAGCAGTTGAAACATACCATTGGTTTCCATGGTAACTCCTTCGTGTTAGAACTGCACCACAACCTGTTTATATAATAAAAGAGAATGATGGGATTGTAGTTCCAGAACATCGGTGTGTGTGTAGTTGCCTGCGGTAGTGTGATTGAGTAATTGTTGGGCACCGTTTACTATACACTATTTAGATCACGCTTGGCTGAGCTTGGCGGACGCACCATGGCGGGATTACTGTTTACCCAATGCCAAAGTCCTGCCACATTCACATTGCACTAATATTGTTAAGCTCACAGTGGAATCGTGGGATTTGGATAAAGGGGACGGTTTCATCAAGGACAAACGTCAGTGAATGTCTCTGTGTGTGAATGTCTCAAAGAACATTGAATGTGTGGACAAATGGCTCAGATTAAAAACTCAAATAATCTATTTCTTTCGCATTGCAAAACTGATTGAAAGTGTTGAATGCGGTCTTTGAGCGGAGTAACTGTACGAAATGTAATTTACAAAATAATACAATATTTCAAGGTTGAAAAGTTATAAAGTTGAAATGTAACATTCTCCAATATAAACAACACATTTTCATTGTTTAAAAATAAGCCCACGTTCCCTTGAATGAAGAACGCACACTGATAATAATTATCCAACTATCAGCACTGCAGTCTGGGCAATGTAGCGTAGCCAGCAGTTTTACCAACAGACAGCCTACCTTCCCAAAAAGAAAGAACGGCTTCCAAACGTCTATTGGAGCTCCCATGGAGTGAACAGGGCCATTTGTCCCATTTGATGAAGAAGCACCTTACTGATACATACATATAGTTTACATTTCTCTGAAGAGAATGACAAGGAGAGAATCTGAAAGCAATACGTCAGTAAATATTTGGCAACAAAAAAATCTGTATAAAGTCATCCTGCTTCTTTACGACTGATGTCCTGAACACAGAATGACCACAGATAATGTCCTTTCCCAGAGAACCCAGAGAAGAATATATCTGTCTCATTCTTAGACTTGTTCATGACCGGTGTATAGTCGCCATATGGGCAGTCGGACTCCAGGACAACCCTCCCACATACCTAACCCAATAATCGCACCGACACTCGGGTATATGGGAAAATTTGTCCACAGCTTTATTAAACAATCTTAAATAATAATAACAATATATTAATTGTAACATAATAATAATAACTTAACAAATAAACATGGGTCATTGCCCCCATACTCCGCCCTCGCATCCGACTCCTTCTGTTATATAAAAGGCAATGACCCCCATATAAATAGCACATATATATATATAACACATATATATAACATATACCGACATTATTCCAACATACCAACTTAAAGTTCCAAACATAAGTTAACCACGGCAGGGGTATACCCGGATACCCCTACCCCACCAGGTTCTGAGCCACCGACAGGACTCGAAACCTACCAACCACCAATGACCACAGTTTTACTTTTCTGCCACGTTCATCCTAGGGAGCCTATTCCTTCTCCTTCAGCTCCCTATCCCGCCACAAGCTCAGACCTTGATCCCTTAAGCTGGCTGAGCTCCGCCACCACGAAGAAATAGCGCTCTCTGCATTCCTTCCTGCCAACCCAAGTTCAGAAGATCCCACCCCACCGCCGAGAGATGGACTCCATCCGAGTGGTAATACCCTGGCAACCCGCCTTCCAACTCACCATGCCGCACAACTACTCCCCCTACTTTTCTCACAAAGCTCGCCATCAAACTGTTCACTTTTTTCCTGCACTTATCAATAGCCACTGGATCCCATGCGTGCCGCCACCGACGCCTCGGGACCATCTCCGACCACACTAGCATGATCCTGGGAAGCAGGTCCCTCAATTTGTTGAGGTCCTGCTTCATCCACTTTACCAGCCGTCGTTGCGGCGTGAGTCCCAAGTCATTGCCCCCCGCATGTAGGACCAGCATGTATGGCGCCTCCCCACTCGCTATCCTTCGAAACACAGCCCCGCAAACTTCCCCCCAGCCGAACCCCCTGAACCCAAACCATTGTACTGCCAACTGATCCCTCGGAAAGCCCAGCTGCTGGCCCTGGGCTCGAGCTGCAGCCCTCCTTGCGGCCCAGAAGACAAAGGAATGGCCAACGATCCATGCAACACGGCCTGGGAAGGAGAAGAAAACAAACAATTAAATAAACATGAGGGGAGAGAAAACCCCCCTCCCCCACCCCTACCGGGATCCCCCCGACACGGCCAATTTTTTTATTTTTTTCAATCCAGTAGACCCAACCGCACATAGGAACGGAACCGCACCGACTCCCATCTCCCTATCCGCTTCACTACCTCATCCCCAAGACCCAATCGTGCGGCCTCCGTGGCCGCCCCAATGTGAAAGGAGTGTGTTCCAAATCTATCCGCCCGTAGCCCCATCCTCACGAGGCCCAACCGAAAGACCTTACCAAATTGAAATCGTGAGAGGGAAGAGCCATCCGCATGCACTAGTAGGGATCCCCCTACCGCCGGTCTCAGGGCCATGTACTCCGCCACCGCAGCCACCGGGCACAGTGCTGCGCCCGGCAAGGCCCGTAGTGTCACATCCCGGCCTCTGCCGTTGGCGTCCGTTTTGGATGCTGCCAGGTGCGCCACCAACTTCCCATCCATAACCCGAACCCCCAATACCTGTAAACCACCGGGCACCGGGACCCTGCACTTGCCTGTTGGCCTAGGGGCCGGCCGCGTGTCCTCCCGGATCCGGCCCCGTCCTCTGCGACCACCGATGGGGTAGGAGTCCTCCTGGGCCGCCCCTCCATGCCTCCCGACCGTCCTGGGGGCCGCTTTCTTTTTGTATTGAGGTAGACTAAGTAAAGTGCTTGTACTGGATCGGAGCTTATAGAAAGTGGGAACAGCTGGGGAAAGCATTTTGTTCAGGTAGGGTGGGAGTTTCCCAGAAAAGCTCTTAAAAACAAGGCTGGAAAGATGAAGGGTGCGTCTGGATTCCAGCGACAGCCAGTTTAGTTCTTTTAGCATGTCACAATGATGGGTCCTGTAATTACACTGTAGCAAAAATCGTCAGAATGAGTTATACAATGTGTTGAGTTTATTAATGTGGGATCGCGATGCAGATGCATATACTACATCCCCATAATCAATGATTGGCATCAGCATTTGTTGTACAATCTTTTCCTTTACTGTAGGGCTTAGGCAGGATTTGTTTCTGTACAGGGCACCTAATTTTGGATAAAGTTTAGATGCAAGCTTTTCTATGTGCAGGCCAAAAGCTAGATTGGGGTCTAACATCATACCCAAGTATTTGAAAGAGTGGACTGTGGTCAGTGTGCCATTTGAATTTGTTTTGATGGATAGGTGGGGATTGTGTAATTTGTGTAATTTAGGTACCGTTCCAAAGATCATTGTGACAGTTTTGTCAGTGTTCAGGAAGAGTTTGTTTTTTGCGATCCACTTTTCTACCTCTGTAAACTGGTCTTGGAGCAAAGCCTCAAGTTGTGGTAGATTGGGTTTGCTCGCATAGATTACCGTGTCATCTGCGTACATGTGTACATTTGAGGATTGGCAGACATTAGGCAGATCATTTATAAATAATGTAAATAGTAGGGGGCCGAGAATGGAAACCTGGGGAACACCACACGTGACTGGGAGAGGGAGGGAGTCACTGTCAGAAATGGACACATATTGCGAGCGATCCGATACATACGATCGAAACCAGTTTAAAGAATGATCACCAATACCTGAGTTTTCAAGTTTGTGCAGTAGAATGTCGTGGTCTACTGTGTCAAAGGCCTTAGCAAAATCAAGGAAAATAGCTCCAGTTAGGGCTCCTTGTTCCATGCCAGTTTGGATGTCATTGCAAACTTTTAGGAGGGCAGTTGTAGTGGAGAGATTCTGGCGAAAGCCCGATTGATCAGGGGTCAGATAGTTTAATTGTTGGTAGTACTCACAAAGTTGCGTATGGACACATTTTTCTAAGAGTTTTGACAATACCGGAAGCAATGATATTGGGCGATAGTTAGAAACCAAAGTAGTGTCACCACTTTTATGGATAGGCACTACTCTCGCAGTCTTCCAAAGTTTGGGTATGTATCCAGACACCAAGGATTCATTAATTAGAGTTGAGACGGGTTTAGCAATTGCCGGCGCACTGAGCTTCAACAGCATTGCTGGGATTTGATCAGGTCCGGACTGGTTTTTCATTTTTAGATTATTAAGATGTTTTTTAATGACACTAACAGGTACAGGTCTAAAATTAAACTTATCTGTATTGGGCCTTTGCAAATTTAGTGGGGCCTGATCCACATTTGTAGTTTCAGGATACGTGTCATTTATTAGCTTGGCAATCAGGGCAGTAGAGCATCTGACAAAATAATTGTTAAAGGCATTTGCTACATCTAAGGGAAGTTGCAGGGTTTGGTTATCCACTTTGACAGTGGAGGGTTGGGAGTGGATTGGGGGAGTTTGTAGTTTATTTATGACTTTCCAAAAGTTTCTAGGGTTTGAGATGTTACTGTTCAGATTTTCATAGAAATATTGGGCCTTGGCCAGTTTTGTCTGTTTTGTGCATATATTTCGCCATTGTCTATATGCACCGTGATCATTCATAGAGCCAGTACGCTTAAACTTTGACCACAAAGAATCCCAAAACTGGTACATTTGGATGAGGTCAGCTGTGATCCAGTTCATATGTGCTCCTTTTACCCTCACCTTACGCAGCGGGGCATGCAAATTCCAAATTTGTAGGAGTTCAGACTGAAAGTATTCAACAGCACAGTCTAGATCTGGGATAATGTTTAATCTGTGCCATGAGAGATTCTTGATGTCATCTAAAAAGGATTCAAGATTAAATTTTTTGAAGGACCTAGTTATTTTAACCTTGGGAGAGGATTTAATAGCCTTTATTTTGCGCACGCAGTACACTAAACAGTGATCACTGAACGTGTTGGGGAGAACACCAACCTCCTGGATTCTATCAGGAGAAGTGGAGAGAATCCAATCTAGAAGGGTATGTTTATGGCTTTTAATGTTTATGCGAGTTGGGGAGGAGATTAATTGTGTTAGCTGCAAAGTCTTAAACAGCGTGCAAGAACTATTATTTTTAGGGTTCAGCCAATCAATATTAAAATCTCCAAAGACCAACAGTTCACTTTTTGGGTTTTGAGCTATGGTTTCACTAAGGAGATGGGCTATGTCAGAAAGGGAATGCACAGGAGAGCTAGGTGGGCGGTAGATTCCTGCAACAATGATTGATTTACTGCACGGGATCTCAATTGTGCCAGAAAGGAAATCAAAGATGGCAGGAGGACTAAGGTTTTGTAAAGGGGTAAACTTTATGGAATTGTCAACATAAATAACAATGCCTCCTCTCTTTGCTCTGTCATTTCTAAAACATGAATAACCCTGTATTGCAATGGCGGTGTCTGGTATTTTAGCCGTTAACCATGATTCTGAGAGCACAATGATTTTTGGTTTGTAATGGGAACACCAGGCTTGTAGTGCATCCAGTTTAGGGAGTAAACTACGGATGTTGCAGTGCACAAAAGAGAGGCCTTTTTTAGTGGGGAGATTAGGACTAGAATTAGCTGGGGGACCAGGGTTAGACTCCACATCATTTGCCAGGGCAAGTAACATAAGGAGTAGGAATTTTGACATCATCTTTGTTTGGCCATATAGTGAATGGGATAATTTATAATTTTGTGAGTTTGGGGTAGGAGGGCTATTTTTTATAACTCTCCACCAGCACTCAGCAGATAAGTTAAAGGAACAGAGCAGGCCATGGTGTATTATAATTTGTGTTCCAGTTTGAGGTGTGTGCTTATGCTGGTAGTGGTGTGAACAAAATTGGATTGAGAAAAGGGTTATTAAGAATAACAGTATGGTTATATTAGGATTCATGTTAGTGGTATAAGGTGTGTAGTTGAAAATGAAACAGAAATTGTGAGAAAAAAAAATGTAAATAGAAGTATATGGTTTTGGTGTGTGATATCTATTTGTAGTGAGAGAGGGTATGTGTTCTATAGGGTTAAGAGATTGAAAGGGTGTGCTGATCAGTGGTTGCACCTGTCATTTCAGTAGATTGAAAGTTGTGTGGGAGACATATATATATATATATATATATGTATTAAGGCAATTTGCCTGCATTTGTGGGAGGTGCTGGTTTTCTACCCCTAGCCTACTTAAGGCACTCCCCTTGCCTGGCTCCTTACCGTTCGAGGTCAGCGTTGAATGAGGATCCACTTCCGGGTTCTCTCAGACGCCATCTTGGTTTCAGTATCCAGGAGGTTTCACCACGTTAAGCTGTGTCCAGGAATCCTGTTCAGGCCTTTCCGCCCGTCCAGCTTCTTCTGACTCCGTTCTCCGTTGTAGATCGCGTCCCAGGGACTCCTAAACCGTAAGTCAGACCTTCCTGTCAGGCCAGGACTGGTTCCCACGGCGTACGGTACAGCACGGGTCCTCGCTTTACGGCTTTTCCCTGGTTATGACACGAATGTTTCAAGCCATTCGCGGGCTTTTCATTCGTACGGTCATTCGGCTGAACATGTTTTAAATCGTTCAATAGTCATTTCGCATATCCTATTCATGTTATTTAAACGAATGTTCATTCGGTTGTTTTGCCGTTCGGCAAATTTTACATACGCTCATACACGCTTTGGTTCGCATAAATCATACGGTTAAACTATTCTAACTTCTGTGTTCCCCTCACATTTGCTTTCGGCTGTTCTGTGTGTTCACGTATAATCCTTTCATGAATTATATTCACCATTTCATGTGTATATAACATTCGGTTAAAGTATTGCTTGCTTAAATAGATTATTGTTGATTACTTTTAACAAATTGTCAGTATTGTATTACGTCCACAAATCAAGTCCACTTTCTCTGTGTATACCATTTGACTCCCACGCTTTCAGGGGTCTGCATTACTTATCCATTTATACGAATGGACTCAGCCTATGTTACAAGCCTCATTTCTGGGTTATTAATACAACATATACAAGGATAGGTTCATTTAAGCAATAATTCTCGGGTTGATACGTCTTTGCTATACATACATATCATATAGATATACATCACTTTACATCATGTTAAATCATTTTGGGGTATCCCTGCCTTTGGTCTTTCTGCTACATATCATACATAACGCTGTGTTAATTAGGCCATGACCTCATCCATGTCCCTTTCTATAAAACCAGTTACATTTCGGTACAGATCATTGAACTCCCACGCCAGGAGTTTTATAACTATCCATTTCATTTCAATTTACTCAGCCTACATTACAGGCCTCATTTCTCTGTCATGACGATGACACATAAGGCTTAAATCCTTTTGCATGCATACTCGGGTTGAATCACACGTACTGATCCAACCAATCATACGTCCCCTACACAGTCATATACATATGTATATAACCTACGTTTCATGTTTTCCTTTACACACCATTATCACGTAACACATAGATTGTTTGTACATAGGCCACGGCCTCCCTCAGATGTCTTATTCAAGCACGCAAACATTTCTGAGCCACTCATAGCTATTCCCATGGTATCAACATAACATTGCTGCTACAGACTATAAGTCTGGTTCTTTTTACACCCCACACTCATCGTACTACTCTCTTTTACCCATTTTTAGGCTGTCGAGCTTATATAATTTCTCCACACGGTTTATTCCTGTGATTTATCATACTACCAGGTACGTACACCTGCTCATATGGTATTCTACCATACATTTCATTTCATCCCCCTAGTTTAGAGTACTGGCAATAGGGTCACAGGATTCCCAATAGGTATTTACCCCATCTTGGCTGTCGCCATTAGTTAGTGGTCCCGCGAGGCCAACACCCCGCCTCAAACGTTTCGGAGGCAAACACCCATCGGGCCACACGTTAGCTAGCCGCCTCGCATGTTGCAAAGAGAGGGCCTCACCTGTCACTCCCTTCCCCTGTTTTCTGTCGTACAGTCACCGAGAGGCCTAAAACTCCTGCCACTACGTCAAGTGGCCTCAATAACCCCTCGCGCCAACGCATAGATAGAGCCTCTCAAGCCGCTTGGCAATTAGTAGGGCCTCACCTGTCACCAAACAAGCATAATACTTTCGCCATCCGGCCTAGCTAGCCTGCCAGTACAATTTGGTGGTTCTATATACCAATTATTGTTTTATTTATAGTATGTCTCAGGAAGGGGTAGAGGATTTCTCCCTGCCTAGCACCCCGGCTAGAGCTGTCACTCCCACACAAGGAGGAGAGCTAGCTAGTCCAGCATCAATTAGATCCTGGACAATCCCGCGCATAACCACGGAATTAAGGAGACGACAAATCCCCTACCCCGCTACAGCAAGGAAGGCAGAACTTTTCAAACTGCTACGCACATCAACCAATAACATGGAAGCCGGGGAAGGATCTAGCCAGTCCAACCCAGGGGACATACATGCCATGTTATCCTCACTCATGGCATCCATGGGCAAGGTCAACTCCAGGCTGGAGAAACTTGAGTCGGTCACCACGGCCCTCACTCTAGCAGGGCCAACCGCGGCTGCAGTACAAACACCAGCCTTGCCATTAGTCGCTCCAGCCAGCCCCCTGGATGACCAGGAAGTTAGCCCGGCCCACATGATACCTGAGCATATCAAAAGGGATATCCTGGAAGGTAAAGACGTCAACCTGGCTTCCCTGTTGATTGCCTCCCAGGACATTGTGGAACATAAGACGTATGCTTATGATGATGTTTCTGTTATTGTCAGATCTAGGGATGCCCGCCTGAACAGGAAACTGACTATCCCTGAATTTGTACTAGCGTTTGGTATTTACAGGGATGTCGTCTGTGCGGTTTATCCCAACAGAAGAGAGGAGTTTGATCTCTATATGCACAAGCTGGTAGACCTGGGCAACAAATATGGTGGTTCAGCATTCTATGACTACCATAGGTCTTTTTCTGCAAAAGTGGCTGGAGCCTTCTCCCAGTACGGTACACGATCCAACTGGGGAAGGATTGATACCGTCTTATTTTGCAGACACTTTGCAGGTCTAAGAACACCAGCTTGTGCATACTGCTCCTCCACAGCCCATACTACTAATTTTTGTCCCAACACGGCAGACGGACATGCCTCCACACAAGGAACTAGTTCCTCTGGGGATCCAGGGAAACTATCCAAAGACAAATTGGGACGCCCAATCAAGTTTCTGGGCAAGTCCCAGATATGTAATAATTTCAATGTTGGGTCTTGTAATTACAGTGGATGTAGACTATTGCATGTCTGTTCAAAATGTTTTAGGGCACATGCTAAGACCATGTGTCCAAATAAAATGTATTCTAAGCCTTACCTTACGTCCATTAATATGCCAGTATTCACAGCATTGATGTCTCAGCACCCATCTAGACACCTGGTAGATTTTCTTATTTCTGGTTTAACAGAAGGCTTCCACACAGGTATCCTACACATACCAGCTGGCACTCTGGAATGCCCAAACCTACAATCCGCCCAACACAACCCCACAGTGGTTGACACCCTCATAAACCAAGAAGTGGAGGAGGGCTTTGTATTGGGGCCTTTTAGAACTCCCCCATTCACAGAATGGCGCACCAACCCTATTGGTATTGTCACAGGGAAATCTTCCCAAAAACAGAGACTCATCATTGACTTATCGGCTCCCCACTCATCGGCCAACCCCAGTCTTAATTCCCTCATACCCTCTGAGGAATTCTCTCTGCAATACACCACCATAGATCACGCCATTACAGCCATCATACAAGCAGGGGTGGGAGCCTGGCTCAGTAAGACCGACATTACTAACGCCTTCAAATTACTCCCTATCCACCCCACACTGTGGCACCTGCATGGCATCAAGTGGTCCGAGAACTACTATTTTTTCTCCCGGTTAACTTTTGGGTCCAAAAGTAGCCCAGCTATTTTCGACACATTTGCCGAAGCACTATGCTGGTTACTATTGAACATAGCCGGATGCCCTACAGTATTACATTACTTGGACGATTTCCTACTGGTCGAGGAGAATACTGCACCTCCCACTAGCCTCAAAGCTACCACTAAGCTGTTTGAGCAACTAGGTGTACCCATCTCCCCAAAGAAAACAGAAGGGCCAGACACGGTTATCACTTTTCTGGGTATCCAGTTAGACTCTGCCACAATGCAAGCAAGCCTACCTTACGAAAAGATAGACAATATTCTCACTTACATAAACAACTACCTACAGCTCGGCACTTGCAACCGCAAAGAACTACAGTCCCTGCTGGGGTCACTAAATTTTGCAATGCGCATCATACCTCAAGGCCGCTCCTTTATTTCACGACTATTGCATCTTTTCCCACTTTTTCTACATGACACGCACAGGTTGTCCTTAGATGCCCAAGCTACGGCAGATCTAAACATGTGGAAGAGGTTTTTAACCACTTGGAATGGTAAAAGTATGTTCCTCCCTCAATTGACTGAATCATCTCCTACCATTTGGTCAGATGCGGCATCTACCACTGGTTTTGCAGCAATTTTTGGGAACGAATGGCTTTGGGGCAGCTGGCCTTCAGCAGTTCTGGATTTGGAAGGTTTTCCACTACCTCAGCTCTTTTTGAGATCTACCCCATAGTGGCGGCTGCCGTAGCGTGGGGTCATTTATGGGCTAATACGCCAGTGCGTTGTTACTCAGACAACCAGGCGACCTGTCACATCATCAACAAAGGTCGTTCCAAATCTCTTACGATTATGAGATTTCTGAGGAAACTCACTTGGTTGGCAGCTTGTCATAATTTCTTCCTATGTTGTTTCCATGTGCCAGGTGTATACAACACAGCTGCTGACAGTTTGTCTCGCTTTAAATTTCAGGAGTTTCATCAAGCACTCCCGTCAGCAGCACCCACAGCCACCATCACTCCAACATTTCAACAACTCATACTGGACTAGACGTCATCATGCAGCATAGCAGGACATTGTCTCAGTTGGCACTTTCACACAATACAAACAAAACATACAACAGGGCTTTCACACTATTCAAACGATTCCTTCTGGAACATAACATCATACAACCGTTTGTTATGACATCTTTTTTGGGGTTTGCTTCCTTTTGCCACCTTAAACTCAAATTGTCATATAACACCATCAAACTCTATCTCACTGGCATTCAACACCACATGCTCATCTTACACCCAAATAACAACAGTTTCATGGCCTCTCACCAAATTAAGACCATACTCAGAGGTATTCAAAAATCAGAACCCACACATTTGGCCCAGAGGCTACCCATAGATAACCATATCTTCAAAGCTTTATCTAACCTACTCGACCTGAAACCATTTGACACTAATACGAATTCTATCATCAAAACAGCAATATACATCGCTTTCTATGGATTTCTACGACCCAGAGAATTCACTACGACCTCCACGACCCAAACCACTCCATTCCTCCTCTATTCCCACTTGACAAAACATATGGATCATTACATCCTGTCTTTACCTCACTCCAAAACCAGCCAGCACATACCTGTAAACATTCCGTACTACCCCACGCACAACAGATGGTGTCCCGTAAAAGTTCTTGATGCCTACATACAGCACCATCACTTACTGCCCTCGCAACCGTTATTACAACTACAAGGTGCAGTACTCACCACTACAACCTTCATGACCTACGTCAGGTCCTTGCTCACACAACTGGGCCTCAACGCAAACAATTACTCAGGACACTCCTTTCGTATAGGAGCCGCGTCCACAGCCTCCAGTTTCAACGTCCCAACTCATGTTATCAAAACACTGGGGCGCTGGAAGTCATCCGCTTACTCACGGTACATACCGAACCCAGTACAAGAGTTAAGAGATGCTTTCATAAACATGTCTGGTTGATAAATGTATATGTATTGGTTGTCTGTTAATAAATTGGATTACTTAATTTTTGCCCTCTTCTTTCTCAGGCCTACCTCATCGTCGGTTTCGGCACACCACAACCGACTTGCTCCTTTTATCATCCTACGCTTATTCATGGTATTTCACACTGTACTACTATCTTAAGCACCTAACACAAGTATTAAGGCAATTTGCCTGCATTTGTGGGAGGTGCTGGTTTTCTAACCCTAGCCTACTTAAGGCACTCCCCTTGCCTGGCTCCTTACCGTTCGAGGTCAGCGTTGAATGACCCTCCCACCACACCACTTTTTAACATTTATTTTCCTTTCTATTTCTTTTCCTGGGTGGGCCCTCTTCTTTCTCAGGCCTACCTCATCGTCGGTTTCGGCACACC
>OW240914.1:321499243-321934153 GCA_933207985.1 Pelobates cultripes
CACACACTCACAGACAGTCACACACTCACAGACAGTCACACACTCACACAGACACACTGACCTCCTTCTTCCCTCCTGCTTGGAGCTCCTGGAGGCTTGTTGTTGGGGAAGCAGGGACTCCTTCCTGCTTCCCATGCTGCAATTAGCCGGGCCCCGCCGCACAGTAAGCTCCGCCTCCACCGCGCGCTAAGCCCCGCCCCGCCGCACAGTAAGCTCCGCCCCCGCCGCAATTTTTTTTTTTTTTTTTAAATGATCCCGGGCGGCCATGTGTGAGCCAGCCGCCTGGCTCCCCCTGGCTCCCATGGGGCTATGTGCGGCCGCACAGCTCACACACGGCCGCCGGGATCACAGGAGCTGTCAGACCGGCCCCAGGTGCCGCGGCCCACCGGGAAATTTCCCGGTATCCCGGTGGGCCAGTCCGGCCCTGCTCTGAGTAAATGATAAGTGGGAAGATGATAAGAATAAGGCAAGCAGTGCAAATAATTTTTTAGTTTCCAGATAATTTTACATGTCAGTAGTAACATAGAATGTATATGGATATATGGATATTGTCAAATTTTGTTTCATTAATGGGGCTCTCTGAGGAACATGAGTGCTGCAGCTCTCTGAAGTTGTTATGGTACATAGAGTGCCTTGGCGCTATCCCCTAATTTAGTAATAGTTTTTTACAATACATTACTGTGACGGAACGCTGGCACTCCGACTGAGTACCTCCGCCAATCGATGCTCCTAGTGCTCGCTGAGGACTCCAAGCACTCCAACCGACACCATCAGCACTGCAGACCCCACTTCCAGCGATGCAACTGCGCCGGGGTCTCTGCTGTTTCCACCCACCCTGGACCCAAGGCCAGGATCCAGCTTCAGTGGGTGAACCTCTCTTTCCCCAGAGAGCAGGAACAGGAACAAATCAAGCTATTGCAAGAGCTTCCTCTGGGGAGTAAGTGATTATAGCAATCCCCAGAGTGTAGGTATCCCTTCCCCCAAACATGAGCCAAGGCTTAATGCTGGAACAAGACTGATTTACTGGCACACAGAACTCACAATTTATGCAACACAAAACTCCTCCTCTGGGCCAGGCTAGATAATTGAGTTTCTACAATACACAAAGCTCAATTATCTGCTGGCCAGAAACATTACAATTTTTACAGCATTCATAACTTCTAAAATATACATCACAGGGACCCCCAAACATGCAATAACCCCATAAAAAGTATATCCTTGGAACCGGGGGATCTGGGTGAACCACATATCCAAAATTCACCGAGATCCGTTCAGTACTTTGGAAAATACAGTTTAATGCAGATTCTGCAGAACATATACAGGCTAAATGAAAAACAATTACTGTATAATGTGTCCCCTGCTGTATAGTCCAAAACCACTGCACGATGTCTCTGTGCACCAAATACTGGCGAGATGGCACCGTGTTGAAAAGTCCAAACAGTGTCTGTGAGTTAAAATGGCCGCCATCCATTGTTCTCACCATGTGCTTCTGATACAGGAAATGGTGGCCACCCAGTAACTCCACAGTATGTCCCCAGATGGTTCTTAAAGGGCCAGCAGCAGCACAACACAAATCCATTATGCCCAAATCATGTCTTTAAAGGGCAATACATCCCAGGGGCCATAGTCACAGGGCAAGAGGCGGGCAAGCAGTCCTCTCCAGGCACAAGTGGCGAAGGGCACTTCGTCACAATTACTCTTCCTAGCGCCCAGAGACCGCTCACTCATTTTCTGCAATGATAAAGAAGAATTAACCATTCTGTGTTATCAAAGTAAGTTTCGTTCACTCAGTCAATCAATGCCAGGTGACAACATCAAGTAATTCTATGTGCACAACCAATACATAAAACAAATGCACAAATGCATATAGTCATACATTCATAAAGGATTAAAGTGATAACCCACTGCCCAAATTATTTTAAACAATCTAACAATCAACAATCTGTTATGAATGCATGTAATTATGAATTTCATCATCATGGATATATCAAAAAACAGAAAAAGCCGAGGGATTGTGTAGCGCCAACAATGTCCTTAAATATATATGGAAGAAACAAAAGAAGACATTTTATGGTGTAGTATGTAGGTTATGGATGTAAAAAGAATAAAAAAGAGGTAAACCACTCACACTTTGTGGGAGCGAAAGTATAGCTCCAACAGTTGCACTTGGGCAGAACAATTCCCGTCTAGGCATATACTGTGGTTTACATGTCAGCAGGTAATCTTCCTCTACAGCAGTGTTCACATATAGGAAGTATACAACAAAAAATATGGTGTAGTATGTCAAACTGAAGAAGGGATAAAAACAAAGTAAAATATTGCACTCACATATTATGGAGCTGGAACAGCAGGTCCCTGGATATGGGTTGGAGTGGTATGATCCCCGCTCTAGGATATGAGTGTTGCTTGGGCCTCTCCGTATATGGAAATAGAAGAAAAAGGAAAAATCACAATAGTGTATAACTGTGGGGCTCAAAAACATGTAATATGATGAAAACATACTCACACTTGATGGAGCAAATACAGATTGCTCAATCCAATAGGCATAGGTGTTTTTTGCCTTATGACATCACATGACAGTTAGATTAATATTTCTCTTCCCTATTTAAGCAGCCTTGGTCCATTTTATCTGTAAACACTTGTGAAAAAGCCAGATTATTGGTGAAACGCGTTAGTGTATTTTATTTTGTTTTAAACTTGTCTATTTTTATCTTTCATTGTTTTATTTTTTGCTTTTATAAATAAAATTACTTTTTTATGGTACCACAATGATCGCTGCTGGATTTAGTTGGTGGGGACAAAAACACCTAAACCTATTGGATTAAGCAATCTGTATTTTCTCCATCAAATGTGAGTATGTTTTTATCATATTATTTGTATTTTAGCCCCACAGTTATACACTATTGGGATTTTTCCTTTTTCTTCTATGTCCATATACGGAGAGGCAAAAGCAACACTCATATCCTAGAGTGGGGATCATACCACTCCAAGCCATATCTGGCTCCATAATATGTAAATGCAATATTTTACTTTATTTTTTTCCCTTCTTCGGTTTGACTTACTATACCATATTGTTATTTTGTATACTTCTCTCCTATATGTGAACACTGCTGTAGAGAAGACTACCTGCTGCCCTGTAAACAATAGTATATCCTTAGGCGGGGATTGTTCTGCCCAAGTGCAAAAGTTGGAGCTATACTTATGCTCCCACAAAGTGTGAGTGATTAACCTCTTTTTTAATTCTTTTTACCTCTATAACCTACATACTACGCCATAAAATTTATTATTTTGTTTCTTTCACATATCTTGAAGGACATTGTTGGCGCTACACCACCCCTCTGCTTCTTCACTTTTTTACACCAGATAAGAGAGACTCTGGTCTTGGTGTTTGAGCTGCCTCAGAATGTTTTACAGCATTATACAAGTGCTGATTCTCTTCTCTTCTTTTGTTCTATATCTAAAAACAGCTTGCCAACGCTACAGATCTCTTCTATAAAGTCTTTGCAAGCATTCCCTTTCTTTCTTGGCCCAGACTTTCACAAACTTCCAAATGCAGCTCAATGGGCAACGGTTGCAATGCAGGTGCTCTGGGCAACGGTTGCCTCTTGAGTTAAGCTCCCCAGAGCTAAACTACAAGGATGTTACAGGACCAGTTGTCTGAGAGCTAGGGGGATGTAACATGATTCATTTATAAAAGTGCCAATTTCTATTGAAATTTGTGCTTTTTGTAAAATGAAAAAGATGATGCACTCTTAACACATAAAGATGAAGTTCTTTATGGGACATAATGAAAAAAGAAAGAAGACTTAAGTGGTTACATATAGATGGTTTAACTCACAAATACTTTTGAAGTTTATTGACTAAACACTAAATGGTTTTTTTTACCTTAAAGTACCTATAAATCCTCTGAGAGATTTCAAAGTGATTTTGTAAACTTTTCCCCCTCAGATATTTTATGTGCTACATAATGAACATCTGAGACACGTGCCAAGTATAGCTATAACTGCTCTTAAAATGTCAGACATTATTATTTTCTAAATGTCTCATAAATGACAACTTTTGGGCAAATCCTAGAGTTTGATCCATAATTGCAGCTCAAGTATTCACTAAATGCAAGCAGGGAGTGCAATCGCAGATTATCCCCGAATGTGCACATGCAATTCGGTGTCTGCTAAAAGATAAACCAAAAAAATGTTGAAATTCTATTAGAATTATCAGAATTAAATATTTCTCATTCTTTCAGTTGCATTTCAGCTGACCACAGATTTGGCTATTCAGAGATAGATTCTGAGAATTCATAATTCATAAGTTAAAAATCTGCAAGTAATTGTCTGGAGAATGTTGAATACAAAGAAATGTAATATATTTAGAATCTGTAACACAGTTCCAAAGAAAAACATTTGGATAATACTAAATTGTTCAGCAATGTTGTAGATATGATGATATGATAGCATTTGTTTAAGTAAATGAGTACATAATATAACCAAACTGTACTTTACTGTAAAATCCTTATAAATACTTATGGAAATCATAAAGGAATAGTATCGTTTTGTACTCATTCTTTATCCTACAGAGAGACATTTTAATATCTTGACCACATTACGCAACTATGTGAATAATATCAAACTATATAACGCCTGAATAATCAGTCTTTTGCCCAAATCACTCAATTACAACTGCCCTCTTACAAATTTGCAGTGACATTCAAACTGGCATGGAACAAGGAGTCCTACCTGGAGCTATTTTCCATGATTTTGCCAAGACCATAGGATTCTAATGCAAAAACTTAAAATTGAGGTATTGGTGACTGTCTGCAGTCATTAAGTGCTTTAGGGACAACTCCATTCAAAAAGTGAGTTTTTATTGATATGCTGCTATTGAATGGCAGGAATGTCTGATCCTATAGTGTTAAAATCCCCATCAACCCCTCCCCACTCCACTCCCCCCAGCTACCCATTGTCTCCCTAAATATAGTAAAATCTTACTTGTATTCAAGTCTGCAGCTGCTGGCTTTGCCCCTGACCTGCCTGCTGGCCTGCTTGCCTGACATCATCAGAAGTGATTTTCTGAGCCAATCATAATGCTTCCTCAAAGGATTGGCTGAGACTGTCAAGGAGGCAGATCAGGGGCAGAGCCAGCACAAGTCAAACAGCCCTGGCCAATCAGCATCTCCTCATAGAGATGAATTGAATCAATGCATCTTTATGAGGAAATTTCAGTGTCTCCATGCAGAGGGTAGAGACACTGAATGGCAGTGCTGCACAGTGAGCAGCACTGCCCCAGGAAGCAGCTCTATTAGCCATCTGAGGAGTGGCCAGTGGAGTTATCCCTAGGCTGTGATGTAAACACTGCATTTTACCATTACAGATGTAACGGACCCCGGGTAACCCAACTGGCCACCTCCGCTTATTCCTTCTCTCTCCAGCCAGACTGGAACCATTAAAGCATACAGACATCCATTCCCCCAGTAACCAGACGAAACATAGTTCTGGGAGTCAACTGATTTATTTCAGGCGACTTAGGGCTTTTATGCACAGACCCCTACATGAGGTCTCCGATACAATAATACAGTGTTTTCCTTCCCAGGATCCTTTGTGCCGGAGAGATAATTGTGTGAGAAAATCCTATAATTCATTTATCTCTCAGGTAAAAAAAACCTTTACAAAATTAACAGTACCCGAACTATTCCCCCACCATAACTAGGAACTCACAAAAGTTATATCCCCGTATAGCCCTGATCTGAGTGTATAACATATCCAAATATCACTCAGATCGGTTTGCTGAAACTGGATTGCCACCGGGTAAAGTTTTGACCAGCTGGACACGAGGAGATAGCCCAAAACAATTCCAGAGGAATAGGTGCCCGGGCCTGTCTCTGTTCGGGGATTCCTGTGCGAACACCATTTAAGAAATTCTCTTAATTTCAGTGTACGAATGCTCCCCCTGGTCGTTAGTTTCAATCTCCAGAACGGCGTTTGCATAGTTAGTCAGGAAATAGAACAGGCAACAGTATAACCTTTAACGGGGTTCATGCGAGTGCCTAGCCAAAAAGAGTTTCAGGCACTCGAAGACCAAGTGCCGCTGCCCACGTTGGGGAGACCAAATGTCCGCCACTCTTTTGTTGACTTGCAATCAGTTATACAAAATGGTGGCCACCCAGGGAAAGCATTTATTAATTACTTCCCTTGCGGTTTTGCACTCAAGCTGCTGGTGTAAACATTCTAATGGGGTACAGGGGTGGTCCTTATTCAGGAGTCGAATGGAGAGTGTTTGTATACAGTAAGTCCGAACAGAAAAGATCTCTACAAATCTACTTTAATAGAGGATTACTGAATAACCAATTATAATCTCAGGGACTATTAGGGCTGGTTGACTCATTGGAAATGGTATCAGTGTAGGTGAAGTTTGAAAACGCTTTTTGAAATAAACACTCAAAGCACCAAAACCACTTTAACTTAATGAAGTAGGTCTGGTTCATAGACCCCGTCCCCATGTAAAATGCTGACATGTCGACCATCAATTTTCAAAGTTCTTCACTTTTGTTTCCATGGGCTGTCAATCATGTTTTCTGGTGTCCACACATACCGAAAACACAGTATGCTAACCCCAGACACCATGGACTGGATGACCATGGCTGGATGAGATACACACACAATTGTCTAAGCTTTTTCTGGTCAGTTTTCCAGCAATTTAACTTTTTAAATATCTGATAAAGAAATAGTCTGTTTGGAGCTACAAATGCAGCTAATGTAATGGGATAGTGAGGCAACAACTTGCTAAACAGCTGATGTGGGATATAATTCACAATAGTTTCATAAAGTAAATAACTAATTTCATGGAAACATACACATATTGAGCCAACAATAGTTTTATGTAGCAAATAACAGTTTTCATGGAAACAAAAAAAATGAATAATATAGGACTAATGCAGCAATAAAGCCATTTTTATACAAATACCTAAATATCACCCTTCTGTATGCAAACCTTTGGACTGGAGAATTGTCCTCGATGCTTCTCTGTGAGAAGTATTTAATTTACAAAGTAAGTTCTTTGCAAAAACGGGTGAATCTTCATTAGCTAGAGATCAGTTCTACAGCCAATGAAAGGTAAATATTTTAGGCTTGGGAATATTTGTGCAAATTAAAATTTTATTAAAAGCAGGTTTCACTTTTCCTTTTTATTGTATTTTTTTATCCTTTTTATAAACTAATACTTCAATATGATTTAGTGATGCCCGTGTGATCAGTGCGAGAAAAGGCTATCAACAGCATAAAATGTTATTGACTTGTATAAATAGTCTACTATACTATAAATGTACTACCTGTTCATATTTTCTAAAGACTGAATTTGGCTTGTGTACATTGTTGCCGTGGTAATGAAGGAAAGCACCATGTTTATAATGCATTCTTTATTCCGAGTTATTGTTGTATTATTTATGAACTAAACGTGAAGGGTTCTGCTACACTGCATTTCTTTGATTCATAACAGTGTGTGAATGATTTCACTTTTCTTGTAATGGACATATTGTATGTGCACAGAAACACAGGGTCATCATGAAACAAATGCATAAATCATCTATTGTGCTTCCCTTTATAAAACAGCAGTGTGTTCCTTTGTAAGTAATTTATAGCTTCTATTTTGGCCCAAGGCTCTTCTACGGAGAAACAAAAAGAAAGAAGGCACAAAATAGTGTCATTAAATGAACCTACATTGATAAAGAAGCCTTAAGAGCATGTAAACAAAGATAAATGGAAAAAAAATCCATAAAGGTATTCTTAATATTCACAGAAATGGGATACATTCTTCATCGTCTCCAACAAACTTCTCAACAGAGAGGATTACAGAATGAACACTGCGTCTGAATCGTGCAAGTGGTAGGTTCATAGAAATGTGGTTAAAAAAGCTGAAAAAACCTAATGCATTTCATACAGTAATTCATCATAATTCATCATAATTTTCTTAAAGAGCAACTGTCCCTTCTCTGGAATTTGCATCACTGAATAAAACATCCAAAATCACATACAACTTGTGTTAAAGATCTAACATTCATCTCAATGATCTTCATCTCGCCTTCATCTCAATGATCTTGATCTCATCTTCATTCCAATGATCTTGATCTCCTCTTCATCTCAATGATCAGGTTGCAGTGGACCTGTCCGTTTAACCAATTATGTAGAACTGACAATGTTTATCGTTGAAAGATTAAACTCTCCTCCAGTAGCTGTTATGTCTCTGCTGCAATGACAGAGTAAAACTCCATCACGTGATGTTGCAGCCCCAACAGAAAAACATTGATTCTTGGGAATCAGGTCTCCATGGCTTCTCATGGAGGAGCATTCGATTGAACCAACACCAAAGGAGGCCTCTTTCATGGGAGGAGAGGTAAGCAGCACTAATGCAGCCTTGGTGCTAGAAAAAGTTGAATAAAAAGCTTTATTTTATTATGTTTATGGCTAGTGATGTCCCGAACGGTTTGCCACGGATGGCGAACATATGCGCTGTTCGGTCCGCCCCCTATTCGTCATCATTGAGTAAACTTTGACCCTGTACCTCACAGTCAGCAGACACATTCCAGCCAATCAGCAGCAGACTCTCCCTCCCAGACCCTCCCACCTCCTGGACAGCTCACTAAGAATGCACCTTCACAATGAATGTAAAATGGATGCTGTCCAGGAAGTGGGAGGGAAGGTCTGCTGCTGATTGGCTGGAGTGTGTCTGCTGACTGTGAGGTACAGGGTCAAAGTTTACTCAATGATGACGAATAGGGGGCGGACCAAACAGCGCATATGTTCGCCGTCCGTGGCGAACTGTTCGGCACATCACTATTTATGGCACATGAGGGGGAAGCCTTCATAACTAGGGACAGGGATACTAAAGATGTTCATTATTTTTTTAAATCAAAGATTTAGCAAATAGCATCTTAACCCAGTTTAGACAAGGCAAAGCCAGGGCAAACATTGCAAATGAAGAAGAGAAATAGAAACAATGTTTCTCCTCTGTATGCTTAACTTGCGCTGACTGTCAGGTGGAAAGGATGCAGCTTTATCATCATCTTCTACTCATCATTCACAAGCTAAGTCTACAAAACTCTGTTCTATCCTGGTTCTCCTCCTAACTCTCTCAGCAGTCTTTAAGTGTGTCCTTTTCTGGTTCTCCCTCTCCTCCTCAGCCCCTTCTCTACATCTATCTTCTGTTTTTACTCAAAGCTCTGACTCTCGCCTTCAAGATTTCTCTGGGGCTGCATCTTTCCTTTAGAACTTCCTTCCCTGTGCCATTAGACTGTCACCCTGTCTTCATTCCTTAATAAAAAAAAAAATCTATGAAAACAGACTTCTTCCAAAAGGCATTTCAATTAAACTATTAACAGTTTTCCCTGCCCACACTTTCCTGCATCATCTAATAACACTAAACCTTCATTGGAAACTCTTCTATCAACTTACGTTACTATTACATGAAATAGGGACTTTAAAATATATTTATTACAGTAAATAAAACAAAAACAAATAAAATACAAGTAAAATATAATATGAAATACAATAGTATCCCTGAGTAGACTCCTCTTCACCGAGATGCGTTTCCCCCAATACTCTGGGCTTCTTCACACCGATTGAAGAAGCCCAGAGTATTGGGGGAAACGTGTCTCGCCTTCTCCACCTGTAGTCGACTTGTGGGCCCCACTTGTAAGGAATGGCTTGTTTGCGGAGTAGCTGCGTGAACTGCCGGAAGGACTTCCTCCATATTACGGTATGTCTCGAGAGATCTCTGCAGAATGACAATTGTGCTCCTTCAAATGGTACTGTGGTGGAGCCTCTTGCGGCCCCCATGAGTATGCCCCGGTCAGAGTCTCGTACAAATTTAATTAACACATCATTAGTTCCCTCTCGGGACGCTGTGATGGCCCTGGTGAGCCTGAAGCATGTATCAATCATCACCTGCTTGGCTTGCCGCGGCGTCAATAAGGTGGCTATGAGCCTCCGGCAAAAATGTGGCAATTCGGTGCCAGAGACCGTCTCCAGTACACCCCGGACTTTCGTGTTCCTTGCCTTGTTTGCGCCCTCCATGCTGGCCAATTGTGCTTGCTGGTCGGCACATTGTCTTCTCAGGGAGCTCAGTGCTGCATCGGTGGCATTTTTTGCCAGCCTGGCACCTCCCATGCTTTCCTCAACCCCAGCCACCCTGTTGGTGAGTGTGGCTATGTCCTCTCACACCATCGCCATGTCAGCTTGGAACATGGACTTAATGTCCTGCATCTGGGCCTTTATGTCTGCCTTGGTAGAAGGTGCTGAGTCTCCTGTTTCCAGGGGTCTGTGGGTTGTCTGTCTAGCCCGGTTCTGCGTTACAGGCTTGACATAAATACTGTCCTAGTCCGAGAATTGCGTGGTATAGGCCTCAGGTGCCATCTTGGGATTCTCATGTCGTGCAGCAGCTCGGAGAAAAGCTCCGATATCTCTAGAGCCAGACCCCGGATCCGCTCACTGTTTCTTGCTTTTCTTCCCCATAGTGTAGGGAGCCCTTGGGTCTCTTTTAAGGCACTTTGGGTCCGTGTGCTGCGGTTTCGGAGCGGTTATTTCCGGGCAATGCTCGGAGCTGCAGAGATGTGCGTCCAGCTTGCTTGAGCGCTGGCTCCGCCGCCCCAATACATGTTTTTTTGTTGTTGTGTTTTTTTGTTTGTTTTTTTTTTATAATAATAAACCATGACAGATGTGCCTGAAAAAACATAATTTAATATCTTTTCTTGCTGGTAGCGTAATAATGTTAGTTTTTCTAATTAAAGAATAAAAAGTTTTGTAACTGAGGATAAAAAAAATGACTGTCTGAACAACAGTCTCCTTCAGGAGCAATCAAAATGAGCCTGGGCTTAGAAAACATGATAACTGTAATCATGAGCTACATTATCTACTAAACCTGCGATAAATAAAATCATAAAATAAATATTGATTTAGCAAAGCCATCAGGCAATTAATTATTATTTGCCCTTAATGTTATTAGCAGTGAGAAATAAGGTACCTGGAAAGTATTTATGGTGAAGTTCAATAAAGAAAATGTAGTCAAAAAAAATATGGAGCTGGGTTATGAGTGAGTGGGTTATGTGGGTATTATATTTAATCTGTTTGCATAAGAGTGAGCTAGGTTATGGGTGAATTTAATATGAGCTGTATGGGGGTGGAGTTATTGCATGCTGTATCAACACTTGTTTAAATGGAACATAACACAAAAAAGTATCACTGAATGTATATGTACCATGTAAGTTAAAGCACACTTGTGATATATGTAGCAAGCCCTGTTATAGTAAATATATGCTGAGGTTCTCTGTTGTGGTCATTCAAAAACTGCTTTAGGTAAGAGAATTGTTATAGACAACAAACGATATAATAGCAAACCATTACAAACGATTGTCTGGAAAACTTGTTACGACCAGGCGTAAATGCGAGCCGTTGTGGGGATTCCCTGCTCTGGTGCGCACCAGAGCAGGGAATCCCTTAAATCCTCACTTACCAACCGATTCGTTCTACGAGGGGGTCATAGGAACGGAACCCAGTTGGTAAGGGAGGAGTGTCTGTATTATATATGTATAATATATTATAAAATAATTAAAGCATTTTATAATATATTATACCTATATAATGCATATATATTATTTCATTATAAGTGTACTTTGAGATATTTACACATATATCTCAAAATACACTTATAATTAATTCATATGTATATGTCTTATATATGTATAATATATAAAATGCTTTAATTATAATATATTATACATATATAGGAACTAAAAGGGTGTGTGTGTGTGTGTGTGTGTGTGTGTGTGTGTGTGTGTGTGTATAAACAGGTGATACTCGAAAAATTAGAATATCGTGCAAAAGTTCATTTATTTCAGTAATGCAACATAAAAGGGGAAACTAATATATGAGATAGACGCATTACATGCAAAGCAAGATAGTTTAAGCCGTGATTTGTCATAAGTGCGATGAGTATGGCTTACAGCTCATGAGAACCCTAAATCCACAATCTCGGTAAATTAGAATATTACATGCAATCAATAAAACAAGGAGTGCACATAGAACAATATCGGACCTCTGAAAAGTAAAAGCATGCATATGGACTCAGTACTTGGTTTGGGCCCCTTTTGCAGCAATTACTGCCTCAATGCGGCGTGGCATGGAATCTATCAGCCAGTGGCACTGCTCAGGTGTTATGGAAGACCAGGATGCTTCAATAGCGGCCTTCAGCTCTTCTGCATTGTTCGGTCTCATGTCTCTCATCTTTCTCTTGGCAATGCCCCATATATTCTCTATGGGTTCAGGTCAGGCAAGTTTTCTGGCCAATCAAGCACAGTAATCCCATGGTCATTGTACCAGGCTTTGGTGCTTTTGGCAGCATGGGCAGGTGCCAAGTCCTGCTGGAAAATTAAGTCAGCATCCCCATAAAGCTCGTCTGCGGAAGGAAGCATAAAGTGCTCCAAAATCTCCTGGTAGACGGCTGCGTTGACCCTGGACTTAATGAAGCACAGTGGACCAATACCAGCAAATGACATTTTAATTTTAAAGGCTCAGGTGTTATGGCTTACTTAGCTGATTAGAGTAGGACGCTGTTAGCCTAGAATATTGCACCTTTTCACAATATTCTAATTTACTGAGATTGTGATTTTTGGGGTTTTCATGAGCTGTAAGCCATAATCATCGCACTTATGACAAATCACAGCTTGAACTATCTTGCTTTGCATGTACTGCGTCTATCTCATATATTAGTTTCCCCTTTTACGTTGCATTACTGAAATAAATGAACTTTTGCATGATATTCTAATTTTTCGTGTATCACCTTTACATAAAACTATTTTTTAGAAATAGAAAACAGAAAATTGGCATGTGCGTATGTATTCACCCCCTTTGTTATGAAGCCCATAAAAAGCTCTGGTGCAACCAATTACCTTCAGAAGTCACATAATTAGTGAAATGATGTCCACCTGTGTGCAATCTAAGCATCACATGATATGTCACTACATATACACACCTTTTTTGAAAGGCCCCAGAGGCTGCAACACCTAAGCAAGAGGCACCATTAACCAAACACTGCCATGACGACCAAAGAACTCTCCAAACAAGTAAGGGACAATGTTGTTGAGAAGTACAAGTCAGGGTTAGGTTATAAAAAAATATCCAAATCTTTGATGACCCCCAGGAGCACCATCAAATTTATCATAACCAAATGGAAAGAACATGGCACAACAGAAAACCTGCCAAGAGACGACCGCCCACCTAAACTCACGGACCGGGCAAGGAGGGCATTAATCAGAGAGGCAGCACAGAGACCTAAGGTAACCCTGGAGAAGCTGCAGAGTTCCACAGCAGAGTATCTTTAAATAGGACAACAATAAGCCGTATGCTCCATAGAGCTGGGCTTTTGGGCAGAGTGGCCAGAAGGAAGCCATTACTTTCAACAAAAATGGCACATTTTGAGTTTGCGAAAAGGCATGAGACTCCCAAAATGTATGGAGGAAGGTGCTCTGATCTGATGAGACTAAAATTGAACTTTTCGGCCATCAAAGAAAATGCTATGTATGACGCAAACCTAACACATCACATCATCCAAAGAGCATCATGCTGTGGGGATGTTTTTCAGTAGCCGGGACTGGAAAACTGGTCAGAGTTGAGGGAAAGATGGATGGTGCTAAATACAGGGATATTCTTGAGCAAAACCTGTACCACTCTGTGCGTGATTTGAGGCTAGGACAGAGGTTCACCTTCCAGCAGGACAGTGACCCCAAACACACTGCTAAAGCAACACTTGAGTGGTTTAAGGGGAAACCTCTAAATGTGTTGGAATGGCCTAGTCAAAGCCCAGACCTCAATCAATAGAAAATCTGTGGTCAGACTTAAAGATTGCTGATCACAAGCGCAAACCATCCAACTTGAAAGAGTTGGAGCAGTTTTGCAAGGAGGAATGGGCAAAAATCCCAGTGGTAAGATGTGGCAAGCTCATAGAGACTTATCCAAAGCGACTTGGAGCTGTGATTGCTGCAAAAGGGGGCTCTACAAAGTATTGACTTTAGGGGGTGAATAGTTATGCACATTGACCTTTTCTGTTATTTTGTCCTATTTTTTGTTTGATTCACAATAAAAAAAAAATATTTTAAAAAATCTTCAAAGTTGTGGGCATGTTCTGTAAATTAAATTATGCAAATCCTCAAACAATCCATTTAATTCCAGGATGTGAGGCAACAAAAAATGGGGGCTGAATACTTTTGCAAGGCACTGTATGTGTTCTATGCTTTGTGTTCCTCGGTGGAGTCATATTTGCATTTAGTATCATAATGATTTTGCAGCTCAGCCAACGAGCTACAGGTCTTCAGCAGCCTTAAAAGAGATAACATCCTGTTGTGTAACTCTTACACATCTGTGTTTACACCTTTGTGAATATCAGTGAATTCCATCATAGACTTTTGACTCACCCTGTGCATTTATTAAATGGAAACAGTAAATGTTTTAACCAGCAACCAGCATAGCATCCACTTGCATACAATGCAATGTTTGTAGCTCCACCTCTGTTTGTCTACACCGAATGTGACAATAGGCCATTTGTTTTAATATGTGCTAATGCTTTACATTGTACTGTATTCTGTGATTTTTTTTCCCTGAATTCAGCAATAAGTAAATACTGACATTAGCAAAAGTAAACCGCAATCGTATTGTACATGACCGGTGCCAGGAGTTATATAAGTTAATGATTTCCCTAATCTTGAGAAACACTTGCAAAAAAAAAATTAATATTTTCCCAGGTTGGGTAATAACAGGTGCTTTGTTTGTATAAATGATAAAACATAAATATTGTGTCTGATAAGTAGAACTAGTCGTTATTCTATAGTGAATCAATGGACGCTTTCATGGAATGGAGGATGAAGTACATTCAGGCATATCTCTGGGTTTGTACAATCAGCAGTAATGTGGAATAATGAAATTGGAAAGATGAAAAAGCCACTGGAGAAATCCAATGCAAGCTAATCATATCTCTGCAAACCCCATAAATGGCTGTTGAAATAGTCATGAACTACACTAAGAGGCTTATTTACTAAAGTGTGAAATGTCAGGAGAAAATATGAAAATTTAAAGCAGATGTCACCAGGGCCGGACTGGGGATACGAAGCAGCACTGGAAAAAATTCTTCCTTACAGACAAGCTCACTAACACACACACACATACGATCCCTACAGACAGGCTCACTGACACACCTAAAAGCTCTCTCACTAGCAGGCACACACACACAAACTCACTAGCAGGCACACACACAGAGGCTCCCTCACTAGCAGATGCGCGCACACACACACAGAAGCTCACTCGCTCACTAACTAGCAGATGCACACACACAAAGACATCCACACACACAGAGGCAGACAGTCACTGACACAGAGGCAAACATCCACACATACAGAGACAGGCAGGCAGCCACACACACAGGCAGACAGCCACATACACAGGCAGACAGCCACACACTCACACACACACAGGCAGACAGTCAGTCACACACACACACCCCGACATTTACACACACAGACAGTCACACACAGGCAGGCAGTCACACACACACACACACACACACACAGGCAGACCGTCATACAGACACACAGAGGCAGACAGTCACACACAGGCAGTCACACAATCACAGGCAGTCACACACACACACTGATCTGCTTCTTACTGTCAGGGTCTTACCTGGGTTGGGAGTCTGTAGCGCAGATATGTTGCTCACCCTTGCAGATAGCCACAGGCCAAGGTGGTCAGGTAAGAATTCACCCGGCCTGTGGGTCTGTGCACGGGGGCTGTGCAGGATGAAGTACCAAGACGCAGGACAGGCAAGGACTCAAACAGCAGGATCGTCAAAGGATAGCCGAGGTCAAAGGATGCCAGAAGACAGGAACAACGAGGAGTAGCCGAAGTCAAGGGATGCCAGAGGTCAGAGTAAACGAGTCAGAAGCCGGGGTCAAAAACAAGTAGCAGTTCAAACAACAGGAACACTGGTACAAAGCACACAACAGGATCAAAGACTTGATCCTGATCACAGGGCGAGGCTGAGTTTAAATACCCTGCTAATGTCTGATCAGGGTCAGGTGAAGCACAGCCAAATTCAAGGTACAGCCCCCAGAGTGATAGACAAGCCAGGATGAACAGGACCGGAATGACTTGCAGAATACAAAAGCTGCTGTGGCTCAGAGGTAGGAAGCAGGACCAGGACTGCGAAGTTCCCTGGTTCAAGTCCCTTGTTGGGATCTCCACGGGTGACCATGTCTAGCTGTCTGTTTGATGTGGCGAGAACCGTGACACTTACCTCCACATCCTTTGGAGCTCCTAGAGGCTGGTTGTTGGGGAAGCAGGGACTCCTTCCTGCTTCCCATGCTGCAGTTAGCCAGGCCCCCGCTGCAGAGTAAGCTCTGCCCTGTGCACACTAAGCTCCACCCCGCCACAATGCTAACACATGTGTGAGCTGTGCCAGCTGCCTGGCTCCCCCTGCTCCCATGGGGTCCACACCTTGTACATGGCTGGCCAGGATTACAGGAGCCTGATCACTGAGAGGGGCTGTCAGCCGTGCCGCGACCCACCGGGGAATTTCAGTGCATCCCGGTGGGTCAGTCCAGCCATGGATGTCACTGTTTTAGTATTTCATGAAGATATCAATAATCTTTATGAAATACTGACTAAGACTGATTTGGAATTTCACTGAAATTCCTACTCAAGCCAAAGATATTCTAACACAATGTAGTGACTACTTTGTCTTTTGGTAAAGTCTAAGGTTGACAAAAGGTGGAGGGTGGAGCTCTGTTGTAAACTTTTGTTCAATCCAAGCAGCCACCACCAATGACGGTTGTGGGATTCAGGCTTTGTATATGGAGGATACTGCGGTCTCGCAGGTTCCCCTACAGACCTCATGTTGTACTCTAATGCATGCACAAGAGCACAACAAATAGAGGATGAGAAACACCCTGAGGGTGGGGGGGGTCCTAAGGATGATATAGTGTCAGGAAAACGAGTTTGTTCACTATGGTGATTCTTTAATTAATGCACTTAACATGAATCCATTAAAATGCCAAATAATTGTAATTTTGTCATGTAAAGATATGCACGTGTGTTTTTAAGAAGCTACTCCAGTACTATGTTATGTAGAATTTATAACTACTGAAACACAACTCTTACCGTTGTCAACATTATATTTTATCTCATGGCAAATAAGCAAATTATTTGTTTACAACTTACAATAGCCACAGCTTCCAATGCCTCAATGGGCAAGAGGTCATCCTTTCAGAAAATGTTGGCCAATGAAAATTAAAGCAGTTGTGACAACAAGAATAATTAAATGATATAGTGTCAGGAAAACGAGTTTGTTTTCCTGACACTATAGTGATCCTTTAATTTTATATATGTAGAAAGGCCATTAGGCCTGAATTTGTGGAAGGAGTAAGTCCCCTACTTAAACTCCCAGCCCCTACTCACCTCTGCCGGTTCAGTTGATTGTCTATCTCCATAGCAACCAGCACTTCCGGTTCGAGTTTCCCGCCAAACAGCTCCAGTCTCTTGCAGTAAGAGGTGTCCAGTGGAATCCTCCGTCCGTTCTGCAGCCCTGCCACCCGCCTTCTTCCCGGCCGCGGTACTTGCTTCCAGTCACGAGACCGGCACGCTCACGTAAGCTTGTGAGGGAAATAGCGTTCGGCTATTTCCCTCCATTCGGACCTAAAAACGTAGGGGTAGGCTCCCCTTTTTTCTATCACATTACCAGTTTACGTATACTTACCTGTTCGTGCATTTCCACGTTCACACCACTAAATTAGACGAACGCTCGCTATACTTACGTATCATGGGGGCCTTCGCACGAGCCGAACTACGTACGGGCATAACTCTGGTGCTAAATGTTTCAATTCTGTTTTACAGTTCGGTCATATGCACGAACCATGTATTTATTTGCTTACATTTTAAGCGATCTGTGTAAAACCTGTTCACTCCTCGCAAACTTACCTGATTCATGCTATTGCTATTCATGCGGGATTAAACGAACGCACATTATACTTAACCTAAGCAGGTCCCTCATACGGCTAAAACTACCGATCCCCATTCAAAATAATACAAGCATTTCGTGCACACGAATTCATATAATAACACATACTTTCTGTTCGGTTATTTAACTGTTTGTACTAACCTGTCAGTAGGAGTTATTAAATCAATTTAAAAACTACAACCATTTATCACCTAAACTGTGTTTTCCGGTTAACTATGTTTAAAATATTAAAACCACAGCCACTGTATCCTAGTAATCGGTTCTTTTTCCTACACCCATGTGGTTAGTAAATTATGTTTAACGTTCATTAATCAATCAAAATAAATTCCTCCTGACACCAAACAAAAGGGAAGAATTCTTTAATTCCACACCAACCCTGTTCAAACACTACATACACTACATACATATATTATTATTATTAACACGATCTCCTAGGGTAATACTGGTAAAACCCCTCAAATTTTATTTTAATTTACTACGTTTTCTCCTTAAAGTTACGCAGTCATTAATCCTGCCTCTGTTACATTTCATGGCTCCACAGATTGCCTCGGTTTCTCTTATTTCTGCTTAAAGTTAGCAAATTCAAGGTCTTGTATTTACAAACCCAGGTATAGTATTTACTCACCATGGTTTCAACCATGTCCATGCCTCAATACTGCATGCACTCTAAACTTTTCACAGTAAAAATTGGTTATTTATAGCATACTGTTACAGCATTCGCTAATTATTAAATATTTAATGGGTTTAAGCCATAGCTCCAGAATTATTCTAGGCCTCCACCGGTTTCTACGCAGGAACACCAGTTACGCTCATCCAAGTACCTGTATAACAAATCAAGGTATATTTCTCTACTCATTAAAGGACCTTTTCATACAAGACCTAACGCGGTCTCGATTTATTACGACTAACTCACGGTCCTACGTCCTTGGTGTGTTAAATTCTCTACATTTTCTACCCAGGAGTACGGACATACAGCCATCATGCAAGGAACTACCCAATCTACCTAACCCGGTACTCAGCCACACTACCAGGTACTTACGTCCTTATTCGTTACGGCATTCACTACCCCAAGGCCTCAATCAGCCTCTCTCTATAACGTAAACTCGCCTCAGTCTTAGACTAACCATTCAGATCCCTCACTTCAGGATCTCATGTCGCGCTCCTAACAGCCGACCCTCACTACAAATCATACGCCACCACGTTACGCATAAATACATCAACATCTGTCTTAATCCTTAGGCTTCTTCTATGAGGACAGCAGCAGCCAAGACTCATTACATAAAAACACTCGAAGGTGCCAGCTCTATATTATAACCCTTCAAGGTTAGTATCCACACATTACACCAAAATTACCATTCAACCTTAAGTATACAAGTGAACTGGCTTGCAGGGTCTAGGCTACCGCCCTAGCTCACCCTAGTATAAAATCCGGTCCAGCGAGGCCATCTCCCACCTCAACACGGAGGTAAGGCCCCACGCCCAAATCATAGTTATATGCCTCGCCCGCCCTACTACAGGGCTGTAGTCAGGGCCTCACCTGTCACGGCCACACGTTTTGAATCTCTTTACAGTCACAGAGAGGCCAACACCCCGCCACCACATCTGTGGCCACGATTTCCCTAAGCCAAATCATAGGTAGAGCCTCTCACCGCCACTTGGCATTAGCAGGGCCTCACCTATCACCAATTCACAGTTAAGTTTTTTGCTTCGGCACACATTCCAGTTCATCTAATATACCCCCCTCATATCCCTCCTGGTTCCCCTACTCCCCTTCTAATATCTCATTCACTAAATCATTCTTAGAATGTCTCAAGAACCAGCCCCCATCAAAGACTTGCCAAAGAGATCCCGTTTATGCCCATCAAACCAGAGTCTCCATGCGAATCTCTCACCCCCTCAACTCCCACGTCCTTGAGAGCATGGACTAGCCCTAAAATTACGGCCGAACTTAGGCTCAGGAGAATCCCCTTTCCAGCTACGGCTAGAAAGGCGGAACTCTACAGACTGCTCACCTACCAAGCCCCTGAACCTAGGCCAGGCACTAGCTTTCAAGGACAGCCACCAAGCGCTGGCACGGCCACCCAGGATACCCTAGCAGCAATCTTGGCCTTAAATAACAGGCTATCTAAGGTGGAGATCGCCATTGCCTCCCCAGGTATTACCCCTGGCCTCCCAGTCGCCACCCTAGCAGTCCCCACTGTACCACCATGCCCCCTCCCATACTCCCCTCTCCAGCACCAGCCACAGCTATTTCTCCTTTTGAGTCACCAGCTCACTCCGTCCCAGACTCTATCAGGAAAGAAATCCTAGATGGGAAGGACGTGTGTCTGGTGTCTCTGCTTATAGCATCCCAAGACATACTGGAGAACAGGGCATACAATTACGGGGACATCTCAGTGGTGCTTAAGACTAGAGACCCCAGACTCAACAAAAAACTACCCATACCTCAGTTCGTGATTGCCTTTGGGATGCCATCTGCATGGTGTATCCCCACAGAAGAGAAGAGCTAGACCTCTACCTCCACAAGGTGGTAGATTTAGGCATCAAGTACGGGGGCTCCTCATAAGTCGGTATCAGCGAAGGCGGCGACCCATCTGAAACAGTTCAATGTCAGAATTAACAGGTGTCAGATGGTGTCTTGCGCCGTATGTAACTCTACATCTCATACGGCAGACTTATGTCCTTCCGAAGCTGATCCTACCACCTCCACTCCCACCCCTCATCTCACTTTCACCCCTCACAACAAATCAGCGGGTGGTCTACGTGATAAGCTGGGTAGGCCCATCTCCTCTCTAGGTAAAGCCCAGGTGTGCAATAATTTCAACGCAGGCTCCTGCAGTTTCAACGCCTGTAGATTGTTGCACATCTGCCCTATATGCTTTAGGGCACATACCAAGACCATGTGCCCGGCCAGGTTGTACTCTAACAAATGACTAACCGACATCAATGTCGACAACCTGTTTTTTTACCTAAGGACATACCCTAGCAGGCATTTGGTGGAATATGTGACCACTGGGTTCACACAGGGTTTTTTTCACGGGTATTGTAGCCATCCCCACGGGCACACTGGAATGTCCCAATCTATTGTCAGCATGCCAAGACCCAGTTTCCACAGACACTCTCCTTTCCTCCGAAATTACCAACGGTTTCATGATCGGCCCCTTCACCTCCTCACTGTTTTCCTCCTGGTGCACTAACCCCATTGGTGTCGCAGTACACAAATATTAGAATAAAAAACGTCTAATTATTGATTTATCGGCACCGCACTCCTCTTTTGCTCCCAGCATAAACGCACTCATACCCACAGATGAATTCTCACTTCAGTATGTAACAATTGACGACGCCATACAATCCATTATCTCATCTGGTAGTCGCCCCTGGCTCAGCAAATCGGACATCGCACACGCTTTCAAATTACTACCCATGCACCCCTCACTCTGGCACTTGCACAGTGTTAAATGGCAAAAAAAGTACTACTTCTCCACTCGACTCACTTTTGGTTCTCGATGCAGCCCCAAACTGTTCAATATCTTCACTGAGACGCTATGCTGGCTGCTTCTGAATGTCCTCAGGTGTCACTCTGTTATCCATTACTTAGACGACTTCTTACTGATAGAGCCATGAGCACAAACACCCACCGCTATCATCAGCAGTACTACAGCACTTTTTTCCACACTTGGTGTACCATTATCTCCATCAAAAACAATCGGCCCCACAACTAAATTAACCTTTTTGGGGATAGAGCTAGACTCTGTTACCCTCCAAGCTAGCCTTTCCCACGACACACTGATCCGCTTGAGAGGGGAGATAGACATGTTCCTGCGGAATGATGTTTGCACCAGAAGGGAACTTCAGTCCCTTCTGGGATCCCTTAACTTCACCATGCGCATCATCTCGCAGGGAAGGTCTTTTATATCCAGGCTTCTTTGCCTGCTCTTGCCCAGTTTCATTGGATCCCCACGCAAAGGCTGACTTAGCTATGTGGGGGAAGTTTTTGGCAGATTGGAACGGTATCTCCAAGCTTTCAGGAACTTGGTTATGTAAAAAATGCAATAAAGTGTGTATTTTCTCGAACTTCTCTTTTGCCCTCTTTTATTTACAGGCCCACTAGTAGGTTGGTTTCGGCACACCACAACCAACTTTGCCCTTTCAGATACTATCCATTACATATTAAATTCCGAGCACAAGTATAAAGGCCATTAGGCCTGAATTTGTGGGAGGAGTAAGTCCCCTACTTAAATTCCCATCCCCTACTCACCTCTGCCGGTTCAGTTGATTGTCTCCACCCACCTACACCCTGTTATCATTACATTCTCCTTGATGGGCCCTCTTTTATTTACAGGTCCACTCGTATGTTTGTTTCGGCACACCACAACCAACTTTGCCCTTTCAGATACTATCCATTACGTATTAAATTCCGAGCACAAATATATATATATATATATATATATATATATATATATATATATAGAGAGAGAGAGAGAGAGAGAGAGAGAGAGAGAGAGAGAAAACACAGGTGTAGGCGCTCTCTAAAATGTTTAAGTGGACGGCAGCAGTAAACCAGCAGGACTTCCCAATACCTGCTATTAACCAGAAAGTGCAGCAACAGAGTGGTGAACCGCGCCACGGGATAGTAGAGGATAATTAAATATGAATAACAACATATACATACATACGGAGTATCCCAGTAATAAGGTAGTAAATATAAGCCATAAAAAGATAAAAATAGAGACAATAATAGTGCAGTATATCAATGCAAGGTCATAATAAAACAAAATATTGACGAAAACCGGTAGAAGAACCAACTCACACTTTCCAGAGCTGCTAAGAGCTCTGCTGTATAGCGCCTGGACGATATAATCCCCATCTTAGGATATAGGGGTAGTGGTGAAATCTGGCTTCCAAGGCTCCACAGACGTGCATAAAATAAAAGCACAAAAAAAAATCCAATAGTATAATATGTACTAAAAATTTTAAATATAGACAAAGGGTAAATACCCTACTTACAGTTTCCAGAGCACTAAACTTGCTCTGGTGGTGAAAGCTTGTGGTGGTATAATCCCCACCAAGGGATATAAGCAGGATCCAAAGTGCACAGGAATAAGGGGTAGATCAAGGATGGAGGTAGAAACAAACTACAACTTTATTGATAAAATAAAAAATCTAAATATAAAATCTATAATAAAAGTCCAATATCCAAACTTCTTGATCCACTTTACGCGTTTCGCCCAGGTAAGGGCTTCTTCAGAAGTGTTGATGTTATGTATATATATATGTGTGTTTGTTTTTTTTCTGACACTATATCATCCTTAAATATATAATTAAAGGATCACTATAGTGTCAGGAAAACAAACTCATTTTCCTGACACTGTATCATCCTTAGGACCCCCACCCTCAAGGTCCCCCTCCCTTGGCACTGAAGGGGTTAAAACCCCTTCAGCCACTTACCTTAATCCAGTGCCGAGCTCCCTCAGCGCTGGTGACCTCTCCTTCCCTGCCGACGTCAGCTCCCCAGTGGAGCCAAATGCGCATGCGCGGCAAGAGCCACGCATGCATTCAAATAGTCCATAGGAAAGCATTTCTCAATGCTTTCCTATGGACGTTCTGCACAATGGATGCGATTTTCGCATACAGCGTCACAGAAGCGCCTCTAGCGGCTGTCTTCCTGATTAACCCTGCAATGTAAACAGTTTACATCTGAAGAGTTAAAACCTGGGGGACCTGGCACCCAGACCACTTCAGTGAGCTCAAGTGGTCTGGGTGACTATAGTGTCCCTTTAACGCTATGGAGATATAATGAGAGTTGTCAGACATGACAAATACTACAAGTCTAGATGTGTTGACTTAAAATGTACATTAGCTTGTTGTATGATAATACATTCAACAACATTAATGTACCTCACATGAAGCACTCTTTATCAAAGCATTATTCCTATTTATATGGAGGACTGCACTTAACAAGAATCCATTAAAATGCCAAATAATTGTAATTTTGCACTGTAAATATATGCATGTGTGTTTTTAAGTAGCTACTCCAGTACTATGTTATGTAGAATTTATAACTACTGAAACACAACTCTTACCGTTGTCAACATTATATTTTATCTCATGGTAAATAAGCAAATTATTTGTTTACAACTTACGATAGCCACAGCTTCAAATGCCTCAATGGGCAAGAGGTCATCCTTTCAGAAAATGTTGGCCAGGGGAAATTAAAACAGTTGTGACAACAAGAATAATTAAATAAATTTAAATTAACAATCCAATCACTATAACCACCACAATGTGCAGGGCCGTCTTAGGACTTTCACCCAACAAGCTAAGACCCTCACTGGTAGCTCAAAGCAGAGAGGTTACAGCACTCCCAGATGAGGTACCTGGCATTCTGCAAGCCCCAGTAAGTTGCCAAACTGTTTGCAAATGGTTTGACATCTTAGCCTGGGCACTCTTGTCACCATAACCACTACAGTGCACTACCTTAAAAAATAAAATAAAAGAGGAAGACAAGGAATTTGTTGAGATGCTCACCTGAGATTCACAGTACCATAGTAAATCAAACTCTTCCACCCATATGTACATTGTACTTAGATTTCCAAAACCCCAAAATGTCATACATACAAACATTTACACAGACATTCACATGTCCTTGACAGTATGACTTTTGGGGACCTTTAATTAATTATTTTGCAAACATATAGAATCTAAAGAATGAGAGTTATCATAGAAGGTCCACATGCTGAGCTGAAGCACATTGGAAAATGTATTTTATGTATTTTGTTCTTTCAGAACTTTATGAGATATAAGGCATTTGCATGAACATTTCTTTTGATCAAATAAGGCAATACCTAATTTTTTTGTCTAATTATAATATGTGTACTATGAAACTGTTTGGGTTTCAGCTCTCTTTTGTTTTTTGTTTTTTTCTGGTATACCTTTCCAGTGAACATGTTCAATGCTCTAGTTAGCAGACCTGAGGATAAATTCAAAACAAACTTTTTTAACCAAGACAGAGGTTAACCATTGCCTAAATGCTTTGATCTTTACAAACCTTTGGTCCTTTCTTAGAATGCAATTATATTATAATCTTGTGTTTATGTATATTTCCATTTTACTTTGATTTTACTGTCTTTATAACCATTTGTGCAATACAGCCACTTGAAAAAAATGTGCAGCTACAAAGTGTTTTTGTTTTTTTAATCATTAATTGTGTTCCAACAATTTCTGTGAATTTTTAAATATTGAGCAAATAAATAAGCATTTTTACAAATACTACACACATGACCTAGAGGTTATAGACAGAGTTGTCATTTTGCAAGAAGTTTTAAAAAGTTAAAAAGACACTTAACTGCCAAATTTTAAAAAAAATCACTATCTAGTAGATCTATAGCAACTATATTATATATTAAGAGCTAGCTCAGTGGGCTAATGTATCATCAGCAGAAATTTGTTCAACCCTTGGGTTGCAGGTTTGAATCATGGCAGGGTTAACTCAGCCCTTCATCCTTCCAAAATAGATAAAATGAGTACAATTAAACCGGACCATAGGATGTACTTGAAAACCAGAGTAATCTGAATGTAGCTTTCCTGGTTTAATACTTTATTAATAGATGTTTTTTTCCTGCTGTTATGGCTGTCCAGTTGTTTCCCTGAATAGATTTTCATGAACGAGGTTCAGCTGAACTGAACCGGCATACGGATGTCCTGAGCAAAATTTTAATTTCAGAAAAAACTGGTCAAACTGAACAAATGCAGCATGCTCGAGTGTACTCATTCATTAAATTCAATGTTTCAAAAAACGAATGGGGACATTTGCGTTAAAGCAATAATCTTCAAAACTATTTTGAGATCTGAGCGGGGGCTAACCGAAGCGCAAGCTACTAAATTTCTCTAAGCTTCTGCCCGTTCTCAGAGATTTTATATTCTCTGTTTGTGTTGTTATGTCTATTTTTAACAATGTTGGACGTGGGGAGGATGAGTAAGAAATTTAAAATGAATTGAAAAAGGTTCAGTGAATTATACCTTCCCATACTAATATGGAACCAAGTAGAAATAATATTCGTATTTTGGTGGTGAGGTGTTTCCCACAGACAGACACCCCTTTACGAACAATAATGTGCATTTTGACGACTCTGGACTATATGAATGTAGGATTTTATCTTTGAATGTGTTGGGTTTGGTTTTTTTTAATGGTAACATCAAAAGTAGTATTATATGAACATTCTCTTTCTCCCTACACAGAACCAATGTCTGCTAAGCAGTCAAGTCTTAAGGATGAATACAGATGAGGGTTGCCTTGTTTTTTTATGCATGTCTAAAATACTTGATTCATTGTTAAGACTGCCGGAATTTGCACTACTGTGAGGGAGATATTGTTTTATTATTGTTTTATTTCTCTTTATTTTTTTGAGGTAAGGAAGCAGGTAAACATATTCTTCTCTTCTCTAAGCAGCAGAACATATCTGGAATTGACTTCTGTTGGAGGTGGTAGATGCAACTATATTTTCTTCAAAATGGTTAAATGGTGCTTAAATCAAAATAGCAATTTGTTTTGTAACCCACATTGCAAAAGACAATCAGCATGTATCTTAAAACAAATGGTCTTGATCCTTCAGACATTGCTCACCAGACATTATCCAATCAATGACATAATCTCTAAGCACAATGCAGCCTATTATCCATGTTAGCAAAATGGCTTCCAGTCCTAACCAAATAAACCTCAATTTAAGCAATTTACATGTATAACTGTAACATAACATCCACATTCTATTTAAAATTAGTATGAAATACTAAAAGAAACAACAACAAAAAAACAGGTTTGATGTAATTTAGATAAAACAAACAAACAATTAAAAATGCTCAATTTCTTTGCAACGGAACTATACAATTATACCAAAACAACATATGTTTAGGAGACTTAAGAAATAAACAATGTTTAAAAGGAAATACATCCCTAAAAGGTACATTATAACAAGTGATCAAACTTGTTTTGGAAAATTGTGTCCAGAGTACTACATTAAATATAACACATATAAAATATATACATGGCATACAAGCAACCCCCCTTTCTTACTGAAGCAATAGTAATCATGATGATAATCAATCCCCATAAAACTACATTGTATTTCTATATGCAATAACTGAGCTATGTTTATCAGCTCCAATGGATACGCTCAAGTGATAACTGAAATAAAGTGAGTCAAAAGGAAAAAAAAAAGGTGAACTCCAGAGAGTTATATGTGTATACTGGGGTACGTGTGTCTTGCCTAAAGGAACAGAACATTTTTAGGCTTGGATGAATAGTCATATATAGTGACTTTGTTAAATAGTAATTTAGGCTGAAAAAGACTCAAGTCTAACAAAGTTAGCTTTTGACATATCTGTATTGCTGCTGTTCATCCATTTTAAAAGTAATTTCCAACAGTCCAACAGTGCTTCAAAATGGAGGTCAGATTTCTCCTCAATCAATAAACTGCTATCCCACATTTTAGCAGATGGGGTAATAAAGCAATATGTAAAAACGAGGTAATTCACTGAAGTGAGAATTTAAGGTCAAAGTAGCCAAACTGTAAAAAAGTTAGCTCTTATTTAAATTCAGCTACACTCCTCTAGAATTCATTTTGAACTCTAACCTTCGTAAATAACATGTAAGGAAGGAACAGATATGTCTGCTTTCATACATGGAGGTGGCTAGAAGTTGGAAACTGCAATGTTATCACGTTCAAGACAAATGTAGACTGTTTTGGAAAGGAGATCACATCGAGAATGTATATACCTTAATAATGAAGTGCTTTTTATGCAATTTTTTAATGGACTGGAAATGATTCTGTCTGAAGACAAGTGAAGGTTGCTGTCAGATTGGAGAAACCAACCTGGATTTGTGATTTATAGACTTTATGTAAAGTGTGTAATATATAAATTGGGAAATGGCTGTGATTTTGAAGGTTAGAAACTAGATTTTTCCCTAAAGGATACTTACCACTAGTATAATTTTGAACAAAACATTGGTGTGTAAGAAGATTGATGGAAATATAAGCCTGGTGATTAATCATATTTTTGACTACAAGAAGGTATTGTTCGCGTGTGAAAGACCGATAAAGTGTAGCACTAAAAGGAACAGGAGATAATTTGTCAGTGACCAAAAGTTTTGCTATCAACTTTTAGAAGCATCTTGTTGTTAAAATAGCCAAACACAGATAGGTTTTTAAGATATAATAAGTGTTATATATAGATGGCAGGACATAAAGTGTAAAAGAGAATTCAGAGTCAAACGTGATGCCGGGACAGCAAGCATGTTGGATGGAGATGATGCTTACACAATTGAAGCCAATCTAGTTTACAAGGATATCGCATAGTCTTAGCAGCTGGAGATCATAACATAAACTGTAAATTTGAGATTTTAGAGGCCCAGTTAATGGCCACAAGAGAGGTAAAAGTCGAGTTTTCTATAAAGAAATTGTTGAATCCACCCTCCAGGGGTATCAAACTCCGGTGGATTTAAGTCATCAGAAGAGGATAACAGAATAATAGAGGCTAAATCCTAAAATAAAAATTGAAGACGTTATTCAAGACTGTTACAAACGCATTTTCAAATTGTTACAAACTGTCTTTTGGGATTCATGATTCCTTGCTGGGAAATCCATTACATAACATGTACACAAAGGGTAGTTTCAGACTTGTTAAAACCATATCCAGATAAATGCAATCCTTAATCTCAGCTATTTTCTATTTTAAATAGCATTTTGGGATGATCCCTTACTTTCTGTCATAAAACCCTATAGATAAACTAATTTTTAACCTGAAAACAAAGTTAAAGTGGCACTTCAGGCAGCCACTGATGTTAGGTGTAATGTTTAGGTTAGGTTACACTCACAAAAGGTATTCACAAAACTGAGAATTCAAATTTAATTTCAAATTTTAGAGCAAAGTAGAAATTTTTAATTAGGCTTCTTGTTTTAAATATATTTTTTTCTCAGTTCTAACACCCTTTCTTTCCCTCCAATCTGTAATGTTTCCCATAGCTCCAAAAATTATCCCGAGCATAACAGACAGAACAAGTCTAGATCAGAAAGCTGACAATTGTGCCACAGCTCCCATAAACTATTGTTATGCCCATAAAGCCCTACTGTGGGTTAAGCAGATAAGATCAGAAGTGCTACAGCAGGGTAAATGAACATCGGTAATTTCTTAGTGTTAGCTTTAGTCTGGCATTGCAAAGCATGATGCTTTGCTGCCAATACATAACTTCTGATTATCTGTATGGTTTAAATATTATTTTGGCATATATTTTTAATACATTATCTAAATAATGTTCTAAAGAGCAGTCAGACGCAACATAAAAACTAATTTTAAGGAGCAATGTACCTGAAGTTAATAAATTAGTTTTACTAACATTCACAGATATTTTTTTTTTTTTGCTCTACAAACTACTCTAGGAGCCGAGAGGACTTCAGCTTGCTGACATGCTTTACAGCAGAGGTTGGCTGTTCAGATGTTGTGGACTTAAGGGTAAAATGATTGTGTCACTGGCTCTGTCACCAGAAACGCGGCAGCTCAGATTACTGGCAGGTCAGCTGACGTGAATGCACACTAAGAACCCTGTCCAGAGCACTGAGGGCAGACCTGTTTCAAGGAAGCCGGGAGCACAGCTGCTAGGAGGAAGGTGGAACAAGACTCGAAAATTGTGACTGTCTCAACAAAAATCAGGAATATTTGGAGGCATGCATCTCCCATAAGGCACTTACAGCCAAAATGCTGGCAAATCATCATGGGAGCTGTAGTCCACAACATATGAAATGCCAAAGGTTGCCTCCTGCTTTAAAGCACAACAGAGCATCCCCTCTTGCTTACTTCAAAAAAATGCAGATTACAAGAAAAACTGACTATTTTAAAGCTACACCCTTCCAGTTGGCAGTGAGACAGCTGAGAGAGTGTGTTTCCTACATTTAAGGAAGTTTTTCTCAAAAGCTTCGGCTTCAATAGCCAGTAGGCATGATCTCCCAGAGGTGCAGCGAGGTGACCATCTCACCATCGGATTAGAAATTAGTAACTGTTAATAATAAGTTCATTTACAGTTATCAGGGGGAAATGGGACCCAGTAGACTTAACAACACTCAAGCGTTCTAAATAAATGTATAATTTATTTATAACTTGAGTGTTCTTTTCAGATGGATTTGACAGTTGCAAGCATTGCATTTAACATACTAAGACTCAATGTAGTTGTTTTATTTTTGTTTTGTCCCATGAGTATTTACACCATATCGATTTCACACACTTGAAGCATATAAAGAGAAGTCATTTCGAGCCGTAGCACAATTGAATTTAGAATCAGCTTTGTTTATAGACCAAAGAACTTGTAATCATATTTTGTTTACGTAAGGAAACACTAATCAGTATCTAGTTTCTGCATTTTGTATGCAGATCTAGTCAAGCTTACCATTATTTTAGAACTTGCTAATATATCCAGTTAGTGCTGAGCGAAGTGAATGATCAGATTGCTCGCACATTCTTTAATGACACACCTGTGATTTGGAATTCTATGTTGCTGGCAGTGGAGTACTGAGAATTCTGTTTGGCATGTGTTATCGGGCTCTTTGCCATTGAATTATGTGATTTCAGAATGCCCACTGACAGCACGTTGCAGCTGCGATCCATTTCTTTAATTGTTAGTGTCTTCCAAGAGCATAGCTAAACTGCTATAATTGTGTCCTTCTATATAGGGGGTTGTGTTTGACAACCTTGGCACAGTGATCTTGTCTCATTATAGAAGGTATAATAACAATGGAAGATCGGCAAACCAGAGTTCTGTAAAACAAGTGGTAGACTTGTACGCTTTATTGTGATCTGTTAACCCCATTTAACCTTGACATATGGCTGTTGGCACGTCTCTTTGCAAAGTTGTATTGTGTTATAGAGAAATATCTGTATTCTCTGCTTTTAGCTACAGTGACCCCTAATTTATGATCATTTAGAAGAAATATCTATTTTTTCAACCCTTTCCTATGTATGTCCTGTTCACAAACTTTCAAAAATAATTATATAATAAAGAGAGGGCTAGTTGGATGATCGACAATATGGCAAATGATATGAGAGTAAAATTATTTTTTTTTAAAGAATTTCAGTGTTACATTGTTTCCGTATAATATGTAAGTTAATGTAACTTATAAATAAAGAGGACAGACCATCATTAAAGGACGTGTTCATTTAGTGTTAAAGTGTAACCTAAAATACGATGATATCACTAACTCCTATAAAATGATGTAACTTCACAGCTGATGCCGATAGTAACTGGTGATGTTTTGGCTTCTCTACTGATAGAAATTTTAATGCTTAATGTCATTCGGCAGCTTTCCCTAGACAGGCTAAATCCCTTATTAAAAGGAATGCCAAAGCTTTGGAACAATATGCACTTCTGACCGATACTATGCATGCATTCTTTGCAAGTTCTAAGGCACATCTTTCTCTGATGGCTTTGATCTACCCTGGATCTCAAATCAAAGTTTAGGGTGTCCTTTGACTTCAATGATAAGCAGAGACAGAGATTTTTCAAATACCAAACAATAAGTAAAAGAGCATGGCATAAAAGCTGGTATGCATAGTCTGGCAAGCAAAGCACATGCATAGCTAGAAGGCACAAATACCATCTGGAAGGAGAAATTAAATCTAAATGTCACAATGTGCTGAAATAATGTAAATATATGAATTGTCAGGAATCAGCAGTGGCAGATCTGATGTCCACATGATGTTCCGAAAATATAGTTTCTGAGCAAATATTGTCTTTTAAACACAGAGATCCCTACCACAAACAAATAAAAATACAATAAATACACAAAAATTAAAAATGGAAGGATAACTTTAGAACAATAATGTATTACGGTAATAATGTCAAGCTTCACAGTAAAATTTAAATTCAGATGAAAGTCATGATATCTTTAAATGAAGATCTCATTAACTGTAATTATATTGTTTTGGGGTTCAGTGACGAACCGAACTGGTTAAAGGATATAATGGAATGGTAGCTGACGTACAAAAAAAGATGTTTCCATAGTGTTACAGAAAACCACCCCACCTGTCACCCTGCCATCCCACCTGTCACTCCCATCTCACCCTTCCACCCCACCTGTCACCCCCTCTCACCCTGTCAGCCCATCTGTCACCCACATCACCCTGTCAGCCCCTCTCACCATGTCACCCCCTCTTACTCCTCTCTCACCCTGCCACCCCACCTGCCACACCCTCACCCACCTCTCACGTTGCCACCCCACCTGTCACCCCCTCTCACCCCACCTGTCACCCCCCTCTCACCCTGCCACCTTACTCTGTCACCCACCCTGTGACCCCCCACACTATGTCACCCCCTTACTCTGTCACCTTACCCTGTCACTCCCCACACACCATCACCCCACCTCACACTGTCACCCCCTAATACTGTCACCCTCTCTCACCCTGTCATACCCCCTTCCACCCCACCTCTCACCCTGCCACCTTGCCCTATCATTCCCCTCTCATTCTGTCACCTCACCCTGTCAACCCCTCTCACCCTGCCACCCACCTGTCACAACCTGTCACCTCCCTCTCACCCTGCCACCCCACCTGTCCCCCCTCACCCTGACCCCACCTCTCATTCTGTCATCCCCTTCCACCCCACCTGTCATCCCTCACTCCCCCTGCCACCCCCTCCTCTGCCACCCCCTCACCCTGTCACTCCCTCTCACCCTGCCACCCCACCTGTCACCCCCTCACCCTGCCTCCTCTTCTCACCCAGTCACCCCCCTCTCACCTACCTCTCAACCTGCCACCCCACCTGTCACCCCCTCTCCCCACCCTGTCACCCCACCTCTTACTCTGTCACCCACCTGCTTGACCCCCCTGCCCATCACCCCCTTACTCACCTCACCCTGTCACTCCCCACACTGTCACCTCACCTCACACTGTCACCTCTAATACTGTCACCCCTCTCACCTGCCACCACTCACTTGTCACCCCCCCTCTCCACGCACCTGTCACCCGCTCACCCCTGTCACCCCACCTCTTACTCTGTCACCCACCCTGTGACCCCCACACTGTCACCCCCTTACTCTGTCACCTCACCCTGTCACTCCCCACACACTGTCACCTCACCTCACACTGTCACCCCCTAATACTGTCACCCCCTCTCACCCTGCCACTCCACTTGTCACCCCCTCACCCTGCCTCCCTTCTCACCCCACATTTGACCCGTTCACTCACCCTGCCACCCCACCTGTCACCCTGCCACCCCACCTGTCACCCCCTCTCACCCACCTCTCACCCTGTCACCCCCTCTCACCCTCCCACCTCACCTGTCACCCCACCTCTTACTCTGTCACCCACCCTGTAACCCCCACACTATGTCACCCCCTTACTCTGTCACCTTACCCTGTCACTCCCCACACACCGTCACCCCACCTCACACTGTCACCCTCTCTCACTCTGTCACCCCCTTTAACCCTGTCACCTCCCTCTCACCCTGTCACCCCCCTAACACGGTCACCCCCCCCTACACTATGTCACTCCCCCTAAACTATGCCACCCTCCCTCCACTATGTCACCCTCCCCCTCACACTAGGTCTCCCCCCTCACACTAGGTCTCCTCCTCACACATTAGGTCTCCCCCCCTCCCCCTGTAAGCCCCTCTTACTCTGTCACCCCCTCTTACTCTGTAACCCCCCTCCATACACACTGTCACCCCCCTCCATACACACTGTCATCCCCCTCCATACACACTATCTCTCCCTCTAAACAAACAGGCACCACTCTCCGCACTCTGGCATCCTCCTGTTCTTTTACACTCACCCTGCCACAGTTACCCCTTTACTCACCCTGTCACCCCCTGAAGGCAATCATTCTACACACTGTCATAAAACATAGCTTCACCATGAACTTAATGCCAAAGGCCACAGGCAGTACACAAACATACACATGCTCAGAGAAACATACATACATATACAAAGATACTTACTGCCAGATACACACTCTCAGGCACACACAGGTAGACAATGCAACGACGTATACAAAGACTAGTTCTCTATATCCAGTACTGCAAGCCCGCCCTTTAATATATCTACAGCTTCTTATACACACACAAGTCAACTGCTATTTTTTTCCAATTATGGTGTTAGTGGGGGCCTCATGTTTGAGTTTCGCCTAAGGCCTCGCCAAGTCTAGAGCCGCCACTGTGTACCACATACAGAAAGAATATACTTTTTGTACATAAAATTCAGACATAGGGGGTCTATTTACTAAGCAGTAAGCTGTAATAACGTGATAAGTTTAGCTTATAAAATTTCAGAGGTATAGAACAAAAACAAATTTGTGTTATTTTCACCAAAATTTTGGTCAATTGGTCGTCGAATCAAGAAAATGTACTGTTCAGTGAATAGACCCCTAAGGAAATATATATTTTTATTGTTTAATAAAATGAAGTCTTCTTCCAACTGTTTCAAATAAGATCTTTGGAGAGGTAACACACACTTGGAAAATGCAAAAAATGATGTCATATTTAAAACGAAGGATATTGCCAAAAGCTTCCTTGGGAATTGTTTAGTTATAGATGGTTTTTCTTGATATTTTTTTTTCTCAAGGGGGATTTTTTTTTAAGCATTCTAATAGAATGTATTATATGCAATTTACAATACTAACCTAAATAAATCTCCATACCAAATAATGAGGGAAATACCTTCAAAATATGTGATTGCTTGACATTGTACATTTGGGAAATTGCATAAAGATAACCAGAATAACCAGAATAAAATGGGGTAAAATGTGTATTATTATGGAGAAGGTTACTGCAGATGTTTTACTGATGCTGTTTTTGAATTTCCTGCACTTAAGTAATTCTCTGTGTAGTTAATCTGTGTAACATAACACAGATTAACTGTGTGCGCAAAGTGACCATATGTGCGCATAAATCAGTATCGAGATATAGAGACGAGGCATACGGTTTCTTGTGGAATTTATTGTAGAACATATGGGTTAGTAGCAAACTCAAAATGGGTGTAAATAAAGTCTGTTTCCCTGTGAAATTGGATATTATGGGACTGACTGCTCAATCCTCCGCCATTTAGGAGTTAAATCCCTTTGTTTATGAACCCTAGTCACACCTCCCTGCATGTGACTTGCACAGCCTTCCATGAACACTTCCTGTAAAGAGAGCCCTATTTAGGCTTTCTTTATTGCAAGTTCTGTTTTAATTAAGATTTTCTTATCCCCTGCTATGTTAATAGCTTGCTAGACCCTGCAAGAGCCTCCTGTATGTGATTAAAGTTCAATTTAGAGATTGAGATACAATTAAGGTAAATTACATCTGTTTGAAAGTGAAACCAGTTTTTTTTTCATGCAGGCTCTGTCAGTCATAGTCAGGGGAGGTGTGGCTAGGGCTGCATAAACAGAAACAAAGTGATTTAACTTCTAAATGACAGTGAATTGAGCAGTGAAATTGCAGGGGAATGATTTATACACTAAAACTGCTCTATTTAGCTAAAGTAATTTAGGTGACTATAGTGTTTCTTTAATCCTGGATATGCAGAATAAATAGTACCAATCCAGATACAAAAAATAATGGATACCTATATAAAAATGCTCACCAAATAATACATACCAGAAACAACTGAACATATCAGAGTGAATGAGAGAAGGGTGAAAAAGTCAAGGAATAGCCCCCAATGTTTTGGCGTGTGCGCTAGTGATGTCCCGAACGGTTCGCCACGAACGGTTCGCCGTGGACTCATCATTGAGTAAACTTTGACCCTGTACCTCACAGGCAGCAGACACATTCCAGCCAATCAGCAGCAGACCCTCCCTCTCAGACCCTCCCACCTCCTGGACAGCTCACTAAGAATGCAGCTTCACAATGAATGTAAAATGGATGCTGTCCAGGAGGTGGGAGGATCTGGGAGGGAGGGTCTACTGCTGATTTGCTGGAATGTGTCTGCTGACTGTGGGGTACAGGGTCAAAGTTTACTCAATGATGAGTCCGTGGCGAACCGTTCGCGAACCGTTCGGGACATCACTACTAAGGTACCTAAAGATTTAAAACAATATACATTTGCACACTTGGATTTTTCATATATATTCATGTATTTATTCTTTAAAAAAACTAAAAATATTAGCTATTATGTGATAGCTCAAATATTTCCAAATGTTTCTAAAGTGCTGGTGCAAAGCCATAAAAATAAAACATTGTGTAACATATAGTAGATGTGAAACTACAAATTTATAAAAACTTACGACTAATCTTATGCCTTTGTAAGGAACTTGATGCCATTTTTTTGTGATGCCTATTGGCAAATATGTCATTATTGGTGCAAATTTTATAACACATCATATCAATAAACATGGTAGCCAAACCAAGGTGATATCATGGCTATTGCCAAATAAGATTGAAAAGAAAACTAGTATCTTAGTGGCCGTTATAATTTAATGGGTTACACAAAGTTTTAGAAATACTTCAATTTCTTCCTTTTTCTGTGAAGTTGTTTGTCTTTCCATTTAATGCATCTTCATAGCTTTTTTAACAATTCATAATGCAGTTTTGGGCTGTCAAATACATTGAAAGATACTTATTTAAATTTTTAACTATTGTAGCTATCAGGGGATTTTACTAAAATGAATTAAAAATGAATTATAAATTTAATGCCAGATGTGTCAAACTGAAAGCATTGCTAATTTAGTGAGTTTTTGCAAGTTGCCTATTTTTACCTTAAAATTTAAAGGACCAATATAGGCACCCAGACCACTTCAGCTCAATGAAGTGTTTTGGGTGCCAGGTCCATCTAGGATTAACCCTTTTTGCTGTAAACATAGCAGTTTCAGAGTTGACGGGGAAAGGAAGTGGAGAGTCCACACTGCCGAGGGAGCCCGGCGGTGGAGAAAAGGTATGTGTTTAACCCCTTCCTCACCCTAGAGCTTGGTGGCAGGGGGACCCTAAGGGTGGGGGAGGGGGACCTAGAGACCCTATAGTGCCAGGAAAATGAGTATGTTTTCCTGGCACTATAGTGGTCCTTTAAATTCACTTTGACCTCATTCTGAATTCTCACTTTACTAAATAACCCAGTATATAAATGATCTATACACATGAATCCATTCTGGATAATTCATATCCTATCCAAAAGAGTTTGCAATATGAATTCTAACGATTTCTAAAAAAACAAATCTTCACTGCCACAGAGAATACCAGAGAAGCTGTAACTATGGAACACTAATCACTAATTAACTAAAGTAATAATAGTCAGGAATTAAAGTGAATTCAAATTGAATTTAAATTTAAGGCCAAGGTTGCTGAGGTGGAAACATGTTAACGAAGTCAGCCATGCTTCCAGTCTCTAGACTTTGTGGTCCTTTATGTGATAACTGAATATAAGACCCCCACTGACAATCATAATGAAAAAAAAAATGCAACCAATAGCGGGGTTCATGGTGTCTAGTGGTGGCACAGTTTCCAGGCAGCCTGTGCCAGCATATCATGTGTATAGAATATACATATTGAATATAATACAAATATTGCAAACATATTGCATTAAAAAAAAAGAAAATAAAACACTTTTAGCATACAGTTAAAGGAACACTAATATTTTTGTTTAAAGGGACCCTATAGTCACCTGAACAACTTCAGCTTAATGTGGTTGTTCAGGTGAGAATTATAGCTCCCTGCAGCCTTTCTCATGTAAACACTGTGTTTTCTAAGAAAATACAGTGTTTACATTGAAAGATAGGAACACCTCCAGTTGCAGTCACTCAGAGTGAACCAGAGGGACTTCTGTATAATATGCCTCCATCCACTCAGATCTGCTGTGCATGAGCATCCTGTGATTCAGTATCTCCTCCCACTGCATGCAGACACTGAACTTTCCTCGTAGAGATTCATTGATTCAATTCATCTCTATGAGGAGATGCTGATTGGCCAGGGCTGTGTTTGAATCATGCTGACTCTGTCCCTGATCTGCCTCCTGGTCAGTCTCAGCCAATCCTATGGGGAAGCACTGTGATTGGATCAGGCTATCACATTTCAGCAGACTGCTTGTTTTTCCTGAGTCTAACAGCATGCAGATTTACAGCTTCTGGCTTGAATACAGTAAGATTTTTACTATATTTATGGAGGCATGAGGGGCCCAGGGGGTCTAGATGGTCATGTTAACACTATAGGGTCAGGAATACACATAGTTGCACTGGTGACTATAGTGTCCCTTTTATGTTCGATGTTTTTAAAAAAAACATACTTTTTGTAAGCTTGAAAATGGCTGTTTAGCGAATGAGTGAGTGCACTAGATGTTGTATCAAGCACCCTTTTAATGTATGCGTATTTAGGTGAGTGCAACCCTTTTGGTTTTCTATATGTATCAGGACTCTGTGGTCTAATATAGTCATATCCAATATGTTGGTTGAACTTACAGATCATTTAGCAATCCAAATAACTAAAATAATTACTTAATACAATGAATATATTATCTCAAAAGTGCAATAAATAGATTATGAATCATTACCAAAATATCTTACAGTAACCCCTTAAGGACCAAATTTCTGGAATAAAAGGGAATCATGACATGTCACACATGTCATGTGTCCTTAAGGGGTTAAAGAAAGTTACTACCAACCAATCATCCATAGGTTAACACTCCAGGCAGAGACAATAACTTAGCCATCATTCTTTTCCCACTGCCAATAAAATAATATTTAACTGGTGTTATGGAATATGTAGCAGCTTAACCAGGAGATTTCCAAGTAATGGGCCCCACAAAAATTGAATACAAAGCTAATATGGGATGCAGCTAAAATCTAGAAAAAGGAAAAGAATAACATAACAAAATACAGTAAAGCACACAAAAAGTAAAACACTACACTGCTACAAAATTACACTCACAGAATATAGAATACTACTATCTGTTGTGAATGTGTACAAAACTACTATCTGTTGTAAATGTGTACAATACTACTATCTGTTGTGAATGTGTACAATACTACTATCTGTTGTGTGTACAATATTACTATCTGTTGTGTGTACATTATTACTATCTGTTGTGTGTACAATACTACTATCTGTTGTAAGTGTGTACAATAATACTATCTGTTGTGAGTGTGTACAATATTACTATCTGTTGTGTGTACAATACTACTATTTGTTGTAGGTGTGTACAATACCACTATATGTTGTAGGTGTGTACAATACTACTATATGTTGTGACTGTGTACAATACTACTATTTGTTGTAGGTGTGTACAATACTACTATATGTTGTGAGTGTGTACAATACTACTATTTGTTGTAGGTGTGTACAATACTACTATATGTTGTGAGTGTGTACAATACTACTATCTGTTGTAAGTGTGTACAATAATACTATCTGTTGTGAGTGTGTACAATACTACTATTTGTTGTGAATGTGTACAATACTACTATTTGTTGTAAGTGTGTACAATATTACTATCTGTTGTTAGTGTGTACAATACTACTATCTGTTGTGTGTACAATATTACTATCTGTTGTGAGTGTGTACAATACTATTATCTGTTGTGTGTACAATATTACTATCTGTTGTGTGTACAATACTACTATCTGTTGTAAGTGTGTACAATATTACTATCTGTTGTGTGTACAATACTACTATCTGTTGTTAGTGTGTACAATAATACTATCTGTTGTGAGTGTGTACAATACTACTATCTGTTGTAAGTGTGTACAATAATACTATCTGTTGTGAGTCTGTACAATACTACTATCTGTTGTAAGTGTGTACAATAATACTATCTTTTGTAAGTGTGTACAATATTACTATCTGTTGTAAGTGTGTACAATATTACTATCTGTTGTAAGTGTGTACAATATTACTATCTGTTGTGTGTACAATACTACTATCTGTTGTAAGTGTGTACAATACTACTATCTGTTGTGTGTACAATACTACTATCTGTTGTAAGTGTGTACAATACTACTATCTGTTGTTAGTGTGTACAATAATACTATCTGTTGTTAGTGTGTACAATAATACTATCTGTTGTGAGTGTGTACAATACTACTATCTGTTGTAAGTGTGTACAATAATACTATCGTTTGTAAGTGTGTACAATATTACTATCTGTTGTGTGTACAATACTACTATCTGTTGTAAGTGTGTACAATATTACTATCTGTTGTGTGTACAATACTACTATCTGTTGTAAGTGTGTACAATACTACTATCTGTTGTGAATGCATTTATAAAACAGCACAGTGCTGTGTGCTTTGTTGTATTATGTTATTCTTTTTGTTTCTATAAATTTCAGATATTACCTTTGTATTAGGGACAAAATACATTTTAAAACACTGTAGCAAGGTTGAATTAAAAAAAAAACATTTTGTTTAGATAATAAAATATTCACGGGGTTTTTCACTAAACAATGAATAGGTATGAATACACAACAATATTGCATATTTTAGAATAAAATAGATAACTTGGAAACAAAGTTAACAAAAATGTGCATTTCCCTGGTGCATTCCTGCAATTTATGATTTAGTGAATAAACATATTACATATTTTAATAAAGGCGATAAAAGACATAGATTAATATAAGCTGCATATTTGATGATATTTGTAGGCATGGATTTTAGATTTTTTAGATAAAGGTGAAAAAAATACATATTTGTGTTAAATTAATGGTTTAAAAACATGGGATAATGACCAAAAAAAGAAAGCAAGAATGATAGACTAGGTGGGTCAGAAACATTTGTTAGTTGATTTTAATATAATGATACTAAATTGTTGATCCACTGAAATACATTAGATGGGACAGCCAAAAAACATGTAGAGAAGAAATCAGGTGAGCATACGCAAACAGTTTCCAAATAAATTTATACTAAGAAAATTCAAAATACTAAGCCTTGTATTCTGTTTGTATTCAATCTTCATGGAACGTTGAGCTATCTGTAAGTCAAATAAATAAAAACAATTCCAAAAACAAACATTTCATCTACAAGAAAATCCATATTTAAAAAAAGTTCAAACATAAATGTTATCAATAAAGAAGACAGTTTCAGACTGAGATCCTAAGAGATCCACCCTTTGATTGTGATAGTTTTGTGATATACGTGAGACAGCACAGTACTCATGGCCATTGGAGGAAATTTGCCAATACAAAATATAAGCCGTCTCTGTGGAAACGTATGTATTAAAAATTAAAGTATTCCAATAAGTAAAGGGATAATGGTTTACGGATTGATCACACTGGAATCCATCTGACATACTTCACACACACAACCCTGATCCTACATATCCCAATATTGGAGGAAAACTCTGATTAAGGTAATGAAACACAATATTATATACAGTAAAATATGTTTGACTCAAGAACACTAGATCCAATAGTGTGTACCAACTAAGCTAAAATTCTAGATACATGCCAGTTTTGAAAATATGGCATGGCTTGGGAAACAAATTGGAGTTTCACTAACCTATCAAAGTTCATGAACATCCATGATGTATTCTATGGCCAAAAATATATTTCATTACTACGATGGTCAATACGCAGATATAACTGTTATTACAATATACATTGTAGCTAGGATACTATATATTTTTTTTATTTTTATTTTTTTTTTTATTTGCATTTTATAAGATTTCACAGTCGTATTACAGGTATACAGGGTATGCAAGTTACATTCATGAGTACAACATAGAGAGTACAACTTTTGAGCAACATGTATTGACAATGAGCTATCATATCTGTGTCTTGATGAGAGCCAGTTTGAAGCATACATATGATAGTGGTAATATAGGTACATCGTTAAACAAATTGTCATTAAACAGAGTATTAAACAGAGTATTAAACAGAGTATCCTGGCATTGCTGTCGTGCCCATATTTATGTAGTTCTCCTTCTTGACCATCAGTCGTGATGGTAGGAGTTTTCTCTTCGCTGTGCCAGTGTCGGTAATTGCTCAGTTGTGAAAATAACCCGCATCTTCCCTGACACCTAGCTACTATTCCAATGAACAGGGGAATATAAACTTGGGGCATAACCTGGGTATAATGCGGGGAAAAAGAGAAGGGTAGAGGAGGGGAGGGGGGCAGGTATTGGTCCCTTAGCTTGGTCCAGCTTTTAGGCCTGTTCGTTGGCCTTAATAAATTGCACCAGTGTACGCAACCAGCTTAAGTAGGTGAGGGTAGTGTGTGCAGGCTTTCATATGGTCAAAGAGTGATGTTAAAGAAGGTTTAGGAAGGTTTGCCTAGTGCTCTTTCCTTAAAGCGTTGTCTTGTGAGCTACCACACAAAGGTGTTTAGAGTGTTTAACTTGTCACTGCGTCTGTTGGCGTGTGTCCCATTTTTCCCACGCCTCCTTCCAAAATTTTTGGGGGGGATTGTTGGACCTGGCCATTATCTCATACTTCTTTATGGTTTCAATGTGGGTTATGCAGCTCTGTATGTTGGGGATCGTCTGTTTTTGCCAGTGTTTGCTAATATGCAACAGAACCGCCGAGATAATGTGATATATTAAGTATCGGGATGATTTTGTATGGCCTGGTGGTATATACTGTAGGAGGTAATGTTCGGGGGTGTGTGCGAGAGCTACACCTGTAATGTTTTTAATTAGGGTCTGTGTTTCCGTCCACAATGGTGTTAGGGTTGGGCATTCCCACCAAATGTGTAGCATGGAACCTTGAGCTTTATTGCATCTCCAGCACAGTCCTGTATTCTTAGGTATCATATGTTTCAGTCGGGTTGGTACTAAGTACCAGCGATATAATAATTTCCTGGCTAGTTCCAGATGGGTTGTGCTAAGTGTAAGTTTTTTATTCTCACACAGTATATATGACCACTGCTCTTTTGTTAACTGTTTTCCTAGTTCAACTTCCCATGCTTTAACAAACTGTAGTGTATGCGGGTCTGGTACACTATAATGGCGATTGTACAGTATAGAGATTAGCTTGAGTGGCCTCTTCGTCTGTGTGCAGAGACTTTCTAATGCATTGAAAGTGTTCCACCTGTTTGCTGCAGGCAGTACTTTTCTATTTGTCTGCAGCCATGAGCTTATCTGTCTGTGCGCAAATGCTGCTGCATTGGGTAATTGGTATTTATTTTGCAGTCGGTTGAAGGGGATGATCTCTCCCTGATCAAACAACTGATGCAAGTATATTAGACCTCTATTGCTCCAGGACGTTATGTTCAATGAAGGTATCAGACCATAAAATGAATCTAGGAGGAAGGCTGGTGATAGCCCCCCATCAAATCCTTGTTCCTTATTAAATCTGTCCCATTCTCGTAATGTTGTAGCTGTGAGTGGTGACATATCTTTATATTTTTTTCTAAGTTGTGGCGGTGTCCAGGCTAGGTGCGTTATTTTTTGCCCCCCAGTTAGGTCAGCCTCTACCGTTACCCAAGGGGATGGTTTGTCATGTTGGTGTAATTCGTTGACCAACGGTGCGAGTATAGCTGATCTGTAGTACGTGGCTATGTGTGGTAATCCCATTCCCCCTCCTTTATATGTGAGGTACATGATTTTTGCTGCTATTCTGGGTTTCTTATGGGACCAGACAAAGGTGTTAATCAATTTTTGTGCGTCGTGAAGGAATGTTTTGAGAGCCTAATTTGTAATGTACGGAACATGTATTGCAGTCTCGGGAGAATTTTCATTTTGACTGCTGCTATTCTACCTATCCATGATATGTATTTCCCTTTCCAATTCGCTAGCTGCTGTTTTATGGATGTGAGGAGTTTGCCGTAATTTTCCCGATGTAAGTTCCTTTCTAGTCTCGTGAATTTTATACCCAAGAAAGTTAGGTGGTCTTGTCTCCATTCATAATGGTATTTCTGTTGCAAGACTGTATACAGCAATGCAGGTGCATGCAGACTCATTGCTTGCGTTTTAGAACTGTTTAATTTGTAATATGAGCAATTGCTGTACTGTTGCAGCAGATTCTGGAGTTCTGAGATAGAGGTGAGTGGGTCAGACAGGGAGAGCATTACGTCATCTGCAAACATCGTTATTTTGTATGTTTTATTTTTAATTTCCACACCTCTGATTTGGTTGTTATCCCGTATTGCTTGGGCTAATGGCTCTAACGCAAGAATGTATAAGGCCGGGGAGAGCGGGCATCCTTGCCGTGTTCCATTTGTGATAAGGAACGGCTTGGATACGAACCCGCCGTTCGCAACCTGTGCTGATGGCTTGGAGTATAGTGCTAATAGTAGGGATAGAAATTGTTGTGGGAATGCAAATTTTTGTAGGACAGTTCTCAGGAAGTTCCAGTGAAGTCTGTCGAACGCCTTCTCGGCGTCCAGGGACATAAAGACCCTGGGCTCTCCGAGAGGCGTCCCATTATAGAGGAGGCTGTGGAGCTTCCTAGTCCCGTCAGTCCCCTGTTGCCCCCTTACAAATCCCACTTGATCCGGGTGTGTAATAAAGGGGATTATGGCCGCTACACGATTGGCGTATATTTTGGCTAATAGTTTCTGTGTTTAACAGTGAAATAGGTCTTAAATTTTTAGGTTGCGTGGGTGGTTTCCCTGGCTTTGGTAGCGTGGCTATGTGTGCTAATAGCATTTCCACTGGCATCTTCCCTGTGTGTACAATATGGTTCAGTGTGTGTACTAAGTAGGGGCTCAGGATGTTCGAAAAGACTTTGTAGTAAGTGTTCGTGAAGCCATCGAGCCCTGGTGATTTCCCCGAAGGGAGTGAGCGAATCGTTTGCTGTAACTCTGTCAGTGTGATCGGTTCTATCAGGGAGTCCTGCTGTTGTTGTGTTAATTTTGGCAATTTTATCTGCGATAGGAAGTTATCAATTTCCACTTGTGTTGGCTGATGTGTTTGGGGATCTTTTGTTAGGTTGTACAGGTTTTGGTAGTAGGCTGCTGTTTCTTCATTAATGTCTATGGGGTTGTATATTTTCTCTCCTGTGCTAGTGAGTAAATATGGTATTTTGGCGTGGGCTTGGTGATGCCTCAGTAAAGATGCTAATTTTTTCCCCGCTCTGTTTCCCTGGGTGTAATGCTTCAGTTTGAGTGTTTGTAAAGTGCGCGCTGTTTTTTGAAGTAGGAGATCATTTAATTGATTTGTAGTTTGTTCTATTTCAATGTCGAGGTCGGGGGTGGGGTGTAGCAGCTGGGCTGCTTTTAGGTCACGCAGTTTGGTCAGTAGTGTGAGGCGCGCCTGTTGAGAGGTCCTGTTTAGGAAGGACGCTCTGCTAATGAGCTGACCTCTAATCACTGCCTTATGTGCCTGCCAAGATGTAGTAGGTGATATGTCAGGTTGGTTGTTAAGTTGAAAATATCTATCTATCTCAGTCCCCAATTCCTTTTGAAAGGTGTCGTTGTATAGGAGGGTGTCATTTAATCGCCACGGGGTTTTCCCTCTGTGCTTGTAAGCATCCTGGGTTATGAGGGTTACCGGAGCATGGTCCGACCACACTATGTCCCCTATGCTACTCTGTGTTGTGGAGGGCACCAAATCTTGTGACACCAATATGACGTCTATTCTGGAGTGGGTTCCATGCACCTTGGAGTGGAAAGTGTAACTTTTGTCACTCGGGTGATTTGTTCGCCATATGTCATATAGATTGTGGTCAAGTAAGAGCTTGGTGATGGCTTTGCATTGTGGTATTAAGGATCTATGTCTGGGAGTGTTAGACGACACTGTCGTGTCCATAGTCGGTTGGAGAATATGATTCATGTCGCCACATATTATGATGCCGGCTCTGTGTTCATGGGGTAATTTGCTCAGCACTTTATGCAAAAAATTGCGCTGGTTAGAGTTAGGGCTGTATATGCCTACTAAGGTATATATGGCTCTGTTGATTTGACAGTGGAGTATTAAGTACCGACCTTGTGCGTCTGTTTTAATATTTAGCAGTTCAAAGGTAAGCGATTTGTGAAACAAAAAGGACACTCCCCTTGTTTTGGAAGAATAGGTCGTATGGTACTGCGTCGGATAATCTTGTTTCCCAAATTCTGGTATTCTCCCCCGCACAAAGTGCGTTTCCTGGAGGCACATAATATCTACTTTAGCCCTCTTAGTTTCCTCTAACAGAACTCTGCGTTTATGAGGGGTGTTCAGTCCCCGTACGTTATGTGAGTATATTTTCATAGTGTACTATTTTATGGGTTGGACACTGAGTTTTTAATTTACTTCTGATTGTATCTTCTAGTCGGGTGTGTTTGTTGGTTGTGCATATATCAGGCAAGAGTGCCCCTGTGTGGGTAATAGTGATCTTAGCTGGTATGGGTAGTGGCTTGGACTTCCTTATCTTTGCGGGACTGGGGTCAAAAACTTGGGGAGGTGTAAACCGGGTAGAAACAAAAACAAAGTATATACATATATGTGTCTTGGTACTGGTGGTAAGTACCGTGGGGGTGGAAACTAGCATGTTTCCGTGTCATGGCTATGGGTCTTCCGCTGTCTCTTAACCTTTGGAGACGGTCGGTCGCACCAGGCCACCTATGTAGTAAGTACTAATAGTCGTATAGGCTCTTGGTGTGTGTACAATTCTATTGAGAAAGGGGGTAAACGGTAATGGGACTAGGAGAGATTTTTGTCAGGTGTAGTAGTAAATACATATATATACACTTATATTCGTCATAATCAGCAGCTGGTAAGTACATCCAGTAGGACAGCATCTTGCTCCCTAGTAGCTGGGAGAGCTCGTTGCGGTAATGAGCATCTATTGATTATAAGCAGTGCTTGTGTTATACCAATTGTTTTTTTTTTTTTGTTTTTTTTATATTATTTTACTAAGCAGCGTAACAGTGTTGCCCTCACATTATGCTCTTGATGAGGCACACGGAGAGAATGTGTGTGTCCTCTGCAACTCATCGCCTCTCCCGTAAGCTACAGGTTGCTAGGGGGGGGGGTTCAGCCCCATACTTCCATCAAATGATGGGGAGGTATTGCTTGCCAGCTTAAGTAACCTTAAGGAACTAGGTAATTTAACTTGTTATAACCAATCCGTGTTAACCTGAACATTTTTTTTTTTTTTTTTTAGCATATATAGACCTTGGGATATTTCCCCAGCCCTCGAGTCCATTGCAAGCGCCTAGGCATAATCAGATTTATACTTGCGTATGTCCAGCAGTTCATGCTTTGTGCCAGTCCAGTGGGATGCGCCTGGCAGGTGGGGTGTGAGGCTCCGGTCTTTGGTGCATAAATCCCCAGGATTGTAGTTTATGGAGTCCATCTTCAGGTGATGTGATAACCTGGGTGGTGTTATCTTTCGTCACCAACATTTTGGTAGGGAAGCCCCATCGGAATCTGAGGCCATGAGCCCTCACGGAGTTGGCGACCTGAGCGAACTCTTTCCTTCTGCGAAGAGTAGACGCCGATAGATCTGCAAAAATCAGCAGATTTGGGTAACCTTCTAGTGGTGTCGCTTTATTTCTGCTTGACTTGAGTATAAGCTCTTTGATATGATAATAATGCATTCGCAGTAGTACATCCCGCGGTGCAGTTTCTGGCAGGAACCGTGGTCTAGGCAGACGGTGTATTCGGTCCACGAGTAACATGTCGGTTGGTATGTCTGGAGCATAAGCGTTAAACACGCCTCTGACATATGCCTGCAGGTTCTCCGGCACAACATCCTCTGGGATCCCTCTAATGCGCAGGTTATTCCTGCGTGCGCGGTCCTCTAGGTCAGTTATTTTATTTTCCGCCGCCAGTAATTTTTGTTCCAGTTGTTCCACATGAGAAGCTATGTCATTGTGTGCTGTAGCAAATTCTGCCATCTTGTTCTCCATGTGGGAGGTGCGCTTGCCTAATTCTTGCATGTCCTTCCTCAGCGAATCCGCTGTATGTTGCCACGATGTAATTAGCTTGCTTGACAGGGTGTCCAGAGCTTGTTGTAAATAGCTCTTGGTGAGTATGTCAGGATCACTTTCCTGCAATGCTGCTGTGTTCTCAGGGCTGTCAGTAGTGGAGCCGCCATCTTGCGACCAGGCCCGAGCCTCCTCCGGTTCCTGGTGCGACTTGTGTCCAAAGAAATTGATTTTTTCCGCTTTGTGTGCAGACTTCTTGCCTCTCTGCTGTGCCATCTTCGTTTTTTAAGCAGTTGTGCCGCCGTGTTGCGTTCGATGGAGTCGGATTGCGACCCGTGTTGCCGGAGTGAACGGGTTACACGTCCATTCCTCTCGGCGGTTAGCCACGCCCCCCAGGATACTATATATTTTGAGCACATCACGCACTAAGATTTGCCTGTATGTTCTGTTTGGTTTCTCATACTTTGCAATTCCAATAAAAATAAGTAAAAAAAAAACTAAAACATATTAAAATTGCAAGAAGATTGAGTTATTGCCAGGACAAAGACTCTTCTCTTGAAATAGAACATTATGGTACGTTCTGAATTCACGCCATATATCGGAAGAATGCCTTTTCTAAGAATACACAGGAGTCCTATGTGATCTATCCTGTTGTAGCAGTCAAATCCAATTTAAATTCATATGGTTCGCATTGCAAATATTTACAAAATGAATACCAGTTTGCAGTTTGTGTGCAAAATATATATTTAAACAGTTACAACCTTGCTTAACATTTGTATTAACCCTATAAAGAACAAATGAATATGAATGAATATATTAAGGATCTTGGGGGGTCATCCCAGCATTTTCTACAGTGCATAAATTTATAAGCTTGGGGGCTTGTGCAGTTCTCACCAATTTTTAACAGATGACTCACCAGCTGCAGTTAAGTTTAATTTGTTTATGGGAAACTGATACTGTATGAGAAGAGTCTCCTTTGACGTTTGTATAATTGTAAACAAAGTTGGATGGCCGTTAGCAAAGTTTTCTAGAGTAACTGATTTGTATTCATTGTATCACTTTTTTCAGCATTCAAAGAGAAGAGAGAAGATAGGGTCAAATCTCACCGATAGGGAAGGTAATTTAAATACGCAGTGCCATTTGCTGAAGACCTGGACCTGTCCACTGGGAATCTCCATAACTAAGCATCAACTTGCAGAAATACAAAAAAAAAAGTATGAAACCTGTTGATAGAAGTTTAAAAATAAGAAACACAAAAGTATAAATGACTAAACATATGTAAACAGGTGCACTGCCGTAAAGATTGTACAATACAATATAGTTTTAGAAACATACTGTAAAACCTACTACACTGATAATTCAGAGAATCTAGGTGTAGCTTTGAAATGCTTCCAAAATGAATTCATCATCCAAAGTCAAAGGCGATCCGGAGTTTGGAGAATAGAAAGGAATCTATCATCGGCCTAAAACCAGGGTTTAACCACACAGATGTTCCGATTTTCAGGAATGTGAATGCAGAAAGGGAAGCTTGTGTATGAAAGAGGTAGTTCTTTTAGCTATGAGGTCATCTGTCAAATTACTGGTGGTGAAAGACATTGACAGGACAGTTAGGGATATAAAGTATGAAAAACTAAATATTTTATCGTATAGAATGAGATTGGTATGGTTAATGAATAGTAAATAACAATTAATAAATACATCATACTTTTTTGTTTTTAATTACCGTATTTGATTTTCGTTTTGTTTAGTTTTTTTGCCCCGGTCCCATATAAAAAAGGTCCAATGTGTATAAAATATTTTGATATATCTGACTAACTTTGATGATTTAAGGCAGGCCTGTCCAACCTGCCCCCCCCTCCCCCCAGATGTTGCCGAACTACAACTCCCATGATTCTTTCAATTAAACAGATAGCCAGGAAATCATGGGAGTCGTAGTTCAGCAACATCTGGGGGTCCGCAGGTTGGACAGCCCTGATTTAAGGCATATTGTAAATTGCAGAATACCTGTATCAAGTAATGCAAGTTTTATATTATGCAAAAGGTTAAAGCAAAGGTTTTTTTAACTAAACGGGTAACGCTTACACTATGTCGATTTGTTATTGTACAAAGAGCACATTTTTAAAATGGGAAAAGTGGGATATAACTAGAATGTGAAACTGAAAGAGAAAACATCAGTAAGTACAAGTATCCTATCCAGACGGCTCTTGACTTTAGTAGCTCATAATCATTCATCTGAGGTGGTCCAGAAATCTAGAGAGTAACCTTTCTAGAGCGTGAACATTGCATTGGACACTAACTATCAGGCAGGTAGGTTTGTTTTGAGATATGATTCTGTATAGTCACATGGTGAAACAAAATCTAGCTTTTTTATATTCTGTATTATTTTTATTTTTAATTTGCATTGCATGTCTAGAACAAACTATGTCAATTAATTTAACCCAATAGTTTTTTACATGTGGGGGCAATAAAAGACAAAGTATTACAACTTTCCTGAACTTTTATTCTGGATTTGAAATTAAGCTTACAGAATTCTGCAAGATTTATGGCATTTAAAAGGCCACTAAAGTCAACCAGACCACTTTATCCCAGTGAAGTGATTTGAGTGCAGTGGTCCTGTCATTTTAACCCTGCAGTATAAAACACTGACATTGTGTAGACATTGCAATGATTTTATTGCAAGGCTAAATACATCTCTAATGGATGGCCACTAGAGGCGCTTCAGCCTCTCTAAGTCAAACTTGGTTATTCAATCAGATGGAATGAGAAAGATTAGTTAATTGGCGCCATGTTCGTTTTGCCATGCATGCGCACTAGCCTCCCAGTGCTGGCTGAGATCATCAAGTTGGATGATGTCAGCCGAGGGAAGAGGTAGAATAAAGGCAAGTAAATCTTACCTTTTAAACCCTCACAGCACAGGGTGACTCGCCCACCTATAGTGTTACGAATACATGATTGGATTCCTAACGCTTTAGTGTTTATTTTCTCTTTACTCAATGTCACTACGCGTGAGAATTTATTTATGGATGCTGCTAGCCTGTGCCATCTTCTACTGTGTATTTGTGTAGTCAGACGTTGCAAAAATACCCACATGCAGTCCTTTGAATGACAATCCAAAAAAATAATTGCCAGTTAATATCCAGGTTTACATGACAACATGACATCATAGAATGTCATTGTTTAAATGCAAAACCAATTTTATTTTTTGTTATACTTTTTACTGTTTATGCAATAATTGCGCAATAATTTCTTAAAATGTGTTGCAGGTTGGTTCAGTATAATGATGTATAAGATATATTGTTTTTTTTATCTCTTTCATATGGATGCATTATATGTCTGGAAATATTTGGAAAGGATCTTGAAGGCAGACTACCAAGTGTCTGCATAGCCCAGTGGGGGATAGCAAAAATACTTTACTAAAAAGGACATGGTGGGGCAATAAAAATAAAACTGAATTGACTAAATTGTTTCAAGTGATGTATGAAAACCAAATGATCGGGCGTGGGTTCTATTTCTGTGTTATCATTTTGTAATTACTTATTCCTTTAGATGCTGAAGAAGTGATACATTTCAAAACCTAAATAAAATGCATGTGTGTACGTTTAAATTGCCTTAAGCTGAAATATTAGTAGAACGTATTCCACTTATATTGTATATTTTTATTGCATTGGAAGTTTCATTACTTCAGTGTTGAGCACATTTAAACTATAAATAAATCAGGTTTCCCATTACTTCTTAATAGACAGCACTTGGACAGACTCTAAACTAAGCAGTGCCACTAAAACACAGTCTGTTTGTGGTCTTTCATCATTTTTTTTATGAATATTTCGGCCCAGGTGGTAGCTTATTGACATATATAGACTAAAAAAAGCATACCATCAAAAGCAAAAAAAATATTTTTGTGTAGTTTTAGAACATACTCTATTTCTTCTTTTTTTTATATATGCTATAATTATATACCTTGTGCAGTAGAGAAACATTTCCATTAGTTAGCCAACTTTAAAAGCTACACAAAATATATGACAACATATTTAACTCCAGACAGTGCCGATCACCAGGAGACTACCCCACACCACAATTGCAATTAAAATTATGTAATGTTATTACGTTCATATTTTTGTCAGTTCAAAATAAAAAAAGAGCTTTGACATTTTCAGCATGAACGTGAATCTATGCATTCCTCCTTAGAATCTCAGAGGGACGCTACAATTGCAGAACTGCCAAATTTCTTAAGATGACTGTGTGCCACCTTACCTTCATGTAAAGTAACTAAAGGGACACTTTTGAAAAGCTTATAAAGTTACCTTATGTCACCAAGAGGCATTGCCTGATCAAATTCTACTGGGAGGCTGGTAAAATCCTGACCATTTAGACAACCAGTTATCACCCTAGTTATGTTTTGCCTTATCTATTTATCAAGACTCGAACCACTATATACTCTGGAGAAGCTCTAGCAAGCTTATGTCAGGCTAAACCTGATAGGCAAAAGCATAATCCTAATTGCAGATTAAGACAAAGGGATAGAAAGAAGTATTACCAGACCTTAGAATGTCTGGGTTTTATCAAAATAAATGTATATCTGCTAGAAGATGCAAATCCAGGAACAAGTCAAGGTCAGGGGTACCAGAAGTCAGAACAGTCGAACAAGCTGCCTGGGTCAATACAGGCAGTAGATAGAGAATCAGGAAGCAACATATTATTAGCCTGACACATGAGAATCAGGAAACAACATAATGTTAGCCTGACACATGTGGGTTTATATAAGGTCCAAACAATCATCAAATTGAAAATGGTGTCTTATTTGACCTTTGACCCTAAATGAGGTCACCTGGCATGTTTCAAAGGACATAGAAATTAACATTATGTACACTTGAAGAAGCCCTTTGTGGCGAAACGCGTTGTGTTTCACTCCAAATAAAAGTATTGTTTCTGACTATTTTAAATACTTTTATATTTATCCTTGTTTTTTTACCTGGCATATCCTAAACATCTGAAGCTTTTATACCATCCAAAGAATCCATGGTGGGGATCGTACCACCCAGGCGCTTTACACAGAGCGGTTTGTCTGCTCTGTAAATTGTAAGTACATCTTTTATTTTATCCAGCACTTTTTTTTAATATAGAGAGCACTATGGGCCTTCTCTTGTGTTTTTATTTCATATAACCTGCACTGAAAATCTCGTGAGAGGAATTTCCTACATATGGGGAGTTTAAATACCACTGTATGCTGTTTTAACTTGAGCTGGTTATAGCTCCCATAAATGTGAGTTGGCATTTCTTAATCTCAGTGTTGTCTGTAGCCATAAGTTACTGCACCATTGGTCCCCTCTGTGTGTTTTTTTTCTTTCATATATGGTGATGAAAACTTGACCGAAGACGTCCTGAGAATTTCTGAAGAATATACCTGTGAATTAGAGACTTTAATGCCTGTTTCCCTGGTATTTTTTTTTCCTATTATACATTTTATTTATTTACTTTGTTCTTGGCGCACCCTGTAATTGTTGTTTCCTGTTTTTCCAGTCCTTTGAAGGGTTTTGAGGGTTACCCTTGTGTGCAGCCTCCCCCTCCCCATTGTGATCAGTTTGGATAGCGCTGTTTCATCCCTCTTTTTTCTTTATTAGTAGATAGAGAATGGTCAAATAGTAAGTTGGGTCAAACACAGGAAACAAATAATGAATATCGAACCACAGCACATAGAACACTACTGAGCATTGAGGAGACAGAAGCTAGGCTTTTTAAAGCTCTTTTGTCCCTTGAAGACTAATGAAGGTGGCAAGACATCCATACTACGTTGGTGAATATTTTCTTGGCACATTAGTATTGTTTAAATTCCCCAATCAACCTTGTTATTGTTCCTTACATTGTGTTTCTCTTCATGAACTGCACCAGGAAAACGTGCCATGCCACAAAGCAAACATCAGCTCAGGCTGGTTTCACACATATCACAATGAATTCGATATATTTCAATGGCCTCCAGAGTCACCAGATCATAACCCAATATTTGTACAATCTGGAGATCACTATGGGGACATTGTTTAGTCAAGGGAATTGCAAAACGGTAATATCTCTTGAGGAATTCCAAAAATCAGATGAAGTACGTCAAGTGGATGACATAGCCCTTACAAAGTATCCAGCATTGCTGAATTTAAACCGGATCCCCAAGCTTGACAGTGATCAGAAGACAAAGCAGCACTAAAGTTAAATGATCTGTGCTAAGACTGCACTTAATATCAACAAGCGGGCTGATTTTGAAGTTAGTTATAGGCCATTGTGGCCAGTGCTTGTGTTATCTATTTAGACTTTGCTACTGCTTTTGTGAGTATTATCCTCTATGTGGATATATTTTAACATTATACTCTACTACTGTGTTGCCACACTATGATTTTGTTTTCTTATTATTCTTCCTGTCCATGATTGAATATATATCAAATTCCCAATGTAAATTAAGCCCACATTTGGAACCTACTCAGTAAGTGAAAACCCACAGCATTTCTGGTTCACTGTCTGTGCCCTTCTTTAGCATATTGTAGAAGTATAATGTGATTATACATATAGTGCTAGGGATCCTGGGAATAGAAGACTTCAATAATGTATCAAGGCCCCCGTGCGTTTGTGGACCTTCTTTTGGCTTAACATGATGTATTAAAGGAACACTCCAAGTGCCATGACCACTACATCACACTGCAGTGGTTATGCTACCAGGAGTGCCCTAGCTACCCTTCTATGTAAGTAATCATACCATTTTAGAATGTTTTCACTGGTCTGCTGGGTGCCACTTTCCACCACCATTACAGATACAGGAGAGTTGGAAGTTCTCTATCTCTATCAGCTTAAACTCAGCCAATGCACTGCAGAACATAAATTAGAAAAGCTAACACAAGCAGGAGCTTCCAACTTTTCTGTAGCTGTAGAGGTGGCAGGGATCAGTGCCCAATGAATACCAAGAAGACAAACTATCCAAAAATCTGGTGAATTCCCAGGGATCATAACCATTACAGTGTGCTGTAGTGGCTGTGGTGCTAAGGGTGTTACTTTAACACTTAGTTTCAGCGTTACACATAGTTCAAGAGCATATGGTTTAAAATTTTAATACATTTGACTCACGTCTATATCTGTTCTCATGATACTGGAGAATTGGATGCCAGAGACCATCTTCCTGAAAAAAAGTACAGATTCCAAAAAGAGAGATTGCTCTGCATTTAAGGAGTAGCTGAGACTGGATTGTGAATAAAATATCTGCAAAGGAACAAACACATTTGTACGGGAACTTAGCCTGGACTCTCATTTTACAAGATTATTACATTAGCAAATGCATTCCAGGTCTACACATGGAGCCCTTATTTTTCGCATTTGCCTCAATATCTAAGAAAAGTTACAAATGTTCATTACACAATACACATCATGGTGGTCAAACAAAAATAAGTTTAACTGCAGATCCCAAATAAATATGAGCAAGGTAGAAATGAATGTTATTCTCCTGTGCAAAGTACAAAATAAAATCCAGTCCACATGGAAACCATTTCTAAATGTAGCACTTTGCACCCAAAATAGCACCTGTTTTACTTTTCTAACTGATTAGCAATTTCCCCCAGAGACTTCAATGGAGGAATTGCTAGTCCGTCATCAGAGTAAACCCTTGTTCTGCCAGGAGAATCCTGCCCATATTGTTGGATGCAACGAATTCTGGTATTGTAATAATATTTCTTTTTATTTATATATATTTTTTTAATATTATTTATTGACACATTTTCCAATACTTTTATAAAACAATGAACAATAAAGGAAGAAATAACATATTGACAGTAATTTAAAAAAAAAACAGGGAAGTAAGAATGATAACATTCATCCGATAATAAATATTTGATATGCACATGTTGAAAATAGCATAGATAAAACACATTATTTAGCAATAAATACTTCTCTCATTTTTTCGTTCTTTTGGTGTTTTAAACAATAGTTTGGTTATAATATAATAAAAAATATTTGGTCAGGTAAAGCTCATGATTGCAAATTAAGCTTTCGTCTGACGTCTTCCTCCCAAATCGACCACTCATGTATTAAAACATTATGAGTGTTCGAAGTAGGCCAAAATGTCAATTCATACCTTTTGTTTTTAAATATGGAATGCGAAACTTCATGAATTGTAGGTATAGTTACAAATTTCCTATAGAGGTGATTCACTGATTGAAATTAATGAATTATATAATATAATATTTTTATTTTTGGACAAATTCTAATAATATCCTGTATCCTAATATAATACAAGAATAAAAGAAATAATATTATTACAAGAGGACAATGAAATGTAGCTGAAACTGAGTTATCTGGTTCATCTAAGGTAACTACAGGATTTTCTTACCTGTACAACATTCTATAGTTCTCAAAACTTACCGCAAACATACACATCCTTTACCCAAACTTAACAATGGGTGTTTTAACAAGCCATACAAATAAATCACCTGAATTAAATCAGTCAACCCGCAAAAAATATCACTAAGATTTAGTGTTCAGAAGAGAAAATTCACAAGTCCAAGAAATGTGTAATGTTCAGGAGGATATACTTTGATATTGTTGTTCAAATCAATCTGTATTCTATATTTCCATGTTTTTCCAAGCACAGTAAACCACTTGCATAATCTCATTTTATCACCTGAGTGTGCATAAGTTCTCTATTTTCTCATATTAGTGAAGTCAGAATAAACATCCAGCTCTTATAGGGAGTCAAACAAAAACAGGAGGTAACACAACGTGCAGCTTACTAAATAAGGCCTACTCGTGGAGCCACACTTTAATTCAAACAGCATACTAAAGACAAACGGGTAGGCACATGTAAAAAGAAACAAAAGCAAAACATAATGCAGCACTGTGGTACCATAACTATAGTGGTTATTGTGCCTGGATTATTTATTTAAATACTCTACAAGTGCCCCTTCCGAGATCAGGCTCTGGATCCGCCACAGTCCCCTGAAAGGTCTGATTTGAGCGCCCATTCTGGAAACTTGCGCTCGGATCCTCATGATACTGTTGAAATGCCATCCTCTCAAAGTTTTAGCCAACCTCTGTAATAACATAGCTGAAAGAGTTCCATGTAGTCAGCGTCAACTGTCTGTGTTTTAACGGGAGGTATATCTTCTTGGGGAAAGGGAGGTCCCTGGTGGTTTTAGGGAGCAATTGTCCATCTTGAGGAACTCTACTTTCTGTCCAATAAGCGCCTTCCTAGGACACTGAGAAGATAGAGAAAACCATGTCCCAAAATTACCAGGAAAAACAAGGGTAAATGGCCGAGCCAGAGTTCCAGAGCGAGTTTGGGTTGGTCTCGCTGATAGTTTCTAGACACTACGGCTCTTTGAGAGTTGGGAGTTAGGAAACAGTGGCCGTGAGGCAGGAGCTTAGTGGATCATAGTGTTACGAGTGAGTTCTTCACGTAAATCATGGAAGTAAATCTTGCTAATGTGTAGTGAAGTATGATAGGATGCATCCTTTGTGTTAAAGCAAATTAAAAAAATAACAGTTCTCATCTATTTCTGATACATTAAAACATTTACAGTTTTTAATTCTTCAGCATTCTAACCAATAATGAAAATAACAAAAGAAACTTGAAACGGGACTGGACAAAAATCTCCAGTTCATCTTTACATATATATTTTTAATTATAATTTATGGCATTCTAAGGGTCTAGTTAAATTAATGAAGGTGCTTGCTGACAGCCCAATATTTGACTTATATTACAAAGAGATGTAAAATAAGTTATTAACATTTTCTGAAGCAATAGAAAGATTACAAAAAAATCTCTCTAGAAGAACCTTAAGTTGTAAATTTATGCAGAATATGTCAATGAAATCATGCTCCAGTCAATACTACCCGCAGGGAAATCCTTTGGAATGGCTAAACAGAATTCTATTATGTATGCCTAGGATTTTAACACATCAAAAGAAGGCCATGTGCTGCAAACAAGTATGACCCCTTGTCCTCGAGTTTATTTCTGTCATGTTTTATTTTGCTTCTGTCTTTTCGTGAGTGACATATTAATCGATTTAATAATACATCTTTTATTTCTGCATTCCCAAGAATATGCAATAAAAAATAAAATATGAAGTAGTAAAGAGAGTATGTTGTTGCAGAACTTGCTTTCAATGAGTTATTAGTTGTATTAGTCACCTTTAACAGGGTTATTCTCTAAAGTGAGAAATCAAAGTGAATTTAAAATTTAAGGTCAGAGTTTACTAATTGGATAAAGTGTAGAAAATCAATTAAAACAGTTTTTTTCAGTTCCTTTTGGATCAAGAGCAGTAACAAATATGTGTGAAAGGCTTGAGTGTAGTTTCAATCTATGTTACTGTAATTATGTGATTAAAACGGAAGTATGTATTAGGACAGTAGTAATTGCAATAATCACTACATGAAAGGCTGAAGATCAGATCAGGGGAAGTTTTAGATAACTGGGGCTGATTTTTAGACAAATAGGAACTTTGTCTTTTAAGAAAATAATTGTTTCTCAACTTGGAGGAATAAAACATGCAATTTTCATCTTAATCCATTCACCGTCCACACAAGCTATAACATGTGAGAAAAATCCTCTTGACTGGTTAGACAGATCAACACAGAATTCCTTGTTTCTACTCCTTCTCCCCAACTACTCCAGTAGAGTAGATTGAACTGGTTGAAGTTCTTCATAATATTTATTTAATCTCAACTCAAATGACTAACCATAACTTTAACCCTAATGCCTAAACCTAATCTTGGTCACCAGTGCCTAACACTAACTTCTAAACCTAACATCTACCCTTAACCTTGAGTTTAATTCGAATGCATGTGTCAAGGCGAGTGCAACCCAACACACAAACCAAGGGCAAACAGTACCATAAAGACGTATTACAGGTCCTTAGAGTGGTCAGGCTTAATGTGAATAGACAGAGAATAGTCAAGGTTAGGGCAAAATCAAGGATTAAAGAAAAGCACAAGGTCAAGAAGACAGTAGAGTTAAGGGGTCACGAAATCATGATAAGTGATAAACCGAGGCAAGTCAAAATCAGATGATTTATAGACCACATCAAGGCCCAATTAATGGACGTATATATAGTCCTTATATTGATGCCATTAGCTATGTTTAAAATATGATGCACGGGCTATGGAACCAAAAAAATTACATAATGACGAGATACCAGTACATGGAGTGGTCTACAATGAAAATGACAGCAGTGTGAAACACTGCATCAAGGGCTGCGGTGATGTCCACTTGGAGAGGTATTCATGACAGTATATTCTAATCTTTAATCCTAATATTTATTCTTAAATTCAATTTTTCTCAGCCAAAGAAAAAGGACAACATTGTAGTGGCAGCATTAAAAGTCTGTGCCATGTTTGTGTTCAAGAATTGTGGAGCACGCTCATCCCATCTCCTTATTTAGCAACAAATAATGGTCGACTGCGTAGCACAAAATAAATCATTTCACTTTGGTTTTTGCTCTTTAACCCCTTAACGCCGTTACGGTGTTCTCTGCCGTCCCCATTATAATGGGCTTTAAAGCCGTTGCGGGGGCATAGAACATCGTGACAGCTTTCTGCCCCAGAAGCTCTGGTGGACTTACCTCCACCGCGATCCTCTTCGGGAGGACTGTCTGACAGCCCAAGCAGCCCTCCCATGGCAAATCAGGCCCCCGGGGGCCATGTGATCGCTCTTTGAGCTGGCTGTGGATCTGCCTGCAGGGGGACTATCTGGGACTATATGGGACTATCTGGACTATCCACTGCTGGTGGGAAGTGTAAAATAAATTATTATCAAATATGTTAAAATAAATTAAAAGTGTATTTATATATATATAAAATATATATATATATATATATATATATATACACACACACATCTTATATAAATGTAACGTCATACATAGTGTATTTTAATATTAATATAAGTACATATATTAGTATTAAAATACACTTAGAATGAAGTCACATATATATTTTATATTTATATATATATATATATATGTATAATTACAATGATAAATAAATAAAATAAAATAAATAAATGAAATATTTTTTTTAAATGAAAATAAATTATATATACATATGTAATTTCATTCTAACTGTATTTTGTTATTAATATATATATATATTGGTAACGAAATACACTTAGAATGGCATTCTAAATATATCTATATATAAAATACAAATAACCGCAAATATATATATATATATCTATATATATATATATATAGATCAATATATATAATTACAGTATAATTACATAGTATAGTATAGTATACACATAGAATTTAAATACATATATATGTATATATATATTAAAATTCTACGTGTATATTTAAGTAATCTTTTAGCATAATTATGTGATTTCATTAATTCAAATTTGGTTGACATGCCTGACAATCCAGGCAGAATGTGCAGAGAATTTAATTAGCAAGCACTATATTTAACCCTGTAACTTTCCAAGACACCATAAAACTTGTACATGGGGGGTACTGTTTTACTCGGGAGACTTCGATGAACACAAATATTAGTGTTTCAAAATGGTAAATTGTATTACAACAATAATATATTTAGTAAAAGTTATGTTTTTTGCATTTTTCACACATGAACGGCACTTTTACTGACGATATTGGATATTGGATAGTTCATTAAAAAGGTGAAAGGTTACCTGCTGATCAGGAATCCTCATTAATCTCCCTACAAGCAGGAAGGGCCCAGCAAACCATAACCCAGTCCTCCAAAATATATATACATGAATGGTGGTCCTTATAGAATAGATCCCATTTAATAATGATGATAGAGCATCGACATCAACATTTACTTACAATTCTTACTCAACCTGACAATGATTAAATAATTGTTTTTCTAAAAACGAGAATATTTATTAGGTTTGTTTTGCAAATATGCAAAATAGCTACCGTGCATGCAATATGTGGGGTCACCACTGTCCATCCAGTGGATAACTATTAGAATCCTACACAGTACACATATAAAATGATAAACACTGCACTCTTTATTACATATAGATCAAATAGGCCTCACAAAATACATAAGGGTGTAAACCTACACAAATTCATTGACAGGCATATGTACATACAGCTAAAGAAACAACTACTTATGGAATAATAAATGGGTATAAATGATTAACAAGAATCTCACCTCTCTCGGCTATAGTTTTAGAATACAGACCTTAGGTCAAGGAAACATCAGTGGGTTCTTAAACCTACGGTCTCTAGTGTATTCTGCAACTGTAGCTGAGAGAAAGTTAAATTACCTGTTAATCATTTATGTCTATATATTATTCCAGAAGAAAGTGTTTTCTAGCTATGTGTACATATGTCTTACAATAAATGTGTATAGTGTTAAGCATTTATGTATTTTTGAGTGTTATTTGATTTTTATGATTTTTTTTCATATTATACGTGTCCTGTAGATCTTAATTTCATTCCTTCATATTATACGTGTCCTGTAGATCTTAATTTCATTCATTCATAGAGTCTCAGCCTTGATTTGGAACCTATATCCCACCATCCAGGACATTTATTCTGGTATCCTATTTGTGGGATATTCGAGAAAGTCATGAAAATATAGTCATTGACAAATGAGTGCCAACCACAGAACTTTCACATAACTGGCAAACTGGGCTTACATGGTCAACTATGTGTAATGTATACGGTTAGCTCTTCAATACGTGTTTAAGCTTCCCGGCATACTGAAGGCACCTTCCCCAAGAAACTGATGGGATAACCAAAGTACAACTAGCATGTAAAAAGACAACAAGTTTTACCTTCCAATTCTTCGCATATCTGTGAGGCAGTGATTCTGTGAATACTAGAGTAATGTTCCCACTTACCCGAGTAGAAGACAGGTCAACAGGTATAGTAACTCCAAATTCAGTAATAAAGGAAAAACAAACAATAGAAATAACTTACTGCAAGAGCTCAATATCCAGAGGAGGTTTAATCAGCACAAAAGAAAAAAGTAACAAACAGGGAAAGGTCACACCAAACACCTAACGCTTTTTGGACTTACCGGTCCTTAGACATAGGAGCATATATTTTGAACTGTAGCTTCAAAATACCAGATAAACCTAAATCTAAAAAAGGGCATTGCTATTCTTGAGGAAATTAAGCTGAACACAAATTATACAATATTTGACTGCAAAAATGAATGCAATGCATGTCCACAAGACCAAAATACAAATATGCCACAAACTGTTAAAGAGCTCAGGGATAACATGGCTAGAAAGTGTCAAACTGCCCCAAAGTAATTACATTTCGTTGCCTAAATGTCAATTTATACAAGCTTGTGTCTTGACATTTTGGAATCCGTGATGATTAATATGTTTGAAGTCCCAATATGCCAAACATGATACACTCCTATATATAAAGGTAAGGTGCACATATTAAGTTCAATGCCAGGGTAGATTTTAGATCCTAGGAGAAATTGAACCTCCAGCGTCGCTCAATTCCCCATAGGAAAGCATTGAAAAGCATTTTCAATGCTTTCCTATGGGGAGCTCTAATGTGCATCAGCGGCGGCGGAGGAAGAAGCAGCGACGTGGGACATGTCGCTGCCTCTGGTAAGTGACTGAAGGGGTTTTCACCCCTTCAGCAACCGGGGATTGGGAGGTGGGAGGGAGAGGGGACCTGCAGTGCCAGGAAAACAGATTGTTTTCCTGGCACTGGAGTTTCCCTTTAAAATATTAATGGGATAGTTCACCAAAGTAGGAATTATAGTGGATTGAAAAATGAAAATCAAAATTTGGGTCAAAATATCCAAGTTGGAATAAAAATAACAGATTAAGAGAACTTTCCTAATTTGATCTACAATCTGCAAATTCCAAAATTCCCAATTAAATGAAAAATTCAGTAGAATAAAAGTACTTACATTTCTCATTAGAAAAAAAAGCCAACAGATTAATAATTGCAATCATTTAATCAGTAGTGTATTTTGGATCTGTGCTGCCCTAGGTATAACGGAACTCGTGCACCCCCTAATTTACATGTTCCCCACCCCTTCCTCTCAATGCCACACCTCTTCCTGTTAAAGACTAACACACACACACTTTGACTTACAGACACACACTCTCAGATACACTGACATACACACACACTGATTTGACACAATCTGACAGACACACACAGTCACTGACTCACTCACAGACACACACTTACAGGCACACACAATCACTGACATACACACACAATGACGCAGAAACACACTCACTCATTGACACACACTCACAGGCACACACAATAACTCAGACACACACACACACAAACATGGACATTCACTGACAGACACACACACTTACAGACACACACTGACAGACACACACAATCACTCAGACACACAGGCTCCCTCACAGACACACACTGACAGACATACACACTTCACTCAGACACACAGGCACCCTCACAGACACACGCTGATACACATACACACACACACTCACAGACACACACAATCACTCAGACACAAACACACATTTACTGACAGGCACACACTCACAGACACACACAGTCACTCAGACACAAAGGTTACTTCACAGATACACACTGACAGACATACATACACACACTCTCACTCACAGACACACACAATCACTCAGACACACACTGACAGACATACACCCTCTCACAGACACACACACTGACATAAACACACACTGACAGCCAGACACACACACACTGACAGCCAGCCAGACAAACACACATACACATCCCCTCCACCCCCCTTCCCCCCCCCAACACTCACAATTTTTTTAAATTTTAATTTAAATCCACCCAGCCTCCCTACCTTTGGGAGAGCTGGGTGGATTTTTTTACCTGGGGTCCAGTGGGGCTGCTGGGCAGGCTGTTGTGGAAGAAAGGCATGCAGGCAGTCAGGCGGCCAGTTGAGTTCCAGGCGGGCGGCGAGGGAGCACTGATTTGTGAGCTCTCTCTGCTCATATGACATCATATTCCGTCTCCCAACATCACTCTGTGGTGCTCCCTCGCCGCCTGCCTGGAACTCAGCTAGCCATCTGCCACCAGGCTAACAAGGTATTTGCCTGGACATTTGGGAAAGTGCCGCCCAAGGCAAATGAATTGTTTGCCTCGTGGCAAATACAGCATTTCATTTAATTAACTTTAAGCTTGTAATCGTTTTCGTAGAACCCATGTTATTGCACACATCCTATTGTAAGTTTTACCCTGTGAAAGAGACTCTGAACTGCCTTAACCTCCTTAATATATTTGTAAAATAAATAAACACAATCCCTGATTAATAAAATCATTATATTCTGATTCAAGAAACTGTTTAAAAATGACATAACTAAATATTACAAACATGTTCACCTGGTTTAATCAAAGAAACTGTGAACTGAATACCATATCAAACACAAGGGCTAGTTGAAGCAGCAGGCAGAACACCCAAAGAATAACAAAAGAGTCATTCATTCATAATATCAAAGATAAAAAAAAATGCACATAACTAATCAATTATGATGGAATTGGCAGGAACTTTAAAGAATATTATCAGGACCTATATTACTTTAACATTCACAGGATGAAACTACTACAAGCTCCAACCAAGTTCACATAAAAGCTGCCTGCACAAATAGTGTCAAGATGAAAAACAGAGCACTGGCGCAAGAAAAAAATACCAGATCCAATTTGTTTTTATAGCATTTGTTAGAGAATACAAGTGTTTGGAAGTCCTACTTCATAGTAATAACTATCAGGTTAATGGCCATGAGGGTGCCCTGTGGTCCTTCAAATGCTGTTGACGAAGTCAGGACATCGAATGTTATTGCTTTTTATTTACTTTATAGAGAAATAGTTATTTTTTTTTGAATATAGAATAGGCAATAGAATTTTCAGTCTGCTTAATGTGGCAGAGTCATGTTTTTTTGTTTTTTCGTTTTTACTTTTTATATTCCCCTTGTACCTTGATGATCATACTTCCTCCCTTGCAACTTGCCTTTTGTTTCAATCTGCATATTGAGGGTTGGATAAACGGGCAAGTGCACACAGTAATGGGGAACTACACCGCGCATGTGTTTAGTGCTTCACAGCTCCACACTCATGGGGAAGAGGCTGGTTAAAAACTTTATTGTACCATGGGCATGAACACTATTGAGAGCACTTTAGGATTATATCTCAACACATTTATTTATATTTATTATGTTTTATTCCATGCTTATTCCCTGCTCTGTATCTCAATACCTGGGTGCTGACATTTTGTTTTCCTCTGTCCATAAAGTCTGTGGTTTTTCCCTTCTGTATGACTCTTTTCACTGATGGCTTGTGGGTAAATTACCTTAGAAATTGAAATGTGACATTGCATAGGTTTCGCCTATTGCCAAAAATTGACACAGATCACACTCCCAATAAGAAAAAGTAGTCCCTATTTTGTAACTAAAAAACTATGGTGAATTTTTAACAAATAAATAAATTTAAAAAGAAAACAACGACAAAAAAGGATTTACTTAAAACAAAACCTTCAAAGTGACTAAGCAGTTTTAAGGAACCAGTCCTTAATCTGTTATTATTTAAATGACCCTCCCTATTCTGTCCCTTTTTGTGTGTATGTTCCGCCTAGCCACTGTTCCTCTGTAAACCTGTCGTCTCTGCCCCTGTACAGAGTGTACTTGCAGGGCCGGACTGGGGTTACAAAGCAACCCTGGAAAAAAAAATCTATGTCAGCCCCATAAGTCATTGTGCTATGTATTGTGTGTATTATATATATAATACACACACTCTGAAAGGACCAATATTTTGAATTAGAAAAAGAAATATGCCAATAATATGTAAGGCTATGTCTTGCCACCCCAGATGATATCTGTATGTATGTAGGTACAGGGCTTGTCTGGTGTTTGTAAATTGTTTTTGGGATTGGTCATATATGGGGGTAAACAGAATTATAAACGCAACACTTTTGTTTTTGCCCCCATTTTTCATGAGCGGAACTCAAAGATCTAAGACTTTTTCTATGCAAACAAAAGGCCTATTTCTCTCAAATATTGTTCACAGATCTGTCTAAATCTGTGTTAGTGAGCACTCATCCTTTGCCGAGATAATCCATCCACCTCACAGGTGGGGCATATCAAGATGCTGATTAGACAGCATGATTATTGCACAGGTGTGCCTTAGGCTGGCCACAGTAAAAGACCACTCAAAATGTGCAGTTTTGCACGTGCGGCACTCGCCGATTATGCGCATATGATTCCCCCTCGCGATGACGTCAAAGAAGGCAGAGATAAAGCCAGCACAGAGGGACGTCAATGCTGAAAAAACGTAAGCTTAAAAGTTTTTTTTTTTAACAATTTTACTACTGCAGGGCGACGGCTGAGGGATATTTATAGTATTATAAGTATTATAAATAGAGCTATGTATCCCTAACACTATAGGGTTCCTTTAAGAAAAAGAGCTTATCCTAATTTTGCTCAGCTGTTTAGTAGAAAGATCCCTATTTTTTTTATCCTATCCTTATGTGGGATTGCCATAATTAGGGGTACTAAATTAGGGACATATAAACTAAACAACGGAAAGAGCACATTTAACTAAAAGGGATTTTCTTATTTTTGGATGTTTGGCAGATAACTCTCTAAAGTGGTACTCTTACCTGGGATTGCCCTATTTAAGAATAGCAAATTAGGGCACTGCTTAGAAAATAGCTCCCTTATTTGGCGTCTCTAAATATGGCAAACTCACGTAATAGGATCCCACATTAGGGAACTATATAATAAACAGCTGGAAGAGCAAAAATAAGAAAATCCCTTCTTTTTTTAATTTTAAATTAATTTGCTTAGTAGAGAAGTTACTAATTTGGTACATTTAATTATGGTAATTCTATGTAGAGATACCAAAGGAGGGAGTTATCTACTAAACAACTGAAATATCTAAATTAAGAAAAAGCCCTTTTACTACTTTTGATCTTTCAGCTGTATTTAGTAGATAGCTCCCTAATTTAATACTCTTAAAGGGACACTTCAGCTCATTGAAGTGGTCTAGGTGCTGTGTCCCTAGTGCACTTAGTGCTGCAGGAAGGGGGGCATGAGGGAGGGGGTGGCACCTTTTAAACCTATAGTGCCAGAAAAAACTGCTTTGTTTTTCTGGCACTATAGAATCCCTTTAAGTGAAATTACCATGTTTAACCCCTTGACGACCATTTCAGGGCCGTCATCGGATAAATCCCTTGGGACCGTCATAACGGTCTGGGGCTACTTACCTGATCGCCGTCGGTCCCCCGGTGGCGATCAGCGCTCCTCCCGGTCCAGGGGGACTGCCTGGGCAATCTCCCCTCGGCAGATCAGGACCCCGCGGCCACGTGATCACTCGATCACATGACCGCAATAGGTGCCTGTGTATCTGCCTGCAGGGGGACTGTCTGTGCTGACAGGCAGTCTCCCTGCATCTGTAAAATAAAAAAAAAGGTAAAATAAAACCTATCAGTGTAAAAAAAAAAATATATGTATATATATATATATATTTATACATATATATATACATATATTGGGTTTTTTTACACTGTTTGATTTTATTTTAGTTTTTTGTATATATATATATATATATATATCATACTAAGTGTATTTTTATATTTATATATTCGTATATTAATATAAAAATACACTTTTAATTTAAATTACACACGTATATATACAATATCTATAATAACTATATATATTGTATATATATTTTATTATAAATTATAAATAATATGTTAATAAAAATAAATAACAAAAAGTAAAAATAATTTTTAATAATTAAATTCTATATATTATATATATATATATATGTAATTTTATTCTAACAGTATTTTGATATTAATATATATATATATATTTATATCAAAATAAACTTAGAATGTAATGATATATATATATATCTATGTATAAATAAATAAATAAAAATAATATGAAATATACATATGTCCATATACATAATTACATAAATAATTTCATAAATATACACATAGACGTCAAATATATAAATATGTATATATATTAAAATTCTACGTGCATATTTATGTAATATTTTTACCTAATTAAGTAATTTTAATGATTGCAATTTGAGGGACATGTCTGACAACCCAGGCCGAAAGTCCAGAGAATTTAATTTGCTAGCACTGTGTTTAACCCTGTAACTTTCGATGACACCCTAAAACCTGTACATGGAGGGTACTGTTTTACTTGGGAGACTTCGCTGAACACAAATATTAGTGTTTCAAAACAGTAAAATGTATCACAGCGATGATATTGTCAGTGAAAGTGAAGTTTTTTGCATTTTTCACACACAAACGGCACTTTCACTGATGATATTATTGCTGTGATACATTTTACTGTTCTGATACACTAATATTTGTGTTCAGTGAAGTCTCCTGAGTATAACAGTACCCCACATGTAGAGGTTTTATAGTGTTTGTGAAAGTTACAGGGTCAAATATAAGGCTTGATTTTACTTTTTTTTTATTGAAATTTGTCAAATTGGTTAGGTTGTCTTACAGAGCGTATGGTAGCCCAGGAATGAGAATTACCCCCACGATGGCATACCATTTGCAAAAGAAGACAACCCAAGGTATTGCAAATGGGGTATGTTCAGCCTTTTTTATTAGCCACTTAGTCACAAACACTGGCCAAAGTTTGTGTTCTTTGCATTTTTAACACACAAACAAATATAAATGCTAACTTTTTTAAACTCGGGACAAAATTTTGAATCTATTTGGCAGTTTTTTTTCCTTAGCTTTTGTAGATAAGTAAAAGATGTTTCAAGTAAAAGTCTAAAAACATGTTTTTTTTAATTTTTCACCATATTTTATTTATTTTTTTAAATAAAATATATGACATGAAACAAATAATGGTATGTAAAGAAAGCCCTTTTTGTCCTGAAAAAAACCCAATATATAACTTGTATGGGAACCGTAAGTGAGAGAGTGGAAAATTACAGCTAAACACAAACACCACAAAAGTGTCAAAACTGCTCTGGTCCTTAACGTACAACATCGCTAAAACAGGCCGGTCCTTAAGGGGTTACAGGTACCAAAATAATGAGCTATGTGCAAAGCAGTGCTCAAATTTGGAATCCATTGGAATAATGGGAATAATATCATGCAAATTTCAGAAAACAAACAAAATGTATTTCGAATTTCATTTAGTTCCAAATAGATTATTTCAGAATTTTGGACGAAATGAATTTAAAAGAAAATAACGCATTGGAATGAAACAAAATAAAACAAATGTTTGGGTCGTACACATATCTAATGCCTTCGTGGGTTTAAATACTAGCTATATCATAGTATGAAATGGATACATTTGAAATGGATACATTTCCCTAATTGACTGACAATTGACCTGTGCCTTTTTTCCGTAAGGTTAACTCTAAGCACAGTTCAAGCTTCTTAGATAATCATCAGTATGGTATTATAAATTGGAATTAAAAGAATACTAAAGAAAGGTCAATAAGTATGTCTACTGTTGGATAAATATTTTGGGAAACGGGCAAGTCCAATTTAAATCCTAAACAAGCACATGCCTTAAGGATACACAAAGGATTCTAAAATTGAACTCTGACAATCAGATAAAAATGTCTTATTTTATGTACATAAAGGTAAAAAGAAATAATCATGTTAGACATGGATTTGTGTTGTTTTCAATATAAAGTGCATGCCAAAAGCTAAGTGCACCACAGTTTAAAAAGAAAAGAAAAAAGAAAAAAAAAAGAGAAAAAAAAGGAAATATCTATATTACTAGACTTAGAGTTAGGGTTTCTTTAATCTTAAGCACCATAACTATTACAGCCCACTTTAGAGCTTATGGTGCAGACATGCTGGGGACTATCCCTACGTTGTATTATTTTTATGTCATTATTCTATGTTGGAATGGTCTGACACAAAGTGAGGGTCTCTTGGATGTCCCCAGATGGGTTATGGGGTTAAGTGTTCCATTAAGACAGGAGGTATACGTAATAAGTCGTAGCCTGCAACAAGATTGATTAGAGTTGCAATTCCAGGAAGCAGCTCCTAAATTCAGGAGCTGGGGAGACCGACACAGCTCATCTCCTGGCACATCCGTAATGAGAAAAAAATGGTTACCTTACTGGCTCCAGATACAAATAGCATCTACTGCCAGGTGTGACAAATTCTGTGAGACTCTGTTTACTGGTAGACTGTTATCATTCTTATTAATAGAATAAAAACATATTTTAGTGCTTAATAGTACTGACTGAAATAAAAAAAAGAATCCAAACATTTGCCAGCATGTCGATTATTAACAATACAAGATAAAAAAAAAAAGGTGAACTTTAAAATACTATACAGTGTATATTTATACATAAAGTGCAACGCAGTATCAAGAAAGGGCAATTTTACCACATGACAGGAGGCTTCATATTTTGCTTTGACTTTACTTAGAACTCCAGCAGCAACAAGTCAATCAAAAAACTTTAACCAATCAGATAACAGCAGTCATCACAGATATAAGGTAGGACAGCCCCCAATTCTCCCTCTTTCTTTGCTGCTCCTGCAGGAACAGGTCAGAGTATATGCTTCTTAGCTTGCCTCTTTAGGGTTTGTTAACCTATTCTTTTGGCTTGTACTCCCTGTACTTACTAACAACCAGGGCCAGCTCCATAAGTCATTGCGCCATATATTGTCGCATGTAATATGTAAGGCTATGTCTTGCCACCCCAGATGATGGAGTAATATATATATATACACCATGTTCCAAATTATTATGCAAATTCTGTTTAAGTGTCACAAAGAGTAAATATTTAGTTTTTCAGTTTAACTGATGGATGGCATTGTGTCTCAAGGCTCTTTTGATCACTGAAAACAATCTCGGACACCTGTGATAATTAGATTGCCAGGTGAGCCCAATTTAAGGAAAAACTACTAAAGGAGGGTGTTCCACATTATTAAGCAGAGCACCATTTTTATGCAATATTGGGAAGAAAAAGGATTTCTATGCTGCCAAAAAGAGTGAAATAGTTCAATGACTTGGACGAGGTATGAAAACATTAGATATTTCACAAAACAACTTAACCGTGATCATTCCACTATTAAGAGATTTGTGGCTGATTCAGAGCATAGATGGGTTCGTGTAGATAAAGGCACATTAAGGAAGATTTCTGCAAGATCCATGCTTCGGATCAAGAGAGCAGCTGCTAAAATACCATTACACAGCAACAAACACATCATTGAAGCTGCTGGTGCCTCTGGAGTCCCACGGACATCAAGGTGTAGAGTCCTCCAGAGTCTTGCAACTGTGCATAAACCTTCTATTTGGCCACCACTAACCAATGCTCACAAGCAGAAACGGCTGCATTGGGCAGAAAAATACATGAAGACTAATTTTCAAACAGTCCTGTTCACTGATGAGGGCCGTGCAACCCTGGATGGTCCAGATGGATGGAGTAGTGGATGGTTGGTGGACAGCCACTCTGTTCCAACAAGGCTGCGACGTCAGCAAAGCGGTGGTGGAGTCATGTTTTGGGCCAGAATCATGGGAAGAGAGCTGGTCGGCCCCTTTAGGGTCCCCGAAGGTGTAAAGTTGACCTCTGAAAAGTATGTGGAGTTTCTGACTGGCCACTTTCTTCCCTGGTACAGAAGGAAGAACTATGCTTTCCGTAATAAAATCATCTTCATGCATGACAATGCACCATCTCATGCTGCAAAGAATACCTCTGCATCAATGGCTGCTATGGGGATAAAAGGAGAGAAAGTCATAGTGTGGCCTCCATCCTCCCCTGACCTCAATCCTATTGAGGACCTTTGGAGCATCCTCAAGCAAAAGATCTATGAGGGTGGGAGGCAGTTTACATCCAAACAGCAGCTCTGGGAGGCTATTCTTTTTTTTTTCAATTTATAATTATTATTTTTTATTGAATTCTTTGTTAAAATAAGCATAGCGGTTACAGAGAAGCAAGGTGCATGTTAGTAAGTATCACATGTGCTAAACATCGTACACATTTAGTACCAGCAAGTACAATATTTTACATGGAAAAGGTACAACAATGATTGCAGGTTATAGCAGGGTACAATTTTTAGTACACGTTGCGTATTAAGCTTATGTGTTATTACTTTACAATATGTGGTCATTGTGCGTGTAGTAGGTAAATCAGGTAAAGCTGCGTTTAAGGTGTAGCTCCATTTAATACTACAATTTTAGGATTTGTGCCATAAGAGGCCTGTGCACCCCTGCTTTTGTCCTTCTCCTAAGGAGACGTAATTTGTACCTCAACTCTGGTTAACTGCTTAGATAGAAAGGTTACATAGAAACAAAAGGGGTATGTAAGAGGGGGTGGGGTTCACTCCAGTTACTCACTTGAAGCTGTGAACTTGTTTTGCATCTTGCATATCTTTAACTAACCTAATTAAAAGGACTAAAATGGCTGCCTTGGGCCAGATTTCCCTGTGCTCCCTCCGTCCAACCCCATCCCTGGGTGGGTAAATTAAACATAGCAGTTATTAAAAGGCAAAGGGCCTATTAGTAAGCATCTCATGTGCCAGACATTGAACACCCTGGTGCCAGCATGCTCAAATTTTAACATGGTACAGGTATTTCAAGGGTGCATGATATGACGTAGTACAACTTGTAGTTATAAATCACTTGCATAGAAATACTTTATATTGCCTGATCCTTATACATATAAAAGGTACATCAGGTAGTGCTACATTATGGGAGGGTTGGTTTCACTCCATAGACACACTTGAAATCCTGAGCTAATTTTACCTCATGCATACCTTTAGCTAACATGACTAAGGTGAATGCCCCAGGTCAGATCAGATTTCCCCGTCCCACTATCCATCCTCAACCCTGGGTTGGTCAGTAGCGAGTACAATGCACCTGGTTGTTCATTCACCACCTTGGTTGGTAAACAGTGCCTAGGAAGCTAGTAAATTAGCGCAGTGCCTCTCATACATAGGTTAAAAGTGATACGCCCGACTCAGAGTCTCCAGGCTTTCCCTGACTGTGTAGGAGGAATTGATCCCTTATCCCGTCCCAAGCTCTCCACCTTCGTTGATAATGGGAAGATTTGCCCTGCAGGGTTAAGGACGCATATTTTTGCCGCTACTAGGAGATTTAAAATAATTGTTCTGTTTGGCATGGTTACAAGGTTAGGGATCATGTGGAGCATGTAATATTCGGGCAATCTGGGGAGCCTGAGTCATATAGTGTCTACTAACGCTGTTATTGACTTCCAGAATTGCTTTAACTTTAAGCATTCCCAGAATACATGGCTGAGAGAGCCTATGGTGGTTTGACATCTCCAACAGGTAGGATTTGCATCCTTATAGATTTGAGAGAGTCTGAGAGGCACCAAATACCACCTCATCAGTAAATGTGCATGCGCTTCCCACATAGATATGCTTTTAGAGGACTCTGGGAGGCTATTCTGACATCTTGCAAACAAATTCAAGCAGAAACTGTACAAAAACTCACAAGTTCAATGGATGCAAGACTTGTGAAGCTGCTATCAAATAAGGGGTCCTATGTTAACATGTAACATGACCTGTTAAAATGTCTAAAAAGTTAAAATGTTGCTATAAGTTTGATTGAAATAGCTTTTGATTTCAGTAAAAATGCTGCAAACACAACAAACGACAATTTTCAGTTCTTTACAACCTATAAAGTGTTTTGAAACTTACTGTGCGTAATCATTTGGAACAGTGTATTGTAAGTTTTTTATGTTTTAAAAAAATACTGTTATCATTATGAGGTTTGTTCAATAAAATTTAAATTGTACTCTTAATAGTTGATAACATGAGAATTACGCTGACTGTTATTTACATCAATTATTTAGGTACATGAGAAAAATATCACTTGAATAATAATTTGGAAAAGGGTGTATATATAAATATTGCTTTTTCTAACTTAAAATATTGGTCCTTTCAGAGTAAAACGTTTAATTATACAGTTAGCATACTCACATGCAGACACAGACAATCTCACTGACATCTCACTGACACACACAACCTCATTGATACACAGCCTCATAGACAAACAATCTCACTGATATACATATGCTCCCTTGATAAAGGCATTTTTGCCAAAACGTTGGGGGTGTTTTGGTGACTGACTCTGTCCCTGCTTCTCACTAGGTCTGGTATGCTTATTGTTATATATTTTTTTTTGTACATATATTTGTATTTGTGGGGTTGGATTAGATTGGTATCTAATTTCTCTATTTTGTATACTGAGATTCTGCTATTCATAGAAGACGCATTTGGCGTTTATACATATATATTCAGAATTTTTCTGACCATTACTGCATAGCGTGATATGATCCTATATTTTGGATCCTTATGTTATGTGATATTCGTATAGAGTGTACCCACTGAATAAAGATTTTTTTATTATCATTGCTGGTTGTGCTCCTCACTCTATTGTTATATACATAAGCTCATTGACATAAAAACACAAGCTCACTCACTAGCAGGCACACACATGCAAGCAAGCTCACTTACTAGCAGGCGCACACACACACACACACACACACACACACACAGCTTAATGTAGTGGTACTGGCATCTATAGCCTGTCCCTGCAGGCTTTTCAATGTAAACACTGACTTTTCAGAGAAAAGGCAGTGTTTACATTGCTTCAAAGTGACATCTCTAGTGACAGTCACTCATACGGTCACTAGAGGTGCTTCCTGTGTCAGTGCTGCACAGTGTGCAGCACCTACATTAAGGGCCTCCACACTGTGGAGGCACTGAACGTTCTCCATAGGGATACATTGATTAAATGCATCTCTATGAGGAGATGCTGATTGGTGTAGCGTTTTGCAGCCAACCCAATGGCAAAGCATTGGATTGGCCAGTCGAGGGGAGACCAGCACACTGTGTGGGGGGAAAAAAGGTGAGCAAAAACACTATTTTTAAACACTATTTTTAAACACACATATACACCATGACAGACACAGAAACACACATATACCATGACAGACACATACCCCATGACAGACACAGACACACACACCATGACAGACCATGACACAGACAGACCCACACACACACCCACCATGACACAGACAGACACACACCATTACAAAGACACACACACACATTTACCATGACAGACAGACATATACCATGACACAGACAGACACACACACCATGACACAGACAGACACACACCCTATGACAGACAGACACACACCCCATGACGAACAGACACATACCCCCTGACTGACAGACACACACCCCATGATGGACAGACACACACCCCATGACAGACACACACACACCATGACACAGACAGACACACACACCATAACAGACAGACACACACACTATACAGACAGACAGACACCATGAAACAGACAGACACACACACCATACAGACAGACAGACACCATGACACAGACAGACACACACACACCATGACACAGACAGACACACACCATGACAAACAGACACACACACCATGACAGACACACACACCATGACACAGACAGACACCATGACACAGACAGACAGACACACACACACACCATGACACAGACATACACACACCTTGACACAGACAGACACACCATGACAGACACACACACCATGACACAGACAGACACACACACCATACAGACAGACACCACGACACAGACAGACACACACCATGACACAGACACACACCATGACACAGACAGACACACCATGACAGACACACACACACATGACACAGACAGACAGACACACACACCATACAGACAGGCAGACACAATGACACAGACAGACACACGCCATGACACAAACCATGACACAGACACACACACAGACACCATAACAAACAGACACACACACCATAACAGACAGACACACACACACACCATGACAGACAGACAGACACACACACACCATAACAGACAGACACACACACACACCATAACAGACAGACAAACTCACACACCATAACAGACAGTCAGACAAACTCACACTGACATACATTACTACTACCTGCCAGGGGGTCATGCAGGGCAGACTATCTGGTTATGGCCAGCATCGACCAGCAGCATTTTCATACAAGGTGAATTTACAGACAATATACAAGGTTTTCTGCTGCACAATGATGTCTATCTATATATAGTTACTGTAGCGGATGGCACCAGGCGACCCTACAAATATACTGTATACACCTGAATTCGTGTATCTGCTGTGTTTTCTATGTATTAAAAAGAATTGTATTCCTCTGATTGTTCGGCAGTTTCATTCCCTTAGTTTATTCGAATGAAACTACCGAACAACCAGACCTCCCCTGTGTGAAGTGTGTCCTCAATTACCCGTTGCAACATTGTTGCGAACGGGTAATTGAACAGTAAGTAGCCGTCCTTTGTTCTCGGGGGTGGCCGCCATTCGACAAACGAACACGTGGCGGCGGCCATTTTAAAACTCCCGAACAGCGGTGTTTTGCCGTCGAGTGTCTGGAACTAAAATCGGACACTCGAGTAGGCGAACACCGCTGAGACCTCTACAGCCCTGGTCCGTTCGGTTCCAAACTACCGAACGGCCCCTCGTTCGGTAGATAGAAAATACCGAACGAGGGGATTCAGGCGAACCCTCCCTAGCCTCTATAGCTAGAGGTTTTCGTGTATTTTATTCCCTTATGCCAGGACCGACCGCAGGGCCCATTCACATGGAACTGGATTCGGCTATCTCCGTTCGTGCGGTCGGTCATTTTATTCCCTCCATACTTTTCCCGAACCCCTGGTCTGATCTGGGTGATTTTTGGATATGTTGGTCACCCAGATCAGGGCTACCAGGGGATGTAGGATTTAAAGAGGTACCCCTACGTTTAGGGGTACATCCAGAAACGGGGGGAATTGGTGTGCTGGATAAGGGGATTATGATGCTGGCTGAGGGGAGGAGATGTGTGGGAGGTTACCAGGACAGGATTGGCTACTGTAATAATTACTGTAAATCCCTCCCTTGCATGGGAGCATGCTTTATAAGGAGACTGTGATTAAAGGCTTGTCAGTTATGCTCCTGAAACTGTGTGTCGTCCAGTTATTGGGATTGCTGTTGGGATATTGCTGTATGTTACCTGCTGGAAGCCTTGCCTGTGGATTTACCATTTACTTGTTCCTGAGTCCCACTTGGATTATAAGCGGAGATAACCTGGGTAATATTGCATCTCCGCTACAGTTACATTCTGTATGGACAATTACTATATGCTGGCACAGGATATATTACAAAGGATTAATCTCCACTCTGTAAAACTAATGCTGGTTAATTGTTGCTTACAAATTCATGCCAGACTATCAACCTTACAGTTAATTTCTGTATATGTGCTGGATATGACTGGGGTGCAGATTGCTCACTACAGCAGCACGCAGGGGTGAACCCCCTGTTACTGATAAGTGGTAAACTCACATGTCCTACAGATTCGCTCTACAGTCCTGACCCTACATGAGCACTAGGGGTAAAACCCTGACTGCGGTACCTACCAAAAATCATTCCTGGAACTAAATACGTGAGACATACAAGAATTACGATTCCCCCCTTTTGCTATTGGAGTCTCTTAATGCCTCCCCATAATTTACAAGGGTATCATCCCCTTTTATAACAAGCCGCTCAATACGTGCCGCTCAATATGACCAGCATACCTAGTGGTGTTTGTATACACCCATATACCAGGCAAACCCCAAATTGCAACGAGCAAGAGGTCTACCCCCAAGGTCTTGACTAGGCAAGGGGTCTAACACCAGGCCATGACTAGGCAAGGGGTCTATCCTACAGGACAACTACATATGCCATGTCGGACTCCGCAACAAACCCAGGATTTTCAAGTGATGATAAAGGCTGCAAGGACATTCTCCAAAATGCTTTCACAAGTTCCGCCTGACATATCCAGTCAAGCTATGGGGCCGGCACCGCAAGACACCGATGACACTATGGGCTCTGAGGTTCCCTCTAAGGACCTCCTATCCCTTCCAAGATGTCAATGAGCTGGCCTCACCATATCACAAGCTCGGATGAAAGAGATGGCACCTGCTAAACATAGCAAGCATACGGCTGGGCAAGAACTATCCCCACTGGTAGTTTCCTCGGAGGAGGATGAAGCCTACCTCCAGAATCTTGCATCATCGACGCATGGCAGGCGGACACCTCCGATTCGGATGATGAAGGTGGTTGGCAAGACATTCCCTACTCAGAATCAAAATATGTTAAGGAATCTTTCGCGGAGGATGACTTCGCACAAGATACACAGGGATTGCTCACAACAGAAGGTAAAGGGTTGTTTTTAGATGCTCAAGGTTGCCCTCTCTTGACCCACGGACCATCCGCCATCCATGGTCCTCGAAATAGAACCTGCTGACCCACCTGGCCAAGTTCATCCACATAGGTATGGGCAAGACCGGGTGGTACGTGCACGTCTTAGGGCAGAATTCCCACGACCCATGCTACCAGATAAAACTGTGTTTACCCCGGGTTTGACCAGACAGTGGTCATTTTCATGTACCAGATGGGATGTGAAGGGTCTCAGAGCCTCTCAGGTCAAGTTACTGGATCTACTTGGCCCCATCGCCAAGATTCTGTATTTCGCGGACCTGCCACTGTCACAGGGCAACAACTAGACCCCAATGCCATCAGGGAATGGGCCCGATGATGTATTTGCATGCTTCTTCATGTTGACGGGAGTATATACCAGGTACGCAACCAGAAGAAAGCTAAGCTCCTCCGGACAACACTATGGCAGAGCCAAGCATGGTTCCCTGTCCTTCTGGAACTACCCTATGACCATCCTCTCCTCCTACCCTCGTTTTCAACTCCTACTATCTGGCCCTCTGGGAGAACCGCACCCTCTGGTACTACAAGGACGATTAGATCTGGTGGCTTGGACGATTTCAGGGGAACCTGGGCTACAGACAGTCTATCTCAAATCACTAAGGACCTGCTATGGGACTCGTGGGCACCCGGAACCAGACAGAACTTCCTCGCGCCCTGGAACAAATGGTCTAGCTGGTGTTTGGAGAGGGACTGATCCCTTTATGACTCCAATCACCATGATTCTCAACTTCCTATCACAGACATCATGTGTTCGGTGGACTGGTCTCGGGAAACCTTTCGGATTTTTCGACTACAAGTGGAATGTAATTCCCTCAACAATTCATTACAGTTCAGAGTTATCAGGATGCTCAAGTTTCTACAGTTTTCCGTTTCCAGTTAAAAGGCACTATCTACATTTACACCAAAGAAAGAGTGAGAATTGGGGGCTGTCCTACCTTATTTCTGTGATCTGTGATGACTGTTATTAGTACACTACGGTAAAATAATCTACAATTCACGGTGCACTATAAGGTGCTGATCAAAAGTGTGATATATTACCAAATAATTGTGTAAACATATTGTGCAATGAATCAAAGTGCTGAATATGATAAACACTTACTTAGCAGTACCCTAAAAATGGAACTACATAGTATTGTCCCAGAAATTTGTAGTAGAGCAAGCATGTCAAACTTGTGGCCCACAATGGATATATTTGCGGCCCACCGGCCCTGGGGCCACTTTGTGTTGTGGCTGCAACCATCCGCAAGACAGAAAAGATATTTCCTGTCTGATTCTTGTCTTCCCTCCCAGGGCTGATAGTGTGCTCCCGCATGCCAGCCACTCCCCCTTCCCTCCTGCTCGCAGTGCCAGAGGAGCATCTGGGAGCATCTGGCCTGCATTTGCAGAGAAGAGCAGGGCTGGAACTGGAGGATGGGCGGCTCATCTTAAGGTAGGGAAGAAGGGCAGTGTAAAATTATGTTACATTGGGGAGGGGGGCAGTGAATTAATTTGAGGGAGGGGGCCAATGTATTAAATTGGGGGGGGGCAGTGTATCAATTTGAGGGAGGTATGGGGGCAGTACATTAATTTGGGGTATTGAGGGGGCAGTATATTATAGTGGTGGGAGGTGGGCAGTGTGTTAAACTAGGGGAAGGGCAGAATATTAATTTGGGGGAGAGAAGGGGCAGTGTATTAGAGTGCTGGGAGAGATGGCAGTGTATTAAATTAGAGTGGAGGGAGGAGGGGCAGTGGATTAGATGAAGCAGCAGTGTAATAGATTGGGTTGAGGGCAGTGTATTAGAGTGGAGGGAGAGGGAGGAAGTGTATTGGATTTGGGGGAATGTTTTGGATTTGTGAGCAGTGTATTAGAATGGTGGGAGGGGACAGTGTATTAGATTGTTTCTGCATGGAGGCGCTAAACACTCCCTATAGCAGCTTATTGGCCTTGCAACTTTCTGCCACACATGCACAATAGCCAACTTTTTTTTATTCTGTACTTTTCTAAATAAACCTACGCTTGTATGAAAACTGAAGTTTTTTATTTTTTGTGGCCCACATAAACGTAAACCTTGTTTATTTGACCCGTGTTAGCCTTTGAGTTTGACGTGCTTGTGGGATACCATAGCACATAGTTCTTCCAGAGTCCTGAGCTTCGTACAACCACGTGATGATGACCTACGTTCCATAACGTGAATATGCCTTTCGCCGGGGCATCTTCTTCAGATCACCAATACTCAGCGCCTTTTTTTACATTTTTTACTTTTTTTAGCATGTCGATTATTGCAATTTTGTTTTGTAGCATCACCCAAGTACCCTCTTCCTTACTATGAATACTGAAACAAGATGCTGTGTTACTTGTTACCAAGGTCACATGATGTAGGAAGGGTAGGGCCCAGTTTTTAAATCCATACCTAGTTTTTAATTATTCTGCACAAAAGTGAAGTGAGTTTCATTAGCAAGAAACCAGTAGGGCAATACATAGCATTGCAGAGGAGATCTGCCACTCATTAAACTGTGAATTATTGAGAATTCAAGGTGAATTTGCCATTTTAGGCCAAAGTAGCTAAACGAAAAACATTGATAATGTGCCTAGCTTGACAATTGCACCCTAAAAGTTCAAATTCACTTTACATTCAAACATGTGTACTCTATTGAATGACCCTGAAAGTGTCATGCACTGAAACATCATGCGGAGCTGTAAAGGTAGAGTAAAAACCAATAGAATTAACTGGGAGTTTTAAGAAGGAAAAAAGAAATATCAGAAGGAATATCCAAATTTCGAGTAATTGGGAATCACCAAACAGGGTACATAGAGTAGGGGCATACAACTGGAACAATCAACAAGTCACAGGAAAAGACTTGGCTGTAGATCAGGGGTGCCCAGGTGTCATTGAACTACAGCTCCCATGATGCTAGGCATGTCTTGAAAATGTTTTAGAATGACAACGCATCGTGGAACCTGTAGTTTTAAAACAAATCTCTGGGGGTCAGCCTTTTGGGCACCCCTGATGTAGATAGTTTAGCTTTGGAACAAATGAGCAACTAACGAACAGAGGTTTTTAATTGTGTTTGTCTTTCAAGAGATGCGATACGCACACTGGCATACATCATAGCTACAAGTGTAACAATCACGCAACTTGTTTATTCCCCAACTTTCATAGAAAGGATGCTGACACATGAATAAATGACAGAAAACCTATAATAGACAGATACAGCTTTTAAACTGTCTCATACATGCCTGACACCCTGGCCTCTGACAGTTAATGTTCTAGACTAGTACAGAGGAGAAAGCAATGTGCAAGTCTTCCGCTATTGTTTATACTACTATCATTATCCTTAGTCAGCCTCTATTACAAGATTTTTGTATGGTATACCCAAGGTCACATTTTCACTTAACCCCTTAAGGACACATGACATTCAAGAAGTTTAGTCCTTAAGGGGTTAAACTTTTTTTTTATTGTTATTATTACCATTTAGTGGTAAATAGTGAGACGTAGGAGTTCAGTGAGAGTCGTTGAGTTGAATTACAAATCTTATCATCTTTCTACATTTCCTGGCTGAGTATAATAGGAGTTGCAATCTCGGCAAAAATATAAAACATAATTTGTCCCCTCTACGAGCTCCTCTCAGATTCCAACGTTCATGTTTATGGATAGTGAATAAACTGTAATAAAACGCGCTGAATACATCTTGTAACACTGGGAATGTGTGGATAGATTGTTTTGATGATGACATAAAAATTTGAATATGGAAGCAATAATTGCTTTTTATTTCTAATGCCATATTTCCATTCATTAAGCTCTTGTGGTATGCATGTTTTGAAAACATTAAACAATTTCACATTTGTTGCCTTAGGTCTAAGCTTTTACCAAACATCTTTCAATAAGTTTAAAAAAGATAATTTGTTTTAAAAAAAAAAAAAATTTTGTATTTTTAAATAAAAAAAGTTGTAAAGTCCAACCAGTATTTGTCCAGCGTTGAGAAAAATTGATAAAAATCTCATCCACTTCCCAAGCTCTTCCGTCTCAACAAAACATCCTAATAGGGCTTTTGTGTTTATGAAATTCTAAATGGAATGTTTAAGGATTGATTTGCGCGGCATGTAGGGGACTTGCGTGATTTGCTAGGAGAGCTCGTTCTAACAATCTATTGTGGGTGATGAAATATTTCTCACGAAACTTACAATATGTCTGTATTTTGTAGACAGTCATAAGTGGAAAAGGATTAAATCTTTGTGTTAAACCGGAACATAATGTATTTTAAAGTCGTAGTCAAGTCACTAGTATTTTTTAAACGTGCAGGAACAAGTTCTGGCAAGATCATTTACAACAGACAGCAACCTATAAAGATTAACATGTTGGGGACATATATAATAAGATTACTTTAAAAAAAGTAATTTCTCAGATGTTTTACCCTCCCCCATTGTACGGTTAAAAGAAAGCAATCTAATCGTATTCATTTAATATTAAAGAATAGTACGACAATTCCAGCAAGCTGAAAAAAAACATACTTAAATACAATTTTTATTCCTGTTAATTGTTTCTAAAATATAGTTGGAGTTAGTCACAAACATGTGTTTGTTTTCTTGTTTTTTTAATTAAAGTAAATTTCATATTTTGGTACAAAATACACAAATTTTTAACCATAACCATGTTATCATGTTTAACTATGTGACCTAAATGTGACTTTGAATTATTATTATTATGTTATTATTTATATAGCGCCATCAAATTCCACAGCGCTTTACAATGGGTGGACAAACAGACATGTAGTTGTAACCAGACGGGGTGGACGTACAGGAACAGACGGAGTGAGGGCCCTGCTCAATGAGCTTCCATGCTAGAGGGAGTGGGGTAAAGTGACACAAAAGGTAAGGATAGTATTAGACTAACAACAGTTGCAGAAGAGGAATCAGTCGGGAGCCATTAACAGTTTAATTGATACGCTTTTATGAAGAAGTGGGTTTTTTATGATTTTTTGAAGGAGTGGAGACTGGGTGAGCATCTAATGGAGGAGGGAAGTGAGTTCCACATTAACGGTGCAGCCCTGGAGAAGTCTTGAAGGCGAGCATCAGAGGTGGGAGTACAGACAGAAGATAGATGTAAGTCTTCAGCAGAGCGTAAGGGCCTAGACGGGACATACTTGTGTATTAGGGAGTATAGATGGGTGGGAGCAGCGATTTGAAAGCAAGAACCAGAATTTTAAATTGAGCCCTATAGCTTACAGGAAGCCAATGTGTGTTTTCAACAATTATATTAAGTGCGCCTTTATGTCTGATTTATATTTGAATTGTGATTTCTGCGAGTTTTTCTGCAAAGATTACTTCCAAGTATTAAAAGCAAGTGGCTATGATTATATGCCTGGTTTATACATGTAGCCAGTTGGTGCTTTATTTCATAACAGATGCAGGATGGACTTTACATAAGCTTTAGGTTTCGTAGTACTTAAAGGGACACTATTGTTACTAAAACAACTTTAGCTTAATGAAGCAGTTTTTGTGTATAGATCATGCCTGAAGTTAAATAGATTATGCCATTTAGGAGTTAAATCGCTTTTGTTTCTGTTTACACAGCTAGCATAAAAACAAAATGTTTTAATTTTCAATCAGATGTAACGTACGGTGAGGGAAAAAAGTATTCGATCCCCTGCTGATTTTGAACGTTTGCCCACTGACAAAGAAATGATAAGTCTATAATTTTAATGGTAGGTGTATTTTAACTGTGAGAGACAGAATAACAAAAAACAAAACCAGAAAAAAGTTATAAATTGATTTGCACGCCAATGAGTGAAATAAGTATTTGACCCCTTCGACTTAGTACTTGGTGGCAAAAACCTTGTTTGCCAATCACAGAGATCAGACATTTCTTGTAGTTGGCCACCAAGTTTGCACACATCTCAGGTGGGATTTTGTCCCACTCCTCTTTGTAGATCCTCTCCAAGTCATTAAGGTTTTGAACCTTTAGTTCCCCCCACAGATTTTCTATGGGATTAAGATCTCCAAACATGGCGAGTTGAGTGGATGCCAAAGAGTTCGATTTTGGTCTCATCTGACCACAACACTTTCACCCAGTTCTCCTCTGAATCATTCAGATATTCATTGGCAAACTTCAGACGGGCATGTACATATTCTTTCTTGGGCAGGGGGATCTTGCAGGTGTTACCAATTGTTTTCTTGGTGACAATGGTCAAGAAAGCATATGATATCAACAAGATCCTCCCGTGTAGTTCTGGGCTGATTCCTCACCATTCTCATGATCATTGAAACTCCACGAGGTGAGATCTTACATGGAGCATCAGACCAAGAGAGACTGACAGTTATTTTGTGTTTCTTCCATTTGCGAATAATCGCACCAACTGTTGTCACCTTCTCACCAAGCTACTTGGCGATGGTCTTGTAGCCCATTCCAGCCTTGTGTAGGTCTACAATCTTGTCCCTGACATCCTTGGACAGCTCTTTAGTCTTGGCCATGGTGGAGAGTTTGGAATCTGATTGATTACTTCTGTGGACAGGTCTCTTTTATGCAGGTAACGAGCTGAGATTAGGAGCACTCCCTTTAAGAGAGTGCTCCTAATCTCAGCTCGTTACCTTTATAAAAGACACCTGGGATCCAGGAATCTTGCTGATTGATAGGGGATCAAATACTTATTTCTCTCACTGACATGCAAATCAATTTATAACTTTTTTTCACATGTGTTTTTCTGGATTTTTTTGTTATTCTGTCTCTCACTGTTAAAATACACCTACCATTAAAATTATAGACTGCTCACTTTTCTGTAAGTGGACAAACATTCAAAATCAGCAGGGGATCAAATACTTTTTCTTTCACTGTTCTTTAAAAGTTTTTATGTCCTGCTCTGAAAATGGAACCTCAATCTAAATTAAACAGAATTTGCAATAAAGGAAGTGTAAACATTAGATGACTCTTTACAGGAAGTGTTTAAGAAGGCTGTGTAGTCACATGCATGTATGGTTGCCTAGGACTGCATAAACAAAGTGATTTAACACCAAAATGGCAGAAAATTGAGTGGTAAGACTGCAGGGGCATAATCTATACACCAAAACTTCTTCATTAAGCTAAAGTTGTTTTGGTTACAATAGTGTCCCTTTGAGCAGTGCATTTTGTGCACAATATCCAGAATTTTACTGTAAGAAATTAATAGAGAGGTTTGTTAGTTTTGTAATAAATATGCATGGATTTTGCTTTCCGAGACAATTTTTAAATTAAACAGTCAAGAAGAAAACTGTAGTGAGAATGAAAATCTTGCTGTGAATATAAGATGTGACACAATTACTGGGCACAATGGTATAAGGGTAGGGTGCTTTTTCAAACAAGGCAGCCACGAACTAGGGGACGACTTTACCTACAGCACTGAACTGTAGGAGATTGTGTCTGTACAGTGGCCGATCCAAATGCCCGCATCCAAGTTATTAAAATAAATGCCAGGGAACGACTCAGTACGTCTGTTACAAAAACAGTGTAAAGAGGGCATTTAAATAATTTGTCAGGAGATCAATGTCGGTGTCATTCAGAAACTACATGTCTACATACAGGCAGGTATTTGTCAATAAAAGCATACTGGTAAGCTTGTGTATCTGTGTTTATGCTTGTGTCTACTTTTTAGAATCTGTTATAAACTCCAGCATTACCTCTCCCGAGCTAGGGTTGTGGATCCACCCCTAGTTGTGTGTTGGATTTACACGTCAATGCATTTATTTAACTCTGAGTTAAGTCAAGGAAAATGCAAGGAATAAATCGCATGTGGATTGCAATGCAGTGAAAAAAAATATTAAACCTAAATGCGATTTTTATCGCAAAGAGCACATACACAGTTTTGATGTGATCTATGGGTTTTTTTTATATGTTCTATGCTGTTTAGACTTTAGTTATTATTGTTCTACTGCAAAAGCTCCTCACACACATTGCATAAAACAAGACGTGAAGTAAGACTTTATATATTTTTTTGTTCAGTTTCTCTTGTTCCCTTCAGGTTACAAGTCGGTAGAAGACAATTTCATTGTGTACTGAAGTTAAAATGATTAAAATATATAACATGATGCCTGACCCAGCTGTAGCCTAATTCGAAGCTTAAGTTACATATTTTAGGTTTTGTTGATTAGTACAATATGTCCAAGATATAGACACAGTAACCACTATTTCCCTTATAGGTATACAAAAAAAACCTCTCTTCCTAAATTTCAGACATGAGTGACCATCACTAATGAGGTATGTGATTTACACATACAGACAAGGGCTAAACATAATAAGATCTGGGATATTCATCAGGAAATAATGCATTTTTTCATCGTAAGCTAAATAATATTGGGAATAAGCTCATTACTCATAACTGAAGACATGTTTATATAAAGTCAATATAATATTAACATGAACACCTAAATCTTATATTTGCTTCTTGTAGCGTATATTAAGGTGTTTACACATAAAATCTTTATTAAATAGTGCTGGTTGATTTTTAAATTATATTTTATTTAAAAATGTGCTACATTTTTTGTGTGCTAAAAATGTATCAATTAAAATGTTAAATTATCACTAGAAAGTAATATATAAAACCTTATTATGTTAAATTAGTGATTTGTCTTTGTTTCCTATGTGCTATGTCTCTTAATTGAAGTTTAGTCAATAAGAACTGAATTTTAGTGAAGTGAAAGCAGAATTACTAAATTCACAGGGTTATTCAGTAACGTGAGTACTGTTGGAAATTTAAAGTGAATTTCGAATTTAAGGTCACAATTTCCAAATAAGAAACATAACTGGCTTTGAATTCGCTTTTAGTTACCAACAAATCTTACTTTAGTAAATGAACCTTGTTTGGCTTAAATAGTCCTAAAGTGGCTATAGCTGATGTATCCAATTTTCAGGAAAAAAGTGTAAATTATATAAAAACGGACAATTTTACATTACCAAAATAATATATAGTGCATTCAGACAAATAAACAATGGTTTGCTAAGGATTTAACTAATATTTTCTGCATGTATGATATGAATTTATCTTATATTAACAAAATAAAAATTTGACTTTCAGTAAAGTTCTAAAAAAACTTTAAAAGGTGACTGCGGTTTTAACATATTGATTCAAATACAGAAGAGAATGCCCTATCCTTAGAATTCCTTTTCACAATTTGATGTTACATATTGTATTATCAAATGCTCGATGAACGGTGGAGGGCCTGATGGATATCACTAAAAATAAAATTGTAGCTTTAAAGATACTCTTTCAATTCCACAATTAAATGCATGGGACAATTTAGGAGAAGGGTAAAATTTCATGAAACTAACATTATAAGGAATTACTGTAGTAATATCCAAGGTGGAAAAGGCCCATCATCTCTTGTAGTTTTGACCAATATAGCTCTATAAATAATGATAAGGAACAACATAGATTACAGCCCAAAGCCACGTACCCTGATAAAAGGAACACTGTAGTGTTAGGAATACAAACATGTATTCCAGACACTATAGTGCTGGTGCGGTCTGGTGTGGCTGTTTAAGTAGCTGGCCCCACACTGTTCGCCTTGAAAATGTGAATTTACTCACCTTTTTCCCATGCTGAGCTGGTCTTAACATGGCTGGACATTATCGATCATAAATCTTAATGAACTCAGCAAATCCAGTGCTTTCCCCTAGGGAAGCATTGGGAGGCTATTGCGCATGCGCAGCAAACCACCGAACAGCACCATTCAGCATCTCCTCATAGACATGCATTTAATCTATGATTCTCTGTGGGGAATGTTCAGTGCCTCCATGCAGAGCATGGAGACACTGTGCAGTACTGACACAGGAAGCATCTCTAGTGGCCGTCTGAGTAAGCTGTAGTTGTTCTGGTGACTATAGTGTCCCTTTAATGAAGATCAAATAGATTCTGTTGTCGGTCATAAAACTAAGCAGAACGAAAATACACTCAATCTGTTGGTCACATGTACTGAAACATCAATGATATAACAGACCACTAAAGCAGAGAAAGTATTTGAGAGAATGAATAGATCATACTAGTACCTGGTACTCCACTGTTCTTAGAAACTCTATGTTTTATGCTTATTTTACAATTTCTAGTAAACTCTAGTGACTTTAATGCATGAAAATTCAAGAAGATCATCCATTTGTGAGATGCTATAAAACATCACATCTGGCCCCAATCATACTGCTGTCAGAGACACTTAGGTCACATGTCTACCACATTCTAGACTAAGGTACGCCAACAGCGATACCAAGTGGCCACTGAAGAAAGTTTACTGTTAGATGACGTGAGTGTGAAAATTCTCACTTCGTCAGATTATCTTAATTCTTTTTTTTTAAATGAGTAAATCCACCCAAAATCCACAAAATTGAATCTTAACATTGAACTCCATATAAAACATTTCATTAGATATTTTGGAAAATTAATATACATTTCCTGAACTATGCCTGTACATAGGCCAAAAATACAAAAAAATAAAAAATTGGATTAGGCTCTCAAAATTACAGAAATGGAACGGAATATCCTAAAAACCTTCATTGTTTGGGAAACTGGGGAGAAAAGTGTTTGGAAGCACTCTTAGCTTTAGGCTAATATATGTTGCGTCCAGAGAAGTCAAAATTCCTACTTCCTTCATCCCACTTCCACCTTGCAGCAACTATGGCAACTTTGGTGTCTCATTATGCCTTGGACGCGAGTGTGTGCACTTTGGAATCTGACAGATGCGTGGTATATGAGCAGGTGAGTGTTTTCCTTTTTCTATAGCAGTGATGAAGGAGGGCATTCACCATACACTCGGCACTGCAAGAATTCATTTATTTATTTATTTACTTTGCACAGCCTTGACCAGCAAAGCAAGTTAAAAAAAATAAAATTAACTGCAAGTTTTGAAATAATTTTAGCACAACCTAGAGCTAACTTTTAAGAAGTGACATTTCCACTTTAATCACATATTTGTTTTGTGAAACTAGACAGTGAAATAAGACCAAAACCGGGTAAGGCTTTAGTGGGAAAAATAGGCTGAAATGAACCCTCATCTCAGATATTTTGTGAGGAATATAAAAGAGAAAGAAGTTCCCCCGTCATGTGTTAGCTGTTCACACTATGCCTTAATAATTAAAGGGCTCACTCCAGTGGTTCGGTTGTCTTGATTTAATATCAAACTGTTCAAAAATAGTTTGATACAAACTGAGGGTCTCTGTGTCACTGAGGGGCCTCCCAATCCCATCATCATTGCTAATGTAGAATTGATTATCCTTGATTGGATGAATACATCTGCGATAACAAACTCCCAGCACTCACAGCTCCTAAATGTAATCCAGGTTTGACAAAATTGACATTGACATTTCTCATTTTCAGTGCACCTGATCCTTTGTGGTCCTTTGGATCTGAGAAGACCCTTGGTTTATCTGAAAACATTTAAAAATGATTCGATATTAAATGAAGGGATGGTGCCAATAGATCCTAAACAGCATACCTACTACTGCAAGCTGTACTTGTAATGTCCTTCAATCAATCTTGCAAAAAAATTTTTTTATAGAAGTAGAAATCGGAAAGGGAATGAAGGGAAGCAGCACCTTTAATAATGTCCTCAAATCCAAAAAGAAGTGAATTTGAAGTAGAAATAGTTATATTCTTAAAGGAGATGCAAAATATATTCACCAGAAATCTAAATGATATTGCATACTTGTAGCTTTATTATCTCTGTGTTTGGATGAACAAACAACTGCTGCTATTTTTCTTTTTTTTTTTGTTAGAAATTGCATGTGTTCACATGAAACAAACTAGTTGTTTTAATTCTAAATCTAATACCTAAAAAGAATAAATGAACTAAAAACAGTTATAACGTAAAAATAAAGTAAATACACACAAACAAACCATATTTCACTGCTCGATTGGCACTTTGGATACTAGCCTCTCCAGTAGTTGTGGAAATATGTGTTAGAGAGGGCAAGAGATTTTTTAGTAAATCCATATATCCTCCTCTTCCGATGCTGTTGGGAATTGGAGAAATACAAACCGCAAATTGCATTTCTCCAAATATATCATCTATAAAATATAAAACTAAAACCTAGTATAAAAATATTTAAAATGACATATGTTTACAGCGCACCACATGACTGTGGTTTGAATATAAATTATACATAAAATATTGATGATAGATTCTCAGTGTCATGTTTTAGTAAATGAAGATGAAGAATAATAATTAAACACTGAAAACTATTTAAATTAATAGAGCGATGAATAAAGCTAAGGGCCCTTTATCAACAAAGAATGGGAGTGAGTTCAAATATGTATTAAAATAATACACTAATTGCACGTATAAACATAACATTTAAAAAGATGCAGTTATGGGGGCGGGGCCTGACCGGGGAGCTGAACAGACACGCTTTCTGTGAGCTCCCAGGCCTGAATCTGATTTTTGGCAAAAAACAGTGGGAATACAGCCTATCTCAGAACCCCAACTTACCCCACCTTGCTACATGGAGGCAGGGGTACCGGGGGACACCTCACACGTGCAAAAGCCCGCTGGGAATCCAGACCGGAGGCTTGGGGCCTACAACATGCAGAGCAGGGGAGAGACGGCCGCTCTCCCGGCTCACCTAACAAGGCAGCACCCGAAGCATCGGGCTTCTCCCCCCCCCTCGGGACCGGCGGGGGTTATCCCGGTCCACACAATCGAGTACCACAAGCTTACACGGAATGCAGAAGACGGCAGCAGCCTAAATCGCATCCCCAACCAGCAAACCGCTAGTGACAAGATGGAGACCGAAATGGCCGCCGCCACGTGTGCCCGAGGCACAAAGAAACTTGACCTTGAGACCAGGCTGGATGAGCTGTTCGCCAGGTTCTGGAGGACAATAGCCTCCAGGGAGCAACAGGCCAAGGCATACCACCCTGTCACAGTCCTGCCGGTGATCCCCCAACAAACGTGCACACCGCCTCGCGCCAACAAAGCCTGCGGATGGCAAAACCGAAAAGCCCGTAAACCCAAGCGACTACCAATACCTATGGCGATGACCCGCTCATACAAGGGCCCGGCAAAACTTAACATACCTGGGAGGCATGAAAAGGCGGTCCCGCTGCAGCGACACACTGCGCTAAACGGGGACCGGACAGGGGCGAAGGGCCCCAGGCAGACCACACCGCAACACCCCTACCGACAACACTCGGAGGTAGGCCCTGGCATACCACGGAGGCGACACCACAGCCGGCGACACATCACCTCACGCAGACTCTTTCACGTTGGCAGGTCCACCCCACCGGAATGGGGCCATGCCTATATTAACGCAGAGACCCCATGCATCGAACGAAGAGGCTGGACACTCTATAACACCAAGAAGATCCCTGCAACCAGACTGCACGCCCTGAGAGCTGGAGTTGGCTAGGGGACTTGACCGACACAGCAGACATACCTAACCGCAGACAGTGGAGGACTCTATTTATGACAAGAGTGTAAATATGTACCCTTTTTTTTTTTTTTTACGAGTTGCATTTACTATGTTATTCAACTTTCTTTTGCTCCATGTATGCCCCACAACGGCACCTACACACTTAATGTAAAGCCAGCGCCACTGCCGCCAACTAAACACTAAGCCCAATGTCCCATTGGTGCTGGCACTTGCATACAGCAACCCGGCATGGCACATGGCCCTGTCAACGCTAGGGACCACGGGGGGAATGCCACTTGGGACGCAGCAATCACCTACCAAGCCTCTCCGAGTATAATCTCGATACCCTGCCACCAGAGTTGGTCCAGCACACATCCGTGGGACCACTAATCTATAGCCTTAATGGCTAGGAAGGTTCTAGTTACTCATAAGCTAAACACCCACGTATAGGTAGACATACCAGCCTGCCATGATGGTGTCCAACCCGACACGTTACTAACTTAGGTCAGCCATGTCACAGCATATCTTACCACCATATCTCCTGCTGCTGCCACTAGCAATAACCAATCTTTTGACTCACTCAGCCTTTCCTTAACGCATGTAGTAACTTACTCATAGCTTGACCATCTCTTGCCACTGCAAAACAATCACATTCCCAGAAAGTTATGTTATGCAATCGTTATGCAAATGCCTAAACAAAGTAAAGCTATACTGTTTCTACCCTTATATATAAAAAATGTGCTTGATCTCCCTTGTACCCCTATGTTCCACTGTTCGTATTGTGCTAGAGGAATGCCTTTGGGGTACCTCACATGCATCTGTTATATGCCTATGCACTACAAAAATAAAGAATTTAAAAAAAAAAAAAAAAGATGCAGTTATTTTAATTACCTATAAAATTATAAGTAGATTAAAGAAAAAATCCAAACCCTTAATGCAAATCAGGCGTTAATAGAGTGTCACCTCATTCACACCTCTTTCCTGTAAGTTTTCTTGTAATTGTCCTATTTATAGTTACATCCCCCCTCTCATAATATTGTAAAGCGCTACGGAATCTGTTGACGCTATATAAATCTCATTAATAATCATTTAAAAGGTGCTAATATGCTGTATTATGCTTACAACTGCTTATTCTGCAGTGGCAGGACAACCGTGTCTATAATATGCGAATTACACCAAAAATAAAGAATTATAAAAAAAAAAAAAGTGCTAAATTAGACCCTCCTGGCTGTCAATCCAATCCAAGCATGAAGCAAATACAGTACTTCTTGTAAAATCCTTTACGTTCTCTGCATGTGACTTGAATTTTAAATTTTAGGGGGTATTTACCAATTTGGATCTATTTTGTATTTGTTTGCTTTTATCATCAGTATACGTATGTCCCATAATAAGCCAATTCATTACGCATTATTATCCTTCCAGCCACGTCCTCAAAGAGAGTATCCACAGTCTGAATGTTGTTCTCAAGGTATTTAAAAAAACTGCAGATAACCTTTACTTCTTAAATGTCAAAAAAGAAAAAAGTCTATTCTCTTAAATGGCATTTTGTGCCACTGTCAGAGACAAAATGGGCCTCTTCATTCCTTTATGACATCATTGTATATAGACCGTGGTTATATTATAACATGTTTGCATTAGTAAAGGTTCATTTGCAAAGAGTTTACATTGGAAATCCCTTGGTGTGAATTACTTAGCTATATTTCCACACTTCCCTTGCTTTTCCTGTGAACCGCATAGTATAATTTTTACATATTTCTTGTGTACTCTATTCTCTTGTTTGGTAGAAGAACATTTGCATTTTGTTGCTGTTACAAGCTGTTTTGAAGTTAATTCCATAGTGCCATAAATTATTAACCCATTCGACATCCCCCCTCTTTTACCTAAGGGTAGAGCTTTGTTCACTTTTCTAATATAACTATTAGAAAGCAAAATAAACCATTTATGGTAATTATCGTAATTTAACTTTTTTCCAGTTAATGAAATTGTTACGGCTGGCAAACCATCAGAGAATTTATTCCTCTATGGCTGCTGGTCAATACTGTGATTATTGTTACGTTTGAGTGCCTCCGCTTTGCATCATCAAAATACCTTGGGGTCTGCCACCACATCTCTGATGTTTGTGTGACACACTATAAAAACAGTTTGTTTGTTTTTTTCTTTATTTTCTTTTTCTCTGGGTATCTCCACCAAAGGTTAAGTTGCACAGACTTTGCAATACAATGTTAGGTGAAATTGCCGTCTTGGGGAAAAATATTTGATTCGGCAATTCACTAAAGACAAGTCCCTTTCAAAATGTATATTGCGATCAAATCAGACTGTTGGGTTTGGATCAGGTTGGGTTGGGTTTGAGGGGGTTGTGCCCACTAGGACCAGAGTTGCACACTTACTTATTAAGTACTGTGGCAGGATTGTGTTGAATATCTGGCTGTACAGCATGTGCTTGTTTTCGGCTATGCTTTCCTTAAGATCCTGGAGTGCATCAGCAGCACGGGCAGAGAAGAAAGGGCGTAACAAAGAAAAACGGGGATATGTTAAGATATATCCAGCCTCTCTGTTAATGTAGTGGTCATTAAGTTTTCTTTTGTGCTCAAGCCTTTGGCTTTTCTGGAACTTATCAGTTCCTTGGGGGATAGCTTTAATAAAAAAGACAGTGGTGCCCTCTGGACTTCTAACTAACCAAAGGAGTGTGAACAATACGCCATCCTAGTCTCTCATAATGTCAGGACTGGCCCAGTGCCAGGGTCTAAGTGAGTCAATCCCCTTTTGTTCTAAATAACAAACCCAGTTTAATTGACCTTAAATGCATTACAGTCCATACCTCGTATGATGCCCCTCAATATATGTGGAGGTGTTTTTCCACCTCTCTTCCTAAATAAAAAAAAATCAAAGCAACGTAATTCAGGAATTCACATTTCCTGTTGTGGAAACCAATGCTGAAGACTTGGCACATTTAGTATGAGGAGGGCTTTCCCTCCCTGAAATAGCATGTTTAGGATAAATGTGTAAATAAAATGGGGAATCCTTGGCTTTCTTTTGGATGGACCTTTGCAAGCAGTAGAAGAGCCACTTGTTTCAATTAATTCATCCCAATATGTCCCACATATGGGTAATGTAGCTAGGAGGGAGCATGGGATCCCCTCTTAATTTGTAGGAGGGGTTCAGAGGAAACAGAATCCTTTTACTTCCATTATTGTAAAAGCTGCAGGATAGAGGAAAGTTTTATATTTTAATTTACAATATTAGGCATACAAACAGTATCTTCAGCCAAATAGAGAGGACCATTCTTTGGTTCTCCCTGGAGAACCCCAACTAATTTTGTTTACCCCACAGCTACGAGAGATCAATTTATATATTTATACATAAAGTTTATGATTCCTTACACTACCCATTCATGATCATCTGTAATATGTAAAATATGGCATAGGATTATACATGACTTATTTACATCGTGGAAATAGACTGATATACATTCAAGAACAAAGCTGGGCCTGAGTGAATGTAAATAGAGGTACTTCATGCAAGTTAGTAAATAAATAGTGCTTGTACTGTGCTACCTCAATACATTGCCCTGTTTGTTATACAAGGTCTGGTAATAATTATTGATGCGTAAGCAGTAACCACAAAATTCATTTCACATCCAGGTATTGAGTCCAGAAAATATTCTGAATTCCTAAGCCTGTTCTACTTCTGGTTTTAAAGAACAACTGTAACCAGATTTTTTTTATTATTTTTATTATTATAAGAATCCTTGCAGCATGTAATGAAAAGATATGGCATTTTTTTTAAATTAAGTATATGTAAAAATACCTGAATATCTGGCTCCTACTTCTACAGAACTCTAGATCCCTCAGCCATAATCGTGCACCTTCGATCAGACTGAGGTAGAATCTGACCGTTAGGCTTCTGCTTCACTCCATGCACAGAGTGGTGATGTCATCAGCCATCACGCTGTGTGGTCTGCCTCATCTGAATTCCAAACACATTCTCGATTGATTCTGTAACATTGGTTCGGATGAGGAAATCACAATTTTTCCAAACTCATCTGAACCGATCTACCATAACAGGAATCGCAAATTATTATTCAATTTGAGGAACTATTTGCCCATTGATAGCGCTGGCAGCCAATGGTAAATAGTTAAAAACCTTCGGCAGCACAAGGATTAATTACGTGGCGGCTGGCCAGCGCTGGTAAACCAGCCGCCACATGGAAAAAGTAAAAAAAATAAAAAAAAAATTAATAACTTTGACAGTAGTTATTACCAAATTAAAAGGACCTTCTTCAAGGAATGCTCTATAATCCACTTAGGGGTCATTTGGTTTGAAATACTAAAAGTATTTTCTTTGAATCCAGGGCTGAAATTGATGTGATTGAGACATAAAGTTATATGGACTGTTGCAGCTGTGTGATGAGATCATCTGTGTTTTGGATCAGATAATACATGCATAGCATTTATTCATTTCTAGGAGATAATTTTCCGTTATAAAAACCCACTTGTCATATCTGACCCAGACGTATGTAATAAAGAGTTTATTAACTAAACAGAGAGCGGTGCTCTAACCCACATTTTCATTTAATACAATTCTGAATGTACCCAATTTTTCTAACTTGGCTAAACACGTTATTCTACACCCCCAAAACGTGATTCTGTGTCATATAATGCAAGTATGAAATAATTCCTTCACATCAATCACCATAATAAACAATAAGGAAGATTTATCAAAACAAATGCTTTTTGGGGTGAAACATGCTAAATGTTGAAAGACATTCTATCGGTTTGCGTGGAAATTGCTCCTTACTTAGTGCTTTGCTCCAGAATACTACAAGTTCTGCATCCCCCCTACTGTCTGTTGCATAGATTATGCTGTAAGAATGACTGGCTTCAGGGATTAGAGTGTGTTTATGGGGGACCAGCGACCATTCTCCTAAACCTAACCTTCATGTCATCTAAATGCTGCTGTAATAAAAAGGGTTATTACCATCATTATATTGCTGGTAAGACCAACGCACTCCATTCTGCAATGATGCATATATTATATAAATAGTGTAATTCTACTAGTAACATGTCTTCTGTCGGCACATTATAGATTTACTGTAATAGTGGTCACTTTTTTAAAATCTTATTTTATAAAGTAAATTGCAGATTTTTCCGTTGGTTTTATACGATATTGTAAGTCATCAAATTCTCGTACCAAAATAAGCAATTCATCTAGCGTGAGTGTAAATCTTTCACATCATATATACTTTTTAATAGCATGTGATGGCTGTGTTTAATGCATGTACTCTGACTCTCTTTCTCTGAGGCTCCCTGAGTAAGCTATTCTGTTCGTAAAGCATCTCATAAATGACTTTAGAACTAACATGTTGGTTAATTCCATAAGTATAATAAATAAATTTGGACACAAATTAATTTAAGTAAATAAAACGAAATATAACGAAAGACACTTAAAATATACACTATACATAAACTGAAAGGAATGGTTATCCTTAAAAGGATCATGGAACTGAAAAAATAAATAGTTTCACATCCATAAGGAATTCAATCCACAGAGAGGAAGAATCTCTTTCAAACTGTGGAAAGAAAGTGGCATCAGGTTTGCTTACCGAAAATAAACAGTACTTTTCCAGAATGTATCCAAACGTCAGTGCATATACACGTTTAAATATATTCGTGAGCCCCACAATCCCTTGCAAATTACAAATATTAACTCTCATGTGGTTCAGTGAAAACTAATCTCAGCAAGATAACTCAGACTATGTAGCATTATGACCTATATTCATCAAGGCTTAACCGGGTACTATTCTGTGGCAAAGTGCTAAAGTTGAGCAATCGCAGTAGAAACCAACAAAATCAGAGTATCCACTAAACAGAGAGTTGAAATTGTACATTTTACACCTAAATAGCATGTGTGTGTGAGACACAGAGATGGAGCTATTCTCTAAACACTGGATTTTGTCAAAAGGTCCCCCACCCGATCCCAACTGGTAGGGGCATGGGCAGGGACTATGCACCCACTGTTGTTTCACAGTGGCTGACCAGGTGCTAGTTTCAAACATTTAGTATGGCAGGTGGGGGCATAGAAATATTTAAGCTTCTCTTATAGAAAAGTGGAGGTCTCATTGACCCCATTAATTTGGACACAAATTAATTTAAGTAAATAAAACGAAATATAACGAAAGACACTTAAAATATACACTATACATAAACTGAAAGGAATGGTTATCCTTAAAAGGATCATGATTATAGAAAAGTGGAGGTCTCATTGACTTTTTATTCCTTTGGGGTTTTTTTCCGTTTACTATTTAATGTGGCGGCTCGCACTACTATTTAACTATTTGCTCGCTGGCTGCTAGCGCTTCCTGGGCCCCCGATTGTAAGTATTCGGTCTGAATAACAGCCATCCAGTGGTATTCGGTCTGGCTAAAGTCCAGACCAAATGCCAGACAATTCCTCAAATGCAAAATTCGGACATTGTCAAATAGCATGAATAATGTCTGGGGTTTGCAGTTCAAAACGTATGCAGCTGGATGGCTTATCCACATTCGATATGGGGTCATTCAGACTTTACAGAATAATTCCCCCCGAGAGTGTATGTATATGCGTATATACATTGTTTTCAGGAGGTGCAGCAAAAACAAAATGATATTGATAGCTTATTGATAACTTTCTACTTTTGGATACACTACACTTACTTTTGAAAAAATTCCACCCATTTTTGCAGTATCCTATAATAAAAACCTTAGAAATATTTCACAAGTTTTATGTTAGGGAAATTATAGTGTAGTCTTTCTCATTAGGTGTATCTAGCATTAATATTATGGATATTTCAATGCCACTGTTTTCAATATTTTATTTACTTATCTCCCATATTAAGATACATGTGTATATGAAATCAACACTGCAATACCACGTATAACCCCTTGGGAAGCTCTAATAATTATGTTGCTTGGAATGTTTCTTTTAAGCCCTATTTTCAGAGTTACTGTATCTAATAGAGTCAATGCATGCATCCATTATTTAATTAATGTTTTCTAAAACGGAGAAACAACACCAAACACCACTAAAATATTACACTCACAAAAAGTGGGTTAAACCCAATATTCGAGGGGGCTAGTCTGAATCACACCACCAATTTCTCTCACAGATATCAGGTAGAGACTCCAGGTGGACACAAGGTTGTGGCAGTGAAGATATTATTAAAATAGAATCATAAAAATGATGGACAAACACAGTTCTTCCATACAGGATTTCTTCAGGAACCATTAATTAAAAAAAAATCATTACAAACAAATAACAGAAAAAAATGCCATAAGAAAAAAAAAAAACACTATAACCTTTTCCAACCAAGGAAAAGAACCGTTTCTCTGATTCTTTCGGTTCCTATATTGGTTGCGTCCTAATCCAGACGCAAGATTCCTCCACCTTTGGCCCCTTCCGCCTCCTTCAGCTGGCTTAGGTTATCGATTTATTCACTATGCATGACATTGTTGCCTTTGCAAGTATTTTAGTTAACGTTGGTATGCTTAGATCATGTGTTATAAACCATTCATTCCCCAAATATAATATTAACGTTTTTATTTGAATATATTTTGCAGTAGGATATAATAGTACATAAAGCCTCACTCACCTTTGCTTGTACTGTAGTTATGAGTACCAGTCCATAGAGGCTGTAAATGACTAGTTATTGATCTAATGCCAGTAAATTTGCTGAAAATGTAAGCTTACCTTTTTCAAACAGTACAGGAAGTTTCAATGGCTAATATTATTCCTAAATTCTGGGGTAGTGAACGAAGGAATGAATGAATACCATTTCACTATCAGTATTATATTAGCATTCCAGAGAATTATAAAGAATGCTACCGCAGTTTCAAATACCATTATTTAGAAAAAAAAATTTAACATGATTTACTGTATGTGGGCATTTTGCTCAGACACAGACATTCTTTTTACATTCTGCTGCCATTTTTAGTAAGCTGTAGTGCTAATAATACATTCAGGTAATACCTTCAACTATAAGCAAGGTATTTGACTATTTTATGTAAATATATTTGGCACGTATACTCTATGTGAGAAAAATTAAATTTTGTGCTGTTATACTAATATTTCAGACTCTGTGTAAAATATTGCAAGACAAAGTATACTGCCTGAAACATTCTATTTCTCAGATATTTTATTATGATTTTTTTTTTTTTAGTTTTTTGCAAATCAATCTATGCACAAAATTGCTGTTACGATATGTCTATATTCTAGCTTTGCATCCCTTGCTCCAAATAAATGTTATGCTAATATTTTTCAATCAAAATGCATTCGGTAGTGATGGGGTTAATATCCCATGAGCTATAAATGTGAAGATAAGAAATAAAAAAAAATCTGGGAAACACTGCTTCATAATACATAATTTTCAGACATTGGATATTCTATTTACATTACTTTAAATGATACATAACATCAATAAATACCCTGTTTGTTTTTCACATTAACTATACACTGACTATGTGAGTCAGAGCATCCACAACGCTAAACTAGGATTAAAATGAAGCAGCGGAAGTGACATAATGCCAAGACATGAAGCTATACAAATGGCAAAACACATTTAAGGACAGCATGATAACATAACAGTATATTTAAGAAAGAAGAAAACAGTCAAAATGTATGTAGATACATAGTGCTAAGAACCAAGCACACAGTTAATCAGTGCCTACCCTGGTGCAAAACGTAGTTATACAAAACAAGGAGACGCACACACTCTGGAATTTTTTAATGCAATCTTTTCATTGTTTTATTAACTCCAAAAGCAGATAATCACAATGTATAAACGTTTCAGTCTCAACATGAGACTTTCCTCAAAACACACTATGTATATACATATATATATACAGATTTATAAAGTGTGTGGTTTTATGACTCTGTTGGTAGTTTCTCTCTCTCTCTCTCTCTCTCTCTCTCTCTGGCTCTCTGCCTTTTCTGAAGATTTACTAGGTTGTATAATGTTCCCCCTTTAAATGTCACAACTAATTAATCTGGAAATTGTTGCACCACATTTTATCATATCCTAGAAAGAAGTCATACCAACACAGCCCTTCTACTGTCAACTACAACCAGCTCAACCACACCTAAATTATTACTAATTTAATAGATTTATTAAGGGACAACATATACAATTATACTATGTTATGGATTTCTCTCACCACATATATTTCATTCTAAGACTTAATGACAATATTCACAACAGTCATTCCACAGACAGAGATTACACCACCAAGTCTTCTTATTTTGTATCACAGGTATATCTCTTAACGTTTTGTACTCTTGCACACAAATTTAAGTTATATTCTTTGCCTTATGTATACTGTACAGAACAGAAACAAAGAAGACAATTGTAACATGGGAGCTATACAACATTTGTTGACTGCTTCAAGCATCTACAATGAGTGGAGGTAGGACTTCCAGAGTTAATTAGGCATGATTAAAAAAAACATTTCCACCATATTTACACATATTTGCCAACGGTTTCAGATTTATTTACCCATGAGTAGACACAATCTAGTGTTTCAACATTAATTCACCACCCAGTTATGTCTACCGGTTTTAAGATGAGTTTATCATGTTAGATTTTGGTGGATGCCAAATTATAAAATAATTTATTTTTATATAGTGCAAAAACATGACCACTACACAGTGAGTAAAAACACTGGCACTTAATAATATATGCTATTTCCATTTATGAGCCGAATGTTAAAAAAAGTACAGTTTGACTAAATATTTTTGCTGAAGACTAATGATGTGGGTAAAGTGGAAATAAGAGAATATATGAAGATTCAAAAATCAACGATGGACAAAAAGCATATGGAAACGTATAAGGAAATCCCTTAGTGGTTTAATTTTGATGAAGTGGCAGATTCTATAAGAAGATATCACCATGAAACAGACATCAAGGCACATCTGGTAGTGGAACGACATTTCTGAAGTATATAGTCAGAAAGAATTCAGTGTCTTGTACGCTTCTATATTTTATCAGAGTGAGACCCAAAATGTGTTCTGAAAATGAGAAAGATAATTTGTTCTGAAAAATACTTTTTCACTGCAACACCTTTTATTAAGACAAAACAGATGCCAAATTGATTCTAAAACCAATCAAAGTAAAACAGTGCTTGTATATGTGCATTGATACTGGATACATTACTACCCTAGAGTTTTTTAGAAAGACATTGAAAAGAATTATAAAAGACAATTGATGTTACTAAAGCTCAGTGAAGAAGAACATTGGCCTCAAGGGTTAGAAACTCAAAATTATTGACGTTGATAAGGAAAGATCATAAAAAAAACCCACTACCCTTAAATAGAAATTCATGTTATAAAAAAGTGAGCATTCACAAAAAACGTAAACGGTGAAAGTCATGCTTCATTTAACAATTTTTTTTTCAGTTTTTTTGGATCCACGAGTTTTACATTTAAATAATTCTCAGAAACACAAATTACTTCTGAGAAAGAACTGTTTCCTCTCTTGCACCTGCACCCATATACAACATAAAAAGGTAAGTGACTACCACAATACTAAACACATTTCCAGATACATTGTGGGGCTATCATTAGGTTTATCCTTCCCAGTGGGTTTTCTGGTCACTGACCATGATTTGAACTCAAGCTGAGCTTGATGGATTTAACCCCTTAAGGACACAACTTCTGGAATAAAAGAGAATCGTGACGGAATATTTTCGTCATGTGTCCTTAGGGGGTTAAAGGGTACCTGTTTGTTTATAGAGCATAAAGTTTCATCTTTACATTATGCTTTCTTATTTGCCAGCAAATGTATAGATTGAGAGAAAAAAACTATTTAAGAATAGGTCTTTCTGCCACCTATCAGTCAATTCTTTGGCATAGACCCTATCACAGTGCCCTGGACTTCCTCACATCTGACACACGTGGTCCAAGCATTCTGGATGTGTGCAGAGAAAGGAAAGGATGTAATGTCACTCCCCTCTCTTGCATTTGACACACAACACCCCTTCTAGGAGACTGAGACTGAGAAAGAGACCTAGCAGGGAAAACACAAGAGTGAGAGATCTACTTGAGGAAAATAGGCTGGCTTAAAGGGACACTCTAGACCCCTATGTTATTTTGCTGAAAGGCTTTATGCGTGTGCCCTCTTTTCTTTATTTTACAAAAAGTGCAGATTTCAATAGAAATTGACACTGTTCTAAATGAACCTGATTACTCTCCCCTGGCTTTCAATCACAACAGGTCCTTTTACTTTCTGGTTGTTTAGTTCAGTAAAGCTAAACGCAAGAGGCAGCAATTGCCCAGAGTGCCTGCCTTGCAAAGACTTCCCATTGAGCTGCATTGGGAAGTCTGTGATTGGACAGCCACAGAAGTCTGGGCAGGGTTAGAAGGGGAGGGCTTGCAAGGCAGCAGACAAGAGATCTACAGGTTCTGCAAGCTGTTTTTATATATACCCTAATGAAAAATGTGGGCGATGGAGTATTCATTTAAAGTCCTAGAAGTTTGGTGGGGGGGCGTGGGGGAGACATGTAGGCAGTGCATGATCTAGGAGGGCAAATATCCCCTTGATGCCCTGTAGCGACACCTATGGTTTGTTTGGGTTTTTAGTAACTTTTGTTTTTTGTTTTTTTTCTTCATGCCTTTCAGTAAAACTCTGTGCTTATAGTACGAATAAGTCTCATAGCTTTATTTACCCATATTCTCGAATGGCTCAATGCTTTATTTTATAAGAAAACAAATGTATACTGAGACACCACTGACCTTTCCATGAAAAATGGTGGGAGCATTGATATGGGTTGATATTATCATGCATGCATGAACACTGAGACTGCATGTCAAACACAACATAGATATTTATGAAATAAGTAATGGCCAGTAATGCACAATGACCGCGTGAGATTACCGAGAAATATGTGAAATCAGTGAAAGCCATGAACATTAAGAAAGTAGCATATAACATTACCATTAGACAACCAGGCCTGTTCAACTTTACTGCTAGATGACCTTGTACTCCATTGACCTAGCTATTAGCATGTATACCGTGTAATGATGAAATGAGGGAGTGGAGTAAAATGTAACATATTATGAATGATAAGCATGCTGTCACACAGATAGCTCAGAGACATGTTGGCTTCTATCAATAAGCCCTTTGTCTTGCAGCTATGGAAACCAAGAGGCCTAGTAAATTGGTTTGAGTGATAATCTTTACAACATAACATGAATATGGACTTAAGGTAAATCATATATTATTATCGCTCATTTATTTTTTCACAAAGAGGAAAGATGTTGTGGAGTGTTAGATGCATTTAGAGAAATGTGTTAACAAAATATTCATAGTTAATCAGGAAAGTGTGAATTGACAGGAATTCAAATTGAATTAAACATTTTAGGCCCAAGTTGTCGAAATTGAAAATTTCTCAGTCACCTATGTATTCGTTTTGGCTTTTTTTGCCTAAAATTTAAAACTGACATTTCACACGGAAATCCGTGGCTGATACTGTACGTTTTCAAAGCCTCGCCATAAAGTTTACAATCTAAATAAGTATTTAACATGTGAGATACCAGGTGAAGATTTACGGGGAAAGCAGAGCCTTATCTTGTAGTATTTTGTTGTTTTGTTTTTGTTTTGTTTTTCTTTTGTAGTGTTGGAATTAGTGGAATATTTTGTAAGCATTTCTTTAAAGATGAGTTTTGATAGAACACTTGCAGATGGTGTGGAATGTAGAAGGTACAACATCAAGTGGGATGTCCGAAGATATGGGGCTATTTATTAAACGTCTAGGTGGGGTTTAATCATAGTGGGGTACAGACTAGGGGGTCATGAAAAATGCAGAGATTCTGAGTTATGAATACATTGTAATTAGGTAGTAAGTAACTGCTCCTGACCCAAAATATAATGCAGACTACTGCATATACAATGTAATGATATATTAAACAATATATATAATATAGACCAGATCATCAATTATCCAGCATATGTTTCAGTGAATAAACTGCCAGTTAGCAATCTGGTCATCATTAATGTATAATCCATCTTTTTTCCTGATAATCTATTTTAAAAGGCCGATTATCCACAAGATAAATGATTATGTCTGCCATAATTGTAGGATAATTGATGATATATTATCATTATTAAAAAAAAAACTCACATAATAATACAAAGATATTCATTTATATAAGATTGGGGAAATGATATAGCTGTGCAGACTCATGTTGTTTCTTGCATATATTTACTAGTTATGTTTATATAAGAGTACGTATACTATGAATTTAAGTGAATACAAAATTAAATTTTTGCTTGTGTGAAGGGAGTGCCAATGAAGTTTGCACCCATTTAATAAAATCTATTTAATAGGTATGGTTCAGCCAAGGACAAGAAAAATTATGTTTGAGGCTGGTTAATCCCCTAAGAAAGCTAGAGAAACAGTATTGTTTGATGTCTGTTTGTAACCAACCACATTTATAAGGCGTCATTAAATAGGTAGTTGTCAGTCACCATAGCAACTAGACAATCAAGGGCTTTTACCACAATGAAGAAAGAGCAACCCCGAGCCAACACAGGTCTGTACTGTTATCACCAGACAAGACGCGACATAAAACAATCTTCCCTATGACCTTTACCTCTCTCGCTCACTTCATGTGTGCCCTGACATGTTCATTTAACCAAAGGAGACTGTATAACTTCTCCGCACTCCCTTTCTTGATCACAGGATCTTTTGCTGTATGTGTTTTCTAGAATCTATTGTACTCTTTGTACTATTTTTTTAGAATGCGTGTGTTGTGTTTATGGTATGTTGTTGTGTGCATATGAACTGGGTGGATTTCCAATTTTAAAAAAATGTATTATTTAAGTTTGTTTTAAGTACTTCTTTGGAACAGGGGGGTGTGCATATGTTTGTGCCTGTGTGTACGAGAATAACTGCTTAATTTGTGTAATAATCTATATGTTACATGTACTGTAAATGAGTGTACACACACCTCTTAGGCTATCACGTAGTGGTTGCTGTTAATTACTGGATGGATGTAAATTACAGGTTTATAATCCCCTTGGACCTCCAAAATGCTTGCCTTCAGGGCTGCCAACAGGTCCGTGATGGTTGTCCCCACATTCCCAATGTGCACATATACATATAGCAATTATCGCTATATATATATGTGCCACTGCGGGCCCCACGACTGCCTGTGTAGGGAAGAGGGGGCCCAACACATGAAATGTTTGCTTCCAGAAGCTCACTCAAACTCTCTCGATCCCTCAGAACAGTGCTGCAGGTTACCTTGGTAACGCTCCGCAGGGCACACACCGGACTAGCAAGAGTTTGAGAGAGGAGCTACTGGAAGCTGAAGATCATGTGACAATGCCACCGGACCACCAGGAAGTGTAATGTCCCACTCCGCTACACAAACACACACACTGCATCCACTACACAAGCACTACATCCACTACACATGCACTACACACACACCGCATCCACTTTACACACACTGCATCAACTACACAAACACTGCATTCACTACACACAAACTCTTCATCCACTCTACACAGACTGGATTCAGTGTGTGTGTGTAGTGGATACAGTGTGTGTTTGTGTCTGCAACCTTGTGTACCCTGTGGGAAAACTTGGGGGTATGGCCCCAGGGGCCCAGACCATGAGCTGTGTAAGGAGCCCCAAAGATTCCTGAGGCAGCCCTGCTTGCCATATATTTAATACAGCTCCCCACTTCAACTTAAAACCTTCACAGTCCCACCTACTGTAATTTCCCCATGCTGCCATGCAATAGGCTGTCTGGTTATGCACCTTCAACATCACCATAATTATCCCAGTTCTCGTAAACCTCCTCCACTGGCATAACGTGTTACTTTCTCTTCCCTTTCCTTGTCTGGTCTGTTTACCAGAATGCCAATCTTAATTTGTTCTATGATTAGTATTGTGGCGAAACCGACCTCGCCACTGGGCATTGGAGAAGACTGATTGCTAGCCTACTGCCCTGTGACTATGGCCCTCAGATGTATTGCCCTTTAAGAACATGATTTGGGCATAAGGGATTTGTGTTGTGCTGCTGCTGGCCCTTTAAGAACCATCTGGGTGGCCACCATTTCCTGTATCTGAAGCACATGGTGAGAACAATGGATGGCGGCCATTTTAACTCACAGACACTGTTTGGACTTTTCAGCACGGTGCCATCTCGCCAGTATTTGGTGCACAGAGACATCGTGCAGTGGTTTTGGACTATACAGCAGGGGACACATTATACAGTGATTGTTTTTCATTTAGCCTGTATATGTTCTGCAGAATCTGCATTAAACTGTATCTTCCAAAGTACTGAACGGATCTGGGTGAATTTCAGATATGTGGTTCACCCAGATCCCCCGGTTCCAAGGATATACATTTATATGTTTATTTATATATATTTTTAAGGGGTTATTGCATGTTTTGGGGTCCCTGTGATGTGTTTTATGAAACTGTATTTCTCTGTCTGTGATAATTAGATTACCCATTGTGTAAGGTAATTGTATTACAGGCAGAGGGGAGGATTTTGTGTGGGAGTGTCTGTGTGTATTGTACAGATTGATTGGTTGTTCTGTAAAACCCTGTGGGCAGTACTAAGTTTGTGGATTGGGAATAAAAGAGGCTGTATGTGCCAGCACAGGAGTTCCTGTTTAACCCTCAAAGTGAAGTGTCGTCTCATTATTGGGGGAAGGATTTATTGTATGCTGTTCCAGTTTGACTGCTAGGAGAGTAAACCTATTCGTATGGTTCCTATTCAACTGTCTACAGCATTCATATGCTTGGGATAATTTATTTGTTTCTCCGGTTCGGTGATTGTGGTGTCTGCCAGAGTGCTTGGAGTCCTCAGGAAGCGCTAGGAGCATCCTTCAATGGAGGTACCCAGTCGGGGTGCCAGGCGATCCGTTACAAGTATATTTTCAATTTCTCTCATCTCATGCTCTGCATGTCAGTGAGTGTGTGTAAGTGACACTGTGTATGTCAGAATGTGTGTGTGTTAGTGAAACTGTGTGTGTTATTGAGAGTGTATAGGTGAAACTGTGTATATGTCAGTGAAAGTGTGTAAGTGACACTGTATATCAGTGAAAGTGTGTTAGTTAGTTAGTTGGTGAGACTGTGTAAGTGACACTGTGTGTGTATGTCAATGAGAGTGTGTAAGTGACTGTGTATGCCTGTGAGAGTGTGTGCATGTGTGTGTAAGTGACACTGTGTATGTCAGTGAGAGTGTGTGTGTGTGTTAGAGTTTGCAAGTGACACTGAGTGTATATCAGTGAGAGTGTGTGTTAGTGAGTGTGTAAGTGACACAGTGTGTGCTAGTGAATGTGTGTTAGGGACACTGTGTATGTAAATGAGAGAGTGTGTGTATTAGTGAGAGTGTGTAATTGACACTACGTGTATGTCAGTGAGAATATGTGACACTGTTTGTATGTCAGTGTGAGTGTAAGTGTGTTAGTGAGAGTGTGTAAGTGATAATGTGTACATCAGTAAGAGTGTGTAAGCTACACTGTGTATGTCAGTGAGAGTGTGTTAGTGAGTGTGTATGTTAGTGAGTATGTAAGTGACACGGTGTGTGTATGCCAGTGAGTGTGTGTGTGTGTGTGTGTGTGTGTGTGCTAGTGTGTGTGTAACCATGTGTAGAGATCCTTAGATATTAAATTATAATTATAATATCTTAATCTAATTCCATTTTGAACCGAGAAAAAACCATTTTACTTAAAGTTCACTGTAATGTAAAATAAGTCCCACCATTATTATAAATTAAATCCTACTAAATGCATTGATGTATGTTTTAGGCAGCATAATTGTATGGATATATGTATTGGGTAGTATGAGTGTATCATTGTATGTATTAGTGTGTGTGTGTCTGCTTTCATTTAATGTCTACCCAGCGCGTCTCCTAAATTCAGAGTTTAGTGAAAAAATCTCTGAGGGAATATAGTTGCATCCACGAGGGGGCGGCAAAATGGATTGTTGCCTAGGGCGGCTAGAATGCTGCACCAGCCCTGGGTATACCGTTTCATAAATCCTATTTCAATAGGCAATTCTGTAATCTATAGACTCCATGAACAATTTAAAGGAAATCTGACAGGGACTTACCTTACCAGCCTCTCTAGTACTGCCATGTCCTTGCAGAGATGTAGCACCCACCTTCGGACCACTCTTGCTCCTCCGACAGTTTAGGGATGCTGTCCTAAGCAGGGCAAAACTTCTCTGTGACGTTGACATGCTGATTTCAATGCCAACATGCTGGCGTCTGAACAGAGTGAAAATTAGTCACTCCATTGCTGTGTACAAGAGCAGCCTCTGTGGGGAGGTCTCTTCTATTCCCTTGTCAGTCCATTCTTTAGCATAGAGTCAATGTCGAAGAATTAATGGACAGGCGAGAGAAAGTTAGGAACTTTTGCACATCTTCTACCAAAATGTATAAATCAAATGTAATACTCTTTAAAAAGATCATAGGTTGTACCTGGCATGACAGGTACTTTTTAAACTTAGCATTCGCACTTACTCCCTTTTCTTCTTTCATCCTTGATATGAACATCCATCGTTACTTGTGCTTTAAAGCATAACTAGGCTCCACAGTTCCATTAATCTGCCCATAATCTAATAAATAAAATTCTATGTTCAGATGATTCATAGTTTCTTTGGTGACTCTCCATATTTGTGTTTAATCCCTGCAATTCAGAACACATTCTATCATTCTAATGTGACTTGTTGAGCATTATTTCACCTCGTTAGACAGTCTCCCTTCAGGTTAATGGAACTGTCAACAACCTGACCCGACAAACATGCTCTGAGTTTTTTGTTGTCTCTTTCACCTCCATTAGCAATTACCTTATTCTAACTTTCCCTTTCACTTTTCCCTATCTACCATTAACTGAAAAACCCCAAAAAAATGTTTTGCATTTATAATGACATTATTTAGTGATTTATAATGTATACAAAAATTATGTTTAGTGCATACAAAAATTACCTTCATAAAGACATGTTTAAAAAAATATTGTACACTCTGTACACAAAATTTAAGTTTCTAATTTAACATTGAACACATATGGTGTAACGGAGCTTCCTGTACCCTGGTTGGGTACCTCCATCGAAGGATGCTCCTGGTGCTCACCGAGGCCTCCAAGCACTCCACCAAACAGCACCGCAGTCCCCACGCCCAGTGTTACAGCTTGGCTGGGACTCACCGTCCTCCAGCCATCTATTTCAAACCGTCAAAGTAACGTTCGAATTACCGAACGAAATAGTGAATGGACATAGTCAGTGTGTATCCTTTGTGTGTGGGCTTCGACTCACCGAATGCTGTTCGACTCCCATTTGAATTGATGAAGTTTCATGGAAGGTAACTTTTCAGCAGTGTTCGTGTAAGATGGCAGCCGCCACGTGTTTGAATGTCGAATGGCGGCCACTTCGACTACTTTGACTGTATCAAAGTGTCACCCAAAACCCATTATACAATGTTTTTCCATAAGGGAAGTCGTAATGGGAGCACGGGAAGCGCATGTGCATTTGGTCCCCCCATTCTTCCCCACGGGCTGACGTGTGTGAGGAGGAGCAGAGTTGGAGCCTGAACCAGTGCCAGGGACATTGGAGCTGTAATCATATAAGTGGCAGAAGGTACTTTTAACCACTTCTGCACCATGGGTGGTGGGGGGCGTGAGGGAGGGGAGCATTATAGGGGGCTATAGTTCCAAGACCTTTGCTTTCCTGGCACTATAGTTTTCCTTTAAGTCAGCCCTGTTGACTTCTGCAGAGGCTTCACATTAGCTGAGAGCAGCAGCTGACCGCTCAGACAATTAATGCAATTCTGTGCATGAAAATATATAATATATTAACCAACTAATAAAATGCTAAATCCAAAATTGAAATCTTGAAGTTTATACATTTTCAAATAAAACAGAACATCTCAGAAAAAAAAGGTTGACTTGTTTAGGTTAATTATTAGCAATGTTTTATTCAGTAAATTCTGGGGAAGTGAGAAATCCGATTTAATGCAAACATAATAACAGCTGTTATATTAGTCTAGGGCTCATCTGCAAGGTATGCTTTGACTTGGGAAGGTCAGTTTAGCTACTATGGTCATCAAACACCTTGATTTAGGATGGTGAACTTTCTCTACCTATTTAATATTTTTGACTTGGGATGACCATCTGTGGTCATCTAAGGCCCTGAAGTAGGATGGTGAATTAACATAATAGGGCCATCTAATGGTTCTAACATTTTTTAAATTAAATTATATACTAAAATGTATAGATAACATACAGATATCCTTGTCTTTTAAGCAAAGTGTCAGAGCTGTAGTGAAAAAGGTTGTTTTAATGTTTTAGAGGAGTGTAAACCTTAAAATGTAGGGTAAGTCATACCAAACCACAGTGTGATAACCTTTTGATACGGAACAATGACTTTGGCTATCATTAGAGGGCACTGTTTAAGAATAAAAAAATGTGTAAGAGTATAAATAATGACATTATCGATGCTTTAATGTGTTGAGTGGAAATAGATATCAACTTTACAGAATGTAATGTAACGTAGATTGTGATGAAAAAGCAAAAAAATATATATATATACACAACATTCTAGAAAAAAAATCATAAATGAATAAGGTTTGTCTGCTACTATTTAACAATCTTACAATATTACTGGTATATATTACTGTAAATCTGTACCGTCACAACAGCTCAAAGACAGTAGTTTTCAATAGTATTCCAAATCATCTAATTTCGTTCTTTACCAATTAGTTCTGGTTGGAATATACTTTCTGTCTTAATGCAGTATTTAGACAACATATCAAAAATAAATTTAAAAAAATGTATTTGCCTGCAAAGATTCCCTTTTCACTTCTTCCTTACTGATGTTACTCAACTTAGAATCAACAAGAAAATGGACAAACATTCAAAAACAGCTGTGAGTAGGTTACCAGATCCTCTATTTCTTTTGTATTGGATTGTCTATACCAGGAGTGCCCAAAGGGTAGATCCCCAGATGCTTTAAAACTACAACTCCCATGATGTTTTGCGTGCCTTTTATAATGGCAAAGCATCATGGGCACCCCTGTTCTATACTGTACTGTCTATCTTCCCCAGTTGTATAGCGCTGTGGTACATGTTGGTGATTTATAAATAGCAACAATTATAATAGAAACATAGAAACATAGAATGTGACGGCAGATAAGAACCATTCAGCCCATCTAGTCTGCCCAATTTTCTAAATACTTTCATTAGTCCCTGGTCTTATCTTATAGTTAGGATAGCCTTATGCCTATCCCACGCATGCTTAAACTCCTTCACTGTGTTAACCTCTACCACTTCAGCTGGAAGGCTATTTCATGCATCCACTACCCTCTCAGTAAAGTAATACTTCCTAATATTATTTTTACACCTTGTTGTGGTAGTTTTTCTTCTTTTAAATATAGTCTCCTCCTTTGCGGTGTTGATTCCCTTTATGTATTTAAATATTTCTATCATATCCCCCCTCTCTTGTCTTCCCTACAAGTTATACATGTTATGTTCCTTTAACCTTTCCTGGTAAGTTTTATCCCGCAATCCATGAACCAGTTTAGTAGCCCTTCTCTGAACTCTTTCTAAAGTATCAATATCCTTCACTCCTTTCTATTTGTGATAAAATAGCTTGATTTTATTTTCTCACCAGCAATGAAGCCTATGATTGTAATTACCCTGGTGTTAATTGCTTAGTTGTGTCTAGGCTAAACCGAGATGAGGCTATCGATTTCCTGTAGGAGTTAGGTTTTGTATTCTCCTGTAAAACTTCATGGAAAAAGATTTGATTGCATGATATTTGTATCCTCTTTTTAATAACATCTATTATTCAGCTTCCGATTTGGTTAATTCCGAGAGCGTGCGCTGAAAAGTGCTTTGAGTCCCACTGGGAGAAAAGCGCTATATAAATACTAGTTATTATTATTATTTATTAACAATTCTAAAGGAATTCTAAAGGAAACTTTTTTTGAAATGCTTTGGATAATTGTGACCAATCAAGCCTTATTTTGGTTCTATGTTTATATCATCTTCATACCAGCTATGTGCTTAGTTACATGTTGTAGGAGTAAAGAACTTTGCTTATATATTGACAAACTTTGTACCAGAGGGAAATATAACCAAAACAAATTAATTCCAAGCAGTATTTCTTGTACACTAGGCTTATAGATATGTTGCTAGTATTCACTAAGGGCTCGATTTATTACTGCATTAAGGCTGGATTAAGCAAGAGAAAGATTTACACCTGTACTTCTTTGAAAAGACCTGAAAGATTTGCTCATCTTACTCACAGTAACAGAAATTAGTGTAAATAGACACAGCTACAGCATGATGCATCTCATACAGTTAATTCTCAGATATTAGATCCGCCATATCAGCCTTATGTGTCTCAAAGGGAAACCTCCTTTACCAACAGCAAGAAGACACATGCATTTTGAATTAGTCAATTTGGAGGGTTAGTGGAAGGTGGTAAAAGTAGTTATGGTGTTGAAAAGGTTGCTAAGTAAAAACAGGAGCTGTTAGTGACTGGCTGTCGCTACTCATGAATATTAGCAGACAATAGACAGTCACTACCTGCTAAAAGTAATGACAGGTAGTGTCAGGCTGTTAAAAAGGAGAAACAAAAGTAGGGATACTACACCAAGGTGTATGATTTCTGATGTAAATTTGCCCAATTTACATATATAATTTGCTTATTATATTGAATAAATACCATTCCTTGTTGCGATATCTATGTTTTTCTATGGAAGTTTTTTTTAACAGAGAGTATTCTACACCAGCGTAACAGATTAGACATGGACACTGGCAATTACCTAAAAAATAATAATGCCTGCATCACATTAATCAAGGGGTAAATGGACAGTTGTTGAGATTTGAGAAAGCATTTTGAAATTTCGGGCCACAATAACAGAATTAGAAAGATTTCATAAATTTGCCTATTCTCCAGGTGGAGGTATTTGGTATTCTTCACCTTATTGTTCCTCGTCACCTACTAAGTTGACCGCCTCAGAATTTTCAACTCACTTCACTGACAAGATCTCTACAATCAGGGAAGAGATCTCTCATCTTTCTTCTTCCCCTTACAATACTTCCCCTAACCTCACTCCCTCTGCGGTGGAAGAGGTTTCTGCTCTGCTCCAGTCCTCCCGCCCCACCACCTGCTCCCTAGATCCAATTCCCTCCCATCTCATCCGTACCCTGTCTTCTTCTCTTTCTCTACCTCTCACTAAAATTCTCAATCTCTCTCTCCTCTGGCATATTTCCATCACCCTTCAAACATGCAATTGTAACCCCAATTCTAAAGAAGCCCAACCTTGACCCTAACTCCCCATCCAACTACTGTCCTATCTCGCTACTGCCTTTTGCATCCAAAATCCTTGAAAAAATTGTGTATGCGAGATTGAGAGACTTCCTCGAGTCCAATTCTCTGCTAGACCCGCTTCAGTCTGGTTTCTGCGCTAAGCACTCTGTAGAAACGGCACTGACCAAAGTATCCAATGATCTACTTGCTGCAAAATCTTGTGGTCACTACTCTATCCTAATTCTCCTTGACCTTTCTGCGGCTTTTAACACTGTTGATCATCAACAGCTTCTTCTCATCCTCCGCAATATCAGTCTACAAGATATTGCTCTCTCCTGGTGCTCTTCCTACCTCTCCCAGTGCTCTTTCAGTGTTTCTTTCTCTGGCTCTATTTCTTCTCCTCTCTGTTGGTGTCCCCCAAGGTTTAGTCCTTGGTCCCCTACTGTTCTCCATCTATACTGTCTCCCTTGGTAAACTCATTAGCTCCTTTGGTTTCCAATATCATTTCTATGCGGATGACATGCAAATCTATCTGTTCTCTCCTGATATCTCCCCGTCCCTCTTGACTAGTGTCTCTGACTGCCTCTCTGCTATTTCTAACTGGATGGCTGCCTACTTCCTTTAACTCAACTTGACCAAAAATTTAATTCTGGTCTTTTCTCCCTCAAGTGTTGCTACTCCTGTGTCTGTCTCCCTCCAAGTCAACGAAGCTACCATCAGCTCCATTACGCAGGCTCGCTGCCTAGGTGTTGTCGTTGACTCTGACCTCTCCTTCACGCCTCATGTTCAGTCTATCGCCAAATCCTGCCGTTTCCATCTCAAAAACACTGCGTGCATCCGACCTTACTTAACGCCAGATGCGACTAAGGTACTGGTCCATTCCACTGTCCTTTCTCGCCTTGAATACTGTAATCCGCTTCTCAGTGGTCTTACGTGCTCCCAACTTGCACTGTTACAGTCCATAATGAATGTGGTGGCGAGGCTCATCTTCCTGTCCGCATGCACCGCCCACGCCTCACCCTTCTGTCAGTCCATACATTGGCTTCCTGTAAGATAAAGGGCTCAATTTAAAATTCTGGTTCTTGCTTTAAAATCTCTACATAATGCTGCTCCCATCTATATATCCTCACTAATACACAAATATGTCCCGTCTAGGCCCTTACGCTCTGCTGAAGACTTACATCTATCTTCTGTCCGTACTCCCACCTCTAATGCTCGCCTTCAAGCCTTCTCGAGGATTGCACCATTCCTATGGAACTCACTTCCCTCCTCCGTTAGATGCTCACCCAGTCTCCACTCCTTCAAAAAATCATTAAAAACCCAATTCTTCATAAAAGCGTATCAATTAAACTGTTAATAGCTCCTGACTGATTTCTCTCTTTCATCTGTCATTAGTCTAATACTATCCTTACCTTTTGTGTCACTTTACCCCACTCCCTCTAGCATGTAAGCTCATTGAGCAGGGCCCTCAACCCCTCTGTACCTGTGTGTCCAACTCATCTGGTTATAGCTACATGTTAGTTTGTCTACCCACTGTAAAGTGCTATGGAATTTGCTGGCGCTATATAAATAATAACATAATAATAATAATAATAATTTGGAACAATCAACTGCGTGTTTCTTACCACTTCTCCACAATTTTCGGTTAACTGAATAAACACGTGCATGAAAGTTTACTTCTCTGGAACATGAAGTGTTCAGTTCTAAAAAATCCAAGATGCCTTACGTATGCACATATTTTTGTAAGTACTCTGAATGATGGTTTACATTCTTCGGTGGGAGAAGCCTTTTCTCTCTCCTGATCTCTTGAAACTGAGATCAGGAATGCTTTTACATTTGTGGAACATAGAATTTCGCGTAGTCTGAGTGCCAGGAATATCTTATTTCTAGAAGTTTGCAGCTTGCATTGCTTTTCATACTATTATTTATATTTGTGATTGTTTTTTGGCTTTGGTTTGCATAAGGTAAAGATGACAGGGCTGTGAAGTCCTGTGTTTAACGGACATTGAGCCTTGTCATGAGGCAGTAATTGAATCCGAAATCAGTAGCTTAGACACTTGCAGTATATGTAGCTCAGAGGAGGTATATTATTTCCCCTGTCAAATATACACTTGACATCTGGACGATGAGGAAGGAGTGTTTCAAACTGTTTCAAACGGTAACTTTTAAATGTAAACCTTTCAACTTCAGTGTAATGTTTGCTTTTTTCAAGATTACACCAAAATCAGCCATGACATCAAAATATAAATATAGCTTCAAGCAGCGATGTAGGTGGCAAAACATAATTGCAGTGCTATGGTTTAAATGCATATATATATATATTTGTGTTATGGGCACATAGCCGTATAAGGAGTAAAGGTCCAGTATAAGTGTAGGATAGTATAAAAGAGCAAGTCGGTTGTGGTGTGCCGCGACCGACGTTACGGTAGGCCTGTAAATAAAGTGGGCCCACCAAGGGGTAAGAAAAGAAAGGAAAAAGAAAAGAAAAGAAGGGGAGAAAAAGTGTTGAGAATGTGGAGTGGTGGGAGGGTCATTCAAACGCTGAATGGAGCCAGGTAAGGGGTGTTCCTTAAATAGGTATGTGTATAATAAGCCCCTCCCACAATTACAGGCCAAACGGCCTTAATACTTGTGTTAGGGACACATTGCTGTATAAGGAGTAAAGTTCCAGTATAAGCGTAGGATAGTATAAAAGAGCAAGTCGGTTGTGGTGTGCCGGGACCGACGATACGGTAGGCCTGTAAATAAAGAGGGCAAAAGTAAAAAATCAAAGATTTAATTCAGTCAACAAATACATACAAATTAACCAGACATTTCCTTAAATGCATTTCGCATTTCTTGTACTGGTTTGGGTATGTACCGTGTACAAGCAGAAGATTTCCATCGCCCCAGTGATTTGATAATGTTGGCGCTGGAGGCTATGGAGGCCGCCCCTATATGGAAGGAGTGACCCGAGTAGGTAGAAGGGTTGCGGCCTAGCTGGGTCAGAGCACTGAGCCTTGTAATACAAATAATGGTTGTGATGGTTTTGATGTAGGATTTTGAAGGTATGAATCTAGGACCGCAACTGGGCATCATTTATTGTGGGTAGGATAGTATGTTATCTCTACTGGTGGTGCGTGTCGGCTCGTTTTGGAATGTGGTAGAGCCAGTATGTAGTGATCCATGTGTTTACGTAGGTGGGATCGTTGAAGACAACGATCTATCTAAGTGGTGGTGATGGTAGAAAACTCTCCACTTGGTTGTATATCTAATAGGTCAGATAAGGATTGGAAAAGTTGGTTGTCTATTGGTAATCTCTGAGAGGTACGTGGGGGAACTGATTTCTGAATATCTCTGAGTATGTTCTTTATCTGGTATGATGACATGGAACTATGGTTGTTTGGCCACAGGGTTAGCATGTGGTGTTGAATGTCTGTCAAATATAATTTAATGGTGTTGTAAGATAGTTTCAGTTTAAGATGGCAAAAAGAAGCAAAACCTAGGAGAGATGTCATGACAAAAGGTTCGGATATGTCGTGTTCCAATATGAATTTTTTAAACCAGGTGAAGGCTCTGTTCTACGTCCTATGAGTATTGGATGAAAGTGCTAATTGGGACAGTTTCCTGCTATGTTGCATGAGTATGTCTAATCCATGATTAGATGCTGGAGCGAAGGAGTGGCTGTGGCTGCTTGAGCGGCTGTAGGAAGCGCTTGATGAAATGCCTGAAATTTAAATCCAGACAAATTGTCAGCGGCTATGTTACAAATGCCTGATACATGAAAGCAAACCAAAAAGAAATTGGGTAGATCTCAAAAAGAGCTGAGGTAGTGGAAAAACCTTCCACATCCTGGACTTCTACAGGCCAACTGCCCCAAAGCCATTTGCTCCCGTAGATTGCTGCAAAACCCATGGTAAGTGCCGCGTCTGACCATATGGTTGGTGAAGTGTCAGACAATACTGGGGAGGAACATGCTTTTACCATTCCATGTGGTTAAGACTAGGGACAGCCTATGATCGTCATGTCGGAAGTGTGTAAAAAGGCAAAGTATTCTGGATATGAAAGCGCGGCCTTGTGGTATGATGAGTGTGACGAAATGCCTTTTGTCCCTGGATTGTTAGGTGACAAGCTGCCCTTTGCCCCCGGCTTTTGGAGGAGCCTGATTGCCAGCCTCCTTCCTCATGACTATGGCCCTGGGGTGTATTGCCATTTAAAAAAGACTATTTGGGGCTTATTGGCTTCTAAAGACAGTTTCTTCCCATTGGAATCCATGGGAAGGTGTGTTTCTTCCCCTCCCCCGTTTCCTGTCTATTGTTCACCTAGATTGGGCGCTCAGATCCGAGCTATCTGGGGATAGGTTAAATGTGGGGGTTCTGTGTAATAAAATAAGAATTATGTATTTTTATGTACTTTTACGTATTTTTGCTGTTAGTGTTAAATGTAGATATTTTCTGTACCTGGAGATAATTGAGTTTACTGCAGTGCCTTAAGCCAATTATCTCCAGGATGGAGAGGAGGGATTTCATTGTGTATGTGAGAGTGTTATCATGTTAATTAGTGTTCCCATTGGTTTGTGTCCCTTTTGTCACAGTTTACCACCAGGTCCAGGGGGTGTGCCTCTGACCTGAAAACTTGTATATAAGGAGTAATAAACGCTGATTGGAGTCAGATCATCTTGTACCTTCATGAAGTTTCGGCTCATGTTTGGGGGATTGGAGAAACTACACTCTGGGGATTGCTATAATCACTATACTCCCCAGGGTATAATCACTAAGCTCTGCTAAGAGCTTTTTCCTGTTCCTGCTCTCTGGAATTCGGAGAGAGGTCGACCTGCTGGAAGCTGGACCCTGGTCCTGGGTCCAGAGTGGGTGGAGACGGCGAGATCCCAACCAAGCTGTGGCGGTTCGTGGGGTCTGCAGTGGTTATGGTGTCAGGCAGAGTGCTTGGAGTCCTCGGAAAGCACTAGGAGCATCCGTCGGCGGAAGGTACCCGATCGGGGTGCCAGCGGTTCCGTTACATTGGTGGCAAGCGGTGGGATGGAGTCCTAGTGCGAGGAGAAGCAGCGCGGAGTCACCGGTAACATTTGGAATTACAATTTGAGGGCAACGCTAGTATTCGTACAGCGCCCCTGTTCACAGCAAACATGACCTATCGCTTTGAGGGCGACGCTTACAGGGAGGAGGTCAAGAGGCGGTTAACCAGATATGGCCCGAATCTTTCAACAGAGGCGATTCTGGCAACCATGCGCTAGTTGGATGAGGAGAATCGAGCGGCATGGGAATTTGAGCTCCGATTGCGGAGATTGGGGCTGTGGCCAATTGATCTCTCTCCCCAGCGGCAGACAGCATCCCAGGGAGAGGAGATTGTCGGTCCCTCGTCCCTGCAACAACCATCATCACTGGGAGTTGAGACAGTCGCTCTGACTCCCCAGTGGCAGTGGGTTGTCAAGGGAGAGGAGACAACCGGTCTCTCTCCCCAGCGGCAGACAGCATTACAGGGAGAGGAGATTGTCAGCAGGGAGTTACTCCCCAGCGGCAGTGTGTTGACAAGCAACCGAGCGGCAGGTGTCGCCCTTCCTCCCCAGCGGCAGTGTGAATTCCAGGGAGCCGAAGGTGTCGCCCTTCCTCCCCAGCGGCAGTGCAAGTTACAGGGAGCCGAAGGTGTCGTCCTTCCTCCCCAGCGGCAGTGTGAATTACAGGGAGCCGAAGGTGTCGTCCTTCCTCCCCAGCGGCAGTGTGAATTACAGGGAGCCGAAGGTGTCGCCCTTCCTCCCCAGCGGCAGTGTGAATTCCAGGGGGCCGAAGGTGTCGTCCTTTCCACCCCAGCAGCAGTGTGTCCTACCGGGAGCAGAGACAGTTGGTCTCTCTCTCCAGCAGCAGGACAATGTTATGGGAGTGGAGACAGGCGGTCTCCCTCTCCAGCGGCAGACTGTGTTTCAGGGAGAGGAGCACAGCACCCTATCTCCCCAGCGGCAGCTTACCCTACCAAGGGGAGACACCATTCTCCCAGATGGCACAGAGGGGACCGTGGTCTCCGTGCCCGACCTACAGGGATGCTGGACAGCCTGTCCAGATCCCCAACTACCCTCACAGGGACAACAGGAGGAGGGGGTAAGTACGAATTCCCCTCCCCAGCTAACTCCTAACTTGGCCCCAGGGTTAACAGAGGAGATGGTAACCCCCACTGACTCCCATGTTCCCCTGGCTACTGAGCCGGACTATGTTCCCAGCACCCCAGCAGAAGAGCTGATAGCTGGACAGAGTGCAGTCAGCCTCTGCCCTCCCTTTGACCCTTGTACAGAGCTTGACATTCTGCCGGCTATCCCAGCGCAAGAGCTGACATCAGGGCAGAGCGCCGCTGGCCTTTGCCCCCCAAGTACCACCAGCTATTTGCCCAGCTGCACCAGGAAGGCCGAGGATGCTGCATTTTTATCCTACAACCTGGAACCTACCGGCCAGTACTGTTTATTGTGGGGGGGGCTACTTTGCCACTTGTTATTTGTGGGTGGGCTACTCATGTACTTGTTCACTGTGGGTGGGTTTATCGACTAACTCAGGCACTGACCGACACGTCAGGTACCTGGTTAGTCTCCCCCCCAAAGGGGAGATGTGTGACGAAATGCCTTTTGTCCCTGGATTGTTAGGTGACAAGCTGCCCTTTGCCCCCGGCTTTTGGAGGAGCCTGATTGCCAGCCTCCTTCCTCATGACTTTTGTCACAGTTTACCACCAGGTCCAGGGGGTGTGCCTCTAACCTGTAAACTTGTATATAAGGAGTAATAAACGCTGATTGGAGTCAGATCATCTTGTACCTTCATGAAGTTTCGGCTCATGTTTGGGGGATTGGAGAAACTACACTCTGGGGATTGCTATAATCACTATACTCCCCAGGGTATAATCACTAAGCTCTGCTAAGAGCTTGTTCCTGTTCCTGCTCTCTGGAATTCGGAGAGAGGTCGACCTGCTGGAAGCTGGACCCTGGTCCTGGGTCCAGAGTGGGTGGAGACGGCGAGACCCCAACCAAGCTGCGGCGGTTCGTGGGGTCTGCAGTGGTTATGGTGTCAGGCAGAGTGCTTGGAGTCCTCGGAAAGCACTAGGAGCATCCGTCGGCGGAAGGTACCCGGTCGGGGTGCCAGCGGTTCCGTTACAATGCGCATGGCAACATTTAAGGAACCTAGAAGGGATTGTAGTTCCTTGCGGTTGCAAGTATCAAGCAGGAGGTAGTGATTGATGTTGTTGAGAACGTTTCCTATTTTGTCTTGTGGTAAACTTGCTTGCATGGATGCTGAGTCAAGTTGTATGCCCAGGAATGTGATGACAGTGTCTGGGCCTTCAGTTTTCTTAGGGGATACTGGGACACCCAAGTGGTCATACAGACTAATGGCTTCCATGAGGCTTCTAGGGGGAAAGGTGTTCTCTTCAAACAACAAGAAGTCATCTAGATAGTGTATGACTGTGGGGCATCTGGATATGTTTAATAACAACCAGCAAAGAGTTCAGCGAATATATCGAAGAAGTTTGGGCTACTCTTTGACCCAAAAGTTAAGCAGGAGAAGAAATAGTAACTGCCTGCCCATCTAATGCCATGTAAGTGCCAGAGTGTAGGGTGGATTGGTAGCAGTTTGGATGCATTGATGATCTCAGTCTTACTTAACCAAGCTTAACCAAGCTCCAACCCCTGCTTGAGTGATGGCTGTAATGTCATGATCAATGGTAGTGTATTGTAGGGAAAATTCCTCGGAGGGTATGAGGGAGTTGAGACTTGGGGTAGCAGAGTTGTGTGGTGCCGATAAATCTACGATTAGTCTTTGTTTGAGGGTAGATTTCCCTGTGACAATCCCAATGGCAAAAGCAGATTATAACGTAGGTATGTAAGCTATAAAATGGTTAACAGATATTTATAGCTTAAATGTTAAGGTCAATATTTATAGCTTAAAGGTCATGACCTGTGGCCTCCATTTTGTATATAATAGAGTTGACTATACCTGTTTATTATAATTTATAGCCATTTACGCTTTATGGTTATTTCCAAATATACTTTGGATTTTTTTGGACCAAACCTAAATGACTGTCAAACAACACATCTGGCCACCTTCTTCTAAACAAATCGGAAACGGTTATGACATAAATGCAAATTTTTCCTTTCAATTTATCCCATACACGGTCTCAAAAAAAAAAAAAATGTGTTTCTTTATGTTTTTTTTAGTTTTTATTACATAATGTTTCCATAACAGCTTTCTGTGAGTATTCTCAGTTTAAGAGAGGGCTGTCTACCTTTAAGTTTCCTGAATGATACATTATCTGCAAATTAAAAATGGCTGCCGTACTGAGTGACCTTTGAACCCTGCATTACCTTTGTCTTTGGGAGTCAGGCTAAAATGTTTTACATAACTTATAACATCACATTTCAAGAGCTTTAGACAAGTAGTTAGCTTTCAAGTGCAACTCAAAATATTGAAAGAACATGCAATTACATAATATTTGTGAAGCAACTTTTTTTGTTTGGCCATGTGATCATCATACATATGGAGTAGGAATAAATTATATGTTTATGAGTTTGATAAATTAAATTATTGTTTGTCGAATTCTTTTTCCCTGCAATAAAGCCTTTGTGTCACTGCAAACTATATCTCAAGCTTGTCACCCTTCTCATTTTACTTCATTCCTTTATCACTATGGCATTTGGAATTCCACTGACTAGTCTTCTGGTACTCCCGCATGAAAGACGAAAGACGTACTAATTGAATCCATCCGCAAACCATGCTGCATCGAGATAACCTAAAGCCAACCTTCTCTGATTATTTGCAACTAACATACAGCATTGTATAAAGGAAAAGCACAATGTAATGAAAAGGTTATGCACATGCACCACTTATAGCTAATATAGCACAAATATTAATTTACAATACAGTAAAACAGTTCATAAACTAACTGGTGTGGTGTTAAAATATGTTAGGATTTGTTCACTTAACTGTGAATTATGGAGAACTGAAAAGGAAATTGGGATTATTAGATGTTAGACCTGGTCTAAATAAATATTGTAATACTCTAATCAAGTTTCCATCATTTCTAGATATATTAATAAGGGAATGCGGGCAGGAATGTCAGGGGGGTATTTGGCCAAAATGTATTTGCATACAAAAGTTGTGGACTCCGCCTCACATCACCATCTCCCCATTAGCACAGTGCCTCATTAGATGCACTTGTGCTGGGCAGAGGCAGCTAGAACAATGCAGAGAATACTTCAGCAGTGGTCTCTGCATGGCCTGCCCATGTGGGCAGCTTTAGGAACAGCATAATTGTACCCCTGTAGCTCCTCATATCATTATCTGGAGGCAGGGTATTTTCCCTCTCAAAGTGAGCATGTTGGTTCAAGTTCTTCCAGGGCAGTCCATGTACAGAGCCCTCCTGCAGAGCTCTTGCATGAGAGAAATGCCCTGTATTTGTTCTGCACATGGCAAGCAAACGTAATGACTGATACAAATGTGAGAAAGGAGTCTGGCACCAGAACTGACAACAAGCGGAACAAGCAGTCAGTCTTTTGCTGTCATGATCCGTATATTGGTGAAGTTTTATGCTTTCAAATTCTAATACTGAATTGGGCTCATTTGCTAAGGTGCCTTTAAAGGATGACTCCATTTGAAGTTGTCATGGTGGTAGGAGTCTGTATGTGCAGCGTTTCTGCTTGACCGTTTCCAACTGTCAATTCTGTGCGTGTTTTACGTCTGTCAGCAAAGCGCCCTGGCTCAGCATCTTTCCTTGACTGTACCCTTTCTGCTTCCTTTTAGTTATTCAGTCCTACCCACCTTCCCAGCATTTCATTTTCAGTTCTTTTTTTCTTTTTAATTTTCCACCCCTATCTATCCCCTCTTTCCTCCCTCTCTCCCCTCGCGACTCCATACGCTCCAAGCCATCATAACAGTCCAATCAAAGGCTTGGCAATGAGAAGTCTATGATTGAACCGCGCAAGGCTCCTGACGACGTAAGATGGAGGAAGGAGATCAGCGCCGAGAGATTACAAGTATGTTTTCTCTCTTTTTTTTTGCAGATTTTAAAGGAGTGAGCACTAGTGATGTCCCGAACGGTTCGCCGAACGGTTCGCCACGGACTCATCATTGAGTAAACTTTGACCCTGTACCTCACAGTCAGCAGACACATTCCAGCCAATCAGCAGCAGACCCTCCCTCCCAAACCCTCCCACCTCCTGGACAGCATCCATTTTACATTCATTGTGAAGCTGCATTCTTAGTGAGCTGTCCAGGAGGTAGGGGGGTCTGGGAGGGAGGGTCTGCTGCTGATTGGCTGGAATGTGTCTGCTGACTGTGAGGTACAGGGTCAAAGTTTACTCAATGATGAGTCCGTGGCGAACCGTTCGAGAACCGTTTGGCGAACCGTTCGGGACATCACTAGTGAGCACCTATTTGCAATAATAGTTTATTTTAACTTGGAAAAAAAATTTTTAAGAAGGATTACAGCAAAGCTTTAAATGTGTGAGTTACTAAGAAGACAGCAATTATGTAATATCTTTTGTTCTACTCCCCTAACCTGAGTCTCATTGTTTGCTTTATTTATAAAAACTATTGTGGCAGCAAGGCCGGCGCGTCCTATAGGCGACTTAGGTAGATTTAAGTGACCCAGTAGGAGGGAGCGCTGTCACTTAGTGTAGCGTGGCCGGGTGGTGATCACTTCCTGCCAGTCCGGCCAGGTATAGGAAACAGAAGCTCCTGTACGCGGTCAGCGCTGCCTGGCCACGCTACAAAGAGGTAGGAGGTACAACAGGGAAGGGAGGGGAGACAGCACTAAGGGACACTAGGATGGGGAGAGACCACTAAAGGAAAGATGGGGGAGGGGAGAGACCACTAAGGGAAAGATGCGGGGAGGAGAGATCACTAACGGAAAGATGTGGGGGGGAGAGACCACTAAGGGAAATATGGGGGTGGGGAAAGACCACTAATGGAGAGATGGAGGGGAAGAGATCACTAAGAGAAAGATGGGGGGAGGAGAGACCACTAATGGAAAGATGGGGGGAGATCACTAAGGGAAAGATGGGGGGAAGGAGAGACCACTAAGGGAAAGATGGGGGTAAGACCACTAATGGTAAGATGGGGGGAGAGTCCACTAAGAGAAAGATGGGGGGTAGACCACTAAGGGAAAGATGGGGGGATTAAGGCATAGAGGGGCAGGGGAGAGCACTAAAGGACAGGGGGCAGGGGAGAGCACTAAGGGACAGGAGGGGAGAGGAGATCACTAAGGGACGGGAGGGCAGTGGAGAACACAAAGGGGCAGGGGGGAGGGGAGCTTACTGAGGGATGGGAGAGCTCTAAGGAATAGGAGAGCACTAAGGGACAGGAGGGAAGGGGACAACACTAAGGGACAGGAGGGAAGGGGATAACACTAAGGGACAGGAGGGGATGGGAAGGGAGACCTCTAAGGTACAGGAGGGGAGACCTCTAAGGAACAGGTGGAGAAGTGGAGATGAGACCACTAAGGGACGGGGGAAGTGGTAGAGATAATTAAGGGACGGGGGGAGTGTAAGACACACAGAGAGGCTGAGGAAGGGTGAAAGAGAAGCACAAAAGGGCTGGTAGGGGAGACAGAGACAGACAGAGGGGCTCAGGAGAGAGACACACAGAGTCGCTTGTGAGGAAAACACACAGAGGGGCCTGGGGGGAAAATAGCCACACCAAGGAGCTGGGAAGAGTAAGACACAAAGTGGCTTGTGGGAGTAAGACACGCAAAAGGGTTTGTATGTACAAAGAGGGGGGATAAGAGACACACAAGGGGCTTGTAAGAAATAAACTAAGGGGACTGTAAGACAAAACTTAAAGAAAAAAATATTTTAAAAAATATATTAACAAAATAAATATAGTAATAAAAATAAAGAGCTGCTTCCCTCTCAGCCATATCCTACCCCACAAACCCTCTCTAGCACACTATACACATACGCAATGCATCCTTACACATACACAGAAACATACAATGCATCACACACTGCATTCCCTATACACACACTACAACCCTTACACAAACTGGTATCCCTATACACTACATTCCATAAGAACACACACACATTACATCCTCTACAATAACACATAACACATCCCCTACACACATACACTCCACTCTTTGTGAGCGAACACATGGGTGGGCACTGTAGGTATAAGGCTTATGGTCGGGCCTTGTAGGCCCTGGGGGCCCAGACTGTGATCCGTGTAAGGGGCCCCAAAAATTGGAGCTGCTTCCTGTTCATTGATTTTTGTGAGCACTGCCTCCAGAGAGCCTGTTTTAACACCAGACCAGTGGAGCCAGACTGCAGCCTAGCCCATCATCATCCTCTTGTCCTTATCTGGTGGTAAGTAGGCAATACAGTATATTATTAGTGGCACTAATCTCTAATTTATCTGGCATTAAAGGGACACTATAGTCACCAGGACCACTACAGCTTAATGTAGTGATTCTGGTGTCTATAGCCTATCCCTGCAGGCTTTTTAATGTAAACACACTGCCTTTTCAGAGAAAAGACACTGTGTGCAGCACTGGCATTGTCTCATGTGGCAGATCATATGAGTGGGGTTTTGTGATGTCACACGGTGGGCAGACCATATGGGGGGGTGGCAAAATTTTTTTGCCCACGGCGGCAAATATCCTTGCACCGGCCCTGTGTGGCAGTACCAAATCTGACCTGATCTGACCAAAATCCCAAACAAGTTGGTGCATTTATTAAAAACGTTGCATTGGTTACCGCAACGAGAGGCTGTTTAGTAAAATCCTACTCACTCAGTCTATGTTACACGCTGTAGATTTGCACATACTTTTTCAATTCTGCTTGTTTGTGATTTGTGCTGTAATTATCTTATGCCCCATTACTTTCAACGGAGCAACAAACCCAATGTTTAATGCTGCCAATGAGGCAAGCGTGTATTCTTAAAGCAATGTTTAAACAGTTGACCCTAATTGGCTCAGATGTCCTCCTTGAAAAAGTTAAATCATTTGGCGTCAAAAATCCTTGAGTATACAAGTTGTGTTATTTCAGTTGGTAAGAGAAAGAGGCTAGTTTTTATCCTCTAAAATGTCTCCCGAGGCCAGCTATGCATGATATAATAAAGACTAAGTTCATTTCAGATTCGCAGAACTGCTTGTATTCTGGGATAACCTGATATGTGTTTAAGTAATGAAATTATCTTCAATTTACAAAGCGGACACAAAATTAAAGATTTGCTCTGCTCAATTGGAATACAATGGATGATTAATAGGACTAGTGGTATAAAATGTTGTTACCATTTGCCTATAGCAATTCTTAAAATGAACCTATCCTTGGAATACCGTTTAAGAAAAAAAATAAAGAATTTATAAAAGTAGAAACATGTTTTAAAGTCCCATAAAGCACATTACCTCCATTGTGCAATGCAAAAAAAGTTCCATGCATGGGACATTTAAAAAGAAAATGAAACTGTGTTTCTCTCTGTGTAAATACAGGGTATATTTACAGTGTGGGATAATTCCATTTGAATTTGAATTTTCCAATTTAATCAAGATATTTTTTCGTAGATAGAAGACATTTCAAAAACTAATATGTTAAAGATTTATCCTTCCACAGGCAAAAGACAACCAGATTATTTTAAAAGCAACAGGTTTGTTTACTGAGCTAAGCGTTAACCCTTGGTATCACAATGGAAAGGAAAAAGCAACAATTGTTGCCTTTGAAGACACTGGACGTCATCATGCAAAGTGTCCAGCGTTGTTTTACAAAATCAAACTTGGGGAAACTGCAAGAAGCCTCTGGTGGCTGTTTGTTAGACAGCCACTAGAGGCAGTCTTACCGTCTGTAATGTAAACATTGCAGTTTCTCTATTTCATTTCATTTCATATTTCCGGCCCAAAAAAATAAACTGAGAATACATTTGAGTATTTTCCTATTTAGGCACAAAATGAATTCAGAAACCCCATCAATTCATATTGTACTGAATAACCATGTACTGTATATAAGAAGTGGGTGGTATGTTGCTATGTTAATATAGATATAAAATGGCATGCAGCACATATATGACATGAGACAGAGCAGACATGAGACAGAGCAGACATGAGACTTTAGACGTTACGTCTGAGACACAGAAAATAAATAGTAGAGAGATGACAGCACCAACATATTGGATAGGATAGTGTGGTGGATTATTCCACAGATGGGACACATATGAGAGGCTGACAAACCTTTCGAAGTACCTGCATAGCACCTACAGGACAGAAAACAAGATGAGGTGGATGTAGAAGCAGCTGAGAACATTCAGGGAAACCAATGCCATGTTTGGAAAGCTGCTGCAAATATTTGCTGGCAGCGAAGGATTAAGATCCCATGGGGCCTTAGGCAGGTTATCAGTTCTACCCTTTATTCTTCGCATAGGGATGATTAATGGGACCAACAAATTCATGGTTCTAGGACCCCGGTCTATCCTCTGGGCATTAGGAAGCCACCCAGGGTCTTCTTGTGATTAAACTTGCTCTGTTTGCTGAAGGAACTCGATAGCTAAAGAGGAGTAACTATATCATATTTCTATATATGTTATCTATAAAACTACAATAGAATTGTGCGTGCTATATTGATCATGTACACAACTGAGTATTTTGTTATGTATTACTAAGCATGAGGAGACCTGCTATTAGGAAAATGATTACTATCTCCTTAATGCCCCAGCTACAAGTGACAAAAGCCTTCCATCCCAAGTGACCACATAGGTAAAAATAGATTGACTGTCCCCAGGATATTCTTAGGTAACTGTGTTACCCAATGGTACCCATAAAAATGTGGTTTCATTAGCTATATGTATGCTGAATAGCGCCATTCATATATTTTATTAATTAAACAAGTTATGGTTATGAATGCATGTGGCCATGTTTTGGAATCCTTTATTGAAATCTATGAGGAGCCCTATTAGAGAATATGGAGAGTGTTGTACTTTTTATGTAAACATATTTATAAAGCCAACTTATCCCAGTAACATATATGTGCCTGGGAAGGGGCTGTGTTTTCAAATGTCACATTCCCTACCGACACTTACCTTTCCTGCAGCGCATGCGTTATCCTGGAGATGGTCCACTGGGGTCTCAGGTGCTTGCAGCTTTGTCCCGCCAAGCTCTCACTGCTGCTTCCTTGGCTCACTTCTCTGCAACCCGGAGCCAGGCTCTGCTTAGGCACTGACACCATGGCACGATGGCAGTGGGAGGGTGGCCTGGACAGACAGAGAGGAGAGACTGATGGCGCTGAGTCTCCTCCCCTCCTTTATAGGCATTGGGTCTCCACTTGCAGGGTGGTGGGAGCCGACTATAAGTAGTCAAGCACTGCACTGAGTCAGTGCTTGGCTGTTCTGGTTCTTGCCCCAGTCTCCTAGGCCTGATTCCTGAGCCTTGTTCCTGCTTTCTTAATCCTAGTTCCTGACTCTTGATCCTTGTTCCTGACTTTGGTTCCTGATCCGTGTTCCTGGTTCCCGATCCACGTTCTTGATCCTGGTTGCTGATTCTTGTTCCTGCTTCCAGTTTTCTGATTCCCAGTAAAACTTCTTGTCTCTGACCTTTGACCTTTGACCATTGTTACTGCATGCATCCTGCAGTAATTGCAAGTAAATGTGATAAATATATAAATAACAACTGTGACGGAACACCGTCACTGAGTTCCATATCCCCATATGCCCGCTGTCTATTCATGCGTTTTCCTCTTTTGTCTCCCCGTGTATTTTGTGTAATATGTCCTGTTTACCGTTTGGGAGCGCTCCTACGAACGGAACCCGTTCGTCTCCCGAACGAGGACAACCCCGGTACCCTATTAGAATGTTCACAACAATCAATCAGAAAGTTTGCACCTGCAACATAGGTGCAAAATCGCAAGGGAAGTAATTAATGAGTGCTCTGCTGGGTGGCCGCCATTTCGTATAGACGTACGCCACCCAGGGGGAGCATTCTGATCCTGAAAGGAGACGCTTCCCTTGCGGGGTCTTTGCACCAGGACTCCATGAACGGGTCCCTGAGGTTGGTGGGGACACTTGTGGGGGGTACTGGCAGTTCGGATCACCCTAACATCCTAAAAGAGCCTAATCACTGGCTAGTGACTGCCCAAAGAGCGCTCTCTCCGGTGCTACCTACGTGGAAATATCCACCAGAGAGAGAGATGTGAGCCCAGCAGAGAATCCCTGGAACTGTGAGTCGGCTTCACAGCCGCAGACAGAGGCGGACTGACAACTGAATGGAGATCAAGGTCCCCCCCTACTGGTGCCGAAATTTTGACTACATGTACTCTTCTCCCTCTCTGTTGTGCGTCTCTTACACATATTATGTGCACCCTGCCCAGCACCCAGAATGGCTGTAAGAGACATACATTAATGACTCCCACACGTCTAACATGGCCAGATTTACATTTTAAGGGGTTAATACAACCAAAATCAATGTTTTAATTTGTGGATGGAGAAACCCTTGCTGGCATGCCCCCCTTTAAAATGAGGAAATAAAACAAATTTAAATACACACACGTCCACTGTTTTCTGGTGGTGACATCACAAGCAGCGTCCTCCACATGTACAACCATACTAGTAGCCTCCAAATATGTGTTTGGAAGCAACTTGTGGAATTGCATGTGTGGGATGCTACTTGTGATGTGTTCCTGTATGTTAGTGTGTTGTGTTGGAATTGTTTGTCTTGTTTCATCTTTTCTACAACACTTCAGAATATGTTGGTGCTATATAAGTGATTGTAATGTGTGTGTGTGTGTGTATGTGTGTAATAGAGGCTAGAGGCTCTACTGTGTGGGGGGATATAGAGGCTGTAGTGAGTATGTAAGTAGGATAGAGGCTGTGGTGTGTGTGGGAGCATAGGGGCTGAAGTAGCTGCTAAGGGCAGAAGGGCTCTAGGGAGTGCATGGATGTAATAGGGGTATTGGGTGCAGTCGGTAATAGGGGTTGTGGTGGGTGCATGGAGGTAATGGCTGTATTGGGTGCAGGGGGTAATAGGAGCTGTATTGGATGCCTGGGATGGGGGCTGTAGTGGGTGCATGGGGGTAGGGACTGTTATGGGTACATATGGGTACTAGGAGCTGTAGTGGGTGCACGTAACTATAGGGTCTCTACATGGTGCAGAGGAGGTATGAGCTGTAGTGGGTGCATGGAGGTAAGGGCTCTAAAGGTGTCTGGGATAAAGGGCTGTGGTGGGTGCATGGGGATATGGACTGTAGAGAGTGCTGGGAGTTAGGGGCTGTAGTGGATTCAGGAGGTATAGGGGTTCTTGAGGTTGCATGGGCTAGGGGCTGTTGAGGGTGCAAGGGGATAGGGGCTGTAGAGGGTGTAGGAGGATAGGGGCTGTACAGGTTGTAAGGGGATAAGGGCTGTAGAGGGAGTAGAGGGTGCAGGGGGATAGGGGCTCTAGAAGGTATCTGGGGTAAGGGGCTGTAAGGGTGCAGGAGGTATAGGGGCTCTAGAGGGTGCCTGAGGGAACTATCTGTAGTAGGTGCAGGAGGGTACGGTCTGTAGAGGGTGTAGGGTGGCAGGGGCTCTAGTAGGTGTATGGAGAATGGGGCTGTAAGGGTGCAGGAGGTATAGGAGCTCTAGAGAGTGCCTGGGGGTACTAGTATCTGTAGAAGGTGCAGGAAGGTAGGGGCTGTAGAGAGTGCAGGGGGGTAGGGGCTGTAGAGATGGCAGTTGGTATGGGCTCTAGAGAGTGCAGGTGGATTGGGGCTGTAGTGGGTGCCTGGGGGTATAGACTGTAGAGGGGCTAGGGGGTTAGGGACTGTAGTGGGTGCCTGGGGGCAGGGGCTGGAGAGGGTGCAGGAAGGTGGAGCTGTAGTGGGTGCATGAGTGTAGGGGCTGTAGCGGGTTGCTGGGGATAATAGGAGTTGTAGTTAGTGTTGTGGAGATTTGGTTGGTAAGGGGTTGGAGTGATAGAAGCTGTGGTGGGGCATTAGTAGGGACAATTAGATAATTAAACTATTTGTAAATAATCTATTCTCCTCTCCCTCAGTCTTACCTTTGGCCAGGGAGGGGGCAATCCTTATCCCTGCTGGCCTGAAAATTTCTCACTGGTGTTCTGTCCAGCCAAGGGGGGGCACAAGGCACACAATCTGGCGATGCTGAAGGTTGCTGATCCTTGGAGATACGGATCAGGCAACACCGCACAGCAGCACTGTGACACATGATGTCACTTCCTGGAGAACGACCTGCCTGGAGCTGCCTGCATGCTGGTTCCATTTCTCCCTCCAAGAAACAGGCACACTGAGGGGCAGCCTAGTGGGTCTTTGAGAATGCCCCATTAGCTGCCCCTCAGTGTGCTACACTGGGACTGCCACTGGAGCATGGTTTAACAAAGGGAGAAAGCTTTTAGGTAGGTACAGGAGCCTGCAGGGAGGTGTGAGGGCCCCTTGCTGTGTGCAGGCTGGCTGGGGAGCTTGTTGAACTCCCCAGCTGAGCCATTACTTACAGCACTGCGGATTGGTTGGCGGACAACCTCCTCTCCCCGAGTGCTGATATGCGCAATTTGGTTCACGCCCTTTCTCCTAATTGGCTGTTGCTTGGTTTAGGCTCGAAGTTGGAATTCGCCAGACTAAACCAAGCAATTCTGTGAAACTAATTGCGGGGATGTACAGAGCCTCGACCCCAGACTTTATACATTGATTTCTCGGGCTCTGTACATCCGGATCCCTTTGAAGGGATCCTAGCTGGGACCCGGGGCTAACCAGGGATGTATAGATTTATAGATGTATAAGATTTCATATGTGTGCAGCTTTTTGTGCACCTAAGTTCCCCCCATATATGTGATGTGTCCTATTTGTTTGTAAATGTTGTGCTGTTGGTATCTTCCAGAGTGGGAGATGGTTATCTGTAAACCACCCCACTCCAGCCTGGGACTGAGGAATTTGTACTTAATGGTATGGAGATCCCCTGTGGGAGTCTGTGTATAAAGTAAAGCTGTACCAATAAAGCATTGTCAGTGTTGTACCTCCAGAGCTGTGTCTCGTCAAGTTATTGGGGGAAAGGGTAAATCACTGTTCCAACTCGTGGACGATGCAGCAGGGAAAGTCCTTGTAAGAACTAAGAAGCTCCCGGCGGTGTGTGTCATCCAGCCCCGGGGAGTGCATAGAGCTAGTCCCCTATCTATTCCCCAGCTAGGAAGTGGTCCCTGGCAGGGGTACCTAGCCGGGGTACAGGGAGCTCTGTCACAATAACAACACAAACAATACTGATACTTACCTCTAAATGTCCCTCCTTTTAACATTTTGTCGGAGATCTGAATTGCTTTCTCTTGATCATTAAAGAGAGAATTGATGAGATGTATCAATCAATATGTGGTCTTTAAGGCAATCCTTTGGAGAATTGTATTGTGTTTTTTGGGTAGCACTCATATTGAGCAAAAGCAGCTTTAAGTTGTTCAGACATTCAAAATGCTCTCTTAAGCATTATGTTTGGAGAGGAGATGAATTGAAAGAGAACTTCAACCAAAAATGAATTAATAAACACTATTTTATTTGTTCTAGTAACTCGCATGCTCCTCCCATTAAGAAAAATTAAATAAGAGAAAAAACTCATGTGCAATTCACCTCCGAGACCAAGTTCTCGTTGCAGCCTTATCCGCCTACAGTGAAGTCACTCATTCTCATTGCAGGGGAGGGGTTGGAGAGGGATGTCATAGAGGCAGGCTTAGGTAGCACAGCACAGAGGAGGGTACATAACACCATTGGACATCTGTCATCTGCATGCTGTGTTTGCTGACGACAGACGTTTTCATGCGCATATTAGCCGGCACAGGTCTCCCATTCAATGCTGCTTACAGGTTACTCCAAATACCATGACTGCTTCAGTGGAAGTGGTCATGGTGCCTGGAGTCTATATGTGTAACATTTCGTTAAGAAGCACTGCACATGCCAAGTTTAACCCCTCTGCTGCTGGAGGTGTAACGCCACCTCAGGCAGGATCATAGGGGTGTCATCAGCCAGCACATAACTGGAGTTCTGGGCTGGCCTATGTCAATTCTGCACTGCCTTCTGCACTGAGTGGTCAGTTGGTGTTCTCAATGGATGTCAACTGTCATGGCTTTCAGCTTCTAGAACTCTGCAGAAGCCGAAGTCCATCACTGAACACCAGGGAGCACTGGAGCCCAGTGGTGTCCCAGGTAAAGGGGAAAACCATTGTTAAACGGTTTGGCTCATTACCGGAGAACTGGGACAGAGTACTTCTCAAACCATAACCTGTAAAGGTTATAATGCTTGGCGTAAACCTTTAAAGAATTTGTCATAGGTGAACTTACACTTCCAGGAGCAACAGTAAATATCACTGTATATGCAGCGTATATTCTTTGGACGTATAGGCTTTGTGCACCATGACCACTTCAAAACACTGAAGGAAGTGATGATGGTGCTTGGACTAACCCTTAGTAGTTTGATATTCAATAGACCAAATACTTGTAGGGACCAATGGAATAGAAATTATAGCCCACTCAGTAATTCGTAAATGTTTCCCTAAATCTTACTATTTATTACAGTCCAACACGTTTACTCTTGGACGCAAAAAAAATTTTGCTTGCTGAAACTTGAAACCTTACTATCATCAGTTTAACAGCAGAACATCAAAGAAACAAGCATAGAATCAAATGGAGACATGGCTTCTCATAAATGTATAGTGCGTAGTAAAAGCAAGTCTTGTGACAGATTTGGAACTCATATTCCAAATAAATGTGTTTCTTTTTTACCAGCAGGAAATATGTGATACATCAATATGATTGAATTCTATTTTCATATATTTGTTTGCGTGTATGCGTTATAGATTGTCTTTTTTAACCATGTTAAAACCAGACAGTATTATTTTCTAAACTGGAAATATTTGGGAAGTAAACAGGAAAATTCAAATTTCAAAATAGCCAGTAAAACAAGTGAGTCGGAGAAAACATTCAGTTCCATTTAATATTTCTTAATTTAGTTAACAAACCCATTGACCTGTTTTTGTACTAAGCTGCAGATCATCACGTTGGTTTGTGGTACAAAATATAGTACGGTGACAGAGGTCACTGATTGCAACTGCCCCCAAGCGTTCTTCATGGCCCTAAAAGCTTAACAAAGCTACTAATTAATTTGACTATAAAAAGGTTTCTGTAATGGGATGTAACTATGTGCCATATAAAGGTCTCACTATGACTTGATTTTTTTGGTTGTTTTTTTCCTTGGGCAGGGGGGAGCGAGGGAGTAATGGAGAGGGGAGATAGATTAAAGATGTTGATTAAAGAGTAAAAATCAATAGAGTGGAGATAATTCTCTACAATACTGAGATATTATTTTATATTGTGCATCAAATAATTTGGGTTTTTTTGTGAGTCCCTAATATGTTAGGCCCCTCTAGCTGTCATTTACAGATCTAAAGTTTCAACATTGATAAAAGAAGACTTAAAAATGGAAACTAATGTTGATTGGGACTTTTTTTTTCTATTTACTTTTGAGTTCCTAATATATTAAGCCCCTCGGCTACCATCTAATACTTACTACCTGTGTAATAAAGTAGCAGGTATCAGTTGAATATGAAGTTGTATTCAACTTTTTGTGTAGTATTGAAAAATATTTTTAAAAGGTATGAACAAAAAATGATATGTTTTATATTGTTAATATAGTAGGACTGCAGTGACGGGACCCGGTTTTCAGAGGTATTATGGTGTTAGATGCCACATAGGTGTGTGTCTTGGAATATCCAAGGGTTGAACTCACCCCAAAAACGCGGTGCACTGTGTACATTTTTAAAAGATAATAGGTTGGATGTAGCATTTATCCAGGAAACCCATTGGATAATTTCCCCCTCCAAATCATGGCATTTCAATAACTTTCCAATTGTTTATTCTGCTAATATCGAGGGAAATCGTAAAAAAAGGGGAGTAGCTTTTAAGGTAAAAAAACTTTAAATTTGAAAATATTCATCCTGAAAGTGATCCAGGTAGATTTTTACTTATAATTGCTAAAATAAATGATACGCTATTTACACTGGTCAATATTTATGCTCCTAATGACTTCTCATTGGGATTCCTGGATGAATGCATCTCTAAGATAGATAAGCTTAAAGGGAAACTCCAATGCCAGGAAAACAAACTCTTTTTCTGGCACTGCAAGTACCCTCTCCCTCCCACCACCCATCCCATGTTGCTGAAGGGGTGAAAACCCCTTCAGTGACTTACCTGAGACCCCCACCGATGTCCCTCGGCGGTGGTTTCGGGTCCGCCCACGCTCCGATCGTGCATGTGCGGCCGCCGGCGGGGGAGATCTACTGCACATGCGCTGCAATGCCATGCGCGCACATTAGACTTCTCCATAGGAAATAATTGAAAATGTTTTCCTATGGGGAATTGAGCGACGCTGGAGATCCTCACACAGCGTGAGGACATCCAGCGACGCTCTAGCACAGAACACCTGTGCTAGATACCAGAAAGTGCCCTCTAGTGGCTGTCTAGTAGCACAGAGGAGGGTACATAACACCATTGGACATCTGTCATCTGCATGCAGTGTTTGCTGGCGACAGATGTTTTCATGCGCATATTAGCCGGGACAGGTCTCCCATTCAATGCTGCTTAAAGGTTACTCCAAATACCATGGCTTCAGTTGAAGTGGTCATGGTGCCTGGAGTCTATATGTGTAACATTTCGCTAAGAAGCACTGCACATACCAAGTTTAACCCCTCTGCTGCTGGAGGTGTAACGCCACCTCAGGCAGGATCATAGGGGTGTCATCAGCCAGCACATAACTGGAGTTCTGGGCTGGTCTATGTCAATTCTGCACTGCCTTCTGCACTGAGTGGTCAGCTGGTGTTCTCAATGGATGTCAACTGTCATGGCTTTCAGCTTCTATTGTTAAACGGTTTGGCTCATTACCGGAGAACTGGGACAGAGTACTTCTCAAACCATAACCTGTAAAGGTTATAATGCTTGGCGTAAACCTTTAAAGAATTTGTCATAGGTGAACTTACACTTCCAGGAGCAACAGTAAATATCACTGTATATGCAGCGTATATTCTTTGGACGTATAGGCTTTGTGCACCATGACCACTTCAAAACACTGAAGGAAGTGATGATGGTGCTTGGACTAACCCTTAGTAGTTTGATATTCAATAGACCAAATACTTGTAGGGACCAATGGAATAGAAATTATAGCCCACTCAGTAATTCATAAATGTTTCCCTAAATCTTACTATTTATTACAGTCCAACGCGTTTACTCTTGGACGCAAAAAATCTAGTAGACAGCCACTAGAGGAGGAGTTAACCCTGCAATGTAATTATTGCAGTTTATGAAAACTGCAATATTTACAGCTGCAGGGTTAAGGGTAATGGGAGTTGGCACCCAGACCACTCCAATGGCAGAAGTGGTCTGGGTGCCTGGAGTGTCTCTTTAAATGTGGCAACCTTATTATTGGAGGTGACTTTAATTGTGTCCTTAATTTAAAATTAGATAAAAGTAACAATAACAAAAATGATTGAGATCCAAAAATGAAAATAGCTGTTAAAAATTTTAACGAATTCTTGATTAAAAATATACTCTATGACTGCTGGAGAACTCAACCTGAGGGACTATACACACTTTTCTCATGTCCAATAGACCTATTCCCGAATTGATTTTATTCTTTCAAGGCCTGACCTTTTGGACCAAATTATCAATTTTAAGATTGTCCCAATTATCCTATCTGTGTCACGGGTGGCGGCAGGGCCAGATTAAGAGCCCAGTGGGCCTGGTGCTGACAATTATGACGGGCCTAATTACAGAATCATATCAACCAAAAACAGTAAAACACTCCCAAGCATCATGTATCTGATGGAGATGGTGCTGGAGAGAAAGAAAACAGCAGCTATAAGAAAACACACACCCTATGCTAATCTCTCTCTAATTTATGTTTTCAGCTTTCAAGTAAATCCATAACCCCTAACAGCAACGTCCAATCAAGCAGGAAGTCAATGGGCACGGTAAAAGGACTGTCCCCTAGCACTCGCTGGTCCACTTGTCTCCTTACCTTCTTACTAGCAGGCAGAAGCTCCTGGTATATGGTCTGGGACAGAGAAAAGCTGTATGTAGTGAGTGTAGAAGAAAGGGAACATGCCACAGTGTTAGAGAGACCAAAGTCAGCATTACCTTAAAGGATCACTATAGGGTCAGGAACACAAACATGAATTCATGACCCTATAGTATTAACACCACCATCTAGCCCCCCCTGGACCCCTCATGCCTCCATAAATATAGCAAAATCTATATTCAAGCCTGAAGCTGTAACTCTGCATGCTGTTAGACTCCTAAAAACAAGCAGTCTGCTGACATCATTAGAAGTGGTGGCCTGATCCAATCACAGTGCTTCCCCATATGATTGGCTGAGACTGACAAAGAGGCAGATCAGGGTCAGAGCCAGTATGATTCAAACACAGCCCTGGCCAATCAGCATCTCCTTATATAGATGAATTTCATTAATGAATCTCTATGAGGAAAGTTCAGTGTCTGCATGCAGAGGGAGGAGACACTGAATGTTTGGATGCATTTTAGGCAGCCATGACCCAGGAAGGATCTCTAACAGTCATCTAAGGAGTGGCCAGTGAAGTTATCACTAGGATGTAATGTAAAGACTGCATTTTCTCTGAAAAGACAGTGTTTACAGCAAAAAGCCTGACGGTAATGATTCTACTCACCAGAACAAATTCAATAAGCTTGTTCTGGTGACTATAGTGTCCCTTTAACTATATTCATTGTCAGCCAGTCCACACAAGTTTTGTTCCCATACATCCCACTTAAGTTTCCATACTTAAGTAAGAGTATGTGAAAAGTAGTTAGGGTTGCCACCTTTCTTGGAAAAACATATCGGCCTTACTAATTTGCATAATTAAATATGTATGGGTGACATCACATGATGTAAATCACAAGGAGTGACATAAGAGAAAATGCTGTAAAATCACCAAAAACCTACTTAGTTTGATTCTGCTGTATAGATGGATTCCTCCCAGTGCCCCCATGTCTCCCAGTGCCCTCATGACTCAGTGCCCCCATGTGTCGATTACTCCAGGTCTCAGTGTTCCTATGTATCAGTGTCTCAGTGACCCATGTCTCCCAGTGTCCCGTAGTGTTGTGTCCCCAGGTCTCCCAGTGATCCTATGTATCACAGTGTCTCAATGCCCCATGTCTCCCTGTGTCCCCATGTATCCCAGGGTCCCCATGTCACTATGACTCTAGGAAGACGGGGAGACCTGGGGACATGGGGAGACCTAGGGACACGGAGACACCAGTGACACTGGGAGACTAGGGGACTCTGGCTGGGACACATGGGGACAATGGGAAAATAGGGGACACTTGAAGACATGGGGATACAGACACTAGAGACACTGGCTGGGGGACATGGGGACATTGAGACATGGGGCACTGGGAGACATGGGGACACAGAGACACCAGGGCCACAGACACTAGGGACACTAGCTTGGAGACATGGGGACATTGTGACACTTGAGGCAATGAGAGACATGGAGGCACTAGAAGACATGGGGACAGTGAGACACTGGCAGACTGGGGTCACTGGGAGACTAGGGGGCACTGAGACACCAGGGACACTGGCTGGGAGACATGGGGACACTGTGTCCCCATGTGTCTGTGTCATAGTATCTCCCAATGTCCCTTAGTGTCTCAGTGTCTGCCATAATGTCTCCACGTGTCCCTTAGTGCCTCAGTATCTGCCATAATGTCTCCCAGTGCCCCTTAGTGTCTCAGTGTCTGCCATAATGTCTCACAGTGTCCCTTAGTGTCTGCCATAATGTCTCCCAGTGTCCCTTAGTGTCTCAGTGTCTGCCATAATGTCTCCCATTGTCCCTTAATGTCTCAGTGTCTGCCATAATGTCTCCCAGTGTCCCTTAGTGTCTCAGTATATGTATCCTTGCAGCCTGTCCCCCCATCCCTCACTTCCCTGAGCTGTAGGCTGTCTCTGCAGGGTGGGAGTTGCTGTCTGGACTCTCTGTAGCTGCACCCCTGCAGAGCAGTGAGTATAGATAGGCAGGGAGGGATATGCTGGAACTTCCTATCCCTGCCTGTCTCCACACACAGTGACCCCTACTGGCCAGTGCTGGTATTGCATAGTAATCTCTTGTTTATACTGATAAAAATACCAGCATTTGTATTGCCAGTATAACTGCAATATTGGCACCGCCAGGCAGCCCTAAATACTGGCTGTGCCAATAAAATAAAAGCCAGGTGGAATCCCTAAGAGTAGTGTGTGAAAAAAAAAAAATATTTTTTTTTTTTTTAAATCAATGGGCCTATTCCATGGGCCTGGGCCTGGAGCTGCAGCTCCATCAGCCCCTATGTTAATCAGGCCCTGGGTGGCGGACTGGAGACCGGGACCCCTGTATGCCTGATGAGGGTAGGAGTCACAGTGTGGAAGGACAATCAGGGTCTGGCGCAGGGTAACCACACACCCCCTGGAGTTGAGCACCAAGGGCCCTGAAGCAACTACTGCAGATCCCAGGAGCTTTATAATATGCAAATATGTATCCAGTACTAGAAACAAGGCAAGACTAGAACAGGCGAGAACTGTACATGACCTGGGAATACAAGACAAAATAAAACAAGACAAGAGATACAAGGCAAAACAAGAGGAGAAATAACTAAGTACTATATATATAATAAACATTGGAGATTTAGACATACATAAATGGCCAAGATGTATGCAGCCCACCACTGCGCCAAAGTACTCCAATTACGGTGGGTCCTAACTGCCTTGATATGCATGACTAAAAGTACAATAATAAAACACACACAGTACTTACCTGCAAGGAAAGGAGCAGAGGAATAAGACCACTGCTAGCAGGGAACACTGAAACAAAAGGATAAATGGCAAAGGAATGGGTGTGGCAACAAAAAAAAAACATTTAAAGGAATCCAGGAGACTGGGAATTCCAGGAACAGAATAAAGGAATGAACCCGGAAAACCCAACATAAAGAAAACCAGATCTAGAATAGATAACCAAAAAACCAAGAAAAATGAAACAAGAATTGTAAAAAGAGTTCTGGATACCATAAGCCATGGCCAAAAATGATCCGCATCCAGGAACAAGATGTGACAATCTGACCATACGCCAGTTTTTTGGCTTATTAAATTCCCTTCTACTTTTAAAACTAGAACTAGATGGAGATTTAATGAAAGTCTTCTGTTAATTGACAATGTAAATACAGAGCTGGCCTCACAATTAGATTAATGTATCAATATCAATGATAATGGGGAACTATCTATGTCTACAGTATGGTGTGCATTCGAAAGTTTTGCAAGGGGACTTTTAATAAAAGTGGGTTCAAGATATAAGAAAAACAATGAAGAACTAATCTCTAAATTATATATTGAGTTGGCAAAAATGGAAAAGCTAAACAAGGAACAAATAACTCAGGATACCACTAACAAAATCTTAAGTTTGAAACAAGTTATTAATAAAAAGAACTTTGAAGATGTGAATAAATCTATTTTATTTCTTAAACAAAAATGGTACCACAATAATAATAAAGCTAGTATAATTCTATTTCAAACAAATTAAAAAATCTTTCAAAGGATAAAGCAATAAAAAAAAATAGGAGATAAGAGTTTATTAAATCCAAAAGATATTTCTCAGGCCTTTGTAGACTACTACACCTCCCTATATAATCTACCAAAGCCCACGGTTTTCAATTATGAGATTGACAAAACTACTGGATAAATTGGATATTCCCAAGATATCTTTAGAAAAACTGGGAGAGTTGAATGCACCTATCAATATGGTAGAAATAATAAATTCAATAAAAAAATCTTAAAATCTAACAAAGCCTCAGGCCCAAGTGGCTTTTCAGCTGTGTTTTATAAAAAAATATTCTGATATTTTGGCCCCGATTTTACTGAAAACCTACTTGGAGATTTCTATTACAAAACCATTTCCCAAAGAGATGTTGACAGTATCTATTATCCCGATTCTTAAATCGGGAAAGGACACTTCAAAAACAATAAACTACAGACCAATATCTTTAATAAATCTTGATATAAAAACTGATTCTCATATTCTTGCAAATAGATTAAAGTAAGTTATCCTGGATATCATTTCTGTGGATCACTCAGGCTTCATCAGGGATAGAGGTATAATGGATAATATCCGAATAATAATTAATTTAATAATCAAAGGTAATCTTGTGAACTCAGAAACGGTTATTCTAGTTATTGATGTTGAAAAAGCTTTCTAAAGGATTAACGGGAGATTCCTAGATAGTCTTAGCAAAATTTGGTTTTCAGGGCCCCTTTTAGGATAAAATAATGTCATTATATGCAGTACCAAGTGCAAAACTTATTAATCCTTTCTTTGAATCAGCTTCATTTTGAATTAATAATGGTACAAAGCAAAGGTGTCCACTGGCCCCACTACTATACATTTTATCTATAGAACCATTAGCCAATGATTAGGAAAAATAAAAACAATCTTTGGGATACAATCAACTGATTGAGAGTATAAAATATCTTTATTTGCTGATGATGTGCTCTTGTATCTGTTGAAGCCTTCAATTTCAATCCCTGAGATTTTGAAAGATATTGAAAGGTATGGAAACGTCTATAACTATAAAATAATCTTAAAAAACCTAAAATCTTAATGTCAAGCATAAATGAGGCCAATCTGTCTTCTCCTAAATCTAATTTTCATTTTGACTGGAGTTGTGAATATATTGAGTATCTAGGTATTAAATTATCTTTCAATATCCCAAACTTAAATTATCCGAATTAAGAAGATTTATATAGTTCTGTTAAAACTCAATTGAATATCTGGAGTAAAACTGAAATTTCTTGGCTGAATACAGTTAGTGCTTATTCTATACCAAAATTGTTATATCTATTTAGATCTCTACCATTTAAATTAAGCAATAAGTGGATTTTACAATATCAAATACTATTTACTAATTTTATATGGGCAAATAAGAGACCTAGAATATCCCAAAAGATTCTTCAAAATAAATATGATAATGGCAGTATATCATTTTCAGATATTGCTAAGTTACATATAGCTTGTTTAGTTACAAATGCAATATTATGGACCAATCCTAATATTCAAAATAATGCTTAGTTTCAGATAGAACAAGCAAACTGTTCGCTAGGTAATTTAAATACAATATTTTGGACAGATGAGCTAAACCAAATAAATCTAAAAAATGTATCAAATCAATTGATTGCAGATATGCTTGACACCCTAAAAATGTTAAATTGCCAGTTAATGCTTTCGGATTCAATTCTTACACATGCCCCCATTGAAATACTTCAATATAATATGAAAGATATAGAAGTGTATAATTGGAGGCAATTGGGGATAAATAGAATTGCCAATATATTTGAAAACAAATCATTGCTTTGCTTTACAAGTCTACAAAATAAATATAAAATATCCTTTAGAGATACCTTTCATTATTTAAGAATTAAGAACTATCTGATTACAAAAAAAAAATATTTATGAGCATTCTATTAACGAATACTTAGATTGGGATCTAAGAGACTAATAACCAGAACTCTCGTTGTTGGAAGGGGAGTCTGATGCCCAAAAACTCCCTTCCATCCTAAAATGGGAAATTAATCTCAATATATCTTACACCCTGTATGTATGGATCGGATTTAATTCTGGACAATATAGCTTTTACACCTTCACTTTTCCTATTTAATCTAAATTTTCCCCTAATGAATAAAAAATATAAATACCTAATCACCCATATTCTCTTTGCTCTCAAGTTAACCATAACCCCCAATTGTAAATCTAGCCAACCTCCAATATGGCAGGAAATAATAAACCAAACAGATTATCAATATTCAATGGAGAGCAATTTTCTAGCTCTATTTGGCCAATATAACTCATATCAAGAATTATGGAAAGCTTTGCTCCTATACAGGAACAAAAGATAATTTACCCTAAAATAAAAGAAGTAAAAAGACAGGTGAAGGGAAAGGAAAAGGAACAGTGAAAAGGCATAAAAAGGAGAGAAAACATTAAGAAAAGAAAAATGGAGAAAATGGAGAAAGAAAAAGATATAATGGTAAAAACCTTGGAGAGTTATGACTAGACATCTATTATCGGACCCTGGACACTGCAGTCCTCATTTTATGTTTGTGTTTTTTTTTGTATATTTGTCTGTTCATTTGCCTCAAACAATGAAAATAATGTGAGGATGTGTCTATACACGCCATATATGTATTTATTACAACAATTTATTAATTCATGTATACAATGCATCACATAATTGTTGGAAATGGCTTTTGTAAATGGAATTAAAAAAGAAGGAATAAAAAAAAAAGCTAAACAAAGCAAGGTGATACGTGTTAATTTACATTAAAATTAAGAAAATTATAGATGTTGCATAGAAAGTATCCCATCAATTAAATTGAGTAAATAATGCATTAACAGAACAAATCCAGAAATGAAGCATTATTTAATTTCTAGAGATTATCAGGAAAGAAACAAGCATTATATAACCTTAAAGGGGAGATAAAACATATCTGGAAATTGCAGCATTGAATAGCACATTGAATATATCTAAATAGTTATATGGGTTGAAAAAGACTTGCGTCCATCAAGTTCAGCCTTTCTCACATATGTTTTTGCTGTTGATCCTAAAGAAGGTTTGAAGTATTTTTCAATTTTGAACCAAACTAGCAAAAATGTATTCTTGACCCCAGAATGGTAGTTAAATCTCTCCTCAGATAAAGAAACTGCTACCCCACGTATTAAAAAATATACCTCTGCTTATTATGTTTTACAAGAATCTATCCAGTTGCTGTATAAAGATCTGTACAGGCTCTGATATAACCACCCCTCCAGGCAGATAATTCCACATCCTTATTGTTATTCGTGTAGAGAACCATTTACTTTGCCATAGACAAAATCTATTTTCTTCCAGTCTAAATGGGTGACTTCTTGTCCTATGGATAGTCCTGATTATGAATAGATTTCCAGACAATGGTTTGTATTAGCCCCAAAAACATTTGTATAAGCCTATCATATCCCCTCTGAGGTGCCGTTTTTCTAAACTAAACAGATTTAAATGTGTTAGTCTTTCTTCAAAACTAAGAGCTTCCAGTCCTCTTATTTTTTTAATTTTCTGCATTTTTTGTAGTCATAATATTCTTCTTTAGAATTAGTTCCCAAAATTGCACAGCATATTCAAGGTGTTGTCTTACCAATTCGTTATAAAGAGGCAAAATTATATTTTCATCCTGACAATTAACACCCATTATTATGCATGACAATACCGTACTGGCCTAGTTTCTCGTGTGTTGTTATCCCTAATTCACTACTATTTAGAATGAGTGGTTTTATATGGAGAAAATTATGGGTATTGTATTTAGGGTTTAAGTTGCTTGTGCATTCTTTACCACTAAGTGCATAACTGTACAGTTATCTACAGTAAATTTTATCTGCTAGTTTGAGTGCCCAGTCCCATAATATATCTAAAAATCTCTGCAGTGTGATAATATCCTGCTCACATCTTAGTACCTTATTTAGAATTGTGTCTTCTGCAAACACCAACACCTGAATTTCAATGCCTATTTCAAGATCATTTATAAATATGTTGAATAGAAGTTGTCCCACAACAAACCCCAGAGGGACACCACTTATCACTATTGTCCAGTTTGAAAATGTACAATTAATGACAACTCTCTGTACTCTATCTTTAAGCCAATGTTCTACCCACGAACAAGAATTTTAATCTAGACCAATTTCTTTTTAGTTTGACCACTAACCTATAGTTCTAACCAGTTTGGTCATGTGATGCTCTATTTTTTAATGTATATAAAATGTTTGGCAATTGACACCACAGACCAGTTCAATCCTGGCATCGTGAGGGCACATTGTACTGGAGGTAGAGAAACATTGTCTGTGTTTATCTGTTGCTCACTATGTTGATTGAAAGGTGCTAAGCCTTTTTAACTTTAAACTCAATATTACATTGATTTACCAAAAGCGTATAGCAATGACTGACAGGGAGCTATGATGGAAGCCCTCAAATTCAGGAGTGAGGTCAACATAATAATGTGGCTTTCTACAACTGAATTGGATTTTTTAATCTAAATTTATAATATAAATGTTAAATATAGGTGATTAAAAAACATAAGATTAAAAGGATACTGTAGGCACTATAAGCATTATATCTCATTGCTTTTAGTTCTGATACATGGAGTCCTCTGACACAGCCCCTCCTTTTAGTGGTAAACCATTTTTGATCAGTTTAATACTTAATAAGGATCCCACTCACAGCTCGGCCCCTACTAGTGATACGGCTAATACAGAGATTGCACATTACCTTTCAGTCATACCAAACCATACCAGCTATGGGTGCTTTGAAAGGTTGAATGTAGTCAGCTGACACTCTCAGCCAATCACAACTGCCCATTGCTTCTCAGGCTAATATTTCCCCAGAAGCCCAAGCAGCACAGTGATGATATGTTCTTGTTTAGCACTAAAACATTTAAAACAGTTCAGTGCTGAATGAAAGGATGGCGCCAAGGGACTGCAGACACTATAACCACTTCAGTGAGATGAAACAGTTACAGTGCCTACAGTGTCCTTTTAAAAACCTACAAGGTGACAGTTACTCTTTTAAAGACAGATAATTCAAACATTAGCAGTATATAGTATAGTAGTATAGAACAGTAATAGCTATCTTTGGAACCTCCAATTCTTGTGGATTTATTTTCCCATGAAGTTTAGCCAACCTTCAGGAAGCATAGTTCATAATTTTATTGGATAACAAGGATAGATATGACCGTTTTAGTAAGTAGATTGAGGAATTTAATATTTTTTTCGTTTGTTTTTGTTTTATATAATAATTGTTTCCCCTATTTTTTGTTGTACAATAAGAATTTTTTTTATCCTGCTTTCCAAACAACAGCTATTTCCCTGCTTCCTTTAGTCTGTATCTCAAAATCCTATGTAATGAAAAAATCCTAGCATACTCCTTATATGTGGTAGCAGGAGCTTGCAACATATTTTTCACAAGAGATCATCTTGCTTATACCACATATCTATGAAAGAAACCACAGCAGGTCTATTTATCACAGCAGAAAATCATGTCTTACTTCTGAAGCTGCACACATAGAAAACAACAGACACGAGAGCATGTCAATACACATCATTTTGTCCATATAAAACCACTCATGCTTAAACGCTCTCACCCGCGGCATCTTCATCCTTACCAAATAAGGCTTGGGCCTGTTTTTCATTAATATTTTACTCTTGGAAAAAAAAGTAAAAATTTTGACATTTTTACACTTTGTCACATTATATTTTTAAAGCTAAGGCTTCTATCTACTGATACAAATCACTCTGCCAAAGAGAAAATGTTAGTAATGCACATATATATGTTCTCCGATCCTTTGATGTTCTGTTTGCTAAGTTACAAGTGACTCTTTCTCTGTTAGTTTTGGCTACTGCAGGGCCAGTCAAGCAAACGAGAAGTTTCCTTTTTTTTCTGCATTCATCATCAACAAAAGTAAACAGTGTGTGATGGGAATCATATTTCTTGTGTTTGAACAGCGAGATTGGGAAAGTTGGTTAGTTATAAAGAGTTGAAAAAACATGTTGCTTGTTTTTAAACAAATCTGTTCTTTTGATTGATTTTGGTCTGGTATGTTTTGAAACAAATTTGTTGAACATTTGTAATAATTAAATTAGACATAAACATCAAAATGAAAGCTTGAAAATATGGCATGAAAAAACTTTGGTCACAAAATTAGTCACAAAATCTAAAATGCGGTTAAGTTATTTCTATCGAAAACGTCTGTTGAACAACAAGGTCCAGATTCCTCAGTCGGTGCTCAGGCTTAAGGTACCTTGAGGTCTGTTAGATGGAAATCTCTAATTAAAACGTTGCTGTGTATGTTGGTGTAACATAGGCCAATAGTGCGGCAATTATTACTGCTTGGATTAATTATTGGCTCTGTAGTCCTTTCATGGATTAACCTGGTCGTTTGTCTTTAATCCCCCATCACCACTTTGCATTATATCTGTATACAATGGTAGGTGGTTCTACTCTCCTTCTAAAACACACTTTTATGATGGTGCTAATGGTGGTGGTAATGTCCATGTGCAAATGATACACTAGTTGCATACACAAGGTGGGACTCCTATTAGTGTTAGTAAAAATGTAGATGGCTGGGATGGAGTACGTTACTAATCATAGTACTGAGCTGCGCTATGAGACTGGGTAGATGGCTAAGTGAGACTAAGTGACCACATGGATCAGTACGGTTACTTTAGCTGAATCAGCCATGCTAGAAATGTGGCAGGTTAGGGATACAGAGGTGTGATCTGCTCAGCGCGTTACTAAGTTAACATTGGGGAACTTGGGTCTTGAAAGAGTGTGTTAGAAATGAAATGCGTAGACTTGTGAACGATCTGTGTGGTCTACTCTCATAAGACACTATTTGTTTGTGGCTCCTATTTATTTTGTTATTTTTTTAGCATCCCTAAGTAGTGAAATAAATGATGGATTTTTATTGTACCGATGTTCCTATTTTTCATGTGAACCAGTGCAGAACCTTACACACACTTTAGTAACATATGCATGCCCCGTGACCAACATCAAAGAATGTAGAAAGGTGAGCTCAAGATTGGTTTAAGCTCCATATCTCAGCCATCATCATTCCTTGGTCTGTTTTTTGGTGAAGTGCTTTTTGTATGAATAGTGTGTCCCCTTTTTTCATGTTACAAAACATGCAGATTTCAATGGAATTTGGCACATTTCTAAAATAATATTGTTACACCCACCTGCCTGTCAATCAGACATTTGGCCCTGTTATTTCCTGGTTGGTTAACTCAGTGGAGCTAAACTCAAGAGGCAGCAATTGCCCAGTACACCTGCTTTGCAATTACTTCTCATTGAACTGCATTGAGAAGTCTGTGATTGGACAGCCAGAGAAAGCCTGGGCTGTGGAAGATTGGAGGGCTTGCAGAGGATTCAGAAAAGAGATCTACAGCTTCTGCAAGCTGTTTTTAGATATGCACCTAGGGAGAAAAATGCATACTTAAATGCATGTACATTTTCATTGGTGGTACAGCTACTAAATTGTGAGAGAGAAAAACTGGAGTTCCTTTAACATGACTCAGCATACATTTTGCAAATCTATTGTCACTTCAGATGCACCTTGTGTATATGACTGCTTGAACCAGGACAAAACACTCTGCATGGCTTGGTAATGTTCCAGGAAAAGCTAGATTACCCTTTTGATTTTTTTTTTTACTAGTAGTTCAGGTGCTCAACAACCAAGTATTAAGGCTGATTAAATATTGACTCAAGATTTTCTATATTTGTGTTTTTTAGTGGATATGTCTGTTGTATTAGTGAGTTATCACAAGGGTATGAGGGAGTTGTATCACTTCCTTTTCCTCCATGAAAAGCCATAGTCACAGCAATAGAAGTGATTTTATCAGCTCTCGTATTCTAAAAATCTTTTATTGCTTGGCTGCCTGACAATCAGACAAGCAGAGATGTTCTGTGTATAATGGCTACAGGGTTTCCTTTGTGAAGTAATCTGATTCAATCCATCATTATGACTCCAAAGTGTCCAAGCTGGCACAAACCATTTGAGACATCTCTACCTGTTCTCATTGTAGCGCAGCATTTTCAGGGAGAATGACCTAATTTTTGCACATAACTTGTGTCTACCAGCACTTGGACTTGACAACCGATGTCAAGTTTTAAAACAATCCTGAGAGGATAAGGAAAAAATACAATTTCATGGAATTTTGACTTTCAAAGACGTGATTCTGTTACACTTTATTCAAACCTTTTATAATAAAATAAACACGGATGTCCTCCAATGACTGTGACTGCATCTATATGACTGAAGGTTGGCGCCATTATTTTTCATGTATCTATTACCTGTAGAAACAAATAACTTGTGGTCGTCATGGTCACAAAAGGACTCATGTGGGTTTATTTGCTAAAGCAGGGAACTGTGATGAATGGACAGGGGGATTAGAAATTGTAAGCCAAAATACCAGAGTTGGAAAAATAAAATAAAAATATTGAAATTCCTGTGTCAATTCTCCACAATCCCAATTTTATTGAATCACAGAGTAGACTTTATGAACTGATGCAATGCTGCTCAAATTTTGCTTCTTAACATGAATGCACAAATTTTAAAACAATACAACAGTAACAAAAGATCCTGGTCATTTGCAACTTACAGTATATACTCGAGTATAAGTCTAGTTTTTCAGCACATTTTTTGTGCTTAAAAACCCCCACTCGACTTATACTCGAGTCACTGTCTGTATTATGGCAACTTAGAGAGCCGCGGCCGTCAGAGCCATGTCAACGATCCGCGCGGCAACCAGACCGCGAGACTTACAGTGGAGCTGACCGGAACGGAGGAGAAGGGAGCTGGCAGGAGCTGCAGGAAAGGTAAGTAAATGCTTCCTGCCGGCCCCCCCACTTCACAGCCCATGCCACTGGACCACCAGGGATTAAGATAGCCACCCTCCCTGACCAGTTAACAAGCAGGGAGGGGGGACAAAAAAATTTTTTTAAATAAAAAAATATTAAAATAAAAAAAATTTCAATAATAAAAATGCCCTCCCCCCATCCAGTTCACACACACTACACAAACACACACTCTGCATTATATACACACTCTGCATTATATACACAGAGTGTGTGTATATAATGCAGAGTGTGTGTTGTATGAGTGTGTGTTTGTATGAGTGTGTGTATATATAATGCAGAGTGTGTGTTTGTATGAGTGTGTGTGTATATAATTATAAAAATCACAGAATTTCATAGCCCCAAGTTTTACCCTCGACTTATCCACGAGGCATAGCATATTTCACAATTGTTGGTCACAAAACTGCACTCGACTTATACATGAGATCGACTTATACACGAGTATATACGGTAGTTCTTTATCACTAAATTATAGCACATACAAAACACCATCCTAACCCCTTAAATTGTATTATGCCATAATAACAATCTGGCCTTAAAAGGGCTAATCCAAGCAAAATAACCACTTCAGTGATTTGAAGTGGTCATGGTGCCTGGAGTCTGAATGTGTAGTGTTTTGCTATGAAACGCTGCACACACATAAATTAACCCCTCTGCTGCTGGGTGTGTAACTCCACCACCTGCAGTGTCACTGGGTGTCATCATTGTTTCATAAGTAGTGACATTGATTAATTGATTAATGTACAGAATTTCAGTCATTGGGTGAAAGCTCTCAGCTGACTCTCTCAGCCAATGAATGGCTGGCAGGATCATCATATGGCTCTGAACATCTGCAGAACCTGAATGCACCTCACAACCTACTTTTTAGGATGCATGAGCTTGGCAGAACCATGTAAGAGAGTCAATCATTGCCAAACCGTTTACCCCATTACAGGAAAATGGGGCCAGGATACACCTGACCTCATGACCACCAAAGAGAGTAGTAATGGTTATGGTAGAAAAAGAAATATAAGGGGGGTGCACATAGAATAAAGAGAAAATATATTTATACTTAATATAAGTAGGACACCTCCTGTTTGACCTATAATAAAAAACACATATATAGTGTAACACTGTTATATACAGAACATTGGTCAGTCACAGGTATTGGGTCACTCACAGTGTGTAGAGCCACATAAAGCTGGCTCTAACTTTGGTGGCAGGTGAATAATAAGCTTATTCTGGCTTTCAGCTTTCAGCTTTCCAGGCAGGTCTGCACAAAGTGATAGAAAAAGAAATATAAGGGGGGTGCTGAAAGCTGAAAGCCAGAATAAGCTTATTATTCACCTGCCACCAAAGTTAGAGCCAGCTTTATGTGGCTCTACACACTGTGAGTGACCCAATACCTGTGACTGACCAATGTTCTGTATATAACAGTGTTACACTATATATGTGTTTTTTATTATAGGTCAAACAGGAGGTGTCCTACTTATATTAAGTATAAATATATTTTATCTTTATTCTATGTGCACCCCCCTTATATTTCTTTTTCTATCACTTTGTATTTGAGTGCCATTTAGTGATTTTGGGCACTGGGGGTAGTTGCATATTCTCTGGCTCTTTAGCACCAATCCACCATTTCTTGTGTTGTTTTTATTCAGTAATGGTTATGGTGCTTGGAATAAACCTTTAATGGTCCTATTCTAAAATGGAAGGTCTTAGTTCTTTAACAAAAATAGATCTTTGCAATACTGTCATTGTTCTCAGTGTTAATAAGCAGGATGTTTCCGCTTCAAAAGGAGCATTTCTCAAGTGAAAGCATTGCATGGACTATTCCAGTAAATATTCCTGAAACTCTTTTTATGTGTCCAGCCCATTCGATGTATTATTTGCTGGGTGTTGTCTGTACAGTTCTGGATGGTAGGCTGAGCGGCTCTTGTTTTTCCTTTTCGTCATTTATGTAGAATTCTGGACACTGGTTATGGAGTTAAAGGATCACTAAAGGCACCCAGACTACTTCAGCTCAATGAAGTGGTCTGGGTGCCAGGTCCCTCTAGTTTTAACCATGCAGCTAAAAACGTAGCAGTTTTAGAGAAACTGCTGTGTTTCACTGAGGGTTAATCCAGCCTCTAGTGGCTTTCTCACTGACAGCCGCTAGAGGCGCTTCTGCGATTCTCACTGTGAAAATCACAGTGAGAAGACGCTGACGTCCATAGGAAAGCATTTAGAAATGCTTTCCTATGGGTGGTTTGAATGCGCGCGCGGATCTTGACGCGCATGAGTATTCGGCGCTGACGTCGGCAGGAGGAGGAGAGGTCACCAGCGCCGAGGGAGCCGGCACTGGAGAAAGGTAAGTGGCTGAAGGTGTTTTAACCGCTTCAGCCCAGCAGTAGGGGGGCCATGAGGGTGGGGGGGATCTAATAACCCTATAGTGCCAGGAAAATGAGTACAATGAGTTGTATTCCTAACACTATAATGCCCTCTGATCCCCCATCCCTCGTGCTCTCTCCTCACCATATAAAAGGCTTAAAAAGTATTTTATTCACTACCTGATTCCAGTGCCGATGCTCATCGATGTTGGGTCCCGCTCTGCCTCCTCCTTCTCCGTCATCTGATGGGGGGACCTAATGCGCAGACATGGCGAGTATTCCACATAGGAAAGCATTGCCTCAGTCAAACTCTGTGAAACTCCAGAAAGTGCCCCTCCTGGTTGTCTGATAGACAGCCACTAGAGGCAGTTTTAGTACTGAAAGGTAAACATTGCAGTTTCTCGAAAACTGCAATGTTTTACATTGCAGGGTTAAGAGGACAGGGACACTGTACCCAGACCACTTCAATGAGATGACATTGTTTGGGTGCCTATAGCGTCCCTTTAACTCGGGAATAACCTGCAATAATTATGGTGCTTGGAATGTTCATTTAAAAAGTGCTCAGTGTATGGGTAGCCTTGATTGCTAACTCTGCTAGGCAGCCTGGCATTGTGGCCCATCCTGGTATAATAATGTGATACCAAGATAAAAATATATTGTTCGAAACAAAGCTAAAGAAACACAAGACGTAATTTAGGCTGAGTGACAATGTTTTAGTAAGGATTACATAATAATCTAAGATGATTGATGTTCATTTGTTGATAAGAATTATATATTCATGTAAAATAATATTGGTTGTATGTAAAAGGTAAGAAACATAGAAAAGTGTCAAATAATAATCTTTTAAGCAGCTTAAGTTGTAGGTGACAAATTATATAGTTTACTTTATAATTATATACTTCGATTCGCAAAATCAATCATTTTATATGGAACCTCCACGTATTCAGTAGAAAGTTCTGTAATATATGGTGTATATTGCAGATATGTCCCCAAACAACTATCCAGTACTGGGGTTCGTCAAGAGATTAAATTCACCATTACATAAAGCAAATATGAAATAAAATAAGGGTTGATGATGAATAAAAGTGTGTTATGCCACTTGATAGAATCATTATTTACATAAATAAATATTATGGCAAGCATATAAAATAAAAGAGGTTGTATGCATGTTGATAATGGAATCCATTGATCCATTTTGAGTTTTAGGGCCTTATACTATTTTAGTGTAGGGTGTTGATCAAAATTAATAACTACTTTACAACTTCTTTTAATTAATTTTCTATTTATTCAATTTCAATTCTAGATACATTATCCTTAACACGATAGCAGCAATCTACTCTGTCATGCCACCTCCGTATATTGAAAAATCTCTCACAAGCTGATATCACATAATGCCTTGTAATGACTAGTTGCCCATTCATTGAGACACAGCAGAATATTGGAGCCAAGAACAAATTTAAATTAATTGTGAAAACAATATAAAAACATGATTAGCAAAATCTCTAGCAGCAAAGTATAAGACAGCCTACTTGCAAGATTTTGATCCAAATATGCTTTAACAAGCATATGGTTGAACGGAGTGGCACTGGGCACTCTCTTTCATTTTAAATTGGCTACAAAAATCCTAAACAGGCATTCCATTTTTAATGCTTAATCTGAAAATTGGATTGCACACAATTGGCTCAGAATTGAGCCTGCACATTTTGCTTGCAAGCCAGTTGTAAATCATATCAATACACTATGTATACAAGCTCATAACCAGATTAAAAGATAACACAAGAACATGTCAAGATTAGATAAGATACTTACACTTAGATGGATTGCGAAATGGGACACCTGTGTCGTACTTAAAGGCAAATGAGATTACTTATTACATTGTAAAGAAATAAAACTTCACACATGTAGATTACAGGAGCTAGAGCATGCTTCTTTTATAACAAATAACAGTTTTGTTGAAATTACTTTTGCAATTTAAACCAGGGTTGTAATTAAAAGGACACATCAGGCAGCTTAACAACCTATGTTGCCCGCTTAGGTTATGGTTTAAAAATGTCACTATTCGTATTGCCTTGTAACTGAAAAAATCTGCAAACCTAAAAACAAAATAAGCAAAAATTCCTGCAGCTATAAACCGGCCACGTTCGTGCCAGATTTTAAAGAAGGAAGTTATACGTCCTATTCTGACCATTCATTTCTACAGCATGTTCATGTTTGATAGGTTATACCGTTTGAGCCTTCCTCAGCATGCTCCTTCAAAAGTGTAATCTACAGTTGAGTGCATGCACAGTTGCTATATCAGGCAGCCACTCAAAGGTATTCACCAAATTCCAAATGGCCCAATACCGAATGGGGCAAAACCATTCGGCTGCATATGGGGCTATTCAGACTACAAAATCAGGACATTGTTCACGCTATTCAACCATGTCTTGATTTTACAATTGAGGCCCCAATCATGCCTGAATTTGGCCTGGATTTTAGCCAGATCGAAAACCACCAGAACGAACACCACCGGACCGAATGTTTCAAATCCTGAGAGTGTAAATCCAATTATCTAAAATTATTCCCTGGTTCACGATACAAAACCAGGTTGGTATTTTCTGTGTGGTGTTTGGTGGTTTATGAGCCTTGCATGATGGATTAAACAGCTCTTTTTATTAAATGGCACGAAGCAAGATTTAGAATATCAGTTTTAACCCCTGTATTCAGTAAGTCAAAAAGCAGATGTGGAGGAAAATTAATAGCTCTATAGTGATTACATGTATTATATTTAAAGACATTCGGTTGTTTTGAGGATAATTCTGGTGAAATTACTGCTAAAAATGGCTTAACGTAATTTTGGCATGATCTGAGATGCATGCATAACCCAGAACACTATAATTACAGGTGAGATCATGGAACTGAATAAAGGGCACTGCTTGTGATTTAAAAAAGCAAAATATGGGAACATTATGAAAAAACTGTTTTACCGTCTAAAAAAACAACAACTTTTCTTAAAATTCGAAAAAGCCAAGCACAACTCGTTCTGGTTTTAATTCTGCTTTAACTTAAAAGAGTATTCAAAGAACCAAAGTCACTACAGCTCACAACAGTGTTTATGGTGCTGCAAGTTTACGATCACCATTTCCTGTTTTTATGTCAAACCAATTTGGAGTAATTCCACAAACCCAGGGCCACGGTGATTGTTATTAATAGTAGTAGCATTTATAAAGTGCCAACGTATTCTGCAGCGCTTTACAATTTAAGAAGTGGGTTATAAAATGAATTCCCACTCAAATGAGCTCTTGCTGGTAAGGTGGCATGCATGGGATTTAAACCTGTGTTTCGCAGGTCCAAGTAGAAACATTACCACTGCGGTAACCAGCCAAAACAATGAAGACCTCCACTTCTACATTATTAAGAGCATGCCAGTCCAACCAAGTGGTACTGAGAGGGTGAGGGCCCTGGTGCTCTAAGTTTCCTTTCTATCGAGTCCGGATGAAATAGTGCTTTGGTATTATCATTGCAGCTGCAGTGGGTGTAAGCTATGGGTGCCTGCGAGAGTCCCCAATTTTGTCTAAAGGATCAAAACCAATTTGACAAAAATATGGGGGGATGGTAAGGTGCCCAAAGATTTATAGAACCATCATGAGTTGTATCGGCTGAAGAATATGTAGTTGTATATCTGAAAGTAACTATTTACTACTTTAGCTTTTTTTAGTATGACATAACAAATGGCAATACACTATTTAAAAAAAAAAACAAGTACACAATAACAGTAGGATAAACTAGACAAACCGATAATCACCTCCTACTCAGCAACATTTTTAGTTATTTTGAAAGAAAATTTGGAATTCCTTGGTCTGTTGTCCATGTTTTTCCATCTAGTGAATAAACAATAATATAACTCAATGACCGGAAGTAAATGTTTGCTCAACAGTACTGCACAAAACATTGTAAAACAAAAATGTGTATTATAGCTACTAATTATCGTTGCATGTTCATAAACAATAGACTTTGGCATTGGTTTTCGGACTAACACATTTTCGTCTGAATTTTGGCTAGTTGTTTATTCGTCCAAAAGATGAGTAGAAGTATACAAATGACAACAAATGAAATGAAGAACAAATTGCATGTTGGACAAAATTTAATTTATGCAATTCATTATTTCGCTAATTTGTTTTATATTACAAGGAGGGAGCTACTGGCTCGAGGCTCCCTCCTTGTAATATTTAAACATAGAAGTAGCATGAAGCTGTACTTCCTAAATCACATGCCCCCTTCCCTCTTGGCCTATGGAAGATCAATATGATTAGTATAAGCAGTGCTGCAAGTAGGGGCATGTCTACTAAATAGCAAACAGCCAGTGGGATCTATCTGTTAAAAAAGAGAAGTGACTGGGTAGCTATTGCTGCCCATTTGCTAATTCCATAAAGGGGGACTTGGCACATGGCCGACATTCCCCCAATAATTAAGATAAAATAATAAACTGGAGGGAACATAGTGTTCTCCCTCTCCATGCCCCTACCCATGTCCCATAAGTGGGAGCTATTAAGATAAACGGAGGTGACCTAATATCTCCTCCTAGCCCCCACCCATTGGCGGCAGTTTGGGGGTCTAAATAATAATGGAGGGGGACCTATTGGCCTCCACCCAATGGCGGTCTATGGGAGCCCTAAATAATAAGGTGGGGCCATCCCTCCCAGACCTACCCTTTGGTGCGAGGATGGGGCTCTAAATAATAATGTTGGGGTGGACCTAGTGTCCCCCACAAATCCCAATCATTGGCGGTGGTGGAGGCTAATAAAAAAATTATTCTTATCACTGTGACAAGAGGTCCCCATGCCCTAGTCAATTCTCCTAGTGACTAGGGATCCCTAAGCCCCAAGTCACTCCCATATTTAAAGTACCCTACCTACACTCTTACTCTAATAATTGTGAGGGGGCAATAAACAAAATAAATTTAAAATACAAGTTTAATACTTACCATTAAATATCTTATTTTTCCATCTCCAAAAAAGACCAAATAAAAATCCATAAGGTGAAACTATTAAAATTTTAAAAAGGACCCGATCGAGTGCTCTGAGAGGTAAATATCGAGACAAATTGCAAGCTGTGGGAAAGCCATTAAACATATATGTATATTCTTATAAATGCATCCTGGGAGTTTCCCCCAAGCACCCCCCTCCAACAGATACAACTTTTTTACTGTTTTCTGTTAATGCGATTCTTTAATTAGGCCCATCATAATGTATAACACCAGGACCTATGAGCTCTTAATCTGGCCCTGGTTATAAATATGTTTGTTTTAAACAGTTTTACATTATGTGTTTTGCAGTATTAAAATTAGACCTTTATCAGAAATGTGGAGGTTCTCCTTTAAATGTGTTTGTTAATTAGAGGTTATATCAGTGCACCTAAGGTCAAGCTATAGTTTTAAAATGGTTGGTATGAAATTCTGTTTTACACATTTTTGTATCCTATGAAAACGTCTTGAAAAGACGTTTGAAAACCACAGACATGTCAACAAGTTTTAAACTCGTTGGGTATCTATTTTCAAAAATATGTATGCTTTTATTAGATTATCCTGAGATTATTGTGTATTATGCCTGAACTATTGAATACAGATTTGAGTTGATCAAGTTGAAAAGATTTATCTACTCTTTGTTACCTCAATAAGGTTATAAAATACTTTCTTTTACAGTCAGAATATACCAAAACGAAACATGACTTTTAACCCTTTCCCTCTTAATTTAAACTTTTTTGCAGTTCAAAGAAATTTAGCTCATATTGCCTCACATAACTTGATTTATCCTTCGGAGCTTGTTTTTACTCTACGGGGAAACTAATTTATCAATTCTGTAACTTTTGTAGATTCGAAATTAAAGGGACCCTTAAATTTCGCCCCTGTTCCTTTAAACATGCAAGTGAAAAAATTGCAATTGTAGAGAAACCACAAGCATTACTGCCGCTAGAGGCGTTTTCTGCGGTTTCATGGAGTTTAACTCTGTGAAACAAAGCTGGACGTTCTCACACTGTGCATTAGGACGTCCAGCATTTTCTAAACCCTTCTAGGAAAGCATTGATTAAAATGCTTTCCCATAGGAAGGCATAATGCGGCCAGGATGCTTACACAGCATATGCGCTTAAGGTTACCCCTCACAATGACATCAGAGGAGGTGGAGACGGAGGTGAGTGTTTAAAGGGTTATTTACCCCTTTTAGGGCCGCAGTGGTAACGAGGCAGAGACTGTAGAGGGACACTATAGTGCTATGAATACATTAAACAGCTTTGTATTCCAAACACTATAGTGTTCCTTTAAGAACTGGATTCAAGCAGCCAAAGATAGAGACGGTTCAGTGCACTCTAAACATAATGGAGGGACCATTTTCAAACTGTAATAGCAGTCTGCAATGCTAATTCTAGCAGGAATGCCTATGGGACTGTTTTATATGTAGGCAAGTTACAGATCTTAGTTTTACATTATAATAGGATTTTTAGGAATATACATTCTTATCAGTTTTATTATAGCTGGAGATTTGTTTTGGTCCAAATTTAAATTTGAGTGAATTTTGATTAAAATGGTGCTCTTCTGAATTTCCGAATTCCAAAACAAATTCATCCAAAATTCCAAATAAACTGAATAGTGTAATAATTAATCCATTTCAGGTTATTCATATTTCAGTTACGGTGCCTTTTACTAGTAGTCACTGCCACTTGACACCAACTTTAAATCAATAAATTTACAATTTGAAAGTTTTATTTTCTCAAGTTTGGGGTTTCACTGGTCATTTTTGGTTTGGATTTTTCTGATCTGAAGCAAACTTAATTCGAACCAAAATTCTTCAGAACCAAAAAATGTTGGTAATCATTCCCAAATTAATCAAAAAATAAATAAATAAATAAAAGTCCTCAAAAACTTTTTGACATGTTTTGGTATGTATAAAACGGCATTCCTACTGTTACGGTAAAACGTAGGAAAGATTGCAAAACAACAGATAACAAACAGTATCTAAACCTTTTCTGCCAATGCAATTTTGTAAAAAATGAATGAATAATTAAAAAGTTAGACAAAAATGAACAAGGCAAAACTAGTTTTATCCTATAGTTATTTCCTATTTAATCTGTGCTCTAAAAAAAACAAAAAAAACTATAAAAAATTATAATTGATTATAACAGGGTGAATAATGTTTTCACTTTTAGTAACATGTTAAGTTGTGATTTTTTTTTTATTTGACAACTGCATTTAGTTTGGGACAGCTACAGTGTAAATCTGCACTTTCTCTTGATATAACACATAAATTTTGATTACATAAACTGAAAGTTGCACAGTATACACATTATGAAAAATAAACGTCTGAAAAAATTGACTCATAAACAGAAAGACTTTCAGCCTACATAGCTAAATGTAGCATAAGTAGATCAACTGACTCCAAAGCTGTATATGTAAATGTATGCCTTGCCTATAAATACCTTCTATGTGTTGCTCGAAGATGGTTTCTACAACGTACATACCTGAGCGTGACTCAGAGAGGTTCTTGCAAAATCCCAAATACAAATACACTATTCAGACATAGCGGACAGTTTATTTAGTCCATCCCAAGACAGGGTAGATGATCTATGCGATATGGTTCATTTGGATTTATGCAGAAAAGAAACTCTTTGACTTTACCCTTATCATTTTATATCTATACAAGCAGCAAATTCCGATGTGGAGTGAATGTAAAATTCTAGAGTTAGAGAATGTTGACAGTGCTCGAAAGTTTAAAGGGACTCTACAGTCACCCAAAAATGTTTTAACTTTATGAAGCCATTTTGGTGTATAGATTATGCCCCTACGGTCTGGTCTCACTGCTCAATTCTCTGCCATGTAGGAGTTAAATTGTTTTGTTTATGCAGCCCTAGTCACACCTCCCTGCATGAGACTTACACAGCCTTCCTGAACACTTCCTGATGATACTAAGATATGTAACAGGGTTGATGTTCCAGGAGGGATAAGCCAAATGACAGATGATTTAGGTAAACTAGAAAAATGGTCAGAATTGTGGCAACTGACATTTAATGTGGATAAGTGCAAGATAATGCATCTTGGACGTAAAAACCCAAGGGCAGAGTACAGAATATTTGATAGAGTTCGAACCTCAACATATGAGGAAAGGGATTTAGGGGTGATTATTTCTGATGACTTAAAGGTAGGCAGTCAATGTAATAGAGCAGCAGGAAATGCTAGCAGAATGCTTGGTTGTATAGGGAGAGGTATTAGCAGTAGAAAGAGGGAAGTGCCATTGCCATTATACAGAACACTGGTGAGACCTCACTTGGAGTATTGTACACAGTACTGGAGACCGTATCTTCAGAAGGATATTGATACCTTAGAGAGGGTTCAGAGAAGGGCTACTAAACTGGTTCATGGATTGCGGGATAAAACTTACCAGGAAAGGTTAAAGGATCTTAACATGTATAGCTTGGAGGAAAGACGAGACAGGGGGGATATGATAGAAACATTTAAATATATAAAGGGAATCAACACAGTAAAGGAGGAGATTATATTTAAAAGAAGAAAAACTACCACAACAAGAGGGCATAGTCTTAAATTAGAGGGACAAAGGTTTAAAAATAATATCAGGAAGTATTACTTTACTGAGAGGGTAGTGGATGCATGGAATAGCCTTCCAGCTGAAGTGGTAGAGGTTAACACAGTAAAGGAGTTTAAGCATGCGTGGGATAGGCATAAGGCTATCCTAACTATAAGATAAGGCTAGGGACTAATGAAAGTATTTAGAAAATTGGGCAGACTAGATGGGCCGAATGGTTCTTATCTGCCGTCACATTCTATGTTTCTATGTTTCTATGTTTCTGTAAAGTGAGATCTAATGTTTATACTTCCTTTATAGCAAATTCTGTTTAATTTATAATTTCTTATCTCCTGCTCTTTTTATAGCTTGCTAGACCATGCAGAAGCCTCCTGTATGTAATTAAAGTTCAATTTACAAATAGATAGGCAGTATAGTTTAAAAATCATATACCAATGAGGGCGCCACAATCACAGAACGTGCATATATTTACCATGTATATATGGAGATGAACATGGAAGAGAGAGAATAAAAAACATACATAGTGAAGTATTTAATAACAATATGGTACAGAATAACAGTTAAAATATGCACTCACAAAGAAAATGGCACAAAGAGACATATATCTCTAATTGTGCAAAAAACACTTGTCCACCCTTCTTGGGTAAAGTCCCCTTTGTATGCAGGTCCAATATCAGTGCCTTTAAGATGTAGAATACCGGGCAAAGAAAGGATCAAGTCTTTTCAGGGAAGTGCTGGCAAGCCTCACTGCTCTACGCGTTTCGTCCACCGGACTTTTTCAAGAGCTATGTGTCCTCAGCTGTTTTCGCCTTTTAAATCTTCATTTTCGTGCGGCTTATTTCATGCGCGCAAGCGCATTAGGCAAACGTGATCATACGCGTTACCGCGCATACGCGCAAGCCCAGCCTGACACGCAAACAAACTTTATTGATATTCTATGCCCATGAGCATTGCGGCAAACGTGATCAAAACACGTTGCCGCACATGTGCGCAGACCCAGCCTAACACACAAACAAACTTTATTGATGTTCTATGCCGAAAGACATTAATCATTATCAGACCATGGGGTCTATTAGACCACTAAAAGCAATCTTCTTTAGACACAATGTATTACATTAAACATATATAATCACTTATAAAATACACATTACAGAATTAAATGAATCCAATTGAATTTAAAATTCCAGCTTCCAACATCAAAATTAAAATTTACAAAGCAGAATATAAAAACCTTTAAAGTTAGTTGGCATCTGATTGGAAATAAAACCATTTTTTTTTTCATGCAGGTTGCGTGAGTCACAACCAGGGGAGGTGTGGCTAGGGCTGCATAAACAGAATCAAAAGTGATTTAAATCATTTGGCAGAGAAAAGCAGGGAAACAGGGAAAAAATAGAGGTATGATATATATGCCAAAACTGCTTCATTAAGCTAAGGTTGATTTGCTGTCTATCAACTGTTTAAAGGAACACTTTACTATTAGAAATACAAATCTGTATTCCTAATGCTATAGTGGCCTAGTCACCATTTAGTGTGCTAGTGGGCTATAGTGGCCTACTAGAGTTAACTCACCTTGAGTCCCATGCCGCACTGTTTTGTCTGTGGCGGATTCCTCCTCCTTGGCTGAGATCGTGGAGATCAATGATCTCAGCCAATCCAATTATTTCCCTTAGGAAACCATTTGCAGTCTAGTGCTAATAAGCAGCAAAACGCTGCTCTGAGACAATCAGATGGACACTTTAAACCATCTGATAGAAATCTGCTATTTCGCAGAAGCCCCACTAGTGGCAGGTTGACCCTACAAATAAAACATTTACATTCCAGTAGAACGGCAATATTTTCAGCTGCAGAGGGAGACATGTCACCCAGATGAGTTCATTGATATAAAGTGTCTCTTTAATAGCTTGCATTGTGATAAGCTTGCACTCGGGTCTCATTTCATTTAAAGGGACACTATAATCAGCAGAACAATACAGCTTTATGTAGTGGTTCTGGTGTCTATAGACTGTCCCTGCAGGCTTTTCAATCTAACCACTTTTCATTTTCCAGTTCTTCCCAGTTTAGAAGCGCTGTACAAACATACAATAACCAGAGAGAAGGACAAGTTTTATATTGGGACATGTGGGACTGAGTGGAGACTGCAAACTTATTCAATAACAAGCTATGCAAAATTGGACTTGCAAAAAAACTACTACTATCACTAATTGACTAGGCCAAAGGCTATCAAGTTTCTGAAAAATTGATGCACGGAGAGTTGGTGTCTGGAATGTCTCTTTACTTTAAAGGGACTAATGCAACTGTAATGCCTTTTTTACATACTCAAATCTTGAAAGTTTTTTTATATATATATTTATCTATGTATCTATATTTATATGTTTTTTTTTATTTTGCAGAATTATGCACAGTATACCCACCTCTTTAGCCACACCCACTCATTCCAGAAAAGAGCTTCTTTATCAAATGTATGTACACAACTCAGCCACTGACAGCGCTGAATGATTGGGACAACAAAATAACCTGCCTTAGAAAGAGAGGGCACCCAGGGAGACATATAGTAAGGGTATCTCTACCTGCTTAGAAATAAATATTCAATTTATTTAGTATGGGCTGCTTCACACCATAAGGTGAGTGACTTAGGATAGATAGATCAAATAAACATGTGGTATAAGCGCTCCTATTTTGAAAAAAGGGATTGTGATAAGAAAAAAATTATTATAACTTTAACGGACCAAATGCAGATCAAACTCTCTAAGGACAATATATTACTGTTAGGATATAGTACAGATCTACATAGAACCTCTAAGGCCATAAATAGCAACTACAACCACAGTGTAACAATTGTAAAAATGTAGTAATAAAATAAATTGTGTCCAAACCTAGAATAGAAAATCACACAAACTCCACACTATGTTAAAGGGACACTGCAGGCACCCAGACCACTTCAGCTAGTTGAAGTAGTCTGGGTGCTTTGACCCTTTTGCAGTTAGTGCTGCAATGTTAAACATTAAAGTTCCAGAGAACTGCAATGTTTACATTGCAGCTCTAAGTCTGCCCCCAGGGGCTGTCTGCCAGACAGCCACTGGGGGCGCTTCTGGAATCCTAACAGACTTTTGGTCTGTTATCTGACCTAACGGACCTCCAGCATCAGATTTTCCCCATAGGAAAGCATCGGCGGGGTTAGAAGCATGGGCGGAGCCTGACCCAGCTCAGAGGGAACATCGGCGCTGAATTCAGGTAAGTGGCTGAAGGAGTTTTAACCCCTTCAGCCCCACGAGAGGGGAGCCCCAAGGGAGGAGGAGACCTATTAACCCTATAGTGCAAGAAACACAGCTTTGTTTCCCTGGCACTATATGATCCCTTTAAGTAAAAAGGCCTTAGTGGAAATCCTCTATCTAAGAAAGGAGCATCAACCCACTAAATAATGAAAAGCATCAAATCAAAAACAAATGAAAAATAACAGTAGGGGGCCCCCACAGACACGTACTTTGACTTATTTGCAAGTTTGTCTTTTTATATATATTTATTAATTTTATGCAAGGTGATTTTATTGTTCCAGCTCATTGGTGCCTATAATTCTGATTAGTGTTATTTTTTATTTGTTTTTTATTTGATTATTTTCCCCATTTAGTGAATTAATACCCCTTTTTTAGATGGAGGGTTCCCACTAAGGCCTTTTTACTTAAAGGACCACTATAGTGCCAGGAAAACAAACTTGTTTTGCTGGCTCTATAGTGTTAATAGGCCCCCCCACCCTCAGAGCGCCACTGGGTTGAAGGAGGCTGAAGGGGTTAAAACACTTACCTTTCTCCAGCGCCGGGTTCCTTCTGTGCTGGGGAACCCTCCCTCTGCCGACGTCAGCGCCCGAATGCGCATGCGCAGCCAGAGCCGTGCGCACATTCAAACCGCCCATAGGAAAGCATTTCTCAGTTCTTTCCTATGGACGTCCAGTCTCTTCTCAATGTGATTTTCACAGTGAGAATCGCGGAAACGCCTCTAGCGGCTGTCAATGAGACAGCCACTAGAGGCTGGATTAACCCTCAGAGAAACATTGCAGTTTCTCTGAAACTGCTATGTTTACAGCTGCAGGGTTAACACTAGAGGGGCCTAGCAACCAGACCACTTCATTGAGCTGAAGTGGTCTGGGTGCCTATAGTGTCCCTTTAACATTTAGGCACGAGTTTGTGTCTATTTTTCTAATCTAGGTTTGGACACAATTGATTTAATTTATGCCATTGCTATATTTTTTACAATTGTTACACTGTGGCTGTAGTTGCTATTTTTGGTATTACTACAGCCTTAGAGGTTCTGTGTAGATCTGTACTATATCCTAACAGTAATATATTGTCCTTAGAGAGTTTGATCTGCATTTGGTCCATTAAAGTTATAATCCATATATCCATTTTATTCTTATCACAATCCCTTATCTCTACCTGTTTGTAGTTTTTCTGACTGTCTGCAGCCAAGTTGTAAATGAAAGTGTGTCCCTGCAAACTGCAAAACCTTTTATATGCATTCTTATACATAAAAAGATATACATTTGTTAATTCATATATATTGCTTCTGTGCTAAGGATTACACACTGTTGAACTGACTGCAAGTGTTCTTTGCAACTGTGATCGCTGATGAAATGAACCTACTAGTGTAAACCTCTGCAACCTTTATTGCTGTTTACTGCAGAACGAATGTATCAGATATTTCACCATGGAACGTTCTTCACTACTGCAAGAATCCTTCAGACAATCTAATTGTTTTTTGAAACACACCTGTAATTTGTGTTCATATATTGTATCTGTTGCAAGAGTGTGACTACCTACTGTATGCTGTATTCAATATAATGTTTAAAAAAAAAAAAAACCTTAACCCCTTAAGGACCAAACTTCTGGAATAAAAGGGAATCATGACATGTCACACGTGTCATATGTCCTTAAGGGGTTAATTGTTTGCAATCAAACCTGGTTACCTGTTTTTCTGTCCTATTGCAATTAGACTGTTAGGATTTTACAACCTGTGGATTTAATTTTTCCAGCATTCATTGGTTAGTGCAATTCCCCTTTCTAAGGTTGATCATCTTAAAGGAATACACACTTTTTTTTTCTGATACACTTTTTTTCTTTAAAGGGAGACTATAGACACCAAAACATTTCATCTCATTGATGTGGTTATGATGCCTCGCGGCCGATCACAGCTCAGTTTTAAACATTGTTTGAATATTTTATCACTGAATGAGGGCCCCTGGTTGTTCTGCGCATGGACTCCTCAACCTATAGTTTCTGTAAAATTTTGTAATTGTCTCATTTATTGCTAATTTCCCCGTTTTATAATATTGTACTGCGCTGCAGAATAAGTTGGCACTATATAAATACCAATAATAATAATAATGGACTGCCCTGACGGGGTTCAGGAGTGACGCAGCCTGTCAACGCACAGCATCACCGGTATTATAAAGCTCTAAAGCAGGGGTAGGCAACTGTCGGCACTCCAAATATTCGGGACTACATTCGCCTGATGCTTTGATGAAATTATGGCTGGCAAAGCATTATGGGAGATGCAGTTCACAACATCTGGAGAGCTGAAGGTCAGCTATACATGATTTAAAGGAAAAAAATACTGTGAAGGAGCCGTAAGTGTTACCACATGCATGCACACTTGTGCGGTTGTTCTATAACTCCTACCATAAAAGCATGAATGAAGCTAGCTGATTTCAGCTTTGCTGCTGTTGTCTCATACATGTGTCGTTAAACCTTTTCTGGTACTGAGCGTAGGATTATGACATGTCTTAAAAAATGTGACTACATCTTGATCTAATCAGATCTTACTTTAACAATTGCCTATTGCAGGAACTTTAAAGGTTAGTGTCTTTTATTTTTTTTATTTGAAAATACATTATTATTATATTTATAAGGCGCTTTACAGTGGGTGGACTAACTAACATGTTATTGTAACCAGACAAGTTTGACGCACAGGAACAGAGGGGTTGAGGGCCCTGCTCAATGAGCTTACATGCTAGAGGGAATGGGGTAAAGTGACACAAAAGATAAGGGAAGTATTAGGGAAGTAGATTGGTAGAATAGTATTCAATGAAGACTTAGTGTGGGATTAATTACATTTACTGAAAAGGAATTATTTCATATGGTCTATCAACATAGCAAATTTCTCTTTCTTGAAAATATATCTCAACATAGATGTTTAGAAAAAAAAAATATTTAAAAATGATGCAGTCTCTTCCCAACCTGTCAATCAGTTATTAGCATAGACTGCTATGCCAACAAATGATTGACAACAGAGAGCAGGAGAGTTCTCCTACTGGTGGGTCTCCTTCCCGCTGTCAAATTAACTAAAGTGTATGTGCAGTAGTTGCTGTGATTACGCCTCTATCAAGCACACCTTATACTTGCTAGAGAAGTATAGGAATGAAGAGAGAGATTTCACCAGCAGATTTATGCCAGCATGTCGGAGTCATTGGGAAGGATTTTCCTATTTGGGGAATTATTCCCAAACACGGCTGATGAAATAGGAGGTATAATGTATGGAGTAACTACAGTTATAACAAGTATCTGTACTGTTCAGGACATCACAAGATAAACATTGACCTATAAACGTCGCTATAGAGTGTGGAGGTGGGATGACATTTTCAACCCCTCTGAAAAAATGAAGAGAGAGACATGAAGTCTCAACAACTAATTTCAAAGAGAAGTTTTGCAAAGAAGAATTTAAGAGGGACTTTAAGAGCCTAATTTCATTTTTCTTTGCCATAAAATGTAAAACAAAAGTTAACCAATGTAAAGACTGGAAGAGGTTAATATAGAAATAATTATATAATAAAGTAATTGTTCTGCCAATCGTGCATTACATGCCGTTTTTTTTTTGTTTGTTTTTTTTTGTGGATCCTCATCATGTTTGTTCAAAGTTACTGCATCAAGAACTCTCATTCATTTACTTTTATTGTTTGTTTTTATGATATGTGGATTACATTTTGCCTAGAGGAGAAATATTATATAGTAGGATTTCTATATTAATTGTAACTGTAACAATATGCATTTTCTATGCGATAATTTGTACTCTACCTGCTGCTCAACTGATATTTGCCAGTGAATTGAAATTTAGTTCCTTTAACCCCTTAAGGACACATGACATATGTGACATGTCATGATTCCCTTTTATTCCAGAAGTTTGGTCCTTAAGGGGTTAAAGTTTTACTTTTTTTTGCTTTACACAATTGCAAATGCACACTTCTGATCTGAACAATAAAGGGGGGGGGGGGATCAGTCACCACGCTATAAACACATGTTAAAAATTGTCAATTCATATTTTAGTCTACTTAAAAAATGTTTGTTGCCATATGGATTGATTTTCTTTCATAGTAGTTTAGTGTTTTCTTTGCTTAAACTTGTTTTATCTTTTTTTTTTTTATGTATTGTGGCCTGGGACATGGGAATATACTTATTTCAAAATTTTTCACTTTTTATTGTAGGTTGGTTTTTTTAATACTTTGTTTAACCTCTTTAACGCAGTGGTGCTATTTCTATTTTGTCAGTCCTGGAAATTCACTTGTGTTAATCAGATCAATACTGATTTAGTTTCAAAGCTTGTATTCAGAACGATATATTGCATTTCACACACATTGACCCATTGAGGAGACAAAACACCGTGTTCAAAAGAAAAGACACTAGATGTATAGTGAACAACCCATGCAACTGCCTGGGTGCTAGGGGTCGCAGGATGCCTGTGTAATCCCTATACTAGTCACATCAATATCAATGATAATATCCATGATACCCAAAGATGCACACGCTGTTGTTTTGGCATTTTATATGTGAATTTTTTTTTTTTTTGTCTGTTTTGACTTAAAGGAACACAAACATATTCCTGACACTATAGTGTCTGTGTGACTGCTTATGTCACCAGCCCCCCTTAGATCGCAGTAAAATGGTGTTTAACCTATTTTCTCCACACTGTGCTTTTCTCACTGTGGCTGGTTCCACCTGGCACCGCTTCCATTGCTGAGATCATCAAACTTGATGATCTCAGCCAATACAATACTTTCAAGTAGAAAAGCAATGGGAGGTTATTGCATATGCACACTGACCCAGGAAGTAACTAGCGGCCTTCTCTGTGTTTGTCACTAGAGGTGCTAGGCAGCAATGTAAACACTGCCTTTTATCTGAAAAGGAACTTTTACATTGAAAAGCCTGCAGGAACAGACTATAGACACCAGAACCACCACTATAAGCTGTGGTTGTTCTGGAAATTATAGTATCCTTTTAAATATACTTTTAAACTGGGATATTTTTACTATATTGTTTACCCTACCCTTTCTTCTCTACACCTCTCTTCAGTGTGCTATCCTTCCCTTTTCTTTTTCTTCACCTGCCTCCTCTGCCCTGCCCAATCACGGCTGAGTGCATACAGAGCCTGCCATTGGATCAGCCATGTATCTTTGCTTTTCCCCCAGGAATTTCGTCTTTCTTTTACAAAACAGCCATTGCACCAGTGGTGCATTCTTTGTGCGAAACACATGGGATAAAATTATGCCCCTGAAACAAAAATACTTACTCGCCTTTAATCGTTCTTTAATGCAATTTTCCTTTAATTTCATACTTTTGAAATATAATTTTCACAAGCATGTTTATTATTGGAATTCTGTGTCTTTAATAATCAGATATGTTTTGCTTTTCAACCCTTTATACTACAGCCAAATACGGATGACGTTCTACTGCTTAAATGGAAACTGTAGTGCTAGAAGTTATTTCTTAGCACTAAAGTGACAGAAAAATCTCCTCTCCCTTGGGGCACCAGCCCTCACCCCCCGTGGCACTGGAAGGGTTAAAAACAGATTGCAATTTAGAAAATTTCCCCCACATGAGATGCTGACACGTTTTTTGATGGTAGAGGAATATTTTGCTAGTTTCTAAAGTGCACTTATTGTCTTTTTTTTTTGCACTGATATAATTTTAATTGCACTAGTTGATTGTAAGACTTCTCTTTGAACTACATTGAGGAAGTCTGTGATTGGACAGCTACAGAAAGTCTGGGTGGGGTTAGAAGGCGTGGGCTTGCAAAGCCTGCAGACAAGAGATCTGTTTTAGATATATCCTGAGTGAAAAAAAATGCATAATGAAATGCATACATGTTTTAATTGTGGTATTTCTACTAAAGTGTTTAATAAAATACAATATTTTTTTCCCATTGAAGTGGTCCTTTAAAAAACATATTACAGAAATAGCAAAAGTACTTGATGTTAGTACTAAATATGAGGATTCTGGCAGTTCCGGTAGAAAACACAGATACACAGGGGCGAACTGAGCGGTCGGGCACTTCAGACGCGGTCTGAGGGCCCGGCCGAGGAAGGTAGTCTGCTGCCCCCTCTTTGTGTCTGCCACTGTCACTCACACTACTAAATTGACACCGGCCACTCGAGTCTGTCGTGCTAAAACCACGCCGTCCTCGAGCCCGGTGACATAGTGCTTACAAGAAGCAGAGGTGAGGCCCGGCAGAGCCGATGATAGATCCCTAGCTGGGGATTTATTCCATCCTTGCGATAGGGGAGCCTCAAAAAAATTCTTAGACCAGGGCCCTTACTATTTAAGTTCCACCACTGAGCGCAATGCTGATTATCAACTTAAACAATTGTACACATAGAAAACATTCATATAGCAAACCAGGGGAATAATAAATCAGAGGCAAACTTTTAAATAGACACTATAGTCACCAGAACAACTTAATTTTGCTGCTTATGCGCAAAAGCCTCCCAATACTTTCTTATGTTAAGCATTGGATTGGCTGAGATTGTTAAATTGATAATCTCAGCCATGGATATGGAGCCAGCTGCGGCGACACTGGTGTGGCTCTGGAAAAAAGGTAAATAAAATAACCTTTTAATGGTAGGAAAGAAGGGCTGGGGACCTAAAATGTGTTCTTACAACTATAGTGTCAGGAAAAGTTTGTATTCCTGACACTATAGTGTTACATTAACGTCTTACTCACCATATGCAACAAATATAGTGCTCCATTTGCACTGAAGCTTTCCTGTTATAATCCACCTGTTATAATCTTATCCCTCTACTACAGCCCCTATCTCAAAGGAAGACCCAAACCATCCAACCCCCACACTACATTCTCTATCCCCTATTTACATCCCCTATACCCACTACAGCCTTTCTTCCCCCACTACATCCCCTCTATCACCACTACAGCACCTACCATCTCACTACAGCTCCTGTTCCCCCATTAGAGTCCTTGTCTCCCCACTACAGCCCCTATTCCCCCCATATCAGCCCCTAACCTCCACACTACAGTCTATATCCCCAAATACATCCCCTTTATCACCAGTACAGCCCCTAACCCCCATGATAGCCCATATCCACCCAACCCTCACACTACAGTTTCTATCCCTCTATACAGCGACTATTCCCCCATTAGATCCTTTATTTGTAACACAAGAATGAACATGTGGACGGTGCGTGTATGTGGGCACGATGTATATTTGTGTAGCTTGCACGTTGGTGGATACAAAAGGGGTCCATGATCTTCTATTGCCCATGGGCCCGATGAGTTGTCAGTCTGCCCCTGCAGATACATGTGCAGACAGATAAAATTCCCTCTTAGAACATTTTTGCTATATGTCTAAAGATTGAATGCCAATGTCTGAGGTCTTCTTCAAGACATGGTAACAAAAAAAAAAGAGAAAACAAAAAACAAAAAGAGATGTTTTTATTCACTAAATGTTGCACTGTGAAGAGTTGACAGCTGAATGGAATGATTATGGCAAACTGGGCAAACTGAAAAATGTTTCCAATTCAGTCCTTTTAAAGCACGGTGATGGTATCATACATTTTCAACTGTAATTCACTTCTACTACAAATAGTGAATAAATCACTAATGGGGAGGGGTACTCACCAAGCGATAAGTTGTAGTGACATGCGGGTGAGTTGCTACATTTAGGCCAAAATAGTTTGTTTGTTTTTCTCCTCACTGTTTAGTGAATAAATCCCCTTTGGAATTATTGCATTTCTGTGCATGTCACACAGTTTAACGTGTCCATTAAGCATGATTCTCTAATTAATGCACATTGCAGATCAAGCATGTAGTCGTAATTATAATATACAGCAACTAAATATGGGCTGTCGTGCAAACCTTTAACTTATCAAACCATAAGTTATCTGTACAGTGGTAGCATGATGATAATCGTTTTCATATTGGGTTTTTTGTTTGTATTTTTTTTTCTTTGTAATCTACTTTAAACTGTTTCTATAAACTGCCCTGATCCTTTCACAGCCAACAATGTAGGCTGATAAAGCACTGTTAATGCAATGCAGGCCACAATTCACATATGTGCAAATGTGGTTCATTGTAGTTTAAAGAGTTGGTGATGCGTGAAGGCCATAGTATCAAGCATGCAGTGCATAAACTAAATGGAGATGAATTGGCCCAATTCTATAACAAAGAAGATCTGAGGGTAATTGTTGACTAAGGGCCAAACATGAGCAGGCTTTGCCAGTTTTGGTTGCTAAGGCTTGCAGTGTGCTTGCAAGTATTAAATGAGATACATATTGCAGAGCCCTCAGCATTTTATTTCGGCTACATTTAAAAAAATCTACTATTTGAAATAAAAATATGTTTGTCGATTTCATGCTACGGAAATACAAATTGTCACCTCTGGCCTTGTAGGATATTGACAATTCTCGTACCGTAGCTACAAGACCAAAGATGGGTGTACGATGGCATTACACCATTTGCTTGTGATCTAACCCTCAATTTAAATATAAACAGTAAAAGAATCTAAGAGCACCACAGGTCAGTTGCAAATCATCAGCTGGGATTCTTCATTAAGCATCTTGTATTTGATCTGGGCAAGAAAAAAAAAAAAAGACTTGAATCGCTTACTTGAGAAAAGACATGAGAGGTCTCCAAAGTTCATGTAAAACAGTATCTCTGAAGTACTTTCATGTTGGTCCCAATTAAAGGTGTCATGATCTGCACATCATCTGCGTTAGCCAAGATCTCACGTGACTTGTTTAAGATTATAAGAATTCTTGGAAAAACCAAAATGAAACATTTTTCAAAAAACAAAAAATCGTTTTAACACATAGTAAAGACTGACACTATAAATGGCAATTAAAATTAAACTTGTATATACATGCAGCAATTTAAATATTTATTGGGGAGAAAAGAAGAGAATTAAAGGAAAAATTAAAGTGTTTAAAGAAATCACCAGTCACTGATTATATGGAAAACCGTTACATTACATTACATTATTAACTAATATGTTTTCAGCTATAAAAAATATTTAATCCTAATGTCAGTTCTTATTTTCTTTTTACCCATAACCCTCAGCATTTGTTGTCCACTTCCCCTGATCGGAATATATTTAAGAAATCTAAATATGGTGATATCCTTGCATTGTTACATTTGAAATGACACTGTAATCATGGATTTTAAATTCTATCCACAAGCATTAACTATATGTCTTTTACAAATATTAATATGAAAGTCCAATAATAACCCAGTAACATTTCTGCCATTCGATTTCAGTCACTTAGCTAATAGTTACTCTGTGTGCATTTACACTGTTGAATGCATGTAATAAAATGTTAAGTTTTGACGTTTTCTGCACATCAGACAAATTAGGATTCTTGTGACATCATGCGAGACAGGACACCCCAAAACACCCTGGTCTGTTCCAGACAATTTTAGGAAATAGATCAGGGGATATATATTAAATTAAGCATAGCAGCACTGATAATTATTTGCGCATTATAATTGGTTTAGTGATAAGGGTCAGCAATTTCAGGGGCAAAACCTGTGCAGTTACACAAGAAGCACATGGAGAGCTCCACAAGAGTGTGGCAGTGAGCTGTGGGAGGCACAGCTGTCGTGCCCACAATATCTGACATTCCCTCCCGGGCAGTTGGTGCACTACAGTATCTGACAGTGCTGTGACTCTCTGAGCTCTCAGGGAGACCAGTAAAAACTGTCACTGGCACTTCTGACTTAGTACATACTGCCTTTCCTCCTCCTGGAATGAGACCCCATTACCTCCAGGCAAGAGAAAAGATCTCTTAGATAGAGCAGGATTAACCATTAATCTTAATTAATATTTTGTGTAGAATGAAAGGGGAGCCCCAAACTGGTCAGTCTGAACATGTGTCTTTAAGAAGTTTTTCATGTGAACCTTACTAATTATTTGTAACTGTATGCGTGTGTCTGTGAATGTTTGTGTGTGTGTATCTGAGTGTATCTGAAAGTTTCTGAGTGTGTTCTTTGTGTCTCTGAGTAAATGTACGTATGAATGTTCTGTGAGTGGTGTTACAGGTGTATGTGGCTCTGAGCATTTGTATGCCGTTCTGAGAATATTTGCATGCATGTCTCTGTGTGTGTTTGAATGTGGCTCTGAGTGTACGTGTGTTAGAGCGTATTTCGACAAATATCTGAGTGAGTCGCTGAGTGCTTGTATATGTTTGTATGTCTTTCTAACTGTGTTTACAAGTGTTTGTACTAGTGTCTGTGAGTGTTTGTATGAGTGTCTGAGTCTATCTTTGTGCATGCAAGAGTGTTTGCCCACCTGTCATTAATTATTATATATAAAGCCTCTTATCACAAATACAAATTTAAATTCTTGCAGTGCCGCACAGGGGGTTAGACGAACGAAGGCCATCCTTGTACAGTTACACAACCTGTGGATTTGTACTGCGTGCAGCAACTTAAATAAACATTGACAGTGTTCATGGCACTGAGCACATCTGTAATAGAAAACTGTTACTTTTCTGGACTTTACACCCTTGAATGAAATATTGAAAATCACCTATAGCAGGAGTGGCCAAAATGTAGATCAATGTTTTTTTTTTTTTTTTTTTTTTACTCTAAAAGCTTTCTAAAGGCATGCAATGCATCATGGGAGTTGTAGTTCTACAACATCTGGGGATCTACCTTTTGGGCACCCTGGCCTATAACTTATGTAAATCGTTTTGGTTTTTTTTCCTTAAAATTTACATGAAAGATTTAGCAGATTACATCAGAATCCAGTTCAGACAAGGCATAGCCAAGGCAAACAATGCAGATAAGAAAAGAAATAGAAACATTGTTACATTTCTCTTCTTTTCTGTAAGGTGTATCTATGTGGACTGCCAGGTGCAAATAACAATGACTGACAGGGAGCTAAGATGGAGGCGCCCAGTTGAATGATTAAGAGGGGTAGATTTCTACATTTATTTTATTTTTTTTCACACCTTGTAAATATATATATGTTGACTACATGTATACGTAAACATGTAAATATTAACAATCCTGGCAAGTGACATTTCCCTTTGTGTAAAGGCCTGATAACAGACAACAATGATGAATTAAAGAATGGATCTGGTCGATGTGTAAAATAACTTTTTTTTGTTAATTTCCCCTTTGCGAAATTGGGAGCGCTTACCAACAAAGAAACTCTTTCCTAAATCTAGGAGGTCTATAGTGAAATAATATGTTTAATTTCACACCCCAGACAGTAACATGTCACATATGTATTCTCTCCAGCAGCATTTGGCAAGCTCTGGGACAATTCTTAGAAATAGACAGCACTCCGTTGTTGTCGAATGTTTAAGACAGATACCAAAGAATGTCTGGCTCTAAGGCATCACTAATATGTCAGCTAACAAATAAAAGCATGAACATGGCACCATGCTGCCTGCTAAGAACAACAATGAACTGAGAAACAAACAGTAGGTAACAATTAACTGTGACAGAGATAGATGTGAGGCTACCTCGATGAACCCAAAGTAACAACATGATGGTACACACTGAGTATACTGTCGCCTTTAAACCTTTTCGATGAGAAAAAGAAAATATGAGGCTGGAAACAAAAAATATATAAAGCAATTTCACAGTCTCAGCAAAATAATAACAGTAACTCGGTTTCCTATTATTTTCGAAATGTGTGTACGGAATAATTAACACAACCTGCAATAGTGTGCACTAGTGATTCTACTGGTATTTACTCTGAAACAAAAAAAAGTGTATTTGAACTGATATGTGTACTAAATAAAGGTGTTTATTCACTGAAAAAAACAAGTACTTTTTAAAATGATAAGGAATGATAAGGAGAATTGCTTGATGTGTTTTGTCTTTGAGTAGTTTAACTTTCACCATTCAATAGTAGATACAGAATTATCCAAAAGTACAATTCAAAGTGAATTCCAAGTTAATTCAAAATTTACGGTAAAAGTGGAATGGAGAACTTGTTAGTCAGCAATGCTTCCAGTTTGGCTTCTTTGGGCTAAATACACTTTAACTTTAAATTCTCACTTTTGTGAATTACCCTGATCATATCTACTAATCAATATGCAGAAAATAATTTGCGAGGAAGTTTACCACTTTACTGTCCAAGTAGGTTAAAGTTTCAAATGTACGTTAGGATAAAATCTCTTAATTTGTCTAAAAATTAAGGTTGGTGACTTCCTAAACCCTAATTATTTTCTAATTTTTTACTGGCATCATAACTTTTTCTCCCGTATCACCTTTTGCAGCAAAATTGATTTAGATCTCATTTTGTTTCATTTCACACCTTTTAGCTTTATACTGTCCCCACACCATGTTTTAGCAGTAATCTGTTACAAGCAAGTATTAAATATTTTTTTCAGGTAGGTTTTTTTCCATAACAATCTCATAGACTAGTAAACAGATATCACTGTGATATTCTGACAGATTTGACAATGTTTACCGATACAACTTGTTAGTACTTATTTGTGAAATCTTAGTTTTAAGTGATCTATGTCTCTGTATGGAGAGCGCCAGCCTACATTTTGATCTGAATTCTTTTAAAAGCCTCTTGCATACTGTGTATTTGAAATCTACAATTTCGGATGAGTAGCATGAAATCCCATGCAAAGTGGAACCTACGCTTTGGTTTAAAAAGCTGTGTTCCTTTGCTAAAGGAGCCTGCAGAAATGCATGAAGAAACCTGAATCACTGAATCCTGACGGTTGATTTATGCTCATTTGCATATACAGCTGGGAACTCTGGGAAAATTGTGGATACAAGATCTCTTAGAATTACTGTGCCCAAGACAGACTTTGCCAAGGTCTAACATGAGAAAAGTAGGTACTTTTCGAATTTTTATCAAATTGTGAGTTTTATGATGTTTGGTCTCACCACAATTGCTTTGGCACTTCGCTAAATACTCATAATTCCATTTCTAGACCAGAACCTTCAACCAACATAATGCTGATAATATACAAAAGCTTGGAACAATACTGTGCATGGCTGGTTTCTGGTCATTCTGGATTGGAATCCATGTTCTAGTCTAAAAACTTGTGTTTAGAAAAGTATTATATTGCTAAGGGTGCCTGCAGAAAAGCAGGATGAAGTCTTAAATGATGCCTATTTGTACTCATTTGCATATTGAGCTAAGTAATCTGGAGAAGTTGTGAATTAATTATTTATTTGAATTGCTGTGCCCAAGGAAGTGTTTCCCGAGGTCCAACCCAAGATTTGTAGATGGTATATTTTTAAATTTGCATGAAATAGTGGTGACTTTTACCCTTTTTGGTTTCACCACAGGTATATATAACATAGATATACTGTATGTCCTTTATACCTTTACTGGAATTATTCATAAGGAAATCTCTTCGTCTGACGGCAATTTTTGCTTAAAAATCAGAAGTCTATGAGTGTGGATGAGAAAAGTAAACAGGACTTTGCAATTTTTTTTCATACAAGCACACAAGTTGAATGGAATCCTAAAAGCCCACCAGTTGAGTAAACATAAATGCTCTGTGCATACTGAGAAAATATTTGCTTTGCTTTTTGCACTCTTAATCTGGTTTGATTTAACTCAAAATTTACATACACATTTCACATTATAATTTTAGAAAAAAAGACTAAAGCAACTTCTATTTCTACCAAAGTTGACATGTAATAATATAGAATTACTTAAGGTGTCTTTTGTTTTTCTGACCACATATTTAAAGGAAGTCAATTTAGGGAATGCTATGATAACTTGATTAAATGATAATATGACTGAGTATTAATATTTTAGTGAATTATATTTCATGACCTTTTTTTAGGATCGAGATTGCAATTCTCACAGGATCTATTTTACCATAAGTTATAAAAATAAAGGTCAAACACAAAGAATAATGCTGGTCCATGCCGTTGTTCTCTCTTGCCTTGACTACTGCAATCCCCTTCTTAGTGGTCTTATATGTTCCCAGCTTGCACCGTTGCAATCTATAATGAATGCGGCAGCGAAGCTCACCTTCCTGTCTGCCCCCACCTCCCACGCCTCCCCCCTCTATCAGTCCCTTCATTGGCTTCCAGTTAGATATAGGGCTCAATTTAGGATTCTGGTGCTTGCTTACAAGTCCCTACATAATGCTGCTCCAACCTACCTATCCTCCCTAACACCGAAATATGTCCAGTCTAGGCACTTGCGATCTGCTCCCCAGATTGCCCTAAAGCAGGGACTGCCCACATCCAGCAAAAAAAAGGAAAACTCCGAATCCCCTGGCTCTGGCTGGGGACTCGGATATTTCAACTTACCTCACTCTCCCTGCAGCCAGTGGAGTCGGCCGGTCTCTTCCTGATGATGTCAGGAGGAGGCGTGACTTCCACTGCTCTTCTCCCAGGGCCGCTGGGGGGTCTAGGAGAAGAGCAGAGGAAGTCACGCCCCCTCCTCCTGACATCATCAGATAGAGGCCGGCCGACTCCACTGGCTACTGGCTGCTGGCTGCTGCTCCTGCCTCCTGCCCACCCCTCCCTGGCCTAAGGTAAGACTCAGGGAGTCTCCTGTCCCCCTTCCCAGCTTCTCTCCCCCCTCAGCTCCTGTCCCCCCTCTCAACTCCTTTTCCCCCTCAGCTCCTGTCCCCACCACACAGCTCCTGTCACCCACTCTCAGCTCCTGTCTGCTCTCTCTCAGCTACTCTGCCCCTCAGCTCCTGTCCCCTCTCAGCTCCTGACCCCACCCTCAGCTCCTGCCCCCGTCACCTCCTGCCACCCCACAGCTCCTTTCCCCCCTCTCGGCTCCTCTCCTCCCCTCAGCTCCTGTCCCCCCCTCTCAGCTCCTGTCCCCCCTCAGCTCCTGTCCCCACCACAGCTCCTGTCACCCACTCTCAGCTCCTGTCTGCTCTCTCTCAGCTACTCTGCCCCTCATCTCCTGTCCCCCTCTCGGCTCCCCCCCCACCCCTCAGCTCCTGCCCCCCATCACCTCCTGCCCCCCCTCACAGCTCCTTTCCTCCCTCTCAGCTGTCCTCAACTCCTCCCCCCCTCAGCTCCTGTCCCCCTTAATTAGCCCCACGCCCCTCCACCACAGCCCCATAACATCTCCACTACAGCTCGTCTCCCCCAATTTCAACCAATATCACAAACACCATAGCCCCTTTCCCAAATTGTAGCCATCCACCTACTTCAGCCCCTATCCCCCCACTATTTTTCTTAACCCACCCCAATTACAGCTTGTAACCCCCACTACAGCCTCTAGCCCCCTACTACAGCCCTGTCCCCTCACTCAGTGACTGTCTACTGGCTTTAAAAGTGTGTGTGCTTGTGTGTCCGTATGTCTGTGTGTGTGTGTGTCAGTATGTCTGTCTGTGTGTGACAGTATGTCTGTCTGTGTTTGTGTCAGTATGTCTGTCTATGTGTGTGCAAGTATGTCTCTGTTTGTGTGTGTGTGTGTATATGTGTGTGTGCGTGTGCCTGTTAGTGATTGTGTGTTTGTTAGTGTGTGTCAAATCAGCAAGTGTGTGTGTGCCTATCAATGAGGGGGTCTTTTTAGGTGACAGCCCCACCCCCCCCTTTTCAATCACATGGGAAATATGTTTTTACTCTCCTCTTGGTGCAATGGCCACTTGACTGGATTTGCCACCCAGGACTAAGGCTGCCAGCCCTCCCCTGTACTCAAGTAAGGCTTACTGGCCTATAATTGCCCGACTCCTCCCTACTACCTTTCTTGTGAATGAGCACAACATTCGCAAATTTCAAATCTTCTGGGACTACGTTCCGTTAACAATGATTGGTTAAATAAATCTGTTAATGGTTTTGCTAGCACACCACTAAGCTCCTTTAATAGCTTTGGGTGTATTCCATCAGGCCCCATAGACTTATTTGTGTTTAGTTTTGACAGTTGAAATAGAACTTCTTCCTCTTTAAACTCACATGTAACAAATTACTCATTTGTCCTTTTTCCAAAATGAGGCCCCTTTCCTTCAGTTCCATCTGTAAATATTGAACAAAAATATTAATTGAGTCAGTCAGCTAGACCTTTATGTGCTGGGCAGGACCATATCATGCCTGTCTGCATGCCGGTTGGGCGGTAGATGTGCCTCTTACTGCAGCACAACTCTTACTGTAGCTCGGCCAGCATGTGGGGGTGGTCCAGACAAAGCGGTACAGCTGCTGAGAGTGCCCCATCTTCTTAACGATATTGCTGGCAGTAAGGCAAGGGGTGGCACACAATGGGCACGGAAAAATATAGGGGGCACTTACCCTCCCTTGCCTTGTCGACCCTGTATCAACACCTGTGGCAAAAGTTGGTTTCATTTACAGACTAGCTGCTTAAAGGTGGGCAATCAATGTTGAAACAGTAATTGGTGGGTTACTTATAAAAACATGGAGCACTGCATTCTCTAGTCTTAAATCAAGACAGCGATCTTTATGAGATTATATTTGGCCCCTTTCCTCATTCATTCTTCACATAGTGAAGGTAAATAAATCCAAGCAAATTCATAGTTTCTTGGCCCCTGTCCAACCCCTCAACCCTTAGCAGCATTCTAGGGTCGCCGTATGATTAACCCTGATCTGCTGAGGACCTCTAGCTCTGTTGACCAGGTTATTAGGATACATCCCCTGTTATTTTCACACTTGGGCATAATCTTTACTTGTTTGTCCGCATGTTTTGTTGGTTGGTTTGTTGCATGTTAGCAGTTTATGCAGCCAATCTGTCCTTTTATTTTAGGAAATTATTCACATAATGATCACTGAGCAATTTCAAGAATTTGGTCCCAAACTGGAAATAACTTGGTTTACAAAATCTTAAATCAAATCTAATTATGATAATTGGCCACACTGTAAAAAAGGAAAATTAGAAGATAAATATACCATTGTGATATGCAAATCATAATACTAATATAACCCTGGCATCTACATGGCATTCCATCAGATCCCAATATTAAACTAATTTGATCCCACCTGATTCTATTGTTTGCTGTGCAATGTATTCATTCAAGCATTTACCCTAACAGTGGGAGGTACGTAACTGGGACATGTTAGTAAAGACTGGCTAGCAAGAGTATTAGGCATGTCAACTTAGGGTCAGGGCCAGATTAACAACGGGGCTATTGGAGAGTCATCTCCAAGTCCTCGCTGTGAAATAGGTCCAAAGAAGTTACAATATAAATGTTTTTTATATATTTTTTTTATAATTATTTTTCCTTGTTTTGTACTACATTGCATATTTATTGCTTCCCAGTTGCTGAGTACTAATACTATACTAATGCTAACATATCTCAACATCGAATAGAAACAATTCAGAAGATATTCAGTAAATGTGCTCTCCTCTAAATCTGAATTAGCTCTGAATTGGAGTTTAGCCAGATTTATCTGAAATAGCCCCAAAATGGGGCCAGCTAGCACTGAGAATTTCACAAGAATGAAGAAACAAAGAAATGTCCAAATTTGGTGGCTCTTTGTTCAGGAACGTGATAAATAGTGTTTGAGAATAAAATTTGCTAGAATAAGTACACGTACATGTTCTTGACTATGTTTCCAAGTTTTTCAGGAATTTAGCAAATGCATGCTTGTTAATGCATTCTTTACCTGTTGCACTATCAAAATAAAAACATCACATTTCACAAAATGATCTGTTTTTGTGACTCAACATCATCTCTACCCAGATTTATGACCTTTGATTTCACACCTAAATAAATCTGACCTCAATGTGTTGTACGATTGTATAAACGTTTATGGTGACAGAATGCACACACTAGTTATACTTTTTTCTATCCCTTACCCTTTTGGGGTTATTCAGTGAACTCGGACTTGTAGTGAAGTCAAGTCTGAATGTCTAAATCAGGTTAACAGCCAAGTTGTGACTATAGCTTGGATGGATAGTTTCTCCAAATAATCCATGTTTGCTTAAACTGTTCCATTTGGATTCCAGTTTGCTACAAAACCTAGTTTAGAGCATTTTCTTGTCTTTTATAATAGGTAGTAAAATGATTTATAAAAATTTGAGCAGACTTTGGCTTTTCTGAGCTCAGGCAGGGCTGGATTAAAAGCCCATTTGGACCTGGTGCTGACAACTACGATGGGCCATCTTATCGACAGAAAACAGTAAAATAGTCGTACCTCCAAAGTGTCTTGTATCTGCCGGAGGTGGTGCTGGAGAGAAACTCACAGGATGCAGCTATAAGAAAACACATACCCTATATTAAGCTTGCGTTTTTACCTCTCAAGCAAATCCATACAACATAACAGCAGCGTCCACTGAAGCAGGACATTGGTGGGTGGGGGCAAAAGGGTGAACCACTGATGCAAATCACTTTACGCTTTCTGGGGACTTACTAACATTCTCTTGTCCATTCCTCTCCTTCCCTTCTTACTAGCAGGCAGCAGCTTGGTGTATGCAGTCTGGGACAGAGAAAAAGGTGGATGTAGCAAGTGTAGCAGAAAGGCAAGGTAGCAACTTGCTACTGAAAACAAAGCACTAAAAATTACCATAAATAAACTGGTTGTGAGAAAAAACGCCACATTTTCTTGGAATTAAATAAATGTAATCATGTTACCTTGTCCTTTACCTGTGTAATGCTGTTTTCTCTAAAAGATTTATTGTACCCTGCACATTAAAAAGCATGTCCAGCGAACATTATAAGGGCACTCCAATGTTTAGACACAGGTTTGTAATGGTTAAAATATCACACGTATCAAAATCTGGTCTCAATGTGTTGTAAAAACACATTACCTTAACGATAAAGACATGGCCCCTCAAATGATACAGTTTGGCAGCTTTTATAAAAGACAGATAGGGGTGCAAAAAGAATTGGAAAAGATACCTTGGGCTTCCCAAGTTCTTATACAGTTTTCGAACAGTTGAACCATCATAGGCGTGCGCACAGGGTGTGCCGGATGTGCCTGGGCACACCCTAATCCCCGCGGCACGCCTATGTATATTGAGACCGGCAGGGGAGATCTCAGGATCTCCCCTGTCGGCTCATGCAGAGCTGGTGCTATCTGACCCACAGGCAGGGAGGGAGGCAGGAGAGGACCCGGGGAGCTCTTGTCAGTAGCTCCGCCGGGTTCCTCTCGCGGGATTCTGAGTGTTGCCATGGCAAGGCTCAGATCTCGCGAGAGTGAACTCTAGCCCCGCAGGCTAGAGTTCACTCTCCACTGGACCACCAGGGATGGAAGCAGCAGAAAGGATCCCCCCTCCCAGGCATAAGGTAGGAAGGGAGGGGGGGATATTTACTAAACGGCCCCCACACAATACACACAATCACCCAAACATACAGCACCCACATACAGCACCCCCCACACACAGCATCTACACACATACACACACACAGCACCCTTACACACACACACACTAACAGCACCTTCACACACATAGCACCCTTACACACACAGCACCATCACACATACACACTAACAGCACCCTCACACACAGCATCTACACACATACAGCACACACACCCTTACACACACACACACTAACAGCACCCTCACACACACAGCACCCTTACACACACAGCACCCTCATACACACACACATTAACAGCACCTCCACACACATAGCACCCTTACACACACAGCACCCTCACACATACACACACAGCACCCTCACACACACAGCACCCTTACACACACAGCACCATCACACATACACACTAACAGCACCTTCACACACACAGCACCCTCATACACACACACTAACAGCACCCTCACACACACAGCACCTTAACACACACACACAGCGCCCTTACATACACAGCGCCCTTACACACACAGCGCCTTCACACACACACACAGTACCCACACACACAGTGCCCCCACACACACACAGTAGTAGTATATATATATATATATACACACGCAGCGTGTGTGTTTGTGCTTTAGGGTGCACACCCTTATACAATAGGCTGCGCATGCCTATGTGAACCATATAAACACATGATAAAGTTTACAAGATATCCACAACGGACTTTCTTAATTTTTTTTTTTTTTGAGTGCACTCCAAGATTTCCTATCCTTGATGTAAGCCTTTATTTTTCTGATAGTCGTAGCCAAGCAGATTATTTTTTTTTATTTAAGGATTTACGTCCATTTGGCACACAAACCGCATGTAAAGTGCTTCTTGATCATTTGGAAATATGTTTGTGTTTAAATTTGGAAAATATGTGCAAGCAGAAATTTTTGAATTTTTATTTTTCATTTTTCAAGAAGAGTACGCACATGGGAAAATAAAAGGGAGTATTGCTGCGTACATCCTGTGTGGTTTTCGCCTTTTTATCATAATATATCACAAATTATTGCAAAACTCCAATCAGAACGATACACCAAAACACCGTGCCAAGATTGGGAAAGTGAAATAGTACTTTGAATACACACACGAAATAAATATTGTTCTAACATTATTGAAGTATTAAAATTTTTATTTCAAACAAGCTTTATTCATGTCATCAAATCGTTTACAACAGTACGATTAGTAGGTAACGTGAGAGACATGCAGGCCTCACGTAAACATGGTTAACAATCTTATCAAGTATGTTTTAAAGAGTAATCTTTGCCATTAAATCGTGTATAATGCTTTTAGCAGAGTATGTAGGAGTTGTCAACTCATGGGTATACCATATAGCATGCCTTCAACAAGTCTGACCCGGTCAATGATAGTATGGATTGGATCAAGAAGCCATGTTGGGAACATAGGTTCCATTAGTATCGTCTAGGCGCGTAGGTAAGTTAGTATGATTTACTGTACATCATGGTCTTAGAGCTGTATGTGTCCAAAGAGTATGTACTCATTGATGAGAGAGATTAAGTTTAGACCTCAGTTGGGCCTTGTTTACAGTGGGCATGTATAATATTTGTATACCCCGTGGGATAGTGTGGGTGTTGTCGCAAGTCTTGCTGGCTCATAGGTGTAGGTGCGCTGAGTAACTGTTAGATGCCATAGGGTTGATCATGCGGTACCTGCCCACTTAATCTTCAAGTGTACTAGTATTTGAGGTGAGTACGGCTGAGGCCTAGAGGTAGAGTGAAGCTAGAGACTGGGAAATAGTGGGTAGAGGGGGAAGTGAGGTGTTAGGGCAGAAAGAGGAGAAGACAAAGAGGGAGAAGAGAAGAAGAGAGAGGGGAGGGAGGAGAAGAGGGAGAGAGAAAAGAGAGAAGAAAGAAAAAAAAAGTGGGGGGCAGAGGTGAGGGGGAGGGATAAGGGAGGTCTGTGGCCCGTGCATTTGCCTACTGTGTGCGTTTTCTGTGAACCCCGATGCAGTTGTCTGTAGTGGCCAAGGTTCCGGGATACATCGCGCAGGGCGGCGGTGCCCCTATGGACACAGATTCCTGGTAGTTAGAACTCGATTAGCATTTATGGTAGAGAATAAGGATCTTCTCCCATTGAGCCGCTGTGAATGACTTATCCAGGATGCGTTCCCAGCGACGTCGAAAGGTGTCATTGTTTCCTAGATGTCCTACGAGCAGGTGTTGGTATATAAGGGATATTGACTTGTCCAGATTGGTTTTGTGATCGCAGAGTGCCTCAAACCATGACAGTTCTCGTTGGAGGGTTTCTTTGTGTGGCAGGGTCTGATAGAAGAATTTAGTATTCAAATTGTTAATAATACATTGTAGAAATGGAATTATAATCAGGTATTATTTTACATAGATAACTAGCCCAAAATAATCTGCCCTTAATCTCAGCCACATAGTAGCTGCATATTTGTACTCTTACAAAATATCATGGGAGTTATGATTGCATTTTGTTAATGGCATCTGGCTATTGAACTTACAAATTAACAACTTACAAATTAACCCCTTAGTGACCAGACCATTTTTCAATTTTCTTACTGTTAAGGACCTCGGCTGCTTTTACATTTCTGCAGTGTTTGTGTTTAGCTGTAATTTTCCTCTTAATCATTTACATTTATACTGTTTTTCTCGCCATTAAATGGTCTTTCTAAAGATACCATTAATTTAATCAGATCATATAATTTACTATAAAGAAATTATAAAATATGATGAAAAAAGTTAGAATAACACACTTTTTCTAACTTTGACCCCAAAAATCTGTTATCTACAACCGCCAAAAAACACCCATGCTAAATAGTTTCAAAATTTTATCCTGAGTTTAGAAATACCCAATGTTAACATGTTCTTAGCTTTTTATGCAAGTTATAGGGCTGTATGTACAAATAGGACATTGCTGTTTCAAAATATATTTTCTTAAATTTATCAATAGGGACATTGTAACACTGTTATCTGTCATAAACCTCTGAATCACACCTCACATGTACATATATTTTTTAAAGTAGACAATCCAGGGTATTCAGTATGGGGTATGTACAGTCTTTTTTAGTAGCCACTTAATCACAACAACTGGCCAAAGTTAGCATTTATATTTGTTTGTGTATTAAAAATGCAAAAAACAATTATGTTAAGCATTTTTAACACACAAACAAATTTAAATGTTAACTTTGGCCAGTGTTTATGACTGAGTGGCTACTAAAAAAGACTGAACATACCCCATTTTCAGAGCGATCACATGGCCCGCGGGGACCTAATTTGACTGTCAGGGCTGTTAGGCAGTCCCCCCAGACCAGGAGCAACACCGATCGCTGGCAGGGGAACGGCGGTGATTGGGTAAGCTCTAAGGAATACAAATATTAGTGTTTCAAAACAGTAAAATGTATTACAACGATGATATCGTCAGTGAAAGTGACAATTTTTGCATTTTTCCCACACAAATGGCACTTACACTGACAATATAATTCTTGTGATACATTTTACTATTTTGAGACACTAATATTTGTGTCCAGAGAAGTCTCCCAAGTATAACAGTACCCCTCAAGTACAGGTTTTATGGTGGTTTCAAAATTTACAGAGTCAAATATAAGGCTAGTGTTTCAGTTTTTTCACATTGAAATTCGCCAGATTGGTTATGTTGCCTTTGAGACCATATGGTAGCCCAGGAATGAAAATTACCCCCATGATGGCATACCATTTGCAATAGTAGACAACCCAACATATTGCAAATGTGGTATTTCCAGTCATTTTTAGTAGCCACTTAGTCAAAAACACTGGCCTAAACTGGCGTTCAAATTAGTTTTTGCATTTTTCACACAAACAAATCTTAACACTAACTTTGGCCAGTGTTTGTGACCAAGTGGCTACTAAAAAAGACTGGACATACCCCATTTGCAATACCTTGGGTTGTCTACTATTGCAAATGGTGTGCCCTCATGGGGGTAATTTTCATTCCTGTTCTACCATACGGTCTCAAAGGCAACGTAACCAATCTGGCGAATTTCAGTGTAAAAAAATGAAAAATGTAACATGCTATATTTGAGCCTGTAACTTACCAAAACACCATAAAACCTGTACATGGGGGGTAATGCTTTACACGTGAGACATCGCTGAATACAAATGTGTATTTTATTGCAGTAAAAGCAAACGGTATTATGACATTCACAGTTAAAATGTCAGTAGAACTAAAAAAAATTAAAAAATCTTATTTTCTCCTATTTTTTTATATTTTATTCATATTAATTTGTGTTTAATGGCTAAATATTTGATGTTAAATAAAATCCCCGTTTCCCTGAATAAAATTATATATAAGTGTGGTTGCACTTAATATGAAAGAGGTGAATTACGCCTGAACAGATATTTTGTTTACTATTCCAGATTTTGTTTACGTTTTGTTTTGATCACAACGTGTACATTTGGCTCAGACCTTAAGGGGTTAAAGACCAAGAAAATCTAACATGGTATTTACTAAAGTAAGAATTAAAAGTGAATTTCATACTTAGGTCAAATAAACCGGAACGGAAAAATTTCTTATTTAGCTCTGCACCCAGTAAAGCTACTTTGACCTTAAATGTTTAATTCACTTTGAATTCTTACATAAGTGAATAATTCTGTAAATGTATGCTTCCTAGTTAAAATCTATAACCTTATAAATGCTAATATTACAATAATATTACATTTTCTTAACATTATGGAAAACACTTGACTTCAAATAGATTTAAAAAAAATCAAAAAAAATCTGGCATTTAGCTTTATTCACTACAATTATTCAATTTCTTAAAAAAAAAAAAAACATGAGGAGCATAGCTGGAACATAAACATAAGATAAAACAGCAATTTCATGTATAGATTGTTGTTGTTCAGGAATACCAAGAAGAATAATGAGTTTGATGTTTGTTCATCGTTTTCATAAATGTGGGGCATATCGTAATAATATGGAACCAGAATCAAACAGTATGTGAAATATAAGCAGAAATAACATTTTGTCACACACTGTAGTTGTGACAAAGGCAGATACAAAATCTCTAATATACTGCTAATGGCTATTTAGAAGAACTTGATGACCTTACTGAGATTGAGTTTCTGAAAGCCTATGACTCCAAATGTAAAAAGCAATATCTCTATGAGTACAATGCCTGTTTAGAACAGGTACAGAAACTTCAAGCAACTGTACATCATAGGACCACTGCAGGCTGCTATTCCAAGACCCAAATGCTGCCCCCTCCCCGCCTCCAGTCATGCAAACACACACACGCACATTGCCAAAGTCACACATATACACAGACTCATTCACACATACTCACTAAAACACACAGACACACACATTCATAAATACACACACTCTCACATAAACACACAGACAGAAATACACACTCACAGACACACACACTTACAGAGACACACACTCACAGACACACACACACTCACAGAGACACACATTCACAGAGACACACACTCACAGACAGGGCCAGTGCAAGACTTTTTGCCACCGTAGGCAAAGGTATATTTTTGTGGCCCTTTCTGACCCTGTCTGGTACTCATGCATTTACACCTGCTTTTCCTCACCCTAACTCACTCCGCCACCTCTGCTCTTCTTCACTCCATGTTCTCTGATCTTTTTACTCTTACTGCCCCATTCCACAGCACTAAATTGCACTCACAGCATGTCCCACAGAACTAGATCTTGCACCCAATGCACCAGACTGTACCCCACTTCCATGTCTCCCCACCTTCCATTTATGTCTCTCTTCCCACATCAATTCATGTCTCTCTTCCCACTTCCATCCATGTGTCTCTTCCCCTTCCATCCATGTCTCTCTTCCCCTTTCCATGTCTCTCTTCCCCTTTCCATGTCTTTCTTTTCCTTTCCATGTCTCTCTTCCCTCTTCCATCCATGTCTCTCTCCCCCTTTCCGTGTCTCTCTTCCCCTTTTTCATGTCTCTCTTCCCCTTTTTCATGTCTTTCTTCCCCTTTCCGTGTCTCTCTTCCCCTTTTTCATGTCTTTCTTCCCCTTTCCATGTCTTTCTTCCCCTTTCCATGTCTCTCTTCCCACTTCCATCCATGTCTCTCTTCCCACTTCCATCCATGTCTCTCTTCCCACTTCCATCCATATTTTTCATCTAAACAGCAATTAATAATCCCTTCCCCCAACAGTACTGTTGTTATCAACAGCAAAATTGTAAATGTGTGGTTTGATGAAAATTGTGCAAGAAATATTCTAGAAATGCTCCACGCTGAGCCTGAACCCTGTACTGACAGCCAATTCAAAATAATAATAATTATTTATTATATATATTTATAAACATTTATTATTTATTATAATAATAAACATTTACAAGTCTGCCACCACAATCGCTCATTTTGGGTTAATCACTGTGAGATGCCTTTAAATTAGATATGGTCCTTCAAATGTATTAATGCTGTATAATACAAGTAACACATATAAGATTGGATTTAAACATTTTTTACAACATTGATTCTTTCTATTTGTAAATTTGTGCCTCATCGAACCATCTACCTGAATTTTTTGGGCGACTGGAATTATTTGCCTTTGAGACAAATACAGAAAATGCCTTTATTTGAGTGGATTTTGTCAAAGTCTAACTAAGAGTAATATTTTAAATTTTTTTTACATTTTGCTAACTTTGTAATATATTCTATATAAATGTCCAACATATTCTACTGTACACAGAAAAGTGGTAAACTATTATATTACATATAATATACAAAGTACGGAGAGAATACTCAACAATATAAATATAAACAATTGATAGGGTGCTATTCACTAAAGGTACTCCCTCAAATACCAAAATAACCAATAATAAACTATTATATTACACCATTGGTAACAGTATTTGATCTTTCATTGTTTCAATTGAAGGGTTTCCCCTAACCATCGCTATTTAGTATTAGCTGTCCCTTGTTACTTATACACTCAGCAAGGGAGTGGTAGTGTGGTCAGAAGAGGATCACTTTTCAATTTGTCAAAACAACAGATCATTTGAAATGGGAGATATAGACTGGTTTATTTGCTAAAGTGAGGATTATCAGGAATTCTAATTAATTTTAATTTTAAGGCCCAAACTATCGAACTGGAAAAATTCTCAAAGTCAGCTATGCCTCCAGCCTGGCTTTTTTACTTTCAATTTATAAAAAATATCATTTTATAGAATAATCATACTGTGATAGAAAATGGTTTGTGTGTAAAGAGATTCAATTAAGACTCAACTTATTGTGGATTTTATTTTTTATTTCTACAGAAAATATATAAACTATAGGACAAATAATTAATTGTTTATATATCCGCAACATATTCAGCAGTGATTTATAATAATAACACAAGACAAACTTATTTTATTGTAACAAAACATGTATGACATACGGGAACAGTAGGCGAAGTTTGCCCTGTCCAAACAAGCTCACAGTCTGAAGGGATGAAAAGGACAAGTTTGTGAATTGCATTAAAAATATGATGTAGCTTCTGAAGCAATGCAGGAGCAGTTATTAAAACATACAGGGGTTTCACTAGAATCTGAATTGTAGAGAATTGTGGCTAAAAAAAGTCAAGATGTGAATTTGGCTAAGTTGGAGAATGTCTCCATTCATCAGCTGTGATTGCCTAAATTTGTAATTTGGATTTCAATGTTGTTAATAAACCACTCAAAAACAACAGCAATGTAATAAAAATGGTAAAAAAAAAAAAAAGAGCTCCCATGGGGTGTCCTACTTATTAAGTACGGGTAGCTCTGTGTAGTCCTGCTGTTATTCAATAATTGGCGTATTCAGTTTTGGAACAAGAATTATTATGATGGAAATGGAATGCCCTGTAATTGGTCCTTAAAGGGACACTCCAGAACCCTAAAAAACTTCAGTTTGTTGAAGTGCTATTTATGTGTGAAGAGTGTGTCCTCTTTTTTATTTTACAGAAATTTGAACTTTTAAAGGAACCTACACCCACTGACAGTCAATTAGACAACAGGTATACCCTAATGCAGAACTAAATTTCCTTCCAATTACCCCTTTTATATTCCTTCTTCCACTTAATTTGTTAGCCCTTTTGCATATAGTATATTTTACACTGAGTTGTCTACAGGAAACATACTATATGCAAAAGTTCTAGAAGATACAAAAGTAACATATTTATATTAATATATTTATTATTAATATTTTGCCTCCTATAGATTTAGAAAATTGCACATACTGGGTTATCACTACAAAAACACACACACAACCTGCAATGGTGTCTTCATTAATCCATGTTGTACAATGTGCAGATATTTTAAAAAGTAAGTTTTAGTACAAAACAAAATCCAGTCATATGTTTTACGGGGGAGAAAGATACAGAGGGAGAGAGAGAGAATAAAGAAAGACAGACAGACAGTAAGTCAAGTTGCACTCCCTGCTGAGGTGTGTGTGTGTGTGTGTGTGTGTGTGTGTGTTGGAGTGTGGCTGTGTGGCAGCTGGTGTCAGGGAGCCACATGCACAGCTCACACTCAGAGCACACTGTCCCCTCTGTGAGTGGCTCCTGTGGCTGCGGTGACGTCACTGAGGCTCAGTTCGGGCTCGGGAGCTCTTTAAAGCAGCGTGAGATGCTCCGGGCAGCAAAGTGAGGAGAGGCAGAGAGACAGCGAGGAGGGGACAGAGAGCACTGCCTGCTAACCTACCTCGCCCCCCAATCACCTCACTGCAAAGTACCCCACCCCCAGCCCTAGAGGGGGCGATGCGCTGTGCCCCTCTCTAATAGAGCGATATATCCTCCATCGGGATCCAGGATCTGATCATCGGCACCATGGACACCTCCCGGACCTGCCTGCTCGTGGTGTGCTCAGTGCTGTGCAGCCTGCAGCTGGCGAGCGCGGTTCGGCCAGGGAAGACGCAGCAGCACCGGAGCTGCCCTGCCCCCTGTCAGTGCGAGCCGGACGGTGTGCTTCTCAGGGTGGACTGCTCGGACCGGGGGCTGACTGCCCTGCCTGGAAACATCAGTATATTCACCGCTTACCTGTAAGTACCCACTCACCGCCACACTGCACTCACCATTACACTACAGTCACTGCCACACTGCACTCATTGGCTCCAGGTGGGCAGCATGCTGGGGCACACAGGTCTAGGGTGGGTGTGTAGGTAGGTGGGTAAGTAGCAGCAGGGGGGTGCCCTGCTTGTATTGAACCCTGTGATATTACATGGAGCTATTGCACGTCTGTCCCTCTCTTCATTACTAAACCCACCAGCTTAATGGACCTTCCTTACAGACCAGGTGATATAGCTGCATAGTGCAATACCAACGTTCTATTTACAAACATTCTAAATGCAGAAGTTCTATTTTGAAATATTCTAAACTTCCAGGTTCTATTTGCAAATTATCCAAACGCCGAGGTTCTATAGAACTGGTTCGAAATGCAGAGGTCCTGCATTTAGAGTTGAGGTTTTGTATAACAATGTTACAAATGCCAAGATTCTACAGACTAAGTTGATGAAAAAAGTCCTTGTTAAACGTTGTGCAGCACATGGCTTCAACGTGCCGTGTATCCTAATGCACAGTATTGTAATGCACTATAAATCCACGTGTGGAGTGCTTGATTCACAATACCTGTTGCACTCTCTTTGCATTATTATCATTATACCACACTGATTGCATACACTGTACTGTACACTAGTATTTCATCCATGCTGCCTTTAGCCTAGTGAGGGCTGACAGACCACAGCAGGAACCTAATGACACATTGTCATATCAAGCTTCATTGGAAGAGTTAATCAGTCTGCCATGCTTTCTAGTTAGACAGAAAGACATGTTTTATCTACTTACTAACAGCGAGTTGCACTTTGTGATTGACATCTAATTAATTAGTTAAATAGTGTAATTTAGATAAATTGCCTGCATCAAAATCATCCATAGCATGATATTTAGTGAAGCATTCTAATTGCATAGATTATGTATTAATGTATTTTAATTATATTCACTATGATTGTTATGGTATATGATTGTCCAATTTTATTATCTGAGCATTAATTAAAAAAAATGCATCTTGCTATAGACATCAGATTATTTTTTAATGAAACAGTGTTAGATGATGCAGTGATCAAGATGACGACGTAATGCTTATAATATATATGAGATCATTTAAAATAGCTAGTTCAGTTAGTTATAGTTCACCTTTCTGTCTCATCTTTTATGGTGGTGGTCTCAAACATTGAAACCCCAAGCAAACATTTCTGTTGGTCTAGTTAACATTGTTGAGCTAGAGGGGTGCGGTACTTAAAAGAAGTATTGAAATGCTACATTAAAAGACAGCATTGACCATTATCCCCGACTGCATGTGTTCAATATACTGTACAATTCTATTAATTGATTACTATTTTTGGCACTTAGATACATGTTTATTGATATATCATGAGAGTAATAGAAGAGACAGATGTATTGTAAATAACTGCAGCAGGCCTCCCTATTTTTTGAATCTGCAATCAAAGTATGAAAAGTCATAAACTCATGAATGAACCTGTTACTACTCAATAAAAAAGGAAGGCTCCATGTTTGTGGGTGTTATTGCAGGTGTGATAACTTAGAAGCGGTAAAAATGGTGCATTGTGTTGCTCTGCAGACTAAGCTCCCTGCTTAACAAAATGTTTAACAGAAAGCATCCTAAACTATAGACAGCAAGATTTGGCATTGATACCAAAGGAATAATTGTAAATCAAGAGGGCATATTTACAACCCAACAGCTGTCCCCACTATATGTCAGGGATCACAGACCAAAACTAAGAGGAGAGTTAGATTGAACCAGAAATCAGGGGCACTCAAGTTATAAATCAAGGCACAGAGAGAGAAATATCTCAAACAGCGCCTGTGTAAATCAGTGATCATTCTTAGAGATCAGAAGAAGACCATTCTTTGTGGATCAGTAAGATAAATCAGTTAGTCACATCAAATACGACTATCTAAGCACGCTTGTGATTAGGGGTCAAGTTCACTTACAGCCCCTTTGTAAATAAGGATTAGGTGCCCCAAATAATGAACATAAGTGTCTAATTTGACTGAAATTCCCAAGCAGTCCTAGAATATTTGACAGTTTTGCCATGATTGGAGCACAGTTTTGAGTTTGCCAGTTGCATAGCTCTATTTCTTAAAAACAGTGCCAGAGTCGCTCACTGAGTGTGAATTTGTCAGGAATACAAAGGGAATTAAAATGGACTTTTTTTTAGGCCAGAATAGTTGCACTGAAACACAGTTTCATTTGAGAATTCGTCTAATGTAGCTTTTTGCCTAAAATTTTATTTGTTCTTTAATAATTACCTTGTTAGTGGATGTAGTATCGTCAACCCTGTGGCGTTACAGATCATAAGTATTGCAAACATATTTTAGTTGTATTTTATTAAAAAAAAACCTAGTAATATAGCTATAGGACAGATGTCCAAGATTCAGGGGATATCTGATGCAGAGTAACATTCTATAGGAGACACTCAACTACTGTATGTCTGGTATACAAGAAGTGCCAAAACTGTGACTGCTACTTTTTTATAACACGAAAGTTAGTTACCAAACATCTGTCTTTGCAAAATATAGCCATCACTGTCCTTGTGGTTGTTGTGTGTTTTGCAGATTATTATGTTTTGTAAAACAAGATTGCAGATTTCCTATTTTGTAAGTGATGTTTCTTTATCTTTTCACATCTTAGTAAATCTCCCTTAAAAAAAAAAAATTGGCATGCACCTTGACATCACTCAGACATGACACGAATTAAGACTTTAAAGTCCCCCATCCGGTTCAAGAAAGGTTTATTTGAGTTTGTTCGTTGACAGCAAACGTTCAGTTCCTTTGGGTAGGTGGGAGGTGGAAGACTGTGATACTTATTTGCTTTTTGCTAATGTTGATCTAACATGGAATTCCGATGAACAGCAATTGGGTCTCTCCTTGGCAGGGTTATTAAAAGTGAGGCAATAGGAAATGCTGATTAAGGCTGCAAGATTTTTTTTTTTTATCTGTACCTTTGTTTTATAGCAAGGCTTTGAACTGTGGAAGTAATCTTGAAATGGTCTGTGGAAACAAAGGCTACAATACAAGCGTTAGGTTCTAAATCTAATGAGAAATAATAGTTCTTTTTGTAAGAGGTGTTGAGACGTTTATTTAAATACACATGGGCTACTGGGTACAATATAGGCATATAGTTATATATATTTAATAGGCCATAGGGGCCCAGTGAAAGTAACATTAGTAATTACTAAACACAGGTTTGTGTGTTTTGGCTCTCGTTTACACCGGCTTCATCTAAGCCATTTGGGAGCTGTGACTTTAAATAACATGTTGTGGCGAGGAAGTTGACCTGTGTATATTTAATTGCCATAGTAGTGACATTGTCTAAGTTGGGGGTATATTCATTAAGCAGTGAATTGTATTGAGTTGAAAACAAAATACAAATGTTGGGCTAATAAAGCTCATTTAGAAATCACCTCTAATGTAACTCCAATTGTTTATAGCTTGGCTATTTTATTTAGCATTTTGCGATTTGGTTTTCTACTCATTAAAATTGTTTGTTTAGTAAATAAACCACAGGAGTGTCAAACTCTCTAGTCTGGTTAAAAATGATGGATGTTAGGGTCCAAGAACATCTGGCAGGGGGAAGTTTTAAACGCATGATTTAATCATATGTGTGATCTAATTATATTATGTGCAAAGTGCAATACTATTTATTTATAGTCTATTTGTATCACAGTGTTATAAAAGGGTTCTAAGTAAACCATGTAAACACATGTACAATCTCAGATACACTGGTAGATCCAAACTTCAGATATGTCGATAATTCTACTGAATGTTTGCTGGTACCTTGTCGATAGCTGGTAGTTATTGCCATTTCAAGAAAAGATTCCCGTGGTTGCTTACAGATACATTAAAGGTTTACTCAAACTGTATCATGAATCAGTTTCTATTTGGCCAATAATGACTATATTTTATATTGGAGTTCTCAAACTTGCATAGTTACAGCGGTACCAGAGCTGACTGTTGATAGAAATAATTGGGAAAAATATTCAGGGTTTTTAAGTAAAGTGAGAATTCAAAATGTTCCAGACAGTTCTACATCCAATTCCACTATTTTGACTTTAAATTTGAAATCTCCTTTTAATTCAGCATGAATTCTTAGTTTAATCTTTATGTTTGTTTAACTTCATAATAATATTATATTTCTCAAAATTTTAAGATTTATGTTGATAAATGAAAAATGTTGCATGGAAAAGTACAAGATTCTTCTTATTTTTCCAAATTTAGAAAGCCAGTTCTCAGTTTACTACTGGCAGGTTTAGTGAGTTAGGTAAGAGTGGCTATTGGTTTATACTTTGCTCTGAGTTGAAGTGAATTAGAATTTATAAAATCAAAAGCAGAAAATATTCACGATTTGTCATATTGGCAGTTACATTATTACTGGAATCATTTTGTCATAGCTGTTGCTAATAGGGACTCCCAGGGCTATTGACCAAAGTGAGAATTTAAATTATATCAAATGTGAGGGAAAAATAGCCAAATTGGAAAAATTCTGGAAAAAGTCCGCAACGTTTTTAGTTTGACTATTCTGCCCTTAAATTCACTTTGCAATCACTTTGAATTTTAATTTATGTCAGTTATTATGACAATCACTAGTCATACATAGAATAATATACATTCAGGAAATTACTGTTACTCAAGATTATTCGCTAAACTACTATAAATACTCTAAACTAAACAAGATAGCCAGAATGAAACTAAATATCTCACTCAGCTAATTCTGTGGATCAGCTATTTCAGTTTTTAATTACCTCTTCAATTCTACTTAGTCCCACTTTGTTCAATATATTTCTATGTATTTTCTCCCTATTTTAGAATTTATTTTTCACTTGCATATTATTATTATTTTATTTTATTTTTGCAATCTTTATTGTTTTGTTAGATTATAACATATAAAAAGAATTGGTAGATGGGTAGGAAGCATAAATATTTGTTAGTTTGTTCAATTTAGTCTCAAGAGAAAATAGACACATGGTTATCCCCATCAGCTTGGGTCCAGTGGCATTATCAGTGTATACCATCCATTTCTTGTTGAAAGACCAATAAATAAATAAAATGGCAATAATAATAATAATGTAAAAGTGAAGAAAGGTAAGAAAGAATATAGAAAGTATCCCTGCTGTCCGCATGCCCTAACCAGTGTCCCCCCAACTCCATCTGATACCCACCCCGTTGTAAGTGAACTAGGAATATATATATTGTCTAATTCTTTGTCCCATCACCTCTCTATCCCCGGAACTCTCTCTTGACAGGACATATAGGCTTCCCATGAGTACCACATCTCTGCATTTTTAGCTCCAGTCCTCTTCAGTAAGGCTATCATGTATACGGCAGCTTTTATCTCCTATACCCTATTTAACCAGAGTGTTTTGGAATGAGCCTCTTGGCTCTTCCAGGGGGTTGGTACAAGTGCCTTTGCAGCGTTCAGAAGGTGTCTCAATATTAAATATTTGTACTTTGAGTGTTGTCATGTAATCAAAAACATTTTCGAAAGCAAATAGGGTGGGGGGAGTGTCAGATATCTCCATGAGTATATTCTTAACCATCTACCAGAAGGGTTTTATAATGGGACAATCCCACCAGATGTGTTTAATTGACCCCACTCCACCTTCACACTGCCATCATTACCGTCTCACCATTGGGAACACCTTGTGCAATAATTCAGGAGTGCGATATCACCGTAAGAGAAGCTTATAGTTGACCTCTTAGTACCTTGAGCTAACAGAGATTTTATATTGTAAGATCAGTACCTTACTCCATTGGTCATCTGAGCATTTGATGCCCAGAATACTCTCCAAGTCCCATTTAATTTACATATTAATTGGCTCAAGCTAAAGACTAAAGCTAAAGAAAAATGTTAATGGTGTTTATGAAATGGACCGTTATAACCCCTTTATACATCAGCAGTTGGATTGACTTTCATGTGTTTGCAGCAATACCGATAGTATTGGCCTGGAGCATCAGAAGCGGTATATTATAATACTCGTTACTGTTACTGTTTGCAGAATACACAGAGCCAGGCATGTCCCACATTATACCTTCCTCCTATTTGTTCTCTGAAATGCCGATAAGCTTCAGAATTTTAAAAGAGGAGATTTCTCACTGCCTCTGTATGTGTGGTCGCATAGAACATCCCATTTAAATCTTGTGTGTTTGTTTTGATTCACTAATCCCGCTATTCTATATTCTATCGTAAGCAACTTTGAACCCCCGTATGCTTTCTTTTTCTGTTTATGTAGATTTGTTTAACTTCTGCGAGGTTTCAATGCCCTTTCCTCACATGAGGTGCTGTGAAGACTAGGAAACATTTTCATTTGTTAGCAGAAAAAAAAACCTAACAATAGTCTGTGTAAATATGATACTTTTGTCTTCCAACCTACATTTATAGCAAAGCTTTTTAAGTACTCTCAGGTGTCACTTTAAACAGTATGTTATACTATTAAAAACCTCACAATAGATGCAATCACTAAGTACGCTCATTTTGCCCCAACACATTTAAAGGATGAATGCTGAATCAGTAATTGTGTGTCGAATAATAAAAGATTTTGTGTAAATAGGATGTGTAGTGGCGGGCTCAGACATTTTCAGCTAAAAGCCTATATAGCATGTAAAATAGAATATTTGGTACCTGAGGGATTTTTTAGATAAAGAGATTTGCCAAAGATCACAAGGCTGGGCCTGACACTGGGATTTGATTGCTTGCTTCAAAGGAAATAGTGATACCATAGATGCATTGCTACATTTTAACGTTGAGCTTTTGGGCAGCCAATCATCTTTTTGCCTGAGCTCTTGGCTCATATTTTGTGTTAAAAGATCAACCCCTCGATTCTCATATTGGAATCATTTTCCATTCCAATGAAATCTTGCCTCTCTCACGCATTTGGAGAGTGAGTCCTTGCTCAAATTTCTTGTTTTTCCAAAATGATCTGGTCCCTGCTTCCATACTTTCTGGAAAACAAAAAATGTAACTGTGCTCCTTAGAATGTAGCACCAGACCCAAAAATGCAGTTTCACAGGCCGGAATGGAATGTGACAATGCAAATACTTGGAGTACGGTGTGAATTTCAGGGCAATGATATCATTAAGGAGCCACAGGGCGGTCAATATTAACATTTCCCCCGTAGCAGAGAAACAAGCGTTGATCAGTCACTCAGGGTTGGCACAGCCTGGCTTTTTGTTGCAGTATATCTAAACTGTGTAATGTTAGGGTTAATTTTACAGTGATATTCCCCTTCTACAATACTCCACCATCTTTACAGTACAGAGTCACCAGTTCAGCTGGATGTCTCTCTGGTTATGCAACATGACTCGAGCTGGTTATATAAGTAACACGCTAAGAATTTAATTAGCTGTTTACCTTTAAATTCCTTCCAACTGCAATAATGTCTTGGCTTACTGACTGATGGTATCCCCTGGCTGTTTACCTGTCTTCTTACTTAGTCCTATTATAGACACAATAGCCTTAGTGAGGGAGCCATAGACTGAGATCTTGGCTAGTACGGTACAAGCCTGATCCTTCTCTGAGCAGAAGTGGGAGTCAGTGCCGTCCTATGGAATCTCTGCTTGCCAGATCCAAAATAACTGACTTTGACTGAGTATCCACACTAATGAAAACGAGACCCGTTGAAATAAATAGGCATCATGTTTTGCCAAAGCTCCCGACTTCCTTAAAGGCTTAATCCAGGCACTATAACCACTTTACTGATTTGAAGTAGTCATGAATGGAGACTGGTGGCTTTTTGCTACTGAAACACTGTTGCTATTGAAACATTGTACAGAGCTGCGGAATTTATCGGCACTTTATAAATAATAATAATAATAATATACAGAATTTAAAGCCTCTGCCAGAGGTATGCAATTAGACACATGGAATAAAAGTTACATATGGCTAATGTAAAATCTGTGCAAATTTGGCATCAGTCTTCAGCACACACAGTGAAAGACAACCAAAGGCCCCTCTGTGCCGCCCATGTCCTCCCCTCAGCCCACCATACCCCTACATCCCTCCCTTTCCAATTAGGTGGAGTGATGTCAGTGGAGGTCTAACTAACTAGAAAACAGAGGGGTTTTTTTTGTTACATTAACCCTTTACTTGTTTTTAATGCCCCTAATGACCACCAGCCACATTATCAAAGTCCGTTACAGCACCTATTATCCTGAGCCAGCAAGCAAAAAACAAAGGTTAAAATTGAACCCCCCCTGTGTGTGCGGATGTGCAGGACAAAACTTTATCACTGAAAGAGACGTGACCGTGGCATTCTTCATCACGTGTTTCATTCAAAACCCCAGTAAACAAATGAATTCTACTCTACTATCTACAAAACACTGGAAATAATAAGAAATACTCAGAACAAACAGTGATATATGAGCTTAGTTCAAACTGTGTAAAATATGTGTCATGTTCATATCTTTTTACGGGCCCTTTTATCCTTGCGACTAGAGGCACGGATGCCGCTTTTCCATTCATGCACACTTCAAGCACTGTTGTGTTTTCTCCTTACTATCAGTGTTCATAGTAAGTTCAGTTGCATAATCATTTACTTTGTAGCATTTTTTTGCAGCTATTAAGTGTAAGTAGAGACTGCTCGCAGTTAATCATCATACTGTAAGTGTAGAAATCATTGTTAATGAATGACAGTTTATTGCTTAGTATAAAAGATTTTATTTTTTTTCTATGTCTACTCCGCGTGCTTTGGAGACTCACAGTTATAGTGTAAACGTGTTTAATGTTTAAAATAAATGTGTGCTTCTTGACCTTGAATACAAGAAATGGCTCTCTCAACGCTGAATCCAAAAGCAACATGTGCATGATTGGACGTGTGTGTGTTTTGCAAAACGTATGCAGCTTCTGTATAGGCCCTGAATAGTTATTTGAGTAAGATACGATTCTTAGTTTACAGGTAACTGGGTATATAATACACTAATTAAGTTACAATATTTGATTCTTATTGTAATTGTTTCTATTTTATAACACTTCATATTGCAAGGTAATTGGCTGCAAATGATGTAAGCTTCATCTTCAAAATGCATGCCACAGTGAGATAATCATATACCTTTCAAGTGTCCCGATTTAGGAGGGACAGTCCTAATTTGGACTTTGACACCTCTGTCCTTCTCTAGTCTAATGAGATACTTTTATCTGCGCGCCTCATTTTTTTGGTGGTCTCACAGCAATAAAATTCACATGTGTCTCTTTCAGTAACAGTAAACTGTTTTGTGTAAATCTGTGCAGATATATTCCTCCTATTCTAAATGGCATTCCACTTATGTAAATTGTTATTGGTGGGTGACAAATATGCCTGTCTTTCAATAGCCCCACTTCTTGGTTTTATCTCCAGTCACACGCCCTAAAAAAAAAATGTCCCCATTTAACCATTGGAAAAGTTGGGGGTTATACAGTAATATTCCATAGAATCTTAATAAATTCACAGCATTCCATGGTTTCATGTAATTTAGTTTTATAGAACTATATAGCATTATGTTTGCTTGTAATAATAAAACGAGCTGTCGTGCTGGCTAGAAAACTGATATCCTAAATGTAAATTGGTATTGACAGAAAGAGTTAGATATTTTGATAGATATACAGGTATATCGTTAACTTTCTAACAACACATTTCCAATTCTATTCCTAATCATGTTACTGTAATTAAACATAGCGAGAATTTATATCATTCATGTTGCAAACATATTTTAAGTTGACTTTCAAAAGCAATATATTCAATTTTTGGTATCGTGTTGCTCCTTTAAGAGTTTGCATGACAAAGGGATCTAAAAAACTGTTTTGGGGCCTGAAGTGCGGAGGACAATTGTCTTGGCGTAAGGAGCCTGCTTCCAGCAGCGAACGCGTGCACTGAGCTGACCTCTTCAGTCTACATGCCAGCCTAGATTAGGCTTCCTTGATGTGCTCCCTTGTTAAGTAAGCTTTTATCAAGCTTCACTGCCCTACACTAAGTAAGGCGCTTCATTCTGATAAACGTGATGCATTTAATTTTATGTCTACAGTTCCACGCCTTATAAAATGCTATTATTATTATTTTTAAAAGACAAACTACGTCCTTTGACCAAAACTAAACATGACTAGCTGGCCAATGGTCTTTTTCTTTGAACTTCAAAGTTGACAAAGTAGCAGATTAAATGCAAAGGTATGAAGAAAAAGACATGTTGATCAAGTGCCAAGTAAAGTATCAAAACATTGGCATCCTGTAAGTTTATGTACTCCTTATGTTTGGTTGAAAGTTTGTTATGTTCCACTGGTCAAAATGATTGACAGATATTGAAAATATTGACTTTAGCCCTTAAAGGAACACTGAAGTGTCAGGAACACAAACATGTATTCCTGACACTATAGTGGTAAATCACTGTTTACGTTACCGGCCCCTTTGCCTCCCTTCAAAAAGGTAGTTTTACTTACCTTTTTTTCCAGCATCATTAAATTTGATGATCTCAGCCAATCCAATACTTTCCCTTGGGCATTTCTGCTGGGACAGACAATAGACACCAGAATAACTACATTAAGCTGTAGTTGTTCTGGTGACTACAGCTTCCCTTTAAGTGTCAGAAGGATGATCTGTGTACCTGCCCAATGTGTTGAGAGGAGTTAAGATAAGGTTCCTAATTAAATAAGAAACAAGGCCGATTCACACTCTCATGTTGCGATTTAGAATTTTTGGATATTTTTGTATCACTTTGTCCACTGTATTTCATAGTGCATCTAACCTTACATTCTAGGGGGATGTGGAGGGGGTGGGGGTTCATCTTTTTTCGAATGATGGGGGATAATGGTCAGAAGTTATAACATCCCAAGATTGTGCATTTCTGGTCATAATTTTGTCGTTATGCACTCCAAATCTTTTTTCCACCTTCAGTTTCCATTGCAGAAGGTAGTAGTAGCTTGTTTAAAATTTGATAAGTGTAAAGAGAATACTTTAAGTATAGGGACTCTACGAAAAATAGCAATTTACAGTACAAAAATACATTTGCAAATACTATAATTTATCTCCAAATATAACCGTCCTCACATGACATTGTCTGCCTCTGCAACCTTTTTTTTTCTTCTGCTCTCTAGCAAAGGTGCTTTTATTATTATTATTGAAAACCAAGTGTTTTTTTACTGTCCATTTTTAGGTATTTGTTGACAATATTTACTGTTGTTTAACTGCGTGCCTATTAATTTTCTTCCTACAGTTATATTTTTGGATGTGTTACTTTCAAAGTAGCACTAGTCACAAGCTCTCATAAACCTACAACTTCAAGTACCCCATAACCCCATTTTGTTATGCAAAGACTAATAAAGGATCATTCAAGTTGCATCAGTAGCCAGAAAGCTCCAAACTCCTGCCCCAAAGGCTGACTATTTCCCCAGAATGTCTTTAACTCACATTTTGTTTTTTTCTTTTGACAAAATGTATTGTTCAAATAATGAGGCCAAAGACAGGTGTTGAAATGACTGTGATGACCTTGTGATGCTGACTGGCTGTTAAGATGTGCTCCTTATTATTATTATTATTATTATTGCCATTTATATATCGCCAACACATTCCTTAGCGCTTTACAATATTATGAGAGGGGGGGGGGGGTTTAACTGTAAATATGACAATTACAAGAAAACTTACAGGAACGATAGGTTGAAGAGGACCCTGGTCAAACGAGCTTACAGTCTATAGGAGGTAGGGTGTAAAACACAATATGACAGGTAAGCGTCCTATCAAAAAAAGCTTTTAAGGTGCAGTCAGTTGGCGTCAAAAATGCAGTAACTTGTATCTACCTTTAAAAGGAGAAAGACTGAGTTCAGTCTACTTGGAAGCAAGCCTGCAGACTTGTGGTTGAACTCATTATATAGTACAGTGCAGGGTGTTATTAGCACCATAACCACTACAGCTTTCTGTAGTGGTTATGGAGCAAGGAGTCTTTAAGTGCAGCCCTTCCACCTTTTAGTTTGTCTAAAAAAACGGGTCTTTGATGTTACCTTCTTCCTTCTTTACCTGTGATCATTTTGAAGTTTCACCTCCCCATGATCTGTTTAGGTCTGTCCAAATTTGAATGCAACCTATAAACTGTAAGTTTACTCAAAAGTAATACAACAAAAAGGGACCAAACGCAAGAATTATTAGCATTTACATAGTGCTAACATATTCAGCACCGCTTTAAATTTATAGAATTGGATTATTTGAAAACAAGTAATTAAGAGATGAAGAGGCCCTGCTCAAAAGAGATTACAGTCTATGAAATTGTAAGCTCATTGTCTCCATAACCACACTTGCCACTATAAACACTGCAAAAAATTGCTACGGTGCTTTGAGAGGCATTTTAACCCATGGAGCTATCTCAAAGACACAGACAACAAAATTTAAAAAATGAAAATACAATGGACAGTATGATTGACTGTGTAAGAGAGTGACTATGATTATACCCTAAACGCTCCCCGTGACATTTTAATATATAGCTCCCCGTGACATTTTAATATATAGCTGTTTTCCTACTTTATAGAACACCAAACACATTTACAGGACACCAAACAGATATTCAGCAGAGCTCTTCAATGTTCATTTGGTAGAGTGCTGTATGCTTTCACTGCCCTGCTGCATGTAAATTCCAAAGGATTTTTATATCACGTCACTGTGATATGTCCTGCCCCTCCACCCCAGTAAATCAACTTTAAGGCCAACCACAGAAATAAAAAAATATATATTAGACAACAATGTTAGTTTTAATCGCATGATCTGTATGTGTCCAAGCATATATCTGTGCATTAGCACAGACAGACCACCCAGTGTACATAACGTGGAGACATTTCCAAATAGCAAGCTACATTGCAACTCAATTAGGTATTGTTGTACTCAATTACTTTATTTATCCCAAGTAAATATTGGTGATGCTGTTTGAAGTCTGCTCCTATTTTAATTAGAGCTCACACACAGTCTGCAAAAGATGAAACGATTTCAAGTGCAGTTATATTAGCCCTCCAAATAGCAGTGACGGGGTCGTTCTCATATGTTAAGGTTGACATTTTTTGAAGGAAGACATTAACCAGTATGGCAGCTTAGATGATTGACACATTATTATACAATTCTGGAAAAGAGGCTGACGGGTTAAAGAGCCATCCATTTGTGCATTTCAAAAAGGCAAAATCAAAATCGCAAGGCAACAAAGTTCTGTTAGACATCACATTTCTTTTCCGTCTTGTGTTTACACCAAGTGCACCATTCATAGGGGCTCCTAAGTCGAGGCAGTTCCCTTACTTACAAGACACACGTAGGGCAACTTTTATTCACTTCTATAGACATGTCAATCAAGGACTTCTAACAAGGGTTATCATACCTCCCAAATGTTCCTCTATAGTGGAGGCAGATCATTTTTGGCACCCAAATTCCTTGCTCACTCTTTTTATCCTGATTGACCACTTTTCAGAAGCACTTCATTTGTGGTAAGTGAATAATAGAGGCATACAGCAATAAAAGAGTAATGTTCCATGTTTAAACTTGTGTTAAACTATATTTATGAGTCACTCGAAGCAGCAATATAATTGAAGTGTTAGTTATGCACACAGCACTGTGTGCTTACTTTCTGCTCCGAGAGACATAGAATAGCAGTAATTTGTAAAAAAAAAAAAAAAATACTGCAGTTCTAAGCCAGCCCATCAGAGCTGTCAATCAGGCAACCAGAACACTTGGTTCCATTCTACTTTTCTGATTTTTGTCCAGTCTGTGCATGTGACTATATGCAAATTAATCACAGCTGTGTTAAAGTGGAATTGCTTTTGTGGGTCAACAGTACAGAAGGTAGGGCATAAAAAAAGTTCTGCGATAATTTTGCACCATGGTCAAACTTCCACCTACATCTCTACCGAAATACCCTTTTTATGCAATGGTATGGTGTATGCACTATCTTAATAGTGATATGGTGTGTCTACTTCATGGTACTCCAGCTATTGTAACGGGGCAATTGTCAGCATGTATAAAAATGAGTTTTATGACCACTCTAGGTTCCTTATATTTGCCCTTTAACACACTTCCTAACATGTCCAATGGACAAAGAGGGACACTATTATTTAAGCGGTGTGGCTGGGGTGTGGTCAGGGGCGCGGCTGTTCTGAGAAATTTTAGGTGACTTACTAATAACAAATTATGCAACTAAAATGTAATATAGAATAAGGACAATGTACACTGATTGATTTCTAAACACATTTATTGTTGTTTAAAGTCACATTACTAGAAGTATTATTTCTGTGGAGCTCTGTTATACACGCAGACACACCAACAATAAGGAGCTCCTAGAAAAGAGGGACATTAGGATAGAAAAGGTACAAAGTGATTTTGGCCCAAAATACCTCGTAAATAAAATTTTATCAGAATAAAAATCTTGTCATTACTGAAATCTCAAGCAATCGCACATCATACGAGTCATATGAATTCTACAAATTACCCTGACCTGTAGTAAATGAAATTATCCAAATGTGCATTAAACATATTCATCGTGTAATGAACATACTCCAATATGAAAATAAGCAAAAGGGCTTATTCACTAAGCAGTAATGTATGGGGAAATAAAAAAATACAATATTTGTATAAGTTGGAAGCAGAGATGATGTGAAAATATTTCCAGCTCAGTTATTTGACCAAAATCTAGTAAATTGATTTTACACATTAATTCAAAACATTCTGTTAATAAAAACAAACTACATAGTGATGGCTAGTCCACACTCATATTTAGAGTTTTAAACCTAACACTTTTATGGTGTAGGCATATCTTCTAAGTTGAGAAGGTTTAAAGTATACACTTATGTTAAACCCTGTTGTGTGATACTTCCAAAATGAAATTAAGGACAGTGCTGAATGTCTAATGACACAGAGGGTTATGGGACATCTACAGCATTCCAAATGAAATAATAGACCAGACCTAGCTGAGTCACCTGATCCTCATGCTGGTCCTTTAGACATAACTACAGTACGAACAGATGCTTTTTATTTTATTTTTAACTTTTTTTATTGCATTGTCCCCATAATGTTTTAAATATCTGGTGCATCTCTTTATTTTAGCTTATAGTATCTTTAGACGACATTAACTAAGTTGTTTTTATTCTACTATTAATTTTTAATTAGGTAAATATCAGTATTTATTACATAATCGGAAAACCCCTAAACAGCTCAACCTACATCCACATCCCCTAAAACTTAAAAAGTCACGGTTATTCACTAAAGTGAGAATTTCTAAATTTAGGCCAAAATAGGCAAATTGTAAAAATTCTCTAAGTCAAATCTTTTTTTTACATTTTTTTATTTTTGGGTCTCATGGCCTTAAATTTGAAATTCCCTTTGAATTCCTGGTGATTCTAATTTTGCAGGGTTATCACTAATTTCAAGGTAAATTCGAAGTGAAAATTCGAATTTAATTCAAAGTGAATTTTAAATTTAAGGTTAAAATAGCCAAGCTGAAAACATTCTCTAATGCAGCTATGCTTTCAATTCACTCTGGCCTTAAAGGACCACTAAAGTGTCAGGAAAACAAACTCATTTTCCTGACACTATATAATCCTTAGGTCCCGCCCCCACCCACAGGGTGATACTTCCAAAATGCCCACTGGGCTAAAGGGGATAAAACCCCTTCAGCCACTTACCTCAATCCAGCGCCTGGCTTCCTCGACACTGGTGACCTCTCCTCCCCCGCCGACGTCGGCTCCCTAGTGGAGCCGAATGGCAATGCGCAGCCAGAACCGCGCATGCATTAAAAACGCCCATAGGAAAGCATTACTCAATTCTTTCTTATGGACGTTCTGCGTGCTCAGTGCGATTTTCACATTGTGCGTCGGGGAAGCGCCTATAGCGGCTGTCAGGGAGACAGCCACTAGAGGCTGGATTAACCCTGCAATGTAAACAGCTGCAGGGTTAAAACCTGGGGGATCTGGCACCCAGACCACTTCATTGAGCTGTAGTGATCTGGATGACTATAGTGGTCCTTTAAATTTACTTTGAATTCTCAATGTAGTGAATAAACCTGCTAGTGAATATCCTTGAAATTATCCCTTTTTTTGCAGCTGGAGATGTTTGCTAGGTGTGGTTAACATAACCGCCAGGATTTATTGACTACTTCGATAGAACATTGGCTAAATAATAGCATTTCTTGTAACCTACACATACTTTTCTTTGGCCACAGCTACAACACTGTTGAAAATAACAGACGGGCATGTATTGTTCCAGATCGCTCTAGAGAGCGTGAGTGACACGACTAATTCCTCTTAGTAGATCGTGCCAGCAGAGTATTAAATTAGGTAACACAAAACACCAATGTCTTTTAATAGAAGTGATAGTGTACAGTTTGACCATTTTCAGCACCACATGTTTCTCTTTTAATCTTAATGGTAGAACAATTAAGACGTGTATGGAACACTTTCCTAAAGATGTCATAACAGGAATTAGTGGAAGGAATCCGGCAATGAAATCATTGGGAGCAACTTCAACCACAAAATCTGTTTTCAACTGCCTTTATAGATTAGTAAGGAGCAGAAATGCAGGCTAAATATGTGTTCATTCCACACCAGAATCCAAGCCTCTTTAGGCTAAGTCACCAGACTTGTTTTTACAGGAGCTTTTCACTAAAGAGAGAATTCAAAGTGGATTCCAAATAGAATTAAAATTTTAGGCCAAAGTGAAGCCAACTGAAAGAATACTAGAGTCAGTGAATTTTTCGAATTCGGCTGCTTAGTACTTAAAGGGACTCTCCAGTGCCAGGAAAACAATCCGTTTTCCTGGCACTGCAGGTCCCCTCTCCCTCCCACCACCCATCCCCGGTTGCTGAAGGGGTGAAAACCCCTTCAGTGACTTACCTGAGACCGCCGACGATTTCCCTCGGTGGTGGTTTCGGGTCGCCGCCGCTCCTCCCCTTCATCACGTCAGCCGGCGGGGGAGACTGATCCCACCTGTTAGCTGAGGAGACCTAATGCGCATGCGCGCCAATGCCGCGCATGTGCATTAGAGCTCTCCATAGGAAAGCATTGAAAATGCTTTTCAACGCTTTCCTATGGAGAATTGAGCGACGCTGAGGTCCTCACACAGCGTGAGGACGTCCAGCGACGCTCTAGCACAGGTTTTCTGTGCTATGAAGCAGGAAGTGCCCTCTAGTGGCTGTCTAGTAGCCAGCCACTAGAGGAGGAGTTAACCCTGCAAGGTAATTATTGCAGTTTATGAAAACTGCAATAATTACAGTTGCAGGGTTAAGGGTAGTGGGAGTTGGCACCCAGACCACTCCAATGGGCAGAAGTGGTCTGGGTGCCTGGAGTGTCCCTTTAAATTTGAAATTCATTTGCATTTACTTTTGACTTTTCACTTTTGTGAATAACCTTGATTATGTCTTTTTAAATGTTCTATTTTATCTTGCATTGGCCTTCTTACCAACTTATATTTAAAGGGCCATTATGGTCACCAGCACAACCTCAGCTTCATGTAGTGATTAGTTACGAGTGCCGTTATGCCGTGCATGTGCAATACGCTCCCAATGCTTTCCTATGGGAAAGCATCGGATTGGCTTGAGATAATCAAGACTGATGATCTCAACCAAGGAGGTGCAGCAGCCTTAGAGAGACCAATGTAGTAAGGGGAAAAAAGCAAATTGAATTCAATCTGAATTTCAAATTTAATGCCAAAACATTAAAAATGGAAACATTCTCTAGATCAGCTATGCTTCCAGTTTGAATATTTTGCCTGAAACTTGAAATTCAGTTTGAATTTACTTTGAATCCGTGACAATTTTCACTTTAATGATTAACCCTTAAATAGTTATCATAATATTATTGAGTCATTATAGCAGATGAACCCAATAGCAAAAGGTTCTACAGAACTTACCCTTGCACCCCAGACATTTCTGCGCCCAAATTCTCATAACACTCAGCCAGCCTTGATGCTCTGAGAATTTTGCTACATGTTCAATGTTGCCAGAACACTTATGCATCCTCATTAGCCCACGGAAACGGCATGTTCATGATTATTTACATAGTGTATGTACAGACAGTCAGACACAGTGTAAACCGTCTGACATAAATCAAAAAAACATGTGGCGATGGCCCAAAACTAATAGTTCCTCTTTAAGGCTTCTGAGCATCATAGCAAATTCATCCCAGTTATACAATACAATAATAATAGTTATTTAGAAACATTTAAATGCATAAAGGGAATCAACACAGTAAAGGAGGAGACTGTATTTAAAAGAAGAAAAACTACCACAACAAGAGGACATAGTCTTAAATTAGAGGGACAAAGGTTTAAAAATAATATCAGGAAGTATTACTTTACTGAGAGGGTAGTGGATGCATGGAATAGCCTTCCAGCTGAAGTGGTAGAGGTTAACACAGTAAAGGAGTTTAAGCATGCGTGGGATAGGCATAAGGCTATCCTAACTATAAGATAAGACTAGGGACTAATGAAAGTATTTAGAAAATTGGGCAGACTAGATGGGCCGAATGGTTCTTATCTGCCGTCACATTCTATGTGTCCATGTTCTATGTAACTCAAATCCTTCCTCTCCTCATGCAAAAACAAAACAGATATTAAATTAATACAATATATTTTTCCTCAAATGTGCAGAATTGCACTTTTAACCAATTTTATACATTGTGTGCGATATCAGTGTTACATTAGTCATTCTCGTTATTCACTACAACAATATCTTTGCCTTTGATTTGATCTTCCCTGAACTGCTGCCTGGGGAATTAACGTGGCCGCACCCTGACATATGTGGTGATTGTGTAAACCTGTTTATACAGATTAGCGATCTGCATCAAATTTTGCTGGCTGTTAAATAGTGGAAAAATACTTGAAATTGAAAACATATTGCCATAGACGGCCATCATAATTCCACAACTAAGACTGAAGACATAAGCCAGACATATTGCTCAGTTCCCAAGTTGGTGTTAACGTAAAATTACAAAAACATGAGAAAACAAGCGTAGCCTGTGTGGTCTATTTCATCTCCTTTCGTGGGTCAGACTTAGAGTTAACAATAGATCAACAGGTGACAAAGACAAGGACAAAATCCTGGCACAAACCAGCTAGATCTCTGGCTAAAAGAAGACAGATATCGAGACGAGTGGTTACTTTTTTTAACTTGTATATTAAGAACTGAAGGGTCTGAAGTAGCTGATTGTCTGTTTTTTTATTTTATTTTTATTTATTTGTAAGATTTGATTTAGAAGCAGATTTTACGTTGCTGTAAATGCAGTCCAAAGCATTGTTTTATTTATTAGAAACTGTTTTTGCTGGCATGCTGTGTGAGAATGTTTTAGTTAGTACTTAGAAATACTATTGAATCCTGTCTCCAGAATTCTTCCTAATTGCATCGATGTATCTGTAAAGGAATGCAGACGTTCTTTTTGCCTTGAAAGTGGCAAACTCTGGTAATTATTACCTAAATAAAATCCGGCCAGGTCTTATATAGGCTGTTTAAATAATTTCTCACAAACACACTTTGCTAGAATGTTAGTCATCTTGATGACTGATTTTTCAACAGAGAAACATCTTTTGCAAATCTACAATTAAATCTACAATAAAAGTGTGTTTTCAACTTATAGAATGCAAACTGATACTCTATAATAGTATACAAAGTAAAATATTCATCACTGGAAGACAAAGGGTAGTGAACAAAACCTGAAAAAAAATCTTACATAGAGACAAATAGACCGTCAAGACAGACAGATTGCTAAACAAACTACATTTGGTGCATTCCACAGCCAGTGTATTATGTGAAGACATATATGTGTGTGAGTGTGTGTGTCTATTTCTGTATGTGTCTATGTATGTATGTGTATATGTGTGTGTGTATGTATATGTTTGTTGTGTGTGTGTAGTTTATGTATGTATGTATGTATATGTGTGTATGTATATGTTTGTTGTGTGTGTGTGTGTGTGTATATGTTTATGTATGTATGTATATGTGTGTATGTATATGTTTGTTGTGTGTGTCTTTATATATACATATATAAATAATAACTGACTTTTTGCAGATGTGCATTTAAAGCACCACTCTGAGCATTATATAGACTGAATTTCCATGAAGTCATTATGGTGTCTTGAGGTCTTGGGCGCTATCTTGCCTTATGGAGTTAAATCATTTATGAAATGTTTAACCCCGAAATGCTGGTTTAAAATATCCTGATCCCTCTGTCTACTCATTCTGCCCCAGATTCAATGTGGAGGCCTCTCCCTTTGGATACGCCCAGCCTGTTAGAGGTCTTCCATTGAGAGTACCCATGGGAAAGGCTTCTGTTCGAAAGAAGTTTAACCGTGTAAGTTAAGACAGCACCCAGAACCTCTAGATACCACCATATCACTGAGATGAAGTTGTTATGGTGCCCACAGTATTTCTTTAGGCTTCTCTTAAGCATCGTGCAAGATGATAATGGTTATGTCAACCATAAATGATTAGTAACTGTCGAAAAACAGAGAGCTAATAAACTGGAAACATATGCCACAATGTTTGAAAATACAATGTAGTTCTTCATGTAACATTTTACATATAAAGATTAAACAAACAGTGTTTTGTGGCAGAAACATTTGCATGGGGAATGAAAATCAATCTTTGTCAGACATATAACAGCTCTGCTATGAAACATTGTACACTTATATGAAAATGAGCAAAGGGAAAGAAAGAATAGGAGAAAATCAGGAATAAAGAAAAAAGACGGGATCTTGGAAGTCTATTAAAGTAATGATGGGCACCAGTTGTGTTGCTGAGGTTTCATCACAGGTACTGGCATGACTGAAGAAACAGTGATTTAACAAAAAGTGTAAAATTGGCCTTACTACAGTAAGGGAACAAAAGGGGTCATCAAGCAGGAGTGGCAAGCACAAGGGGTCCAAGGACAAAAAAAAGGTCTTGATTCCAGCACTTGATTCAATGGAAACCACAAAGTAAAATGTGTAGAACTCGTTCGATGTGCGAAACTGACCGATTTCCTCTCGTAGCACACCGATTCCTAAATACTAGAAGGGTAATGAATCTCTCATTTTGCAAGGCGATGAGGGATTTAGCAGCTGAGAGTAAATGTCTAAGCATACAGGGATAATGTGGGTGGGAAGAATTGTATGAAGACTCCTGATATTTGGAATCAATTGAGGTAAAATGTATCGCCATTGATTCTCAAAAAAGGTTGATGTCCAACTCATTTTTCTACAGCTGATAATACACTTTCCTAATGATTCAATACTGTTAGAAAATCTTCCCTTTCTCTACTAAGATTCCCTTTGATCCCAACAGTGATTTTTGTAGTTTAATAATTTGGAAAATTTGTGTTGCAGAACAGAATTATTTTGAAAGCTTATTAAATCAAGAATAAATAGGACAGCGTGAAAAGGGTTAGTAATATAAATGAAACAATGTATTTACAAGATGTTCCTGTTAGCAAATCTGTATTCCTAACAATACAGTCCTTAATAATATTTTCAGACAATATAAAAAATATTCAGTTTTCCATCAGATTACTGTGCATATTGGTATTTATTTTAATAATTCATTTTGGTAATTTATTAAATTAGATCCTATTTCTTGCACAAAGTATTTTTGTATGTCAGTTCTTCACTTCCTCTCTTTGATTACTGTTCCATTTTTGGCTCCCTACATAACTGCTCAGAAATGGGTTAGTTCTTAAATAAAATAAAAAAGTCAACATTGTCTCGGTTATTCTCTAAATGGGGATAACAAGAAAGTCACCAGAAAAAGTAAAATGTTAGGTCATCACAACCAAATTGGAAAAAGAATCATCATTTTGGGTATTCTTTCACGTTGACCATTTTGGTCTCAATTTTTAATTTCCAGATTAGCTCTGAATAGTTCTCAGCTTGTATTTAGCTGCGAGCACACAGTATAGGGTTGCTCGTTACTCTCTAAGGCTATATACATAGAAATGTTGTAGCTCTGTGTAAAATTTCTTCTGCAAGAGTAATGCAGAGGAATGAATGTTCCAGTAAAGCTCCCATCATCTCAACAACATTTTATTAAATCTGACCACCTATTAAAAAAGATGGATTGCTTTGCTGCTTCATTTTTACCACTTTGATATTCTATCACACCTGTTATTATTTACATTTTTGACAGTTATTCATAGTGACTACATTTGTTTTTTCAATTCACGTACTCTGCAGGTAGCCTCAGATGTCTGTTCAGTTTGTTAACATTAAATCAACAAGGGCTTCTTAAAATCTGACTGGGGTTGGAGTAATGGATTCTGGCACCAACTGAAGAAGGAACAGGGTAAAGTCTTGCTGGGAAACCTCGCAAGCCTGACTAATTCCCAGCATTCAGAGCTTTGTACCTTTAATTTCTGCTTTCAGCTTTCAAGTTATGGCTTCATGCTGTTACATTTGGTTCTATGATACTACACAGGGGGATCGAATATTATTTATATAGTCATAAATAAATGTATCGTATTAAAAGCATTATTTCTATAAGATAATCTTGACTAAATGGGTCTTAGCATTTTAAGGCTGTTCTTTGTCAGTATATGGTATAAATAATGTATTGCTCATTGTTTTTGGTTTATGTTTGCTTGTCTGTTTCTTATAACGTAGAGCAGGCTTCCCCAAACTCTGGCCCTCCAGATGTTTCTGAACTACAACTCCCATGATTCTATGAATGAAATCGATAGGCTGAGAATCATGGGAGTTGTAGTTCAGCAACATCTGGAGGGCCGGAGTTTGGGGAAGTCTGATGTAGACTAATAGAGACAATTTGACATCTACAATAGGACTGTATATTTTAATTGTGACTTCTCCGAAAATTGCAATACAATAGAGCAACAGTAATCCCATCACCACATTTGTCCAAAATAATCATTCAAAAATCACGAGCAGTATCCAAGTTTTTCTGTCTTCGATGAGTAACGTTTACATTTATTTTAACGTCACTATGCACTAATAGCACATTATTTAATATCTCTCTATTAATACTTATCTAACAGACAGTAAAATAAATATCTGTCACATTTTAATTTGATCCATCTCCAAGCAATGAACTCCGGAAAATATAAATGATTCCCCCTTTTTTTAAATTCTTTCTTTTTATTATATTTTTTTATATAAAGTCAGTATGAATTTACCAAGAAAAGTCATGACAAAAATGCATTCATTAATTCAAGAAAACGTAATACTGAAAATGGTTCTTGACGAATATAAAACAGCAATGGTTACATTTATCACATCAGTAAAATGGTTCCCTTTTTTTTGAGAATCTAGCTGTTGAACAGAGCTAATTATGAGAATTGTATATATGTATTGTCAATTACATTATTTTAAATTAATATAATAATTACTGTAAATATGATATATATAAAATAAATAACTATCTATATGTAAAAAAAAAAAAAATGAACATTCCAAGCATGACTATGGAGAGGGGTTCTGATCAGGGGATCAAATAAACTTAAACATGCATTACAACTGTGACAAATAACATTTCATCCCTTTTAGTGGATTTATTTTATTTTATTGTTTAATCTGAAACCTGCTGAAGCACGGGGTAGTTCTCAAAATAAAGCTGTATTCTTTGATTCCTAATTAACACCTTCAGCCTAAGAAGAACACTCAGAGAAATACCATAAAATGTTGCAGCTGCATTGTTATTCCGCTTGGTTGGTTTGTTAAAAGTCGGCAGCTGAAATAAAAAGGAACGCTCAATAGATGTTTTGTATTGTGCCCAAGGAAGTGGGAAAAAAAAAAGGCAACAATTTTATTTTTAAATGGGCAGCTGGCAAGGATGTGTTTAAATGGAGCTAAATGTAAGATTTACTATTAATTTATAGTAATTGATTATAAATAATGGTCGGGTTAAACAGGATCACATCCTTTCAGCACACATGAGTTGGGAACGAGGTATTTTTTAGGAGGGGCGATCCATTTTTGTGGGATTTTTATGGCATGGATTTCGGATGGTGCAGGAAACATTTTTCACGTATAAAACTTAGAATGGTCCCATGTGTCTAGCTTAGAGAATCAAACCATTATTCGACGTGTACTCTCTCGCATCGAAAAGGTACAAGAGAATTTTTGTAGTTTGTGTCCCCATGTCTACACCAATTATCCCAATTATGTTTTGCTAAAATATAAGTTGTAGTAGGAGCAGGTTTTGCATAAGGCGGTATTACTACGTTTGGGGAAACGAGAATAAAGGAAGCATTTTACTCCACTCAGATAAATCTTACTCACTTTCAAAAAAGTGCAACTAGGGAAATATGTAAATCTAGATGTTCCATCAAAATCTGGCTAAAGGGCTACCAGTTCTTTCTTTATACCACGACTGAACTAAAGAACTTTAGTGTCTGTGTAAGCAGCATTGTTTCAGAGGCAGAGCCTGTTGGAAGCGGAGTCCGGCTTGGCCGTGGGAATCACCTACATGTATGACACAAGCCCTGCTTGTGAGAGAAAAGGCGATAGAACAGAAAAAGTATGGAGGTTTTACTGTTGCATTCTAATCAGCCATGATCTGCGTAATTTCCTTTGATCAGGAAGATAAACTCATTTTCCTATGTGCTGGATCAAAGTAATTAGCAATCCAGTGCTTTCATGTTCCTTGAAAAGAGTGCAAAAAAAAGCAAGCAAGAATAGCAATGGTGGGAGAGCAAAGTACATACTTTTCGGCTCATCTGAAACCATTGTTTCTTTGAAAGAGAATAGTGTCGCAGGCAAAATAGGCCCAAGTTTCAGGCAGCTTCTTGAGCTGACTGACAATGTAAAACCTGCTGAATTATGGCTCGGCTCTAAGACTAGGTCAGCTTTATAAAAATGCCCGGGGTTCCCTAGGGTGATTTTTGTTTATTTTGATCCTCACTAAAGAAATTTTTAGATGGAAGAATGGACGAAATAATTTCTTATATATATAAATGGTTTTTATATATGCTATCTATGATAGCTGCAGAGTTCATCCAATTTTTTTTTTTGTTTCAGTAATTTTTATTACAATATTTGCATTTAAAAAAGCAAACACATATGAGTTCCAATTGTAATGTGTCATCAAAGTCTGTTCTTCTTCTGTGAAACTCATATACATATATAACATAATTTACATAATAAACATACAACAATAATACCTGGATGGACGCTTCCACTTTATATAATGTATATATAAGAAATTATTCCTTTTTGTGTAAAATTATCAGCTTAGGATGTTAATTTCAATAACATTTTACCATTTTTTTAAGAATACAACTTTCTTTTCTTCCCTTATCACTTGTCCAAAACAATCCCTGTTCCATACTACATTGAAAGAGTATTTGATCTCTTATCTGTAGCCACTGAATCTTATCTGTTTTTCCCCAATTTCTCGCCATTATCAGTTTAGTCGCAACAAAAAAATGAAATGTTAACCGAGAGTGTTTTTTGTTTAGCATCGGTCATTTCAAATGTAACAAAGCGATTTCAGATTTTATGTCAATAATAACATTACCAATTAACTACAGTTTTTCATAAACCAATTCCCACGTTTTTTTTTTATTATATCGCAATTCCACCAAATGTGAAGATAGTCTCACTCCTCTCCACCACATCTCCAACATTTGGTACTATGGTTATGCGAGAATTTTGCCACCCTAGTAGGTACATAATACCAACATTGTAAAAGTTTAAATTGGTTTTCTAAAATATTAGTACAATGAATTGACTCATTATATCTTTTTATTGTCTCAAGACATTTGTCTGGATTAAATTCCATGTGTAACAGCTTGCCCCATTTTCCCCTGGTTTCTTGGTTATTATCCTCGTATTTTAGACTTAAACAACTATAGGCTTTAGACATTATTTTTTTACTCTTTGTCTTCCAAATATATCTTCTAACTTTTTCATCAAGATATATATTATATAACCCTTAAATAAAGACGTGTTAAAAAAATGTTTTACCCTTAGATAAGATAAAATTTCTCTATTTTTCAGTCCAAATTCCTGTACTAGCTGAGAGAAATGCTTAATTAATTTGCCAATGAGCAGTTGTTTAATGTTGAGTATACCTGCTTGTCTCCAAGCTTCTAAGTTTAAGTCTTGTACATTGGCCTCCACTACATTAATATTTAAATTACTTATTATTTGTTTCTGTATTCCTTATCTTTTCTTTATTTGTCTTCATGCATTTGATAAATTCTCTAATACATAACTGCTTAACTTAGGTCTTTTATATCTATCGTAAAAAAATATCCCAGATGGCATAACAAGGCTCCTTAGAACTTATCAGTTGTTCCTCAATTTTATACCATATTTCAGATTCTATATTTGGTCATATAAGTGTGTCCTATAATATTAGCTTGATAATAATCTTTAACCATAGGAAACCCAAGGCCTCCTTTTTTAATTGATAGAGTTAATCGTTTAGCCGCAACTCGTGTTTTTTTTATTCCCCCAAGCAAACTTTAAATAACTAGTATGGAGCATGTCTAACCAACTTGCTGGTATCTCCACTGGCAAATATCGGAAAAGATATAACCATTTGGGCATATATATGCCTTTATTGCTTTTATCCTGCCAAACCAGGGCAACATCTATTTCTTCCATCCTTTTAAAAAATAATTTTTCTTTCAACATATCCAAAAAATTATTTCTCATTATATCTTTAATGTCAGGAGTTATCCTAATCCCCAAATAAGTAATTGCTTTTTTTTGTCCAGGCAAAGCTATATTTTTCTTTTAGGATGTTTTGATGGCATTATTATTGATTTATTAATGTTTATTTTGCAGTTAGACACCTAAGAATAATTCCACCACTTTTAATAAAGCTGGTACTGGTATTAATAGGTTATCTAGCGTCAACAAAACATCGTCCGCATACATGCAGACCTTATGTTCCTATTGAGCAACGGGAAAGTCTTTTATCTTCTTATTAATTCTAATCTTTTGTGCTAGAATTTCTATAGTTAAAATATATTAATGGTGACAGAGGACAACCTTGGTGTGTCCCGTTACTTAATCGGAACAAGCATTTGCCTTTAATAATTCTAGAGGCATATCTGTGTCTTTAATCATATAATTAAAACATATTTTAGGTTTGGATTGGAGCATTCAATAATTGCTGCTTTCCTTCTGGAACTTGTCTTATATTTACATTCTGTAAATATTCTTCCATTTTTTTCTTGCTTTTCCCTATTCGTTAAATTATACAAAAAGCTATAATAATTGTTAACCCCTTAAGGACCAAACTTCTGGAATAAAATGGAATCATGACATGTCACACATGTCATATGTCCTTAAGGGGTTAAATGCTTGGCCAATCTCTTCCAAAGCTAGGCATGTCTTTTTTGAATGCACAATCTTTAATATTTTATTTATCTTGCTTTTTCTTTAATTTATTCATTAAAAATGTATTAACTTTATTATTTTTAACATACCATGTTTGTTTTAGTTTTTCTAAATTCATATTTATTCCATCCATCTTAAAGGATCACTATAGTGTCAGGAAAACAAAGTGGTTTTCCTGACACCATAGTGCCCTGAGGGTGCCCCTACCCTCAGCGTCCCCCTCCCGTGGCACTGAATGGGTTAAAGCCCCTTCAGCCACTTACCTTAGTCCAGCACCGGGCTCCCTCGGCGCTGGTGACCTCTCCTCCCCCGCCGACATCGGCTCCCTCTGCCGACATCAGCAGAGCCAAATGCCCATGCACGGCAAGTGCCGCGCGTGCATTCAAGCTGTCAACCTTAACCCCAAATGTAAACATAGCAGTTTCTCTGAAACTGCTATGTTTGCATCTAAAGGGTTAAACCGGAGGGACCTGGACCCTGAACACTTTATTGAGCTGAAGTGGTCTGGGTGACTATAGTGTCACTTTAAGTTTATTTGTTTTCTCTTTAAGTTTGTGCATTTCTTTAGCTCTTTCTTTACTTGGTGATTCTTGATTCAATGTATCTATTTTATAAAGTTTCATTAATAACGCTGACATATTGCTATCTCTTTTTTTTTCCAATATAGCCATCTTAACCAGGTGCCCTGTTATCACTGCTTTATATGCACACCATTTATTACTACTAGTAGATTCTTGAATTTCATAGAAGTAGTAGCCTGTCATCATTTTTAAAAACGTCCCATTTTCTTCTGAATTTAGCAATCTATCATTCAATTTCCATTCATTTGGTCTCTTTGTTTTACTATCATCAATTTCCCAAACCAATGCATTATGATCCGACCAACCAACCGTTTCTGTATATATCTTTTTTATTTTTCCTAACATTAAATAGTTAGTAATTGCTAAATCAATACGAGCATAAGAGCAGTACCTAAAAGAAAAATGAAAAATTAGTATATTTCTTCTCTGTAGGAAGACAAACTCTCCAAGCGTCATATACCACTGATTTATTTAAGATTGAAGAGAAGGCCATAGTCACCGGCTATAATGACATTGCTAACTGCTATTTTTTCAACCTTATATATTATACTTTGTATACATTTTTTTTTTTTTTATATCTTGCTTGGGGATCAATTTTTGATGAATAAGTTCAAATTCTATTTCTTTACTGATCCAAATAGCCACCCCTCTTCTTTTACCTACTTGTGATGGCGTGTTAATTAAGTGGGCCATTTGTTTCCCCATACAAAATTTCCTCTCTGCTTTTACCCAATGAGTTTCTTGGATAAAACATAACTGAACCTTTTTTTCTTTAATAAGTTCAATCAGAGCTGCTAGTTTTTGTGGCTTATTCGGGCCTTGAGCATTCAAAGAAAGCATTTTAACCATCTTTAAGTGGTCTTAAACCCTTAAGGACACAACTTCTGGAATAAAAGGAAATCATGACAGAATATTTCCGTCATGTATCCTTAAGGGGTTAATAAGTTTCCAGGGAGCTCGCGCCATCCATCCAGGTAACACTCAACCAATACAAAAAACATTATACACAACAGAATGGTTCTTATACAGAACCTAAAATCCCCTTTAACCCTAGTGTCCCACTCCCTCGAGAGAGACACCTGCATGAATGAAGCCATTGTAAGATATTAATCATATGGCAACTCTTGTTACGTGACTAGCCAGTCAACAACAAATAAAAAATTGTTTTCCTTTTATTATTATATTTATCATCCCAAAAAAAATAAAAAAAAATAATGGATCCACTTTATGGCCCTGTGTAGTTTGGATTTATAATTAAATTTGAAAAAAAACTTTTTAGAAAAACCTTAACAGGAAAAAGATTGGTCATCTTCATTTTCTTCTTCCTTAGTGCAATGTAGATCTCTCAGAGCTCTAAAACGTCTAGATGGAGGTCTTCTGCATACGTTATTTATTGTACAATATAGTACTATTGAAGAATGGGTCATCAGGCCAAATCCATGTCATTTTAGCTCTTGTCAACAGTGGTCATTGCCTTATAATTGTGGTTCCTGTCAATAACAAACCACTGCTCTATTGAAATGTTCCTCCACTGAGAAATCCTGTACTTCTGAGGCTCAACAGCATAAGATGTAGGTATTTAACATGTAGTACATTTTCCTGTCATATCTCATAAAGGTAAATTTTATATTTAAACAGACACTATAGTCACAAAAACTAGCTTAATGGAGCAGTTTTTACATACAGATTATGCCTCTGAAGTCTCACTGCTCAATTCTCTGCCATCTAGGAGTTAAATCACTTTTACTTTTTGTCCAAGCAGCCCTAGCTACTCCTACCCTGGATGAGACTCACATAGCCTGCATGAAAAAAAATGTTTTCTTTTTCAATCAAATGTTAACTTACTTTAGAAGTTTTTATGTCCTGCTCTGTAAATTGAACTTTAATAACACACATGAGGTTCTTGTAGGGTCTAGCAATCTATTAACAGTGCAAAAGATAGGAAAGAGATAGGAAATTCTAAATTAAACAGAATTCGCAATAAAGGAAGTGTAAACATTAGGTCTTACTTTACAGGAAGTGTTTTGGAAGGCTGTGTAAGTCACATGCAGGGAGGTGTGACTAGGGCTGCATAAAAAACATGATTTAACTTCTAAATGGCAGAGAGTTGAGCAGTGAGATTACAGGGGCTTCATTAAGCTAAATACAGATTTTTTTTTATGTTTGTCTGAACTTTTTAAATGGGTAACTATGTCACTGAATATGCCATGGGACTATAGGGACACAATAGACCATATTGACCCTTTATTTTTAATGAGTTTTATTGTTTAAAAGTATGTAGAAATAATATTTAAACCAATAATATAAAAAGGGTAGCCACTTAGAGTTCTAGCACAAAAGCATCAGAAGTGAGCTCTTGCCTCTCTTTTACAAATAACTTTACGGATATTCTATTCACAAATGTGTATTGCTAACGCTATATTACCCTAGTGGTCTTTAAGGTCCCCGGCCCCCACCTGTAGTTTACCCTTTCTCCCTCGCAGAGCCGGTCTCTCCACTGCCATCCCACCTCCTTGGCTGAGGTCTTTGAGATCTCTTTGAGAAAACATTGGGATGTTAGTGTACATGAGTAGCAAAATGCCACGCTGCTTCAATCAGATGGTCTCTCTGAGTTTTACTCTGCTATTTTGGGGGAAGCACCTCTAGTGGCTGTCTGAGTGACAGGTACTAGAGGCATTTAAAACCTACAATGAAAACATGGTCATTCCTGCTGAACAACGTCTTCAGTAAAAACAGTGGGGGTGCGGCATGGCGCCCAGACCTTTTCATTAAGATGAAATTACCTGGGTGCTTATAGTGTCCCTTTAAAGAATTGACAGTCTACTTATCATCTGTGGGGATTCTGATAGCTAGAAATGATGAGTTTCCTTGAAGGTAGATTCATTTATATTCCCCTATTAGTAGTGTGTAGTCTTTAGCTGCATTAAGATTGGTTGTGTTTGCATCCAATCTTAATTAATCAGTAAGTCTAACTCTCCTCAAACCAGCACTTCCTCCCAGTGGGGCTAATTTCACTTGGGGACACCTAACAAGTTTACGCTTCACTACATTTTGCTGCATACCTGCAAACAGTCCCAATTTTGGTGTTACAGTCCTGATTGTGAGCTCTTATCCTACTGTACCGACTCCCAGATGTTTCCTATAGTGTACCTTTTCTAGGCACACCAGAGAAACAAGCACGTGAGGCAGATCATTTCATTTTAGTTTAGGTTTTTCTTAACCCAACAATAGAATTAAATCCACCAGCTCATCTTTATTGATCTGTTTAATCTAAGGCCTCTAAGGCATGTTCTCATATACTATAGTTGCTCTGTCTTCCAACTGGGCGTATGCAGTCAGACTATGCAGGTGCAACTATAGCAAGGGATCCAAATTCTATTTTAAATTCTCAATGGATTCCACATACCCTTGTTCAAAGAGTGCTGGGTGAATTGGCAGACGTTTTATAATATGAATTCCAAACTTCTCTGGCACATCATTAGTGAAGTTATAACTTAACAATTCCCGTAGACGCCTGTCTATCTCATTGTGGCATTTTCTCCTTACAGATTTTTCAAGGCACATTGCTCTAGTTTTTATAATTCTTATATGTTTGCCACTAAAACCTAACTACCTGATTATGGGCTGTATCATTTGTATGCTAGTTTGTATTGTGGCGCATGCTTTCTTCTGAATTCTCTTATGGTTGTCTCGAATCGTAAATTGATGGCCTGGAGCCAGTTCTTGTGCTGGACTCTATTATTGCATGTTATATTTTTTCATTTAGATTAGGAATGGCCAGCCAACTGCAATCTTCCCCCCAAAAATATTCAGTGATTCTGGAGGCTCTGAAAGCACTTTTTATATACATTTGTCTGCTCAATACAACTGGGAAGTAGGGACTCTAACTTGGTTGTATACCATTTAGGAGTTTGCAGATACCTGAGCAATCTGTAGTGAATTGTGTAGAATGGACAGGGGAAAACTAAATGTAGGCCAAAATAGCAGGTATAGAAATGTATTTTGTTTATTTTTGGCTGAAATTTTGCAATTGGTGATTCAACGTTCTGTAATTCATTGTGTGACAAATAAAGCATTCTGGTTTTTTTGTATCATTTATGTAATATGATTTTATATTTTTGGATACGTTGTTCAAATTGTATATTTCTGGATAACTTTTAAAATGATTTAATATTTTTAAAAATGTTTTAATATTTTTTTTATATATTTTACATATGATATATTATTTTTATATGTGAACATTTTAGAGGGAAAAAAAACAATTGAAAAATGTATCCAAAAAATGTTAAATTGATGCCTATCTCCACGATATATTCACAGCATAATACAGTTCTAGGATTATTTTACTTTATAAGCTTTCCTACCTATGGCAATATTAGAATGTTAATTATCCTTCAGTGCTGAGGTCCTCGTCCTTTTTTTCATAGCTGTCAGTCAAGTTGCATCCCATTGTACAGCGCCATGGAATTTGCTGGCGCTATATAAATAATAAAATAATAATAATAATAGTAGTAGCAGCAGGGAAAAGTAATATATATATTAAGGAAGAAAAGCCCATAAAGTAAAGTAATCCTATATTTAAGAAGAATCGTAACAGACTAGATATCAGATAGTTATTATGCAAAAATTATATATTTGCTTAATTCTATACATAATTGAAAAATACTCATTCTGTTTGAAGGCATTGGTTTTTAAGGGCTTTTGAATCTTTTTTTTTTTTAACATTGTTAATTATAGTTGCTATTTTTTTTTTTTTTGGCTCAGTTTGCATTTTGTATTTTCAGGAGCCTTATTAAAATTATACGCAAATGCAGTTGGTGTTAAAATGTTTACACAGTAACTATATGGTTCCCTCAAGCAGTAGGGAACGCTATAAATGTTTCCAAAGTGTTTCATTATAATAAAAAGAGGTGTGATGACAAGCCTTAGGTAGAAATATAGAGCGGAATGTTCAAATAAAAGCCAGTGTCAGAAGAGATGTAGCATTTTTCATACTTATTGTAGGGATTTTCACCTATATAGGCCACACGAATTCCAGATGAATAATAGAGATACAATTCTCTTCTCCCATGTGGGTTTTATCTATCCTTCATTACTAAAAAAAATTGTACTGCTTTGTTAAAAGGATACTATAGTGCGCGCGTGTTAGACCTCCCCATAGGAAAGCATTGAATCAGTGCTCTCCTGTGGGGAAGAATCTGACAATGGATGTCCTCGTGCAGAGTGTGAGGATGTCCAGCATCGGATACCGGACCAAATGAAGCGCCACCAGTGGTGGTCTGGTAGACAGCCACTGGAGGCAGACTTAGTGCTGCCATGTAAACATTGCAGTTTCTATGGAACTGCAATGTTTTACATTGCAGCACTAAGTTCAAAAGGGACACTGTACACAGACCACTTCAATTAGCTGAAGTGGTCTGGGTGCCTCTAGTGTCTCTTTAATTACATTTTAGCCTTAATGGCAGTCTCTGGCTAACGGAACTGTAATACTTCAATTTTAGTTTCATTCTTATAAGGAGGAAACATTTGTAGAAGTTTAGAAATGACATCATGTCATGTAAAATGCTTGTTTTTACTTGTAATTTTCCATGGATTTTAGCTGCCATAGTTTATTGTCATCTGCGATTTGGTGGTCACTAAGCATGAGTTTCAGATGTATTCTGATTGGCTAAAATCACCAATCAGAATACAGCTTTAAAATAAAAAGAGTTACTGTTCGTTCTGTCTCTACAAACAGCCGTTCTATCGAATACAGCACCTCTTGAAGGAGTAGGATTGCTAACAGGCAAATCCTGTAAGTAAAAACATCATTCATTCTTTTATAAATCATGCAGAGCGTGAAGATGCAGACCCAGAAAGCACCTCTAGTGGCCTCCTGAGGAGTGACCACTAGAGTTGTTCCAAAACTGTAATGTAAAAACTGCGTTTTCTCTTAAAAGGCAGTGTTTACATTTTATAGCCTGCAGGCACTGATTATACTCATCAAAAAAAAACAAAAAACTACATTACGCTATAGTTGTTCAGGGGACTATAGTGTCCCTTTAGGTTTTCTTCAACAATAGTTTAGGTCAAAGTGTTTTCAGTGGGTTCTCAAATACAAACAATCCACTGTTTCATGAATAGACCTCATGATTTCACTTGACTAAAGTTAGCAGTAAAATCTGACTCTCCTCTAGCTGCCTCTAGACCTATTTAGCACAAATCATCCTGTACTGCATTGTTCAAAAATACATTCACAGTCAGCCAGTACCAAAAATGGGCACTGACCTTCACCACCAGCAGACTTGGAGATGTCCATCAACCACTAAATCCCCACTGGGATAAGTGTTATGGGATCTTCATTTGGTTGCTAGCGACAGATAAATTAAGGCATGATCCGATGAGCAAAGCAAAGAGGCACATGTCAGATCTCCTATGGGATGATGTAGAATCTGTTGTGACATCTCCATTTTATAAAGTTTATAGACTTCAAATCTAAAGATCATTCAAATCCAGAATAAAACAAAAAGCTGTAGCTGTTTCTGTGAAATAAAAATGTGATTTTGACGAATCAAAATAAGCTTTCATATATAATAATGTATAATATCTTTATCAGTCAGGTGACAGTTTTGCTAAAATCCAAGCACTTGTTATAAAATGATTTTTTGAGCTACTTTGGGGGGGGGAAACTGCCTTATGTAAAAAAAAAAAAATCAGACAGTTATTTTTATATTATTATATTAAGTTGATAAGTGATATACTTTATCTTATAGGTTGCCACAGGGAAAAATCTAAAATCAATTGAAAGTCCTGCGCTAATTAAAATATTATTTGGATAAGAGACACATTTGTCCTTGAAAACTAACTCACGTTTCAAGTTTAAAGTTCATGTTTTTTTGGATTGCCTTGAATAACAATAAAATGCCAGGACATGACGAGAAATGACCACCTCACCAGATAATGGGGCTTACAGTCCTTTGTTGCCAAATGCCTGGCCTTATTTTCCTTAAAGCAACACTGTCAGTTATGAGGTTCTTGCATTATTTGCAAACTCTACATAAGGTGACATGACCGCTCGTGTGGAGGTGCCTGAGGGGTGTGCCACTGAATGTACCAATCATAAACTCACACATGCAGAGTATATGCCGCAGGCATGATAACTGGTGGGAAATAGCAACAGAAGCTTTCCCTTTTGCCGAAGATTGAAAAAGATTTGCAATTACATGAGGCTAAATAGTCTCCACTTTGTCTCCTGTATATCTTTCGATTGTGTTGGAATTTCAAAGGCATTCCAACCCAGTCAAAAAGAGCTTTTCATAAACGTTCCAAGTGACAGAACCACTTTAAATTTTAAATAACAACACATGAATGCCTCTGCTGAGATGGCAAAGTACACAAGATGAATGCTACACAGTTACTCTATACAGATCTTTTATTCAATGCATTATCTTGCCACTGAAATTGAATTTATAGTGGTCTTACATCCACCGGGAGGATCTAGATGCTAAAACTGTTTTAAAGATCCACAGATGGTTAAGGGACACTATAGTCACCAGAACTACTACAGCTTATTGTATTTGTTCTGGTGAGTAGAATCATTCCCTTCAGGCTTTTTGCACTGTGGTTTCAGCGAAAATGCTGTGTTTACATTACAGCCTAGGGATACCTCCACTGGTCACTCCTCTGATGGCTACTAGAGGTGGATCCTGGGTCAGTGCTGCATACTGTGCAGCACTGACAGTCAGTGTCTCCACGCTCTGCATGGAGACACTGAATTTTCCTTATAGAGATTCATTGATTCAAGTCATCTCTAAGAGCATATGCTGATTGGCCAGGGCTGTGTTTGGCTTGTGTTGGCTCTGCCCCTGATCTGCCTTCTTGACAGTCTCAGCCAATCCAATGCTTTCCTGTGGGAAATATTTGAGCAGACAATTTGATCCCTACAGTACTATACATTCATCAATCCTATTAACTTGTTTGTGAAATACGTGACTAGGCAATAGGAAAGTGTGTCAACCTTTTTTTTTAAATCCGCTTCCTCTTATCCTTTATTGATTAACAAAATAGCTGCAATAAGTCACCGGCATGCTTTCTTCTGACCTTATTAATGGCAATTTAAAAAATGGCAAGTGGTAATATAACAACACCATGAAGTCCTTGTATTCACAATACTAACACTGAGTGAAAGAACAGTATACACCAGGCTATACTTTCACACTAAGAGTGTAGAGACCCCCCACCTCCACCCCCCTTCTGCACCCCTGCCTTTGTTAGACTGTTGAGGATGTTCTAGAGTTTAACTCAAATCTTGAGAGTTACAATTCAAAGCATCTTGCGTGCAGGTACCCCATAAACCAAACTAATTCTAAACATCACCCTAGCCCCCCCGATCTATTTTTAAATGTACAGTAACACTAACCAAGTGGTGACGTTTATTATTGTCACGTATTAATGCTTTGCTGTTACAGTTTTGTGCAAATCCCATTTACCATTTTAAATGCATCATTTTGAAGCTACATGTTAGATAAATTGCTGTTCTTCTAATAGTTTTTAAACATGCAGAATCATTTTCAAACAAAAAATAAACTCTCGTAATAAACAATCAGTACATTCAGAGATCTCTGCAGAGCTATAAAGTAAATGCTTGTTTTCTATAAAATGTTTTACTAGGCGTAGCTCTATCTATAAATGGAGATGCATGCTTTGCTGTAAAGGGACTCCTTTTTAGAAGTTCCAGAACTACAAAGCAGGTGTTGATAGATCATGTACAGGAATGAGTTTGATAAAGGTACATGATAGGAACCCTGTATTTTGTGGATCCGAAAGTACAATGCCTTGTGTAAACGTTCTCCGAGCTTTCATGTCTGCTAGTTTAAGTTGCCTCCAGGGTTTACAAATGCTAGAGATTTGGCCGAAGTTACTTTCAGAGAAGTTAAAGTGTGTGTGTGCTTGATCTGTTCAAGTTAAACATTTTGATCTATTACCCTGTGATGTTTTGTAGTATACAGCTATATCCTCGGAGGTTGCTTCAAATCGAGAATGTTACATTGGAAGAACAAAACTGAACTAATTGCCCTGTGGTTCTAGAAAGCAAAAATAATACTGGAAGCTCTTGTAACATTTTATCGTAACATAAAAAAAATACAACATCAATGAAATAGGGCAGTAGGTAAACCTAGGTTAAATTACACAAACACATGGTACAAGCAGACTAGAGCGTTTTCACAGAGATGAGTAATTAGTAAGATTTGTAGTAGGGCTATTTACTAACGTGAAAATTTAAAGTGACCTCAAAGAGAATTTCAGATTTAACGTCAATATAGCTGAACAGGAAACGTTGTGAGTTATTCTTCCAGTTTCAGTTACTCTGGCCTAAAATTGGAATTCACTTTGAGTTCTCACTTTATTGAATAATCCTGTGTTTTTATCTGCTATATAACTGCAATCACCTATTTTCTGACAATCAATAAAAAAAGTATTAATTTGAAAATAAATCTACGGTGTACATTCATTTAATGACAATATGATAACCTGTTTGGAAAATCTAGGGCACAATAGCTGTTGTAATGTGGACTTTTTTTCTCATCTATATTTTTTTAATGTAAATATTGCAAGGGCATTTTCTACGCAATACAATGTACTGACTTGAATAGATTCCTGTATTCTTAAAGGACCACTATAGTGCCAGGAAAACATACTCGTTTTCCTGGCACTATAGTGCCCTGAGGGTGCCCCCACCCTCAGGTACCCCCTCCCGCCCGGCTCTGGAAGGGGGAAAGGGGGAAAAACTTACCTTTTTCCAGCGCTGGGCGGAGAGCTCTCCTCCTCCTCTCCGCCTCCGTTACGCCCCGCCGGCTGAATGCGCACGCGCGGCAAGAGCTGCGCGCGCATTCAGCCGGTCTCATAGGAAAGCATTTACAATGCTTTCCTATGGACGCTGGCGTGCTCTCACTGTGATTTTCACAGTGAGAAGCACGCAAGCGCCTCTAGTTGCTGTCAATGAGACAGCCACTAGAGGATTAGGGGGGAGGCTTAACCCATTCATAATTATAGCAGTTTCTCTGAAACTGCTATAATTATGAAAAAATGGGTTAACCCTAGAAGGACCTGGCACCCAGACCACTTCATTAAGCTGAAGTGGTCTGGGTGCCTAGAGTGGTCCTTTAAGCCCTTTGACTGAAATGTGCTGGCTTTCTTTATTATCCGTATGTATAAAAATAGGGGTTGTCCTGTTGGGGAAGAAATAGCAAAACTGTATGGTCAAATTAAAACAGATATGTATCAAATGGCCACTCACAATTTGTGAAAGATAAAAGAGCATACAGTATATATAGATGTTGATGTAGATCTGATCACAATCTTGGACTTTGAATATCTCGGAATAAAGAGAGGTAAGGTGCAATCCAATTAAAAAGTAACCAAAATAAAGTGCACAAAAGATTTTATTAACTTACATAACGATTAGTATTGGTAGATGTAGTTGTCCCCATAAGATCAGAAAGGACCTTCAACATCTATATATACTGAAGGCTCTTTTATCTTTCACAAATTGTGAGTGGCCATTTGAAACATATCTGTTTTAATCCCGTAGATTGTAAGCTCATGGGCAGGGTCCTCTACCTGTTGTATCGGTCTGTTATTATTGTGTTTGTCTTTTTCCCAATTGTACAGCGCTGCAGTATTTGTTGGCGCTTTATAAATTCCAGTAATAATAATAATAATAATAATGTGATCATACACTTTTGCACTATGTTGTGCTATTTCTGATTTCCCTGACAGGACAACCCCTATTTTTATTAAGTGATATTTTCTGAAGATTTTTTTAGGAAATCTTTGGGGCTTTCTATACTTGAAGGGAAGTTTAATTATTAATTTATATATTTTGCACATTTGATTACTATAAGCACTTTATCTAATTGTGAAAGTCACCTTTATACAAAACGTATTTATTGTTCATATGTTGGCTTTGAATAACACAATTCATATCTGGCCACAGGACACCACACGTTTGTGTTTTGGAGACATAGGTAGGACCTGAGTTTGCCGTGCCTCTCTGCACGATGGCTGAGGTTAATAGCAGCTGCAGTGAGCTATGATAGAGTAGGAACTGATGAAGGTGCATAGTAACATGGAGACATAAGGTCTGCTTGATTAAAAAAAAAAATAGGAGGCACATTTAATTTAAATGGCACAAGTGAGCAAAAATAATTTTGAGACTTGAGCGTGGATTTACCGAAGGGCAAACTACTGAGTTTCTCTAAGCTTTTGTCCGTTCTCAGAGATGTCATTCTTTCTTTTTGCTCTAATTTAAAATAATAGCTTTTTAATAGACTTGTAACTGGCACAGTTTTATGGAGGGCGCATCATTTTAACAGGTATTAGCACTGAGGTACAAGGACCAGAATTACTGACTTGCACTTTAATGTGATTTGTAAGAGTGTACATTACACTTACACTGCACATAATAAAAGTATAATGCAGCAAATACAATAGATGTTATCACGGAATGCTACAAGAATGTTATCACTTTTGCACAGTTCTCACTATTTAATGCTCAAAGATTTTTTTTTTTCTTATAACCAAAGTTTTAGAAAGTGATCCCCCTTTTCTGCCATTCCTCCCACACACTCCTCCAATATTTGTTAGCAAACATTTTATGGTAGACTGTAAACCTTCATTACCAAAAGTGTCTTGATCAGGGATAATAATATTTTTGCTACAAACTAATTATAAATTGTGAACATTCTGTTACCTACACCAAGGCAGATATCTACATTTACCTGTGTTATTATCGGTAGCAATTTACTCCGTTTTTTTCGGGTATTGGCAAGATCTTTGTAACATACTGATTTGATCTATATGGAAAATAATATTTGAAATGGTAATAAACTGATTTGCACTTTGCCCACTTTGATCTCAGTCTTATATTATGGTACCATTTTTACTCTGCCAGTCTTGAACTTTGCCTTGGACCTCAAATTTGCATGGCTGCTGCTTTTACATAAGTGGGTACTTGAATTTGGATCTGAAAACAGCCGAAATTAGTGTATCTGAGATGGTGACGGTTTCCTGCAGAATTGAGGTCCTTCTAAACCCTTTGCGACTAGGAGGTTAACAAACCCATTATATGACAGCCATGGCTTGGCATGTGTCATAAAATGGTTGATGGACTTGGCATTAATCCCAGAAATGTGCCCTATTCTTAGAGATCCACTGAGTTCAGATGACAATTCAGGAGTGTTGAATCAGATTGATGTTTGCAAATACCTGAGGAATTCATTCAGCTATTTTAACAAATAATTATTACCTTGGAGGCACACATAGACAACTTGGCAGTTAGTGAAATTAACCCTTTAACACTAGAAGAATGTGATTGAGTGCGTCTCCTATGTACTTTAGTAGTGGTGTTTGATTTATCTAAAGGGTAAAGATTTTAATGGGAATTATGCATTGGCATGGTAAGAGAATGCCAATATTTTCTATAATTTACCCAGAATATTAGAATATATATGTGTTGTTACAATAACACACACCGCCCTTTTTTTCACAAGACACTGAATTGTAATAACCTAATAAACAAATTGCAGAATTTAAGCTAAAATAGAAACATAGAATCTGACGGCAGATAAGAGCCATTCGACCCATCTAGTCTGCCCAATTTTCTAAATACTTTCATTACTCCCTGGCCTTATCTTATAGTTAGGATAGCCTTATGCCTATCCCACGCATGCTTAAACTCCTTTACTGTGTTAACCTCTACCACGTCAGCTGGAAAGCTATTTCATGCACCCACTACCCTTTCAGTAAAGTAATACTTCCTGATATTATTTTTAAACCTTTGCCCCTCTAATTTAAGACTATGCCCTCTTGTTTTGGTAGTTTTTCTTCTTTTAAATATAGTCTCCTCCTTTACTGTGTTGATTCCCTTTATGTATTTAAATGTTTCTATCATATCCCCCCTGTCTCGTCTTTGCTCCAAGCTATACATGTTAAGATCATTTAACCTTTCCTTGTGAGCTTTAATCTTTCCTTGTAAGAATAAACAAATTCAATATTCAATTTCTACATTGCTCAATTATTCAATTTCTACATTGCAGTAACCCAGATGGATGCCTGCAAATGTCTAGATATATTTTATCTAATATAATGATAGAGATCAGTCCCTGGAGGCTATTAACATTTAACTTTTATATTTTCTGGTGGTTAAACTAGCATAATATATATTTAAATATAATACTTACTTGAAATTGTCCTGGTATGATTATACAACATTTACCATTAAAGAAGAATTCTAAGCAAAAACATGGGTGACCCCCAATTTTTTTTAAGCTGTTTAAAAACTTCTCAGTCCTCTAGCACCATAACTTCTGCCGGGGACTGTAGTGGTTATGGTACTTAGACTGCTGCTTTAACCCCTTAAGGACCAAACTTCTGGAATAAAAGGGAATCATGACATGTCACACATGTCATGTGTCCTTAAGGGGCTAATTAATGTTCCCTAAAAAAGGTTATCACATTATATTTTATTAGCATTTTTTTATATATTATATGATAACAAAATAAAAATAAAAACTTCTGTCTCTGGTTATTTTCTATACTTTTTACTCTATACTTATTTTTTCAGATAATTTAATTTCCAAGTTACTGTTGTGTAAATGTAGGAAGTGATTTTCCTAATTGGCTTCTCATCATGTTACAAAAAAATGTGGCTTTATCAAAAAGTGTTAATTAGTTCCCAATGTTTTTTCAACAGTCAGTAGATGTACCTTTTGTGATGACTGACCTCCGGGTGACTTCAAAAAAAAAAACAAATTAGGACATAGGAATCATGCGCATGTGAGGACAATATACATTCAGAAATCATTAAAAAAAAAAAAAAAAAGAAGCTTATTAAAAAAAGCAATTTCTAGACTTACGTGAAATAAGAAAAGGAGGTGATTAATTTAAAAAAATAATAATGAATACAGTGACAGACGAAACCTATGTAATGTCCTCATCGTGGCTGGATTTAGGACCAAAACCAATGAGATCAAAGTCTTTTTATACAGGTCAAAGTCTAAATAAAGGAACTTGAGGGGTTTCTACAAGAATGAAATGTGTTCAAAATTATCTATTAATAAATTAGCCATTTAAAAATATGCTTTTTGCTGTATATACACGGCAAGTAATACAATTTGTAATCTGCTTGAAAACCACGATGGATGGCTTCCCCGGCCTTGCTTGGTAACTGTATTTAAATACACTGAAATGCACTGCCCAAGTTGTTTGGGGTATCTCCCATTGCACTGCTTAAACGTGGAACATGTTAGTTCTGTAGAAAAAATAATAATCTTTCACAGTGATCATTTTTTGCAGTTCTAAAAATGGAAAAACGTATAAAAGAAAATATCCCAAACCACATTTCAATTTTCTTTTAAATACACATCAATTTTAATGTTTGAACAGCACAGTGCAACTTTTTGCTCTCCTCTAAGATTAGGTATATTTGCTCTCTGATCCATTTTCTTTATTTTCCCTAATTGTTTGCCTGCTCCCTCTGCTGGAATCTTGGCTCAACAGAAAGAAAAAAAAATGTTTCTTGTAGATTAACCAGTTAGTTGGTGTTTGCTTTGCAAACAGATCGTACTTCTACTCAGACTACCAACTCTTTGATGCAAACAGTCTTTCATGTTCAAAGGAAGTTTTTTTTTTTTCCTTCCTTTTATAATGGCTTTTACAAAAGGTAACCTGAGCGATCCTCTGTAAAGTCAGACAGTTTTACAAGTCTTCTTTGGATATGTTGTTGCTATCAAAGTCTGAAAATATTTTATATATGCCAAGTGGAAAGAATTCAGAGGAACAAGAGACTTATTCCAAGAATATCTGCATCTTAAAGGGTATAGAAAGTGCACAACCGCTACGGTTCAAAACAATTATATTGCTCCTTTTTGGAGTGATTTAAAGTGACCCGTCATACCTGAGTTGATCCAAGGTATTATATTTTTCTGGCACACCAGAGGTTTTTTTTGTTTTGTTTTTTATGGGGACTCTTGCTAACACGCTCTCATTTGAATAAAAAGTATTTTTGCCATACCAAAAAAAAAAAAGGCAGGAACTTCATAACTGGTGAAGGGCATACCCCCGGCATATCTACTGGCCAACGAAGGACACTTTTACTGTAAGGAGTGGCCAGGATGTTTGGCTATGCCAGGATATTTTACAGCAGGGTTCAACCTTTCAAGACACACTTGTAGACAGGACCAAAAGGGACTCACCACTGAAAGCCATTTGAAAAGTCATTAGTGTGAATTTCTACTTGCCAGACATTAATTTGCATTTGCCAATAGCTAGTGGGCAAGTGGAAAAATGTTATCCCTGTTTTTGATAACTTCATGGCTAGCCCTTTTATCTAACTGAAAATGTAAGTAAGGGTAGGAACACAGTATCTTACTTATACAAACTAACGTATAAAGATATTTATTGTAGTTTAAATTTACAGTTTAGAGTTTTCGTACAATAAAGCTCTGTTATGTATACACATATACCAAGATTGGAAGATTAGGATAGAAATGTAGGATGTGGATACAAAATAGTGACTGATCCTCCTAATTAGGGACATTTGAAAGGTGTGCTGTAGTGACTAGCGTTTTACTTGTGTGTTGTTTCTAAATATGAATGACCCAACTTAAATCACATATGTACAGTAATCTCTCAATTTTAAATGAGCAGGTTTATAAATATTCTACTTGCCAATTTAAAGAGAAAATTAATATGTTAATAAGATCCTTAACCTGAATGCTAACAAAATATGTGTAATGACAACTACGTAACTCTTTTTGGCTTAACCTTTGGAATTCACTTTTAAGTCTTGACAATTCACACTTAAAACTAGTCCACTACCTCTTTAGATTACTATGAAGGAACTATGGCCTCAATAAGCTTTTCAAATAATTTAATATATTTGGATACATTTTTACATTTTTTGTAAAAAAATATTAAAATATCAAAAATATATAATATATAAAATTATATATCAATATAATGAAAACATATTACAAAATTCAAAGATTTTGTAAAATATAAATCATTTTAAAAATGTATCCAATAGTAAATCAGTAATACATCTACTGACTGTTGGGAAGTGGGTGTGGCTATCCATTAAAGAGGGAGTGTCAGCCTGGCCTCAAACATGCCTCCTGACCAGCCCCCCTAGGAGCTGCTAAAGCTCTCTTTACATGGTTCTAGACTCACTGTGGTGCACAGTTCTCTTTCAAAAATGTTCTCTAAAACATATTCATGTACCAAAAAATGCAGGCAACTTAGTTACCTAATGCATGAGCATAGTGGATAAGTCATCCCGATTACCAAACAAAGTCCTTAGCTGCAACAATTAAATTTATGTCAAAATGTGTTCAATTTTTTCAACAGCAGTCAAATAAGTGGAATATTTTCATCTGATTGCCTGATACTTTTTTTTTATTTACAAACTAAAACAAATCTAATGGTTGTCTCAAAATTAGCTGAAGAAAACTCCTCACATTTTATGTGTTGCTTAATAAGATTTATTCTAAGCTTTATTGCTTTAAATTAAATATCTGTTTATTTTACTATTTTTTTTATAATTATTTATTTTTTTTAAATCATTTTATTGTTATATGATGTCATATATATCATTATACAAAACCTGACTTCTACACACCAGATGACAACGTCAATGATTGTTCAGCAAGATCCAGGGGTCCGCATTTTCCCAGGATCAAACTAAATGTACCTAACCTGATAAGGGTGCGTCCCTTCCACTTTTAATATTATTAAAGAACTGTTACTTAAAGCCTTTGTTTAATTCTGTATCATTAACATAACAGGACAAAGATTTTGGCGTGTTATTCTTTTGCTCTTCTTTCACTTGACTTTTTGAATAAAAAAAACAGCTAATATTGCCTTTTGTAGGTGAAATATTATTGTGGGCCAAATGTCCACTCTTTTGAATGTGCTATGTTTTGTGTCTATATTAGATTTCACCATTGGATGAAGAGGGAAACTGATATGATGTAACTGCTTATTTCTCACTAATGGGATTGGGATGAGAGAATGCCTGGATTCTCTTTCTTATTGTCCCATTTTGCAGCCCGGGGCTCCTTGTCTTTCAAAGAACTCCACAAAAATAGCCTTTAGCACATCCTATTCAGTTAATGGTATCTCATGGGAACACTTCCTCTTGATAACAATAGCCTATGTCCCACAGTAATGAGCCCTGTGGTAATGTGTGGCTTGCATGAGTGTGTCACCGAGTCCCACAGAAATAAAGCTGACATAAAATATGGTGGGTAAGTAAGCATATGACAAAAATTTAAATAATGTTTAATAAGCATATATTAAATATATATCTTATATAGATCACAGTGATTATATTGGCATTAATGTGTCCTGTAACTTCAATAACTGTCCTTCTAGATTACTCTACACATTTGTTTTGGTATTGTTGTAAATCATATATATGAGTCTAAGTACACTGCGAAGTCTTCACATTTTTTGCAAAGACCCCCAAACGGACAGGTCTGCTATTGGGTTGGAACCAGCTCTCTCTTCAGACTGGCCGTGATGAGCCCCTTGCAACACCATTATGTCTGGGTTCCACATCACCGGTATATTCTCGTAAGTACAGTAGTATTTTTGTCATTGTATGGCATTGGCCTCCAGCGATGAGAAGAATTCTAGTTATACTTTTTAATATTTAGGACATTTTTTTGTGAACAACACAGCTCACATTTTACTGTGTATGTACAGAACAAGATAAAACATCCTAATCATATAAAATAGTATTGTTAGCAGTATTGTTAGCATCTCAGCATATTATATAATACTACACACTCAGCATAGCCAACGGCATCTCATATTTGCATTACAATTTCGGAAAAATTCGGAAAAATGGGGAAAAGTTCTAAAAAGGGATTGACAGACGAACAGAACATTCTATTTGTTGTCTTGGTGATTGCTCCACCTTTAGAATTTCCCCCACAATTCATCTTTAGACATTCTCTCACTCTAGTGTTTGCTCTAGTGGGTGATGAGGTTGAGGACCATTGCTTCACTCTACAAGAGACTTGCAATCTATGCTCACTTGTCCTGTTGGCCCATTCTAATATTAATGTATAATTCATACAATTATCACAGGTGGATGGAGAGGCTATTGGGGTACATTGAAATCCATCAATGCGCAAGTTCCAAAGTTTCTATTTGAAAACCTTAATTACTTTTTCAAGACTAGAAGGTTTTCGTTTAGTTACAAATTAACTTTTCTTTGTTTGCCACTCCACAATATTTCCAGTACAAAAATTTTGCCAAGCCATTTAATTCCACAAAGTCTTTTGTAACGTAAGGTGTTATTCTATTAAACGTAATTTTTCATTAGTTACCTATTAACAATATTTTTATGATGTCTGCCGTTATTGGCATCAATACACTCCTTATAAGAAAATTTCAAGTACAGAATATCATTGTTTTAATGTGGGAAACAGAAGTGTTTAACTACTTCACTCCTAATAACATTTATATAAGGGCACTAGTCAGTAGAGATGTACAACCCCATTGTGCACATGTTTCATTTAACATTTAACTGCTTACAAAGAAATACCATTAAATCCATTATTCAGTAATAATGAGTTGTTGTTTTTAAACTCTTCATTAAATTATGATCAATAAAGATTATTGTAGTTTTATCATTTAAAAATATGCTATTTCTGGATGCTAACACGAAAAATACGTATATGTTCTAGAACACAAAACCATAGATTCTGGAATTCATAGTTTTGCAAATAACTTGGCGATGAAAAGTTAAGAAGGGTGCTTTACAAATGTTTTAATCCAATGAGCTGTAAGAGCAATGAGTTTTCTGTTCTTGGGTTAGAAGCAATAGGAACCTTTCCAGTGAGCAGGGAAAAGATTAACGTCTCATTTTATGGAACCAGATCGCATTATAGAGTGTCTAATGGCATCATCTGCCAGGAACCTCTGTGAATCCCCATCAGAAAGAGGTTAATGGTTTATTTCAGTTAGTTAATGCAACCTTAAAAAGTTCTACAGAATTATCAAGGTGAAAAGGGAGACATGGTTTATTGTTCTTTTGAATCTATATGAATGTTTTTTTTTTATCATTGTGCCATTCAACAAGCAAACTATAAAACATAGAAACATAGAAACATAGAATGTGACGGCAGATAAGAACCATTCAGCCCATCTAGTCTGCCTAATTTTCTAAATACTTTCATTAGTCCCTGGCCTTATCTTATAGTTAGGATAGCCTTATGCCTATCCCACGCATGCTTAAACTCCTTTACTGTGTTAACCTCTACCACTTCAGCTGGAAGGCTATTCCATGCATCCACTACCCTCTCAGTAAAGTAATACTTCCTGATATTATTTTTAAACCTTTGTCCCTCTAATTTAAGACTATGTCCTCTTGTTGTGGTAGTTTTTCTTCTTTTAAATATAGTCTCCTCCTTTACTGTGTTGATTCCCTTTATATATTTAAATGTTTCTATCATATCCCCCCTGTCTCGTCTTTCCTCCATGCTATACATGTTAAGATCCTTTAACCTTTCCTGGTAAGTTTTATCCCGCAATCCATGAACCAGTTTAGTAGCCCTTCTCTGAACCCTCTCTAAGGTATCAATATCCTTCTGAAGATACGGTCTCCAGTACTGTGTACAATACTCCAAGTGAGGTCTCACCAGTGTTCTGTACAATGGCATGAGCACTTCCCTCTTTCTACTGCTAATACCTCTCCCTATACAACCAAGCATTCTTCTAGCATTTCCTGCTGCTCTATTACATTGTCTGCCTACCTTTAAGTCATCAGAAATAATCACCCCTAAATCCCTTTCCTCAGATGTTGAGGTTAGGACTCTATCAAATATTCTGTACTCTGCCCTTGGGTTTTTACGTCCAAGATGCATTATCTTGCACTTATCCACATTAAATGTCAGTTGCCACAATTCTGACCATTTTTCTAGTTTACCTAAATCATTTGTCATTTGGCTTATCCCTCCTGGAACATCAACCCTGTTACATATCTTAGTATCATCAGCAAAAAGACATACCTTACCATCAAGACCTTCTGCAATATCACTAATAAAAATATTAAAGAGAATGGGTCCAAGCACAGATCCCTGACGTACCCAACTGGTGAAAAGTCCAAGCTTCGAATATATTCCATTGACTACAACCCTCTGTTGCCTTACACTCAGCCACTGCCTTACCCATTCAACAATATTGGAATCCAAACTTAAAGATTGCAGTTTATTGATAAGCCTTCTATGTGCAACAGTGTCAAAAGCCTTACTGAAATCTAAGTAAGCAATGTCTACTGCACCACCCTGATCTATAATTTTAGTTACCCAATCAAAAAAAATCAATAAGATTAGTTTGGCATGATCTCCCTGAAGTAAACCCATGTTGTCTCTGATCTTGAAATCCATGTGTTTTTAGATGTTCAACAATCCTATCCTTTAACATGGTTTCCATCACTTTCCCCACTACTGAAGTAAGGCTTACTGGCCTATAGTTGCCCGACTCCTCCCTATTACCTTTCTTGTAAATGGGCACAACATTCGCTAACTTCCAATCTTCTGGGACTACTCCTGTTAACAATGATTGGTTAAATAAATCTGTTAATGGTTTTGCTAGTACACCACTAAGCTCTTTTAATAGCTTTGGGTGTATTCCATCAGGTCCCATTGACTTATTTGTCTTTACTTTTGACAGTTGAAATAGAACCTCTTCCTCTGTAAACTCACGTGTAATAAATGACTAATTTATCCTTTTTCTCAACTGAGGTCCTTTTCCTTCATTTTCATCTGTAAATACAGAACAAAAATATTCATTGAGGCAGTCAGCTAGACCTTTATCCTCTTCTACATACCTTCCTTCTTTTGTTTTTAATCTAACTAATCCTTGTTTTACTTTTCTTTTCTCATTTATGTATCTAAAAAAGGTTTTGTCCCCCTTTTTTACTGGCTGTGCTATTTTCTCTTCTGTGTGTGATTTGGAAGCTCTTATAACTTGCTTAGCCTCTTTCTGCCTAATCTTATAGATCATTTTGTCTTCCTCACTCTGGGTTTTTTTATAATTCCTAAATGCTAACTTTTTGTTTTTAACTATTTTGGCCACATCTGCAGAGTACCACAGTGGTTTCTTGAAATTTTTTTGCTTTTACTGACAAGCCTAATGCAATTTTCTGTTGCCTTCAGTAATGCAACTTTTAAATAATCCCATTTTTCTTGGACTCCATTTAAATTGCTCCAGTCTGATAATGACTCCTCTACACATATTCTAATTTTAGAAAAGTCTGTTTTTCTAAAGTCTAAAACTTTTGTTTTTGTGTGGTGTGACTCAGTCACTGTTCTTATATTAAACCACACTGACTGATGATCACTGGATCCTAAACTTTCACCTACAGTAATATCTAATACCAAATCTCCATTTGTTAACACTAAATCTAGTATGGCCTCTTTACGAGTTGGCTCCTCAACGACTTGTTTTAGAGACAATCCCAGTAGGGAGTTTAGAATATGTGTGCTCCTGGCACAAGCAGCTATTTTTGTTTTCCAATTTACATCAGGAAGATTAAAGTCACCCATGATGATAACTTCCCCCTTCATTGTCATTTTAGCTATTTCCTCAACTAGTAGATTATCTAACTCTTCAATTTGTCCTGGGGACCTATAAATCACACCTACACGAGTTACTGTGTGATTACCAAATTCTAACGTAACCCAAACGGACTCTATGTTCGCCTCACTAACTTTTATTAGGCTAGATTTTATGCTATCCTTCACATACAGGGCCACCCCTCCCCCTTTCTTGCCTTCCCTGTCTTTTCTATATAAAGAGTACCCTGGTATTGCTATGTCCCAGTAGATTTTCTCATTATACCATGTATCAGTAACAGCGACTAAATCTATACTATCAGTTGCCATTATTGCCACAAGTTCATATATCTTATTCCCTAAACTGCGAGCATTTGTAGACATGACCTTGTGCAATCAGTAACCTTTTCCTACAGATGAATCTTACCTGTAACAGTAGAAAAGAAAACTCTTAGCACAACTCTTACACAGTTGAAGCTTCTGTAAAACTCTCCAGAATATCTCCAACTACACACTTAGAAGCAACACTTAGATGAGGCAACCAAGCTATATTAGCCAAGCTAATGACAACAACCCTTATATAACTCCTAAAAAAAAACATGCAGTAAACCAAGTTGTCAACATACTAAACAGTCTGGCAATAATGTCATGTGCCATGTTTTTTAATAGTATGTTAAAAGTTTGTATAGTTATACCCTAGATTGGAAAATTAGATTAAATGTAGAAATCCACACCTCTTTATCCTGCAACTGCAAAATTTAGGTAATTAATTCTAGTCATTTCTGGTCCAATCGGATGTTTATCAAAGAGGAAGATTGGGTAGTTATTGAACATGGTTTGCAATTACCGCAATCTTCCAACCCGTGGTTTCTCATATAGAAGTTTCTAAAATTGAAGGTGTGAAGGAGAAACACACCTCCTAAAGGTGTGTTTTAAGCAAAATGTAAACCTATGTTGCTGTTAACTACATCTACTACCTTCTTCTCCCACTATTGTGTATACACGTTGCTAATCGTCAAACTAACTATATTACAACCAACTCCTCTGTCACACACTGTCACTCGTCACTCCTAATAAATTAGTTTCTGATTGGTTTAAGGAATATATAATCCTAATATATAGACTGCTACTTTAGTGAATTGAAAAGTAAAATATGTGTGCATTAGTGAAACGGTAGGGACATGAGATCCTTGATCCAACAATCCAATGCTTCTCTATGAGAATTATTAAATCCAGTGCATTATTGCAGTGCAAGCATTTGACACACATCCAGAGCCCATGTCAGCATACTTTGCTTGATTACACAATATATGAAGTAGATTAAATTATTGAATCTGTTTTAGTCTGAAGCCCGAGTGGATGTCTGATGGCTGTTATTGGTGCAGCGACTCAACTTCTGGAATAAAAGGGTAGCATGACTGAATATTTCTGTCATGTGTCCTTAAGGGGTTAAACATTTTCATTTGTCAGAACCTGCACTGTTTTCAACTGCTGTAGGGGCAGCACCTATATTTGAAAATCACTTCATTGAGATGAAATGATTTTCCTGCTTAAACTGTGCTTTTAATGGCTGTCATAGTGACAGAAAAAGAATAGCCTTCTAATGTTGCATCTGACTTCCTAACTAACGGCTAGCTTTTACTTCTCCATATGTTCCGTATTCTCTTGTATCTGGGAAAGACATCATGCACAGGAAAATGTAAATGTGCTTAATAACAGCAATAATATGCGGGGGGAAATACATTTTCTATCTTAATCTGCAAAACGTTAGTGAAATAATAATCCAGGGGTTAGATGTCACAACACCAGCATTTGTCTGACAAAATGTATTAGGTGTTGGGGTAGTTGAATTTCGGAACATTTTTAGAATTATCTGATTTAATAGGTCGAGTTTGAATTGATTGTTAGACAAAACGTTAGGGCAAGGGGAGGGGCCAGGGGGGCTAGATGGTGGTTTTAACACTACAGGGTCAGAAATACATGTTTGTTTTCCTGGCCCTATAGTGTTCCTTTAAATCTCTCTACTTAAAATAAATAAATAACAAGTATAGAAACATGGTCACACCGTATTGTCATATTGTGATAAAAATATCACTGCAAAAGATTAATGTAAAGTGTGCACGCAATTCATTAGCACAGGGGCTGCTATCGAAGTTAATGGGACAATAAATCTCCCCGTAAAATGCTATGTAACTGATAGAGGTCACTGCTATGCAACTGATGCTCAAACAGTTTTGACTTCTGGCATATTACAAAATGATCTGGCATTATCTTAATAGAGCTGTTTGTTTATTTCCCTGCAGGGATCTCAGCATGAACAATATCACGAAGTTGCCCTCCGGTGCCCTCCACAATCTGCACCTGCTGGAAGAGCTGTAAGTATCTTTATTTTCTATTTAGAATCCCGTTACATGTTCTGGTGGAAAACCGCAATATAACATGGCAGAATCTAGCACCACGGACCAGTTATGATACATGTGTAGCTGCAGTGCTCTTTCAATTCACGCAAAAAGAACGACACAGGGCCGTAGCTTTCTCTAGAGTAGACTTGGTCACGCGCATTTAACGTTAAACCATAAACTGTAAACCTTCTTGGAAATACTTAAGTAGCAGGATATTAAAAGTTTGGTCATGTTTATTAAAAAATAGACAGTAAAGTTATAATGAAAAACGGTTGTGTGGGTTTGATTGTGTCAGGAACTACTAGGACGTGTTTTATAACAGTGCTACTCCGGCTAATTGCTTTTAATAAAGACTTCACTCTATAAACATGACTTCATCAGAGCCTCATGTTAATTTTATGTAGACGCAGACATTTTTAATGTGTATGTGAATAATTCTCCAGCATTGTTTAAACAATATGGGCAGTATTTTGTGAAGGATAGTATGTCAGAAATCGCTTCAAGAGAATAAAGGAATTGCCTGAATGTGTTTTCCAGCATTGCCGCAAGAGGAATGATGTTTATATGCACAGGCGCTGTGATTGGTGTTAGCAGCTCGTAGTAATTTGTGTCAATTTAAGTAACTTACCTGTTCTTGAGCTAGTTCTCAGATTCACATATTTATGCATATGGTATTTCTCTTTGATCATAGCCCCATTACCGTTGAATTAACCCCTTAATGCCGTAACGGCGTTCTATGCCGTCCCCATATAAAAGGGGTTTAAAGTCGTTGCGACCGGGATACTTACCTCCAACGCGATCCTCTTCGGGAGGACTGTCTGACAGCCCAGGCAGCCCTCCCATGGCAAAAGAAGCCCCCGGGGGCCATGTGATCGCTCTCAAAGAGCGATCACATGGCCCCCTATAGCTGGCTGTGGATCTGCCAGCAGGAGGACTGTCTAAAATGTCAGCCTGTCTCCCTGCTGGTGGGAAGTGTAAAAAAATATATTAGATGTCTAAAATTAAAATAGAGATGTATTTATATATATAATATATGTGTATATATCTATTATATATATAATATATACATATTATATATATATGTAACGTCATGCAAAGTGTATTTTAATATTAATATAAGTACATATATTAGTATTAAAGTACTCTTAGAATGATGTCGCTGATTACAAATATGTGCATTTTTTTGCAGTAAAACCTAACAGCATTATGACATTCACAGCTAAAATGTCAGACGGAAATACAAATTTTCTCAATTTTTTTTACATTTTATTCATAATAAATTATGTTCCATATATGAATAGTTAATGATAAATTAAAGCCCTGTTTCTCCTGAACAAAATGATATATAATAAGTGTGGGTGCACTTAATGTGACAGCAGTGAATTACAGTTGAACAGACATATAGCGCAAATTCCAGTTTTTGTTTACGTTTTGTTTTGATCAGAACGTGCACTATTGATTCCGTCCTGAAGGGGTTAAAAGGCAAGTCCCACTCAAATAACATACAGTAAATTATGTGGTATTTGGTCAGCTGGCAGTAGATATGATGACAGTCTGGCTTACAGGATAGCCACAGCTCTCCATCACAAATGGAAGGGTCTCAGTTGGCTGCACCATGCTCACTAAGCCACCAGAAATGCAGCACAGCAGAGATTGCCCTCAGAACAGCCATCGCTACATTGTTATGGTTTATCTTAGTTGCTTGCAAATAAAGGGACACTATAGACACCCAGAACACTTAATCTGGCTATCTACCAGACCGTTACTAAAGGTGCTTCCTGCTGTTTGGAATCCATGAAATGACGCTGGATGTCCTCTTGCTTTGCATAATGATGTCCAGTGTCTTCACAGAATCAGTGCTCTTCTGTGTGAAAGGCCTAATGCGCATGTGGCACTTGCCACGCATGCTCATCTGTTTCCCCCTCAGCGCTGACGCCGAAGGAGATGGAACCACTGCACACAGTTTTGTATTCCTAGCACTAAAGAGTTTCTTTTAAGCAATGTAGTCTTTTTGCATACCCTCTATGACTATTGAATGAACACTCTTGGCATCATGAAAACTTTATCTCAATGAAGTCGTTATAGTGTCTGGAGTACCTGGGTGTTATTTCACCTTAATGGGATAAACCGTTTGTGCAAGTTTAACCCCAAAGTTGCAAAGATGGCAGAAGTTTGCCTGTGCTCCTGGCTTTTGGAGATGGTTCAAGGCTTCACCAAGGAAGTCTCAGGCTGGACGATGCTTACAGGCGGAGAGAGTCCGCTAACGCTCCCAGTCTATCTCTACCTCGCAATTCACAAAACTATGTAAGAAAGGTACATACCAGTTTTTGCTTACACTATGCAACTCCCTTGTTTTCATAAGAAAAAGAATTGCCATTTTAGTGAATGCCCCTACAGAATAAATATGTTTTTATATTATAGGCCAAACAAGCTGTGTAATTCAACTGTGTTTTCAGTTTGACAAAGTTTGACCGAAAATATGAAATGTACTTTGAATTTCCTTGAATTTCTGACAATCCACTCTTGTGCTGTTTAGTCAGCTCCATGAACATATTAACCCCTTAAGGACACATGATAGAAATATTCCGTCATGATTCCCTTTTATTCTAGAAGTTGTGTCCTTAAGGGGTTAAAAGTGTACAGCTTATCAGACATCAAAGTTATTGTTCCAACGGCACATAAACTGGGCCCAGGCAACAACATTCCATCATAGGTTTGGAATTTCTATTATCAAAACTGATTTATTGTTGGGCAGAGCAATATATATATATATATATATATATATATATGCCTTGAAGTTTGTCTGCCACCTTGGCAGCTTTGATTATTTATCACTTGTATGTTCTATTTCACGGCTTTGTGTTTTTGGAATTTGGCTCAGAGTTGAAATTATTGTTTATAGTTTAGATGTTGCCGTCTTATGTGACATTTGATCTGGCTTTAAAGTGAAATTCGGAGCTTTAGCTCTCACTACTTCACTGTGAAATATTTAAATATATAAATCGATAATGATTTTTTTATTTTTTTTATTTATTTATCGTGAAAATAATTCTGAATTCTGAAATGGATCTAAAAATGAAACTCTAAAAATGGTACCAAAGTAGAGTTCTGGGCGATGCTTGCTATCTGACAAACTTGCAAGAACCCCAATAACGTTTCTACCGCCCCACAATGAATTTCTGTACAGTGTATTTCAACAATATGATATCCCCAGACATTCATACCATTATTAAAGAATTAAATAGTGTGGCCTGCATTCAATAGCAAAACATACAAGATAAATGAGTATAATTTTTCAGTCTTGGAATGAGAGTCCTTCAGATACTGTCCTTTAAAATGTTCCATGTAAAACATCCTTGAGATTTGCTCCTCTTCTGTCAAGCAATTGAAGGATGATGGCACAAAAGGTTGTATAAACATGCTATTATAGCACAAACCATCACTCATTATCAGCACAACTGATTCCGAGAATGTGATTCTACAACAAAAGTCAACAGATGGATCCAGTTTGTTAAAAAATGTAGCCCTTCTACCTTCATCTTTAGATAGAGCGTGATTTTGAAGTGATGATACATAAATGATGCATTTGCTTTTTTCCGTAGTTCTTTGCTGTTTTTTTCATGTGAGGCTTGTCAAATTGTAGCAAGGTTTTTAAGTGGAGATTATTATGTTATCTTTTAGGAATGTTGTAGACTGGTTGGGGCTATGTATTTACTATTTGAACTTGTCTTCATCATAGACATGTGTGTTACCTTAAAGACTTACTCCAAGTATTATAACAACTACAGCCCATGGTAGTGATTATGAAGCCAGGAGCACCCTGTCCTTGTTTCCTGGGCTGCATAATGACACACATTGATGATGCAGGAGGTGGACTTAAACCCAGCGGTGCACCAAGGCTCGCAAACTGCAGGGGCCCAATGGATCTCCCAGGCTCTTAGAGTCACCCAATCAATGCTTTCATCAGTGGCCCGTTCAGGCGCCGTTGCACTTAACCAGCATGACCATACCTCTTGTAGATGTGAAGTTGAGGTGATGGGAGGAAGTCAGTACAAGTCACCAGTCATTTGACAGGGTGTGAGGGAGGACCAGAGAGGAGGGAGAGAGCATCAGACTCCCATCAGACCCAGCCAGATGCCACTGGACATCATGAAAGCACCCAAAACGTATTTAAGCGGGAGGGAGGGGGGTGGTTATAGATATTGTGATCAGTATGTGTCAGTGTGTGTGTCTGTGTGTATATGTCAATGTGTGTATCTGTTTGTGTATCAATGTGTGCAAGTGTGTATCTGTGTGTGTGTGTCAGTGTGTATATATGTGCATCTGTGTGTGTATGTGTCAGTGTGTATATGTGTGCATCTGTGCCTTTTTCAGTGTATATGTGCGGATCAGTGAATGTGCATTTGTGCATACAACCCAGCAATCAAACATTAACTCTGCATACAAACACATTTAAATGCTACACAGAAGTACAGCACACTGTTTTCAAATAGCACCTGTAATAAAAATGCACAGCTGCATTCAAATGCCAATACACACAAACGCATACATACATGCACACGTACATACTCCATACAAAAAATACAAACATTCAACCACAAATACTGCTCACAAATCAACTCTGAAGGATGACCACGTAGTAGATACCCAGCGACAAAGCATTGAGGGAGTTGTTCGACAAATGGGGATCTACCTTTTGGCCACCCACGCGCTGGGGGGGGGCAAAGAAATGTGCACTTTCTACATTAGTTTCGCTACTGGATTTTTCTCCGACAGAAAAGGGGTTTAACTGTATGTGTAGCATTTCAATACACAAAGCTGTACATACAGACTCCGGGCACAATGGCCACTTGAAATCACTGAAGTGGTAATGGTGCTTGAAGTAAATACTAAAATTAGGACCTGCTATGATTCAGTAAGCAATTTCAGCTTTATAATCCACCAAGATGAATTTTTTTAGCAAGACTCTAACCTTCACCTAAAGAAATAACTGAGAATTTAATAAGTAAACGGAACATATGCTTTAACTGAGTAATTGTAATTGACACTTCCTTAAATTCACATAATGGCTCTCCAATGGCATGTAACAACAGTGGGTCTGACGTCCCTTTAAAAGAATAAATACATTTTGACGACTCATGAGGGAGTTATTGTATGCATGTCAATTCATTCTAATATTACAGTACGCATTCATTATAATACCAGGTTGAATCCACATGACAAAGTGTTTCTACGTTTTTACTCACAAGTGCTATCCATAAATATAAATAATAGCAATAAAACGCTCTGGAATATTTCCTTTCAATGCCTCTTTCCATATGTGCTTTTTATTAAATTAATTTATCAGTTAACTTGAGAAGATGCCAGAGAAATATGACAGAACCAGTAAATGTCTCTAAAGTCCCAGATAATTGCAGTGGTATGACGAAAGGAATAGACTACTTAAAGGGAGAGTAACATCCGGGTTTCCTTCCTAGAAGTTGTGGGCAAATCTTATGTGCTGAACCTATCAGAGTTTGAGAAATTGCAGAGTAATTCACAAAAGTGAGAATTCAAAGCGAATTTTAAATTTACAGTCAAAATAATCCAACTGGAAAAATTCTCTAAATCAGCAATCCCTTATGTTCGACTACTTTGGCCTTAAATTTCAAATTCCGTTTATATTTTCACTTGAGAATAGTTGCAACTATCACATATATCAGAGGATGTCCAAATTGTGTTCCCCTTACTATTATTAAAATAAAACTTCATTGATTATCAATCAGCATGATTCTTTGCGAAATATATGCTGCTCCACTTTTCACTAAAATAAAATATCTGTTGTAATTATACTGTACTTTTTTTTAAATATTTAGTTCATTTTTTTATTTAATTTGTCTTACGCCTGATCTCGTTACAAATTGTGATGCATAAATAAATAAATAAATATATTCAAGAATCGTTCATCATCAAGTCATAAGTTAAGATCTGTTAACAATATTTTTTAAAACAAACATATAGATCACTTATGGCTACCGATGGTAGCCAGATGTTTCTGAATCATATTTTTCAACTTGGTCAGCCAACCATGACATCTGAAGTGCCAAGGGTTATCCCTAACTTTGAAGAATGTTTTGTTTACATTAGTCAAGTAGAAAGGTGTGATGTCAGATCTAGTGGTGATAAAATTCAAATCATTCATGAGTGAATGAGTGGTGAGTTCAGAACACTCTTGATACCCTGGGGAGGTGAGTAAATTTTAGTCAGGGGGTCAAATAAAAAGAACAGCGTTTTTTTTACACATAAAACTTACAGATCTCAGTGTGGATGATGATGCTCCTGCAGAATATGCGATATACATGGATTTGACTGGTGGAGGCTTCTGGAGTCAGTAGGTGTGATCTTACTAGACATCCCTGCAACCTCTACCAGTATGACTTGTGAAGCATGGCTTAACATCCACAGATCTGTGCGTGTCTAAGAGACAGAGAGTCTGTTTAATGTGACTACATTGCCACCGATGATAATCGGCATATGTATTAATTGTCTCACCCTGCAGTCACTTGTAAACACTACCCAGGACACTATACATATTCATCATGGCCTATCCCAGATACGGCCGTCCACTAGGAAATATCCGAGTTGCCAGTACAGGACTTAGCTGAAGCTTCATTCCACCAGTATTGTACCACCAGTCATCTCAACCCACTTCCTGCTAGTTGTCATCTACAAAATAATTATGTAATGCTGCAGCTCATAAACTCTATAAACTAGTGGAATGCATTTGCCATTTTACTCCCCCCCCACACTCCACCTTGCCAGCTGTTGTTGAGAGTCAAGTCTTGGTGATATGAGTGCAGTCAAAATAATAGCACAAGTATATACGCACCAATCACAAAAGGGCACATTTTGGTCCACCTGTGGTTCCTCTATCAATCTTGCAAGTGCTGAGCATCTCAGGAAAGTAGCAGAACCGATCATCCAAAAATGGAGCATAGGTAATTGTGTTTTGTACTTACTTCCACCGTTCGCCTGCATACCTGACCTTTTTCAGTAGTTTAGTTCGTATTTACATGGCTAAGACATATAGAGGCTTTTTTTTCTCTAGCTAGGAATCAAAGCTTATGCAGTGAGAATAAGCAATGTCTCTGGTTTCTTCATAAACTTGCTTTCTATCTATAACATATACTTTCATTAGAGTCATTTCAATCTTTCATTTATTAAACTTTCTGCTCATCTAAGTCGCAATCAAAACTTAATAATTAATTTTATTGCAATTCTTAAAGGAACACAATAGTGTTAGGAATACAAAAGTGTATTATTAACGCTGTAGTGTCCCTCTGCCCTAATGATTGTCTGCCTCCCAACCTCACACTCCTTCTCCTCCTCTAGTGTTGGAAATTGGGAGAAACTAATTTGCAGGCCATGCATACATTAACTCTTCCCCATGGGAAAGCATAGGGTCAAACTACATGAAACTCCAGGAGCTGTCTCTAGTGGCTGCCCAGTAGTTCTATGAGATGAAATAGTCTGGGTGCCTATACTGTTCCTTTAAAAATATTACAATTGCTGTCAATATTATATATAGTTCATTTGTAGCATTTTTTGGCATTTGTAGTTAAACTGCTACTGTACTCCAAATGCCTTACATTAAGCAGCTCTATTAGTGATTCCAATGCACTGTGTCTGGTTCCCTCAACCTTGGTAGTTAGTCCATAACCCTACAAGTTGTGGAAGGCACCTAGGATAATTCCTGGAGTCATTCCTTTTTCTTGTGGTGCCTGGCACTGTGTCTCTCTGATAAGTGACTATATCATAGCACACCACAGGGGATAGAGAGAGCACTAAAAGAATGGAGAGATAATGGATGGAAGAAGGATAGAGCACTTCAGTGGGGTATAGCTCAATATTAGGATCTGAGGGCTGATCAGAGAGATCTATTGGAATGGGGGAGATGGCAATAGTTGTTTTAGGACAGCTGAAGAAGGTGGACCAGATTAATGGGTGGGTGGTAGTAAATTAAGAAGTGGAGGGTTGTAGAAATCAATGGGCCAGTTTAAGTGTCGTGTGTAAGGGCAGTGGGCTGTCTGTGTGTGATGGAACTAGGTTTATTTACTAATCATTTTAAGGAAGGCATATGGTACTGTGATATAATACTCTTTCAACTTTTATTAACTTTTGCTTTTAGCCAAAGGACTCATGGGAAGGTGTGTGTGTTTACCACAATACATTGTAACTACTAGAACAGATGTTTCTCTCACCTCCGATTTAGGTGAGCGCTAATACAGTCTCCGTGCACCAGGCTACCCTCAGATGACATCATGTCTGACATTGTTGGCCAGTGATTGACATGCCAAATGGAATGCAAGATGTTACCTGAGGCTAAACTAGCTCTGTAACTATTAGTCACAATACACCGAAAACACAGACGTGAAAGCGGTGAAACTTTTGAAATCTAGTAAAAAGAAAATAAGACTTTTTTTTTTTTTTAATAAGGCATAAAAAGTAAAGCTAAATCCTTCACACATAAAGGGTGTTGTTTAATAAAAAGCCCAGGTTCTTTTTATTCTTGGAATATGCATAATCGCTATCATTTATACTGAAATCTAAGATCCTTAAGTCTATGAAATACGTAAAATCATGAACTAAAACCTGTTTGTAGTTCTCATCACACCCATATTTCTTGTGAGAACGCTCATTGTGGGAACAATCTCCCTACAATTTGCTCAATCCATTTCATAGTAAACGGTATATAAAAAAATATCACATTATCTCTTAATCATAATTTGGTTCCAACCAGCCGGTGGTTCCCTTGAATACACTTTTCTTAAATTGCTATGACATCGAAATCTGTTAAAATAATTGTTATTTAATCTCTTTCTGTTTAAATAGTTATTTTTGAAGACATTTTTTTTCTATGGGGGGAGTGGGGATTACAAAATGCTTGTATTATAGAATTTATTATGCTTTTTCTCCCCGGCAATGTCTAAATAACTCGCGCAGTTTTATAATTATTATTGGCTAATACAACATCAATGCTCCTTCTGTATTTCTTTAGTTTTTACATTAGAGAATTGTGTTTTACATGATGAATGGCAGAATCTGTCTCTTTTTTCCCCCCTTTTTTTATAATTCCCTGGAAAAAACCATGAACCAGTTTCTTTCAAACTAATACTGTAAAATACTGTAATTGGAGTAGCACGTTGGAAATTTGCAAATATTGAGAGAACACAATCTTTATCTCTACAGTTTTCCTTTTCCATATACTGTTCACTGATGAGACTAGCAGTGAGCAGGTAACGTGATGCCATTGACGAATTAATCCAAGATACTTAGCAATGCCTTTTCTGTGGATAGCACCTCAGCAAAAGCGGTGGTGGGACCAGAAGCTGAAGGAGGTAAAATAAATTCTGCTAAATTCCTTTAACTTGCAGAATTTATTAAAAACATGTGCAACTCCAAGTTACTTTACCTTAATGTAGAATAAGATGGAATCTGACCATGTGTCCCTTTAACAGCATCATCTATGATAATTTCTCTGCAATCACCAACATCACAAAGACTTAAAGGAAATCCATCACTTCCTATGACTTTTAATATCCCGTTTACCTATCCCTTATATTTAGCAAATATGGGTTTGTAAGCAGTGGTGTATCCTGGTTTTGTGCTGCCCTAGGCAGGACAAAACTCAGGTGCCCCCACCACCCTACCCCCTCCCCGCCACCCCACCCTTCCCCCCTGCCCCGCCTTCTAAATACACACACACACACACATTCACTGACAGATATGCATACACTAGCTAAGAGACACACACTCACTCACTAACAGACACATACACAAACTAACAGACATACACACACTTTTTCTTTTAAAAATTCAACCCCCCAGCCTCCTTACCTTTGGGAATGCTGGGGGAGGGGGTTCTCCTTTTCCCTGGGGGTCCAGTGGCTGCTGGTCGGGTGGGCTGCGCTGGCGAGGGAGCACTTCCCCTGAGCGCTCTGCTCAGCTCCCTCGCGCGCCGCCTGCAGAGTGATACCGGGAGCCGGAATATGATGTCATATTCCGGCTCCCGGTATCACTCTGCGGCGCGCGAGAGAGCCGAGCAGACAGCTCAGGGGATGTGCTCCCTCGCCAGCACCGCCCGCCCGACAAGCAGCCCGCCCAGATTGTCAGTTAGCCGCAAGGCTAACAAGGTATTTGCCTGGGCATTTGGGGCGGCTTTTTTTGTTGTCCCCTGGAAAATGCCTCCCAAGGCAAATGCCTTGTTTGCCTCGCGGCTAATACGTCTGTGTTTGTAAGGTCCGAAAGATCAAATTAAACGTAGAAATCCACACATCTATCCTGAAACTGGGCACCTCCATCTTTGCCCCCTGACAATTATTGTTATAAATGTTTCTCTTTTCTTCCACTTAACAACCCAAATAATGTTTCTGTTATCCTTCACGTTTGCATTGTGTGCCCTGGCTGAGCCAAGACTGGACTGGATTTTGATATGAAATCTTTATGAATTTTACAAGAAAATGGATAATCACATAATTAAAAGTTAACACAAGTTATAGGTGATTTTTAAATGTTGTATTAAATGGTTTAATTGCCAGTGTAGTGACAGATTTACGTTTTCACCATATTACTCATCTCATTGCTGACACTGTGTATAATAATTTTATTTCATATCATACTAAGATGTAACACGCATTTGTGTACTTGATTAAATGTTCACACTACACTGGAGGAGATTTAAAAAATATATATTTTTTTAGATGCATTACCTTTCTATCATAATTAACTCGATCTGCAGTTCATTATTATCAATATCAAATATGCCACTCATTATTAACTGCCTTCTCTTTGTTTGTTTTTTTTTTTTGGTTTAACATGACTTTTTATGACATCCAAAAGACTCTTTCGTTGGATTTGTCATACACATATAATACTGTTTAATTACAGGTATTTGTTACTGAGCAGTTAGTACTTCTTTGTGTTATAACGCACAATCCCAGGTACAAAGTGGGGATATTACTTTGCTCAAAGCCCAAGTTCCATTCAATGGAGATATCCGACATCTTGCAATGACATTTGACAGTACACACAATACGAGACTGATGCTTAAGGTGGTGATTATAGATATCAACATTACACTGCTCAAGAAACAGAGGAGGGTGGGGGACTGTTTGATGTCAAGGAGTTTGTTAAACAGATTTTTTTATTTATTTATTAGCGGTTGGCTTTGATATACCTATGCTTTTAACACAGGTATCTATTACAATATCACGTTACACTCTAACTGTATTTGTACGTAGCTAACAAAGTCTTGCAGTTCGAAATACCTCTTTCTACAAGCCAAGAGTGTATACATTTTACGTTGTGTGTTGCAGATTTAAATCCTTGACAAAAATATTCAATTGCGATTCATATAGAAATATATTTTAAAAAATTGTATTTAAAAAAAGAAAATATTGATTTCTTAGAAAAAAAAATTAAAAAGAAACTTAGTATATGAGCATTTGTCTGTCTATTTTATTTTTTTTTACTTAATGTTTGAACAAAAAAGCTTGAAATGGTTACTGAAAACCTCGACATATAATGGAGAACGGTTTACATTTATGTAAAATAGAGGAATAAATCATTTTACCAAGCTTGCGAAAGACTGTTTGTTTCACTGTAATTCTACGATCATAGTATCTAATAACATTCCACTAATGACTGTCTCAAAGGTAAATGTGCTTGTGGAGAATCTAATACATTGTTTACCTTTTTGGGTTTTTATACAATGTTGTTCTAGTCTTTTTTACAAAACAATATATTTAAGAAGCACCTGCATTAATCTAATTTCACCTTCCGTCAAATAGCCTTTTGTCAGTATAACTATATTGCTGGCAATCGGGATGCTCAGTAGAACCGAAATAGGTAGATATAGGTCTCCTGTCAAAATGAAGTAATGTAATCTTTAATTAAAAGGACACTATAGGCACCCAGACCCTCCTCGTCTAATTGAATTGGTCTGGGTGCACTGGCCCAGTTCCCTTAAACCTGCTATATTAAACATGTGCAAAGCCTGCTGAAACAAAGCAGATTTCAAAACTGCTCCATTTTTTATTTGCCTAAACGCTCTCAAATAAGGTTATCCAAAAAGCAACCAGTGAAGGGGGGAGAGACCCCGCAGAACAGAAATCTTTTACAAAATTAAGAGACACAAATTTTGTCCCATATTTTTTGCCTAACTCCCCCCCCACCTCTACCCCCTCAGAAAAAGGATCTTAGCGTTTCTAAACTACTGCAAATTTTTTTCCCCCTCATAAAAACTGGTAGGGCACTGCCACTGTTAAGACTGATTCCAGTGGCTGTCTCCCAGACTGCCACTAGAGGCCATTCCTGCTGCTTCACTGTGCATGAGGAACGTCCAGTGTCTTCAAATCCCCCCGAACTCTCCAAATCACCCATAGGAAAGCTTTGAATCAAAGGCCTAATGCGCATCGAAGGAGGCAGAGACAGAGCCAGCGTGATTTTAACCCTTGAATTGCTTCAGGAAAGTGGTGAGTGAGTGGGAGCAGAGGGACACTATAGAATACAGCTTTGCATTCCTAACACTATAGTGTTCCTTTAAGCATTGAATAAACCATTGAAGATCAGCTCTGATTTTTTTTTTTTTTTTTTAAGATTTAGCAAATTACATCACAATCCAGGTCAGTCGCAGCAAAGCCACCACAAGCACTGCAAACCAGCAAGAGGAAGAGAAACATTGTATAATTGATTGACAGGGAGCTCAGATGGAGGCACTCCGTTGCAAGATAGAGCAGTGTTGATTTCTGCATTTAAATAAAAAATGTTCACACCTCACTAATTCATATTTGTTACATATATAGAGGATAAGTGAACATGATTTTAAATATTATAAACAGCCCTGGAGAAAATGAGAGATAGATTAAAGGACCACTATAGTGTCATGAAAACAAACGCATTTTCCTGACACTATATAACCCTTAGGTGTCCCCCACCTTCAGGGTCCCCCTCCTGCTGGGCTGAAGGGGTTAAAACCCCTTCAGCCACTTACCTTAATCCAGCACCGGGCTCCCTCGGCGCTGGTGACCTCTCTTCCCCCTCTGACGTCAGCTCCCGAGTTGAGCCGAATGCTCATGCGCGGCCAGAGCGGCGCACGCATTCAACCCACCCATAGGAAAGCATTACTCAATGCTATTTTTGCATTGAATGTTGCGGAAGCGCCTCTAGCGGCTGTTTACAGCTGCAGGGTTAAAACCTGGTGGACCTGGCACCCAGACCTCTTCATTGAGCTGAGGTGGTCTGGGTGACTATAGTAGTCCTTTAATGAAAGCCCTGGTGAGATCAGCAGTGCACTGACTCAATACTGATCCCGTCCATGATGTAGACATACCTTCCAACATTACAAATAAACAAAGATGGACACTTTAATTTTAGCGGTGTGAGTGCAGGTGTGGCCAGGGCTGGGGCTGTTCTGAGAACTATTAGGCGATTTACTAATAATTTATACAGCAACTAAAATGCGATCTAGGACAAGAGCAATGTATCTTATTTACACTAACTGATTTCTAGAATACATTTATTGTAGTTTAAAGACAGATTACTGGGAGTATTATTGCTGTGGAGTTCTGTGACACCAACAATATGGAGTTCCTAGAAAAGACAGACAGGGGAATTTGGGCCCCAAATAGGGACTGCCTGGTATTTAGGGACACTTGGGAGGTATGTGAAGATAAATGTTTTGTGTTTTCCTGTTTAGTTTCCCCTTATTTATTTCCTGCATAACTAGCAAACGGCAAAGCTTTTAAACCATTTTAGTTAAATGTATTGTGTTATTAAAACAGATACATTTTTTAAAAAGCTTTAAAAAAACTAATGCTTTTCTGCAGACATACTGACCCTATACATGACTGGCCCTCAGGCAACCACGGAATATACATAGCAGTTTGTGAGTACAGATCTCAGGTTGTACACACATTCTATGCTTCCGGTGTTTAAACAAAGCACCGATATCCTGTCTTAAAATAAAGGTTCTGAGAAGAAAGACGGAAGAAACAGGCCAGGAGTGTTTCTGATAGTAACTGAAACTTTGAAATGTTGCCTGCAAAAGCTTGACTAAGTGAATGAGCATATCTGTGAAGTTCACTGAAGAAAGCCAAAAGAATACGCTGCCAAAACAGTTGAGCATTGTTCAAAGGGGACATATCCACTTTCTTTTGAGATATTGAAGAGTTTGTTCTGCTTACACAAAGGTAGAGTCGAGCTGGCAAGACTCCAGGTGATTTTGTATTCTTCAATCTATTGTTCACTCACTAAAAGCAGGTGCTTTTACAGGACAAGGGAGAAATAGGAATACACAGGAACAGGGAGGTTTCAAATTGGTTCTGTAGAGTATCTTTATACACATTAGCTTTCTTTACGGTCCTAGGTAACACCCTTTTTTTAATTCTTCAAAAAAATAATAAAGGAGGTACCTTAAACAAAAATCTGAATTCACTGCAGGTGCAGAAATACATATTAAGAGTATTATATATATATATATATATATATATATATATATATTTTGTGTGAAGATGAGATAATACTCATTGAAGAGCTTCCAGACTTTATGTTGCTATGTCTGTTCATTTTACGAACAACCTAAGCCGGTCGTAAACATATTGTCATGTTCATGCCACCGTAATCTCCAGGTTAAGCACTTTGTATCACAAACTCAGTTTTAAACTTTGCATTCACCAAAGTTATCTAGAAAACCACACCAGAATTTAGATACCTCAATGGTCACATCCTGCTCATCCTCTAATGTTGAGAGGTATGGATACAGAATGCCAATGGGCGGGTCCTATTTACATCATCATAAAATGGGGCTGACCCACCAATTGTCGGGTTATATCAGTCTGTACTTTAGGTTGGCATACATGAGCAGCCTTCAATGTATGGACTTCCTAAGCACTTCTTAAGTTCTCTCAGCCTGGTCCTAGTGTTTGTAGGACAGTGCCAGTGTCTCGTACTGCCCGGGGACAGTTCCCTGGTATCCCCTGTTGTGGGACACCAGGGAACTAAATTGAGACGGTTGGCCAGGACCTTAAAATAAGAACTTTCCTGGTGAAACTGGGACAGTTGGAAGGCCTTCATCCTCTAGCAAGCTTTTAGAAATTGATCCTCATGTTATGGCCCATCATGGCCTGGGTGGTTCAAGGATCTCTTATTAAATAAAATTATCCAACAAGATACTCACTCACTTCAGTAAAACAGTCATTTCAAATATCACAGAATGTAATAGTTTTATCTAAAAACACCTCACCTAGGCAAAAATAATGGGGATTTAGTTACAGTATATGATCATATGTTGCATAAGCCTGCCACAACGTCAATGTACCCCATCTTTGGCAGGTCCTACTCTGACACCTAAATGCCTGCTCTTATGAGATTAATCCACTTACTTGGGAAATGCTGTCTCCTGGGACTCTGCAGTGCAACGTTAAATAGGGCCCTGGAAAGAGGGATCTGTCACAGGGAGGGGTGCAAATCCTGGGAGTTCCACTGGGTCTTGTATGTTTTAAGAATTGGCCCCAGCAACACCATTCTAAGTACACATGTTCAGGTGAGTGCAGCCATCTTGATTTCATGAACAAAATCATCCACAATTACTTTTACTTACAACATACACTTTAACTTCAGTGACACTGAATCTGGTATCTCAAAGTCAGTGAACACAATCATATGTTGAACTTGCCTTCAATCCAATTCTGTCTTCTCAACTCCGCTAGCAGCAAATCACTATTAGAGAAGGAATTCAATTAATGAGGACAATTGCTATTTACACCCATTTATTTTTTCCGAGATCCCCACCAATCCTGGGCAGACACAGACATAGCAGTGAAATATGTTTGTGTTCTGGAGAGATTCATAAACTATTGGACCTTCAGTTTATCCTGATGTCTCCAGAACCCGTCCGTGGTGCTATTTTCCCGCAATACACAGTTCAATGATCTGGATCCTTTTTCGTTATAAACATAGTGATTACAATCAGTATGTGCACATTTCCCATATATAAATGTTTTCGAATTTTATGAAATGCCCACTGATTCCACTACAGCATGTTATTACTCCTATCAAAGCCAAATACATTAAGTGTCTTCAACAGAGAAGCCAACAGCCCATGAAAAACAAATCGAGGGTTTGCATTTCAGAACTCTTGCAGAGCTGTTGAATGCTGAGAGGTTTGTGCCAAATAGTTTGTGGAAGATGAATGCGGCACTTTTCCATTCCAGCGGATGACTTCATCTCTTAGAGCCAATGAAGAACGAGCCGATACTATCTTACACTTTGTGATGATAAGTGCTGTATTTAGAATGTCCACAGCTTCATCCAGCTGTATGTGACTCGATCTTTCCCTTCCCCTCATTGCGATTATTCTTTGTCAGTTTGTAATGCAATTATGTGAGGATTATTTTCAAGTGCAACCCGTGCACCCAAAGAAACATCTGAGAAATTGAAAAAAGTACTCATTTAACATGCGAGGCATTAGGGATTACCCATTAGCTAAGGTCTTCATTCATTACAGACTATGAAGTGCTTTTAAGCTAAATCAGTTCTACAGAGGGAACACGGCTTGATATGCGCAACATTTACACATGTCCAAATCCTGGTTAGTATTTGTTGTGCTTCTCTCTTAAACGTTGATATTTAACTTCTTTACACTTTAAGGTTTATTTCGTAGGCAGAAAATGATGGGAAAATGGCAAGAGAATATTGTACATTTTAGGCCAAAATTGGTTAATAAATAAAAATAGCAGAGACTTTTTTTTTTAAATCTGACTATTTTGGCCTTAAACTAAAATATATAAAAAAAATCCCCGTCAGTTCCCTATAATTCCGAATTCAGTGAATGACCACGATAGTATGCTAGCAAATAAATACAGAAAGGGGCTTAACCCTCAAGGACAAACAGCAACGGAGGTTTGGTACTCAGAAACAAATGTGTGAGGGATGCTTCTTCACACTTTCAGAAGTAATTGTAAACCAAAACAACACGGGCTACTCCTAGAACTACAACTACAAAAATAATTTGTGCGTTTAATGTAGCAGGTAATCATGCATTGCATTGGGAGTAACCAGTGGGTTGTTTGGTTTTGGTTTTTGCTGGGGGTTTTTTTTTGGGGGGGGGTTTGCATTTTATATTGCCTACTGACTTACTGCATACCTTGCTACAGATATAGTTATTGTGATTGGTACCAGATTATTTTTATTTTCTGGTATTATTATTTTTTTTTATAAATCCTTGGGACTGTATCGTAGTCAATGTGTTACTTTTTGACACATGAAATATAAATCAAACTTTGCCATTTAATTTAAGAGTGCACTATAATTTAAATTATTTTGTTTGCATTTGGGAATGAAAACATATCTTGTAATATTCCTACAAAGATACAGTATATGGGTTTAACAGTGAAGTATGGCCTCTTTGGGATTCCCATTTTGAAGCTCAAAGGTTGTAAATAAGAAAGACAAAGTTGCCAATATGTTTATATATATATTAAGATGTATATTAAAATACAATGGCTGCATTGGTAAAAACTAAATGTTTCAAACTTCTGTTTTGACCCAAATGTTTAAATTCCCTGGTCAGTTCTTGACATTTCCCATTTTATCGAATGAAATGGTTCGTTGGGGCTCAGTGGGTTAACTTTGTAGCGTGACTTGATAAGACCATACAACATAAAGTGGGCAGCATGCCAGATACACATTGTAAATTCTTTCATCGTCAGAGTATTGAGATAATGCAAGTCAGCGATTCTATAGCTTGTGTTTTATCCGGACAGGACGTACTACAAACTTCGAGAACAAAACCATCATTGTGAGTTACAGGATCGCTCGGAAGACTAAAAAGTAACCATAGGTATTCATAAAACATGTAGAACTATTAATATCTGTTAAAGATATATATTTACAGACCTTGACCTGAGTATTAAAAATTAATTGATTCTATAACAAATCTAATGAAATGACATTTTTAGCATTTTAGTTTCAGTTCTATAATGTATATGTATAGGAGTCAATCCCATGCTGTAAAAGTAGGTTTTCATTTCAGAATATTTTATAAATTTTCGCTTCTTTACTCTCCATTTTCTCTCCTGTGTCCCATGTCCATTTTGGAAGGTCATGTGGCCTGCCCCATGGTCCATGCTTTTTAATGCAGGTCCCATTGTCAATCACATGGCCATTTTGTGCTGCCCCTTGTGGTGTCTGTGTCTTTTGTGTTCCCTAGCTTAATCCTGTGAATCCTCTACCCCTTAAACTTGCCTAGAGGTGCCTCGTTGTTGTACATAATAATAGCGTACGGAAGAATTCTCAATTTCTCCATAGAATTTCTTGTATGTTGGTAACAAGATGCTATAGGTACATATCAAGCATTGCAAAACAATGTGCCTTTTCTCATTGGTCATTGCGTAACGGCAAAATAAGGCAAGCAGAAAAATATTAACTTTTTTTTCTTTAATTTGCCATCATTTAGCACTTTGATTAAAAAAATAAATAAATAAAAAAGTAGTCTCTAATTCATCTTATGTGTATGTTCTGAATCTATTGGAATTTCAGTTAAATTCCAACAAAATATGTAGATCACTGTTTAGTAGATATTCCTCCAATGAAAACATGCATTCATTTAATTATGTATTTATCCATTTTGGGTAAATCTAAAAACAGCTTTCAAAAGCTGCAGATCTCTATTCTGCAGCCTTTGCAAGCCCTACCCCGCCCAGACTTTCTGTGGCTGTCCAATCACAGACTTCCCAATGCAGCTCAACAAGAAGTTTTTGCAAGGCAGGTGCTCTGGGCAATTGTAGCCTCTCGAGTTTAGCTCCACTGAGCTAACCAACCAGGATGTAACAAGACTTGTTTTCTGATTGAAAGCTGGGGTGGGGGCAGGGGTGTAACAATGTTAATTTATAAAAGTGCCAATTTCTATTGAAATCTGTACTTTTTGTAAAATTAAAAAAAAAGAGGTCACACTCATAATACTCATAATAAACACACTCATAATACATAAAGAATGTTAAACACACTGGTTAATCCTTTCTGGGGGCAGCTATCTTTAGCCCTCTACGGTCAAAAGCATAGTTTAGCTAACTGAAGTTAGTTCACAAATCTTGACACCTTGCCCAAGGTCAATAGGTCTATAATACACATACTTGAGTATGGCTTTTGACCAAGGTGGACTAAAAGATGACCAACTCAGAGAAAGAGTATGCCAGAAGATGTACTGAAACGAGTTATTATCTTAATGTTTTTATTACAAAATAACACAAAACATGTCTATATTACTTATTACAATATTTTATTTTTAATAATAATAAAATAGGTTGTTAATCTCCCTTTAATATCGTCTGTTTCTTTTTAAATTCAATTGTTCAGCAACTTCACTGACCATGAATTATACAGTGTGAGGCTGGCACAGGGCGAACGGACATGTTTTCTCTGTTGCATAAGTGTTGCATGTTTTAAAAAAGAAAAATGGGCCAAATACATTATTTCTGGCACAACTTCAGCATACATAAACGGATTGGCACATACTTATTTTGGGAAATTCTTAGTAAATATTACGTTTGCACATTATTAAGCCACTTTTAATTTTTTTTTAAAGTGCCGTACTTTTACGCTCCTTCCTCAGTATTCCACATGTATTATTTAACTGCGTACCATGTATTTTGTGTAATTTCTAGAGAGCTTCGCACATTGTAAAGAATAGAAGGTCAAAGCCATTAGCATTCTCAAGAGTAACCATTAATTAATTCAGAGTCATTATTTATATTAGTTATATCTTCTTTGATGGTCAGCGGGGTTATTAACTAAAGTGAAAAATTTTAGTCCGTTCAAAGTTAATCACAAATTTAAGGTTAAAATAGCCATATTGGAAAAATTATCTGCTGCTATGTTTTATGTTGTGATACTGTGACCTTATATTTTCAATTCACTTTAAATTCTCACTATAGTGAATAACCTTTAGGGAATTCTGAGAGGTGTTGTTAAACAATTGCAGGTCAAAGTAGCTAGAAAAATACTAAAGTTTCATTTCTGTCTTGGAGAAATATCGCTTTCTTATGTTAATAGTAAATGGTTAAGAAGCATTTAGTTGTTAAGCTATTATATCTATAATGGTTTTTTACTTGCAAGTACCCGCTTGTCCAAGCAGGAAAAATCAAATCCCTAATTGTTCTTATGTATTTATTCTGTTTGATGTGCCGTTATGTTTTATTTCATTTTATAACACTATTAGACGAATGTCTTTATTCATTATTACTGCATTGGACAATTGCCTTTCATATTACAAGGAAGTTGTTTTAAGCAATAGACATAACAATAAATTTTATGGCTGTCTGCAGTCAATGTAACTTTTTGATCAATAATCTCAAACGTTGCTGTTTCCAATTTGATTTCTTGACCCTAAATTTATAATTATCTCGTCAATTCTTCACACATGTAATTTAGAGAAAAAGACCCAACCATCTAGGAATTTCTAAATTTCAAAAACAACCAATTCTGTGAGAAATGGTTGTTTTGTTTCTTAGTTTTTTTCTTCAAAATGAAGATCGACTATTGATGGAATGCATTCTACTAATGTCTTAAAGAATGCCTATGTTTTCATCAAGCAGGAATGTTCTATGTGTCAAACTTGTTGCTGGTGAGCCAGTAGATCATTCTAAATTGGCATGAGTCACCTTAATCAATCATGTGTACTTGTTATGAGCAATTAGAGCACCTGCACGGAACCACCACATTTCTAAATATGGAGCTATGGTAGACGGTATAAGCCACCTTGCAAGGCAGCTGGATCAGCCTGCCATCTGCCTTATGTTTGTAGGGACGAAGGCATTGGTGGAAAGCTTCATCAGGGCAGATGTTTGCAAATGATATTTCCCAGCAAACTTGAAATAGTGTAGAAATAATATATGTTTACAAAATGTCAGGCCAACATATATATCTCGTTAATTTAGAGTTTAACCCCACATGGTCTAAATTTGGGGTATGTGCTCACCCAGAAAATGGCCTAACACACAATTTATATAGTCACCATACATTGTCTCATTGTATCTTCTAGAAAGTAATGTGTTTTGTTTGTTTGTACTTCAGTGCATGTTTTACTGTGTTGCGTTTTGTTTTGTTTTGTTGTTGTTGTTTTGTTTTTGTTAACCTCTACATCTATTGACTTAGATATGGAAAAAAATATTAATGCACAAATGCATTCACAGTCCAATTTCTATTCATGTGTTTTATACTGATTCCACATCCACTTATGTAATAGCTGCATTCTCTGATGTTATTATTTATGCAGTGGCAACATATACCACTGGTTCAAAAATAATACAACGTGCTTAATTAATGGTACCAGCTAAATGTACAGTTCATCATTCACTGTACTGATAGCTCATTAAGTCAGCTGTAGAGAAAGGCAGCTGTTTCACCCAATCAGTTCTCCTATTAGCTAGGGTCATTTTAGGTTGAGAAAAACAATATGTTTGGTCAGGTTCCAATTTTGGACTCTTTTTACCCTGTGTCAAAACCACTAGAATTTCACGGATAGCCCATGTGGTACAGAGGATTTTTTAAAAGTTTTAAGGTCAGACAAAAGCATTTCAAAACAATTTAAAAAAATAAAAATGCAGTGAAAGTGATGAAGTGGGGTTTGGGAAAGTGATAAAGTATGCAAAATTCTAAAATCCTTCAAGTAGCAAAGCAGTCCCCACACAGCTTTCCCACACAGGCCTGACAAAGCTCATCAGCAAATGACCTGCAAAACTCCCTCACAGGCCACTAAAAAGCTCCACGAGTACGGGCTGAAAACTGAGCTGAATTGTACTAAGGCACAAGAGAATGCTCGTGAAATCATTTGAGCATTTAACAAGTTAGCCTAGTTGGACGCTGCCTTAAAAAAAGAATTCTCATTATTAGTCAAATATTTAGGTCATTTTCTTTTTGTGGGTTTTATTTTTGTGTTTGTTTTTTTATTTTATCGGTTTACTTTTGCAGATTTGATGTTTTTAAAGATGTATTCGTGGTTTATTGAGGTTAATTGTACTTAATATTATATGCATTTTAAAGAAAACGGTGGCAAATGTTTCTGTCTGATAAACTGTTTATATGACTAAATAGAAGCAATGTAGCGAGAATCAGTAATATAAACATGGCATTCACTGACTTCCTATTACCTGCCTTTGGTGAGGGTACACAATAGTCATTAAATAGTATAGTTTAATTTGCTGCTCATACAGAACTTTCTCCAATAACATCTTCCTGCTGCTCTGTGATTGGCTGATTTAAGTTACAATAATCGCACCTCTGCATGTTCAGCAAATGAAAGCACACAGTACATTGATTGACAGAAAGCCTGACCAATAACAGGTCAGAGGAAGATAATAAATACAATGTAATCAATATTTTTTTGTGTTACGTTCAAAGCATACACTGCAAATTTTTTAATGTCCGAAGTCTGTGCCTTTTGGGCCACATGGGGCATGCAAACATATGGCACTATGGAACAACATTTCAAGTGGGTACACCACTTTCCAAGCATGTGCTGGGGTGTGCATAAGCATTAATTCTGCCCCACAGTTTAATATTGCAATATGTTGATTTATTTATCATCAAAATAATTTGATGGATTGAAGGATGGGCGGGCAGATGGACAGATGGATTAACAGACAGGTAGTGCAACTCTTTGAACATCTTTTGGAAAGTTTATAATGGTTTCTCTATAAACAAATAGGGCCGGAGACCCAGGCACAAATTACTTTTAAAACCCCAGTGCCATGTCACTGGAAAACCTGATTCGTAAAATAATGGGCTGGTATGCAGACTGGCATCAATCTGAAAAATAAAATTATGTAATTAACTTTCATTCTGCGATTATAATTAGGTAGTTCTTCAAAATAAACATCATCAATGTACGTTCCCATTTTAGGTAAAGCATTTATTTTCTGTGATCACAATAGCCAGATCCCAGTCATGCAGAGGTGCACGGAAGATGTTCATAGAAAAGTAAATTATCTATAAAGTTTTGCTCTTGCACAACTTGACACAATTCTAAGAAGGATTTAGGCTTGAGTGGTAGAATTTTGGGGGATTCAGTAGACAAAGTCTATAAGTAGTGTATAACAGGTAGTACGAAGCCTATTTCAATTACATTATAACAATACTTATTGCTGTATAAATTACTATGGTGGTTCTTATCTCTTTTATTGAATTCCATACTACTTTTATTGGTTCGATCGGTTGGAATTGGTACAGCATGTATTAAGGCCAAGGCAACTCAATGCCTCAACTCAATGCCTAAATGTAATGCTCCAAGGCAATGTAGACTCCTTTAACACTGACAAGACATTAATGAAGGTGCTTTGCAGAATAAATTTGTTATATATTATATTGCGATGAAAAAAATTGGTCACTGAGTTATTTTTTCAGTTGTAGAATGGATGTTTAACTGGATACCCATTAAAAAAGGTTTCAGAACAATTTCAAAACCAGAATTCGTGAAACATTAAAACATATTTTTCAAACGTGAACAAAACGCCAGTAATGCTTTTATTCACTAAACTCTAAATTGTGGCTTATTGCAATCTAAATGATAAAATATTGGTTAAAACAGCTGAACTAGAAGAATTCTGCAACACAGCTAGAATTCAGAGTTTAGTGAACAACTCCATAACTTTTTTTAAAAATTTTTGCACAGTGTATCGCTCATCCTTGTGGCTTATCAAGGGTTAACACTCTGCTTTTTTTTTTAAAGTAGTGGTTATTTTTTTGTATTTATTTACTATTTTTACCCAAAACTATTATTCCTGGGCAAGTCTGGTCACAGCATAGCTATGCATCATGAAGATGAATCTTGTTTAAATGAGTTCCACATGATCAGAAATGTATTTGCTCTTTTTTTTTGCAGACGTCTTGCAGGAAATGATCTGACATACATCCCCAAGGCGGCTTTTGTTGGGCTCAACAATCTGAAAGTGCTGTAAGTAGAACGAGCATTTATTGTCTATATTTCCGATTGCTTTTCGCAAATCCTCCAGGCCTCTAATTAAACTATCATTGCTGAAATAGCTTCAACATTTGATCTGCTGGGCTGAAACGCTTAAGATTGTAACTGATATACTTGTTCGTACATTTTTTTAAAATTGTATTAACGTATGTGTTTCCAAAGCGAAATATTGGGTGTTGAGTATGAGAAGTGATTCTAGAAGTTCTGAATGTTCATTATTAGCCAACGGAATCTTTCCATTCGTTTCCAGAATTGCTCTATATAAATAACCCACATTGTGGGGGCTCCTTCGTGTTAATTAAAGGATGTCATTCTATGCTTTGATCCTCTATTTACTATTGCAGAGTAGTGTAGTTTGCACTTGCTATTAACATCATCGGAATGAATAAAAATATAAATATCAAGAATATTTCTGGTCCAAACATATTTGATGTGTAACGGATACCCCTATAGCCCAGAACCCCGAACTTTCAAACAAAAACCAAAAAAAATGAAAAGAAAAATAACAATATAAAAATATTAACGAGCTAATAATTTTGGCAAAAAAAAAATATTCGTTATTAATGCAATTGTCTGCCATCTGGTAGCATGCTATTAATTTTTCAAATGAACTTGTTAGGAGTTTCAAGTACATATTCAGCTATGTAATCACAAACTATTTATCCCGTGTGTTCAGTTCCCATGTCATCCGATTTTATGCTTTGCCTTATTTCAACAGATTACATGGCTCAGTGCAAAGCTGCATAGGCTGAACCTATGTCTGTAACAAATGCCAAAAGTATGAGCGACTCTGTCTAAAGGAAACCCGTATGCATATAATAAGTAAATCAAGTAGCGGAAGCAAACTTTACAGGACTCTGTTTTGGTGCAGTTCATGCTTTTCTCAATTAATTAGGTAAAATTATAAAAGAGTCATAAATTAGATGGAAACTGTTTTTTTTTTTAAATAACACTTGTAACAATATGTTGGAAATTGAAATAAAATATTATGGTGATTAATATTGCATTACATGAAGTAACCTGCACCTTCAACAAAGATAATTTGTTTTTGTTTTTGAAAGTTTAGTTTTTTTGAATAGTAGTCTTACTGCAGCGACAGATACCATGTGACATGAGTCAGCTTGTAGACAAGCTTTGGGTTCTCTGCCTCTCTAAGAGAAGCATTGGAGTAGCCCAGAGTAGTGATTGCCGTGCATGTGCCCTATATTCCCAATGAGAAGCATTGGATTGGGCTAAAGTCATCATTGCTGATGACGTCACTGGAGGCGGATTGACCTGGCGCTGGAATAAAATAAAGTTTTTGATCAATGTATTCATTTGGGGAAAAAACAATGGGGGGAAGGGCCTGAATCTAAAAACTAACACTCTAATATTAAAAAAATACATACCTATGTCTAAGGTCCAAGTATTACTTTAAATTACACATAAAATTTCCTAAACTAGAAACATAAGCTATGTTGGTGTTTTATCACATTTATATTTTAGGATATTTTATTCTATGGATTTCTATATCTGTATTTTGAAGAGCAACAATGTATTTTTTGTGGATTTAGAAGTAACTTTGGCTTGTTTTTTAGTGTAAACACTGTAGCAGGATATGGTGGTTATTGTAACAGCCAGTGGTAGCTGGAGAGCAAATCACTATTGGCACCCAGACCACTCTTAATGAAATTATCTGGGTTCATTGGCCCTGGAATTTTTGTCATGCAATGTAAAACAATGTTGTTTTGTGAATACGACAATGTTTTCATTGCAGTGCTAAACACACCTTTAGTGGTTGTCTGCCTGGCAGCCACTAGAGGGTGCTGCTATAACCGAGTCATACTCTGTGACAATCATGCTTAAATGAGGACATCAAATGTCCTCTAATGCTTGGGAAGCACTGGATTTGTTGCGTCCACATGAGACGCTTTTGATTGGATGAGCATAGTGCCTGCCTGGCATGCGCTTCTTGACCTCAGTGTTTATTTATGAGAAGCATTGGATTGGATGAGAAGATGGGGAGGAGACAGCCTCCAAGAAGACGGCGCTGGAACAAGGGATAATTAAATGCTTTTTATTTTATTTTTTTAATTAAATTTAGACAGGGCCCTGAATCTAAGTAGGGAGTAGAACACTATAGCATTAGGAATGTTTAAATTCCGGACACAGTAGTGCTCCTTTAAATGGCTCATTGAACACATCTTTCTCTCTAAAGGTTCCTGATCATTAATGTTGTGGCAGAGGGTAGTGTCAGTAAGTGTGGCCACATCACCTATATGTCGTGATACTTTTAAACAAATACATGCATTGGGGATTTAATTGTTAAAGCAACAGCACGGGCTGACAGTATTTCTATTTATTTTAGTTTCTTGCTATTCGCTTTGATCTAAGAGGATGAATGGTGGCTAATCTGTTAATCAGTGAACTTCTCACCTGTAAAAACATTGCACACATTTGTGATAATCTAGCAATGACCAAAAAGTCCTTGAATATTCACAGGCTTTTCTAATATCAGATGCATTATAGGGACATTTAGATATATGAAGTTCCTGTATTTGCTGCAAAACCTCAGACTTTGTGGCTTCTGTAGTGATCTCTGTCCATATCGGCCAATGGTAACACTCACTTACCTTTCTATACCACGGAGGAGCTTATTCATAAATCTCTGCACACAAGAAGTTTAGAGGTGCAGCTTGGATTTCTGGGAGTTGTAGTTCAATTGCCAGCATTCTACTGTGGAAAGCTAACAGCTGGATTACTAGAATACAAAGTTTGATGGAGAGGAACAGAAAGGAAGAATTATAAGACAGCTACAGTGTTGTTCAATGAAGCGCAAACTCAAAGTGAATTTCAGTTTTAAGGTTACAGTAGCAGAAATGAAAGTGTTATATATCATACTGTTTATACATTATTGATTGTTAAAACATTAACAAATATTAACATTTTTATTTATTTTATTTGAAAAAAAACGAAAGGGTAACTGAATTTTTGTAGTTCAATTCTTTTGACCTTAAATTTGAAATTCACTTGGAATTCTCACTTGAGTGGTAAGCAACCTTCGTCACTCCATATGTTTTGGACTACACCTCCCATGATGCTTTCCCAGTGTTTGGGCTGTAAAAGCATGAAAGCAGATTTAGTTTACAACAACTGAGGTGCAGAAGGTTACCTACCCCTGCTATCCATGCAATGAATAACGATGGCACTTGCAAATTGATCCTTACATAGTTGGAAGCTGAGATTACCTTTAGCAATGGTCTTTCGGTCACTCACCAGATACCCGCATTCACATAAATATGGTTAGTTCATATATTTTTTTGCCTAGGTCAGGGGTAGGGAACCTTTTAGCAGCACTGTGATGATATAGGATTGTGATGTCCCATAGCGTGCCGATCCTATGTTTTTTTTTTTAAATTGACGTGTGTATGTTGCCGTATTCTGCTTGTGTTATTTATACTGTAATTGCTTTGTATCATTGTATTTGTGTGTATATGAGCGATTAGATTGAATATGTTCATTAGTAGTTTATGGTATCGTGTATGATACATATAAATGTGGGCTGTGTATGAGGGCTGCTTGTGGAAATGTGTGTTGATGGATATGTCACATTGTGTGTTTGGTAGTGTGTGGGCTGTTTGGGGTATTACATGTGAGAGGCTGCATGTGGGATTGTGTGCATGTATGTGGATTGTTAGCGGGTTATGTTTGTACGGATTGTGTGTATGTTTGTGTGTGGGCTGTTCATATTATTTGTATGAGGGGAGGGTTATTGTGCATTTCTGTGTATATCTAGCAGTGTGGGTGACTTCCCTGGGTTCCAGTGGGGACCGTGCTGGCCAGGTACAGGTCAAGGACAGGAGCTGCAACAGCAACTGCAGGCTGCTCTACTACAGTGTGGATTACCATTCACAAGTGCTGGGAGGAAGTGATCTGAGATCACTTCCTCTATGTGCTGCAATGCATAAATTGAGGATTGTCCTTCACCACCTCTTCGTATTAGCAGATATCTGAAGTTGCACTGGGACTTCTGATAGGCCAGAGCCCTTTTGGCTCTAGCAGCCTTGAGTGCCGTGCAAAGACACCTTGAGTGCCGGGTATGGCACTAGTGCCGTAGGTTGCCAACCCCTGGCCTAGGTGCTAAGAAAAATGAAGAAAAACTAGCAAGGGATTTATCTATGGCAAGGTAAATAAAACAAATTATTTGTGCCCTCACAGAAAAAAAAGTGCACATTGCCGAAGTTAAAGAATGGGCTGGTATGAAAATGGCAGCTATCTGAAAAGAGAAAATGACATTGTCTTAGTCTGTATTTACAATTAGGCAGTACTTTGAAAGAAATATCATGGTACTTTCCCATTTAAGGAAAAACATTTTCCGCCCCGGGGCCTCACTGTCCTTGTGCCAAGTCACTAGCGTATAAAGTAAGTATAGAATGTTCACTGAGGGATCCATTTAGGATCATATTATACTTTTGCACATAAGGATGCTTTTGCAGATCTGCTTGCTTCAAGTACTAGCTACTAAAGTGCGCATTTACATTATCAGATGCTGACCAGAGGCAGCCAGCGAGTTCTTTTACATTACATTATGGCTGACTACGGGTGATAGAATTTGCAAAACATCTATTGCAACGTGTCAACATTCCAGCCCTGCTTTAAGTATTGTTTCATAATGTCTTCTGAAATATTCACCCTATTTTGTTTTCTATTTCTTTTTGATATTTTCTCCACAGGATGCTGCAGAACAATAGATTAAGACAGGTACCAAGTGAGGCCTTTCACAACCTACACAGACTTCAGTCACTGTAAGTATAACATACTCACCATTAAAGACTAGTGTATAATGTTAATACAACCAACCCAGCCATCAGTCAGCCAACCAACCCATGTTCTGGATGTTTCATAGAGAACAAAGGAGAATATTATCCTGTTCTAAAAAGTGTTGCAAAAAATGAAAAAGGGAATGTGTCTGCTGATTCCTCTAGTTTCCTTGGTGACTGTCCCACTTTTTACAAATTAGGCTTTTATTTAGAATAGAATATTACATCTCACCCAAAGTGGAGTAATTTCATTGTTTCAATGCTCACGTTTGATTGCTCTACACACCTTGTTTTTTGCATATCCACATCCTACATTTACCATATTATTTATGCATTTTACACGTGAATTATTCTTTATCAAATATACTTTGACATTTCTTCTAGTGCCTTGTGGTAAATTTTCCAGCGATTTACACGATGTGGTTATTGTGGTTTTGTTAAGCAGAGGCTTGGTGGGGCTCACACTCTGCAAAGCATTTTCTTTTCTTTATGTTTTCATATTGATCATTAAATACAGTTCATTATGAGGTTACATTATCTATAGGACAGGATTTCTATATAGTTAGACTGTTTCCATCCCACCCTTGCCCAGTTATAAGTCGTAGTTTGTTGTTATTTGTCCGTAGTGGTAGAAGTCGCCGATCACTGGTACAGTTCCAGGCTGATTGTGTTAGCTTAACATTTCTCTGTTTGGAAATTTGATTTATAGTGATTCGTAATTTGATATATTGGTATAAAGAATTTAGAAAATAAAATGATTGGTGTGGATCTTTTAAAACCATGAATACAATTCACAGCTGTTCGGTAAAAGAAATAACTGTGCCTGTGTTTATTTAATACTAAATAATTTGCTCGTACAAAACCCACATAGATGGTAACTCGTATTGTGGTTATACACAGATTAAAATAGGGGCTGATGGAGCTGCAGCTCCAGGCCCATGCCTATGGAATAGGCCCACTGATTTTTTATTTTTTTTACTACTCTTCACATGCTCTTGCTTAAGTATGGAAACTTAAGAGGAATATAGGGGAACAAAACTTGTGTGGACTGGCTGACAATAAAATTAGTTGCACTATGCAAATGGTCATGCTGCTTCAATATTTTTAAAACCCTTTCTTCTACACTCACCTTTTCTCTGTCCCAGACTGTATAACAGGAGCTTCTGCCTGCTACTAAGAAGGTTAGGAGAGGGACCAGCGAGTTCTAGGGGACAGTCTTTAAAAAATGTAGAGCTAGCGCATCATTAGATGCATTTGTGCCAAGCTCAGGGTACTGTCTGCACAGTATGCCCTTGGTTGGTCATCCTGCATGATTGGCAGGCAGCCCGATGTGCATTCACTTTCCTAAAGAGATGGGTTTTAAGGCATTTCTTAAACGATTGAAGACTAGGGGTAAGTCTGATGGTGGTAGGCAGAGTATTCCATACAAAGCCTGCAAGAAGTCCTGCAAGGGTGAGTTGGGTGTACGAATGCGAGCAGCGAACAGGAAACGGTCATGGGCCGAGCGGAGAGACCGAGAAGGGGCATGCCTATGGATCTGTGAAGAGATATAAGAGTGGCAAAAATTCAGTTCAGTGCTTTATAGGTATGGGTTAGCACTTTGAATTGACTCTTATAGAATACAGGAAGCCAATGTAAGGACTGACAGAAGGGTGAGGTGTGAGAGGACCAACTAGAGAGGAAAATCAGTCTGGCATCAGCATTCATTATAGACTGTAGAGGGGCAACACAGCTTTTGGGAAGACCACGAGAGGGTTACAATAATCCATGTGGGAAATTACTAGAGCATGGACAAGCTCCTTGGTAGCATCTTGCGTAAGAAAGGGGCGTATGCGGGCTATGTTTTTAAAATTAAAATCTACAGGATTTGGCAACAAACTGGATGTGAGGCTCAAAGGTGAGGCCAGAGTCAAGTATGACGCCAAGACAGCGCGCTTGCAAGGATGGACTTATTGTCTTTCTCAAGTGAAGTGACTTTCTCACTTTCTGTGTCGAAACTTTGCTCTTTTCTGATGACTGAATAAACCACCATTGCACTCACTATTATTATTATTATTATTATTACTATGGTTCTTTGGTGAGTGCTGAGGCTTCCTTTTTTACCTATACATATATATTTAGTTTTTTTGGAACAAGGACTTTGCCTGCGGCACAGGCAGCCAATATTAATGTAAACATTGATTTCTCCACACAAACCTTATTGGTCTCTGACATTTACAGTCAGACATACTCCTCAGAAAGGGTCTACAGTTGGATATGCGCAATCACAAACATCTCCCCCCCCCCCACCAGTGATATCTACAATCACACTTACACTACTAGCACCCTCTGCATGCATACACCGTAGCTGACAATGATAGTGAAAAGGGTGCGCTACAAAATACATCTACAGTGAAACATACATAGTAACAGACATTTACAGCCATAGATACACAGTAACAGTTACCAGTCAGACATATATATAGTAACTGATCATGAAAGACATACATTCGAGCTCATTATTGGCAGTAGACTCGTGCTTCAAACCAATTGCGATTTGTCCAAATCTTCGGCAATCAATGGTTCTACTGAAACCACAAACTTTGAAACACTATATGGATGAATCACAAAACAGTCAATAGCGGAATCTGTTTTCTTTGCCTCATAATTCAGAGTTCTGTCCATGGTGCCAAAAAAAGATGATTGAGGTGCCCCTCATTTATTGACAGTTAGTGGACAACCACTAAATGTTGATTTTATCACAGATCAAGTGAGAAGTAACCAACAGAGGTAAGAAAAAAGGAGGAATATTAAATAAATACATGTATTATTATTATTGGTTTTTATATAGCGCCGGCTTATTTCACATATATTTACTAAATATATAGTATATAAATAAGAATTTTTGTTACTGCTCCTCCTCTTATTTTCCCCTATATTGGTTACTTCTTCTCACATGATCTGTAAATCAAATGGTGTGTAAATGTCATACCATAATATTTATGTTTTGCAGTACTCTTTTTGGCCAATTTTCAACATTTTGGTTAGTCCAAATCAGTTTTCCCACAATAGATTGCATAGAAAAAATTCACCTAAATTAAAAAGCCACATGGACTAAAACCCGAACTGCCTCAAACAAAATATATTTTTGGCCGTACTGTACTTTTTTACCATGCAAAAGTCGAATCTGCAGTGAAAAACATGTTAGCTGGCTTATACAGTCAAACAAATACATCACAGGTGACATTTGCAATGAAATGCATTCACTGCAACCAACATTAATGTCAAACACACACCCGAACTAACATCTGTAGCTGAAATAGTGTCATGGACCAGTTTTGTTAGTTTAAGCACACTCAGTTCATTTGAAGCAAATGTGGCATTTAATGTGAATCCCGGTAACTTATACAAATAGTAATGGTCACTTTATTCTAGCTTGATACAATTAGCATCAGGAAGTAATGTGGAATAATAATAGTATGCCCTAGTAAACTCTAGGGTTCTAAAAACAGAACAATCTTCACTTTATTACAATCCCACTTAATACTGACTTTTTTTATATTGTCGCAAGCTGGGATAACATTGAAAACAAGTGCTTTTACTTTAACTGTTTGAATGCCAAAAAGAGGACTTTCACGTGTGACTAAGTGGTTAAAAATGACTGTAGTATCTTCTCGTTCTCATGTTACAAAGAGGTTCTCTTATAAACAGAGGCAATGAAAAAAAAGCTAAAAAGTTCTGGCAGTTATGTTTCGGCACAGTTAAAAAAGTCTGGTATCTAGTGACTGCATTAAGGGAGAATGACAGTAATCAGCGGCAATGTTAAACAGCTGGGTAGCAGACAGGAGATGGAATGATTGGGACTAGGATAGAAAGGCACTCTCGCCAGGGGAAGATCATTGGTAGGAACGATGGCTTTTTAGAAGAAGAAAACTGGGAATTCTTTGTTCCTTCAGGCTGGGCTGTGCCCCTCACATAAAGGGGTGCCGGGATTTCGTTTCCTGTTTCATGCTGTCTAGCAATTTCGTGTTCACCAGGTGCCTCTTGCATTTCTGGTTAGCGCACGGAATGCAATTTCTGAAACAAGTTAAACAATTAGGAAGACAGTGGATGGGGTTAAGAGCTTTAAGGCAACAAAGTAACCTTTACAAAGCTCGCCCCCAAATGGAAGCTTTTGTTACCATCGGCATTTGAAGTTGGCAATGTTTTTTTGTGTCTATTGTGTAGCAGGATACATCCAGATCAGGTAACTCCCATTAAAACGCTGGAGCAGCTGTGAAATGGTAAAAAGGCTGGTAGAAGCCCCCTATCACAGCTACTATCTTGTCCTTTGTTACCTAAAGAGCTTTACCGTTTGTTTTTACAGTTTAAAAAAAAATCTGCTGTAGAAGAGAAAGAGTCTTAGTTTCAGACTATTCTACAGCATTTTTTGGTTCAAAGACGGGAATTTGAAAGACATTTATATCTGAATGTATAGACTTCATGTTTAATCCCATTGTACAGCACTACAGAATTTGCTGACAATATATAAATAATAAAATAATAATAATATGTTTTGCCAAATGGGCGTCTTATAATAGCAGATGACCTCACCACCCTCTCTAAATTTAAAGTGCCTTTCGGCATGTCCATGTTTTGTAGCATCCAGACATTGTTTCGGCATTATCTACTAAAATGCATTTATATTGATTCTTCTTTATAATTCTGTAATTACCTTCCAAACTGCAAATTCAACAGGAAATTTAAAATTTTAGGACAAAATGGTCAAAGTTTAATAAAATCTCCAAAACAGCTATTTTTTTCCAGCAAAGCTATTCTGGTCTGCTGTTTAAAGCTCCCTGGTCACTGGTCAACATTTCACAGTTTCTTATTATGGCTATTTGATTTTCAGGGTGCTTTTATCACAATTCAAGGCATTCTTCAATGATCCTTGAATTATTCTTTACTGTGTTAATGCAGACGTACACACAAAAGACTTATTTTTATTTTACGCAGAAATCTACTCACAAAAAGGAAACATAGTAAGGTTAACCCCTTAAGGACACAACTTCTTGAATAAAAGGGAATCGTGATGCAATATTTCCGTCATGTGTCCTTAAGGGGTTAAACTGGATGGGCCTGGGTTCTTCAAAGTGTGGGTTATCTGCGTATAATCCTAAGCAATGCAAAATTCCCTTCTCAATATAGGAAGTTACATAATGACAGATTCACACGTCCTGTTTTTGAATGCCACCCAACATTTTACAAAGCACTAATACACAATCACGCATTCCACATAGAATCTGAGTAAAAACATTGTTTTGAAGGTGTATATATATTCCATTTAAAAAGCAGCCACGAAAAGCTTTGAGTGCTAAAGTAATTTAAAATAGACAGAGCAAAAAAGAGGAAGAAATTTATGTGGATTTTCTCTGTCCTGATGTTCTAGAAGTAGATAAAGCGCGCAAAAGACTGGAATGATTCAATAATGGGTTTTTACATTTTTCAACACTCCAGTATAAGACATACTCTTATATTTAATGCTTTACGTAAATACTTTAAAAAAAAATAAATTAATTGGGCTATTTTTAAATGCAGCAAACTCTTATGATGTACCGTTCTCTCCCCAAACCAGGAAGTGAAGCTACAAGAATATAAAATTAAAAACTTTATTTTTGGGTTAATATGTAAATTCTGAACTTGTATTACTTCTTTGCAATACTTAGTTCCAGCAAAGATAAGTTTGTTATTAGTAAATTCTATCCTCGGTGCTAAAAGTTCTTCAAAATGTTAAAAGCCCCATTAAAGAAAGGCAGTGAGTGTATTACTAAAACAGGCTCACGTATGCAGTGCATTAACACCACGAGCACTTCAGGTAAACTGTTTTAGAATGTGATGGTAATTAGCATGTACATATTCAATGTTTATACATGCCGACACATTGAACTAACAGCTTCTAATCAAAACACTAAGCACGATTCGTTCCCTGGAATAAAAATTATCTTTTGCCCCAGGGTGGGTGTGATGGAAACATCTAAACATTTCAAACTTGTCCATTTGTTGATAGTAGTCTGACTTGTTTGGATGTATAATCTGCATTTTCAGTGCAAACTGTGTCAATTTTTTTGATGCTTCCATTTTAACTGCAGGGGAGAGAGCCTTGTGAGCTGCCCATGATAGGGTAAGCTGTTTTTTTCAGACACATGGTGTCTCTCTCCGAAAAAAAGGTTGGTTTTTTTTTTCCATCTACTTAACCATTTGTCGTTTGGATTTGATTAAATCCATAGCAAAGCGTTTACCCCTTTACTGAAAAGTTCAACATGTAACTGAAACCTGGGACTAATGAGTAGCACTTCCACACATATAATACAACCATTTTATGCAAAGATTGTGTTGAGGGAAACATTGAAAAAACACAAATATTGTACCTTTATGTAGTTTTAATTGTTAATTGGTTAATGAATTAATTACAGAAATGTTGGAGGGATAAAATGGTTTAAACAATTACATTGGATCCGTATGAGAGAGGTTTGACTTACATAGGTTTTGGGAATTGGCAGAAAATGGGTTAAGGCTTTTAAGATTTGAATTTTTGCAGCCACACTGCAAGCTCACTGACGAGCTCTTGACTGACAGCTTCCTTGAACCGCTGAAACTGTTTTTAAAGAAGATCATTGTTTGTAGTTCCGTCACAGTGTAGCTAAATAAATTTCTTAAATTACAGTGGTTGTTGGTAAAACCAATCAATAGCATGTGTGGAACTCTCTTCTAGCCACTAAAGCAATAAACACTGTTTTTACTGATCATATGTCCTCAGTCAGTCCCCTGTCCTCCATGTTTTTGATTCCGACCCTCCATTTTTTAATTGAATGCTCGCTGCTTCCTTGTTGGACTCTTCCTGGATGTTTCACTACTGCCTTCGCATTTCATTCTTCATTACATTCCTTCTGGAAGTACAACGTTTAATCAATTGCTAAACTTATCTGACGCCATCATACTCTGCGTTTCGGCTCTGAACTTTTAAAAATTACCTCTTCGGCTCCGAACTTTTAATTATTGTTACCTCTCACTTGATATATCATCCACTGCATATTTAAACATCACTGCCGGATAAACAGTAAGGTGACAAAGGCAGCCATCTAGGGGGTGCCGAAATTGGTCCGGACCTGGCCGCAGCACCCACGCTTAATACACCTCTATCTACAGATAACTGACCGTGACTTATGGCTAAATAAGAAGCACGCTCCTCTGTTATCTGGGGAACGCAGTGAAAAATGTAGAAAAATCTTAATGGTCAGTCAGAACAGGCCTGTCTATTCCTACGGTGGCAGAAGCACTAAGCCTTGTATATAATACATACAGCAGGCTGGCCTGTCTGACAAGGTTATACAGAGTGTCCAGCAACTATCTTTAGTGGCATTAGGGGTGACTTTGTAAAGCAGGCACAAACATAGACTGGCAGGACATTGCTGGTTTTAAGCCAGTAGCCATAAAGATACCTGGCCTAGCCTAGCCCCATTCACCATTCCTATATTAAGATAGGGCCATCTGAAAACCTGCCTAAGGGCTTGTGGGATCTTAATATATCTTTGTTAAGTACTGCTCTTTACCAGTCACCATAATTTTATATCCTTTGAGTTTCTAACCTTCAATAAATGTTCCCACCTATTCCATTTTGTTACAGTCTCCATTAACCTCTGAGAATTTAATCAATGTTCCCACTTACCTCGACCCTTAAGATTAACCTCCAAACCTTTTATTAAAGAACCAGTAAAGTCACCCAGACCATGTCATCTTAACGGAGTGTTTTGGGTGCAGTAGTCCTGTCATTTTAACTGTGCAATGTAAAACGTTGCCGTTTTTAGATTGAATCCACCAGTAGTGGCTGTCATACTGACGGCCACTAAAAGCACTTTCACGGCAGCATTCTATGTCAGGTGCCTGTAGGCACAAAACTGTGCTTCATGCTCCCCAACTCCCCAAAAAAAGGATGACAGAGTAAGTATAATTAATTTATTAACTGACATTGCTGGCCTAAACACATCTAAAACAAAAATATATTCATATTTTAAAACTGCATATGTATTAACTTATGTACGGGCACATTTCTGCTCTGCTTGTAATGTATTGTGTTTGAATCTGTGAGTATAGTGAATGTATGCAGCTTGTAAACACATTCAGGGTTAAAGGTAATGTTAGATGTGGTTAGGGGTGTTAAAGGTTGGAGAGGGGTAAATGTCAGGGTGATTTCACATACAGTGTTTAGTGTTAAGAAGAATAACAGCTTGAGAGGGGTTATAGTTGTAGTTCAAAAGCCTGTTCAGGATTTTTGAGTCTAGGGCTAGAGTTGGGTTGAATTTAGTATCTAGGTACATGAGGTGATTAGTTTTTTACTGGATTTAAACATAGGATTAAGGTAAAGGGTTCATTTTTAGGTTTAGGCTTTGAGTGCCGGAGTTTGAAGGCTTATTTGCAAAGTACTCGTCCTTATATGTCTTCAACAGACCAGTCAGTTTCCTATGATTGATGACATTAAAGCTGCTGGAACTGTTATACAGTTTGCATCACTCAGAACTTCACCTGCTCCTCCTGTGTGAGAGGCTGTTAGTGGGTTGATGGGAAATGTCCCTTCCACTTCCTGTCCAACCTCACATACAGACTCTGGAGGAGCTGGGACAGCGCTGAGTTTACACCCTCTATATCTGTTCCTGCAGGTCTGCTACTAAGTCTGACTGGACTACAGAGGACACTGACCAAAGCTCATGGTACTTATCTCTTCCCAACCAGGCTATTTAAGCTCAAAAAGGGGCATTATAAGTGCTGAAGGCAAAGCGCCCCTAGTGGTCTGGGAAATCCGGCACTGATCACTTTCACTGCACAGACCGGGTAAAACCCAAAATGAATTGAATGCTTTCCTATGGGGAAGCTAGAATACCCGTGTGTGTGGCACTCGCTGCGTTTGTGCATTAGGCCCCTCTTTCAGTTACCATGGTTATATTGGTGGTTTGTGTTAATACAAGAGTATGCCTAATTAAATTACGTTATTGCACAAATCCTAAAGAGTAGACGGAAGTCATTGGAATTATGCATTCATTTTAATGATGATACACTGTAGCATAGTTTAGCAAATTAATAATTGAGTGGCTTTGTGACATGATTTTCATACCAAAAATGAATTTTAAATAATATTTACACATCTATCTAACCATTGCATAGCTACACTGAGTAGTGGGTACATTTATTTGTTAGGTAACCTGGCTCAGCAGCTTTTTTCCTTTACCACATACCAACTCCTCGACTCTGCTTCAAGCAGTATCCAAGTAATAGTAGTCTTTTATTTCTCAAGATAATTACATAGTGCTCACGACAAAAGTCACTTTTACTATAAAATTTGGATTCAAAGCACAGCTCGGAAGAAACAAGATGTAACTGAGTTCAAACCAAATTCAGCATCAGTAGCTATTCTCCACACAGGAAAAGTTCAGTGTCAAAACTGCTGACTGGTGCATTAAACATGCAGAGGTAGAACAACGACCAAACTGCCATGTAATTATCAGCAAGAAATAGATCCTTTAACATTGTACATTACTGCGTAGTATGTTGGCGCTTTAACAATAAAATAATTAATGGAGTAATCAGGTCTAGCCATACTTTGCAATTTTCACACCTTAATTTTGTGTTGCTAAAGACCATGAACAATCAAAAAATGTGCAGTATTTTCACACATTCTTTTGCTCATTTTTTAAGTTTTTTCAACTTTTATTTTATTTTCCTGCCCTTTACAGAGTCCTGGCAGAACATATTGATTACATCATAAGTAACTGATAACGTATTAATTACATCACCAGTCACGTGGGTTTGGAAATATCTTATTGCACAGTCACAGGCTAACTATACACACAACGGGTGGCTCAGATGGTTCTCTATAGTAAAATATTTTCATTCGCATTAAACATTTATACAAAAATCAGCTTTCTGTTATTTCTCATACGGCTCTAAACGGCTCTAAACGCTTCGAACATTTTTCTTTTTCTTTTTTAAATATGTGACAAAAAAGTAATTTTAATCTGTAGTGACAACGAGCAGGGTGGAAATACATAAATTGATAGTTATGCAATATCAGTAGAAAAATCAGGCACATGTACATCTGGTAGCAATCATGTGTGTCTGCTTCTACTATTGTTTTTCCATTTCCGTGTAGATTAAATCTTTTTGTCTTTTTTTTGTTGTTGTTGTTTCGTACTGAATATTCATATTTGTCTTTGACCTTATTGCAGTCAATGTGTATGCGCTCATTTATTGAGACGGCTGCCACGAGACATTTCTTGCTAGCTAACATTGATGATCTAAAGTACAATTAAAAATCAATGGTTTCATCATATCAGTGGATCTGTCTTATTAGGAATAGAGCTATTTCAATCACTCTATCTATGGTCTATCGCCATCCCAATTGCTTCCGCTGGGTCTGCCATCTTTGCTCGATTTACATAATTTGCCCATGGCATTAATTCCCTTACCTGATTTGGGGGTAAGTCAGTATGACGTGTCATCAGAATGCACAGCAAGTACAAGGGAGGTTAGTGCAGAGGTTTAAATCTCATACACCCAGCTTTATGTTTAGACTTCAATTAATACTATATACAATGTTTCTTTATGTCACAGACAGTATTTAGTACATATTGTATATACAGATTTTGTGGGTTTAGATTTGATTTTCATAGAAGAATAAAATTAGGAAAGGTATAGAGTAAACTGTAAAAGGGCCTCTCGATTTCTCATTGGTTCTTCCTCTGACAAAGTCCTACTTCTTACCCGCATGATGGCTTTTCTGATTTCTTCTATCTTGGCTTTTATTATTATTCTATAGGGTCTTTAGGTCCCCCCACCCTCAGGGTCCCACTCCCGCTGGGCTGAAGGGGTTAAAACACTTACCTTTCTCCAGCGCCGGGCTCCCTGTGTGCTGGGGAACTCTCCTCCTCCTGGCGACGTCAGCGCATTTAAACTGCGCATAGGAAAGCATTTCTCAATGCTTTCCTATGGACGTCCAGCGTCTTCTCACTGTGATTTTCACAGTGAGAATCGCGGAAGCGCCCTCTAGTGGCTGTCAGTGAGACAGCCACTAGAGGCTGGGTTAACCCTTCCTCTGACAAAGTCCTACTTCTTACCTGCATGATGGCTTTTCTGATTTCTTCCATCTTGTCTTTTATTAAAGGACCACTATAGTGCCAGGAAAACAAACTCGTTTTCTTGGCACTATAGGGTCTTTAGGTTCCCCCCACCCTCAATGTCCCGCTCCAACTGGGAGTCTCAATAAATTCTCTGAAACTGCTATGTTTTCAGCTGCAGGGTTAAAAGTAGAGGGACCTGTTACCCAGACCACTTCATTAAGCTGAAGTAGTCTGGGTGCCTATAGTGGTCCTTTGACTTTATGGTCAGATGTTCTAAATGGTTCCTTTCATTTAAAGTCACTGAAATAAAACACATATCAACGACCCAATAGCTACACAAAACATGTTTCCTTAATATATGAAGTATTTATTTTAATAATTTCTTAGCAATTTTTGAACTTCAATTCTTTTTCATTTTTTCTTAGGAGACTGGATGCAAACCACATCAGCTCTGTTCCACATAATTGTTTCGGTGGCTTGTATTCCCTCCGTCACCTTTGGCTGGATGACAATTTATTGACAGAAATCCCAGCGAGGGCCTTTGAAAGTTTGTCTGCTTTGCAGGCTATGACTCTGGCACTGAACAAGATTCACCATATTCCAGACAATGCATTCAGAAACTTATCAAGTCTTGTGGTTCTGTAAGTTCCTCTCGGAATTCTCGGCTTTTATGAACAGTTTATATTATTGGTGATTGCACTGCAGCAGATTAATGTTTTGATGGGTTTATTTAGTAGTTCGTAAAATAAAAAAATGATAAAGGGGGTGGGGGTGTCAAAATCAACCATCTAAGTTCCTAATACAATTTTAGAATTTTTCAAGTCACCATTTTATCCTTCATTTAACACTGTTTTGTATTAACCCCTTAAGGACACATGACGGAAAGTTTCTGTCGTGCTGGCCTTTTAATTCTGAAGCTGTGTCCATAAGGGTTTAATTTGTATGCATATAGCCTTATCATGTCACACTCAAAAAAATATATAATTAAATGTACAACGAGCAACTGAACGGAGAAGCCCTGAAAATAGATCAGCAAGCATATATTCTATATTTCTAAACTACAGGGGCTGTTTAAATTGATATAAAGACTTGCTTATTCCAATATAACAAAGGCATGCGTTTAGCTTTATATATGTATGTGTCTCAAACACGTTAGTACTTTAATTCTTTTTCAGTATTGGAGTAGTGTTTCAGCACCAGCTGTTAGTGGCATAGCGAGACTAGTATTAACGTCCATACGGTTGCCAGAAAGGGTTGCTTCCTTAAACCATGTCAAGTGGAACATTTTACCTACTGTAGCTGTATTTTTAATACAACGGTTTCTATTATCTTTCAGGAAATTGTATGCCAGCAGGAATTTCCATTGCTGGATAGTGGAAATATCCCTCTAAGTAAAATGTGCTCCAGGCATATATTTCATATTTTTTAACTTAAGTTTTTTTTTTGTCTCTCCATTCTGTTTTCCTATGTGTCTGATTGCATCGAGTCTCACGAGACACATAATATAAAGTTCCTTTTTAATAAGCACTAGTACATTTCCTCTCTGTGGCCAAATATTGAGTATGTTTAAGAGCAGAATTTAATTCCTTTGTAATAATTTAAAAAACAGAACTCAAATTGGATACATTCATTTATTACTTTAAAAAGTCACTGTTACCTAAACTGTGTTCCAATGGACAGTGTGTAGAGCAGGCATAGGCAAAAAAGTACAGTCCCGGCTTTTCTAAAACTACGGTTCCCAAAATGCTTTCCTAACCTTAGACCATACTTTTTGCCAGCATTTATGTAGAGTAAACCAACTGATGTATACATTAGGCCAGTAGAATAGTGAAAAAATATACTTATAATGGGTTTGCATCCATCCCCTACTCTTTCAACTTTAGATAATAATAATAATAATAATAATAATAATAAAAAAGTATTTAACCAGGAAAGGACCTTAGCCCAACATCCAGGGATTGTTACTATTACCCAATTTTAATGGTACTGATCTAATATAACTGATAAAATGCATTTGTAAATTGCACAAAATGCTAGTTTGTGTTCTCAAAGGAAAACTCTCACTTTAAAAACGAATATATTGTTTTTACAGTTACTTACTGTTTTAGATTCAGGACCCTCTTGTTTTAAATTAAAAATATATATATTTAAAAACCAATTAAACGTAAACTGTAATACAGCACCAGGATAAACTCCTCACAGCAACAACTCAGCCACTCCAGTACTGATGATCTTAGTCCAATAAAATGCTTCTCGTAAAGAAGCATTGAGGACCTACGCAACTGAATCCAGAGTGTCTCTAAAACAACTGAGCCTTGTGCATTTGAGTGTGCCTGGGCACTACTGTCAAACTTGCCTAGCTAAGCAGCCTTTCATCTAAAGGATTAACTCTCCTTCATGTAGCGCTCTTTCCATGCTAATAAATTGTACAGTGGTACCTCAGTTTACGAACGCATCGGTTAACGTAATTTTCGGTTTACAAATTAAAATCCATTGAAAAAAATTCCTCGGTTTACAATTTTTTTTCCGCAATACGAAGCAAGTATAGCGCCACCGCCATGCATGCTGGAGTCTGTGGGTAGCACGTGGGCATCAAGTGTGGAGGTGTTGGAGCTCTTGGAGCGTTTTCTTTGCATTGAGTTTTCCATTCTGGAAATTATTTGCAGCGGTTTTTGGCCCTTTTTGGAGCTTTTTGGGTGCATTTCTCAAGCTCGAAGTCAAGAAATAAATCTTCAGGAAGCATGAAGGAGGAATACAATTGACTGACCTCGCCAAAGAGTATGGAAGGAGTGCATCCACAATCGCTACCATCCTAAAGATGAAAGAGAAGATAACTGGGAGAGATGCAGCCAAGGGAGTCGCCAGGGTCTCCAAGCAACGGCCACCTGTTCTGGAGGAGGTCGAAAAGTTGCTCCTGCTCTGGATTGAAGAGAAGGAGCGTGCTGGGGACATATTGACCTATGCGATCATCTGTAAAATAGCCATGGCCTTGCACGCTGACCTCCTCGACCAACAACAAGAAACGTTAGATTATGCAGAAGGCTTCAAGGCAAGCAGGGAGTGGTTTGTAAAGGTTCAAGATGAAATCTGGCATCCACAGCGTGGTCAGGCATGGAGTGGTCACGAGTTCCGATGTTGCTGCAGCTGAGGAATTTTCTACTGAGTTCCTAGAGGTCATGGTTTCAGAGGGCTACCTTCCTCAGCAGGTTTTCAACAGTGACAAGACTGGGCTCTTCTGGAAGAAGATGTTAAAGCTTACCTTCATCATGGAAGAGGAGACCTCATTGCCTGGCCACAAGTCGATGAAGGACTGTCTCAACCTCCTGTTCTGCGCCAACGCCAGTGGGGAACTTAAGATCAAGTCCCTGCTCATCTACGACTCAGAGAACCCACGTGCCGTCAAGAAACACAAGGTGAAGAAGGAGCAGTTAAGTGTTTTGTGGCGCTCTAACCCAAAGGCTTGCGTCACACGCCCCTTGTTTGTGCAATAGGTCAATATGGTTTTTGGTCCTGCTGTCAAGTAGTACCTTGTGAACAATAACCTACCGCCCAAGGCCATGCTGCTCATGGACAATGCTTCTGTTCATCTTCCAGGCCTTGAGCAAGATTTGCTGGAGGACTTTAACTTCATCATGGTTATGTTCCTTCCGCTGAACATTACCCCACTAATCTAACCAATGGACTAGCAGGTCATCTCCAATATCAAACAACTCTACACCATGGAGCTTTTCCGGTGATGTTTTGTGATGACAGATCGATCAAGGCTCACCCTCTGTGAATTGGAGATACCATTTTGACATTGTGAGCTGTCTGCAGATCACCATCACCATTGCCTAGGCCAGGGTCAGCCAGAGAAACCTAAATGCTGCTTGGCGCAACCTGTGGCCAGACTGTGTTGTGACACCTGCCCTTCTGCACTTGCACCAGAGTCAACAGTGTTGGAGGAGATTGTTTCCTTGGGGAGGACCATGGGGTTGGAGGTGACTAAGAAGGATGTCTGCGTGGAGGGACACGACCATGAGCTAACCACCGAGGACCTGGTGGAACTGCAGAAGGAGGCGATGGAGGAGCAGATCTCATTTGAGGAGGAGTAAACGAGTGAGAAACAGCTCTCTTCCAGGGAACTCGATGCCAAATGTGGATAAACCAACAGACTTTTGTACAACAACACCACCCAGATAAGGCTCTAGCCCAGAGACTTGTGAACAGTTTTGACACCGACATCATGTCCCTTTTCTGAGGGATGCTTTAAAAGCGCCAGAGGCAGCAGACAATGGAAAGGTTCCTACAAAAACAGCCTAGACATGAAGAAGATCCTGCTTGTGTTAGTGCTGCCCAGTTGCCCCCCTCCTCTTTTTCCAAAAAGTGTTGAAAATTGAAATTGTTTTGAAAAGATTTCTAAATGTTGAACAGTTGAAGGGTGCCATGTTTTCCTGTTGAAGTGTGATTTATGCAGAGTTGAAGTGTTCTGTAACATGTCTAAAAAGTTTGCCATGTTTTAAAAGTTGTTGTGTGATGCTTTAAAAGTTAAAGTTAGATGTTTGAAATCTTATTGCATGATTAATCGTGTCCCTGTACAGTATTTACGCCTTTAAAGCGCACTTTATAAAGAGTTTTGAACAGATAAAAGACTTTCTTTTTTTTTTTTTTACTTTTTTTTTTACCTCTGGAACGGATTACTTGGTTTTCAATGCATTCCTATGGGAAACCGCGTTTCGGTTTACACATTTTTCTCAATCCGAATAGTCCCGAGAACGCATTAAATTCATAAACCGAGGTACCACTGTACATTTAAAATGTTCAACACTGTTAGACCAGTGCTGAAATGGAGCTGAGTTTGCAAGCATGCGGTTGTTATAGTGCCATTCTGAATGTTGCCACTAACTAAGCTTAGAAGAACTTATATAAAGTATATAGAGGAGTGATTGTCAGTTATTTGGGAAGGTACAGTAGGTCAGTACCGACATTCAAAGTGTTGTGACCACTAAATTAGGTCTAACCCATCAATCTCAGACAGGCAACGATTTTATTTACTTTTTTTTAAAACATGCACCATCTGGAGTTGCTATCATGTACACAGAACTGATTCCATACAGAGGTGCATCTCTCCTTCCAGTGGTACAGAATAACTTGGCATATTATCTATAATGCCATAATTGAAGGACATGCTAAATACCTTGTTTTATTGATGCTAACATTTGCTTGCAATTCTCCCAGCACGATGTATATATTGCTCGCTATGATCTGTATCCAAACTGTAAACACTGTTTAGGTGACATAATCTAGCATCAACATTTTGTCTGAGCATATATACATTCACAACAACTTTAATTAGTGACATTTGTTTTTCCTCTTTCATACAGCTGCCAAGTTGCATCCAATACTTTGTTTTTCTGGCAGGTTTATTCTTGAAATAAAGTTCTTAATCTAACTAAGGATGTCATTCCAATGTAAACCACCACCTCCTCCCCCCCGTTCTAAAAATGTATAAATTGCACCACTACTTTGTTTCAGTTTCATGTTGAAGAATATTGAATGACAATCAGAAATTGCATTATAATTAGCTTTGTATGGCTACCCTTGGCACACAAATATTTTGGAACTGCATTCTTCCACGATGTTGCCTGGTTGGGCATCAAGATAAATGTCCTCACATACAGAACAGGCACCAACTGGCCATTGGGAAAACTGAACAAATTGGCATTCAGCTGCGATGGTCATAGTACATGGCCTATTGGGGAGACCAAAGGATCTCACACACTCACAGACACACTCACTACCAACAGCCCACATCCACACACCACAAACAGCCCCTCACACACATGCACAAAATAAACATAAATATGGATGTATTACTTACCATAAAAATTGTTTGGTGAATTTTAGACCAAAACAGCTGAATTTGAAAGTTATGCTTCCAGCTGTTTTGGCCTACTATTTTCAATTTTCTAGTAAATGCTCCAAATTCCGGCCTTTATTAAATAAAACTCATAGAACACAGTTTTCCAAATAAGAAGTGAATTGTCTAAGGTGTTATGCTGTGTGTGGAATATTCTGCTTCTTATATCAATCAATGATTTAACCTACTCGGTAATACACGATTCAGCAGCGAAATGGTTAAAAACACGAGTGAGAAAAAAAATAGACAGCCTATCTTCTGTGCTTGCTCTCTGGTTCCAAAACAGCCGCCAATCTTTTTAAGGGGGAAAGTGAAAGCTCAAGGAGCATGCTCTTCAATAAATTCCCTGGCAGTGCTTGACTTGCATACAATAAGTGCATGCTTGGATACACGTTTCTTTAGAATCCTTCATTCAGGAAGTTTGCATAGGTTCACTGTGCGCAGCATGCTCCCCTGACTGTGCTTTTAATGTTCCCCTGCAGCCATCTCCATAACAATAGGATCTACTCCCTGGGAAAGAAATGCTTTGACGGACTCCACAGTCTGGAGACTTTGTGAGTTGACCTCTTATTTGTTTTTAGCCTTTTCACTGTTTTCATTGATATTCTAAAAAGAATAAAAATAGCTGAAAAGCCAAACATGCTTTTTGGCTTGCCTAATTGCCTAGTGTTTGTTCTGATTGTTAGTATGATGACTGTATAAAACAAATCCTGTTCCTATTAACAATACCACGGAGGTATGTCTTATGTATGTCTTGGGACTATTATACACGGCAAACACAACCTATTTGAAACTCAAGAGAAATCCCGCACTTAGTCATCGACATCTCAGCTTAATTGGCTCTTTATCTTAAAAAAACATCAAGGAGCATGCTCGCTAAACCAGGAATAGTCAAGCTAGTCATGTGAATATCTGTATATGTGAACAGGTCACGGCTCTGTATCAGTCCGGTAGCATGCCTCTCAACCGTCCCCATTTAGGCAGGACAGTCACAATTTTCAGGTCATTTCCACAATCCTGACTTTGTTGCCTGATGTCCCACTTTTAGAGACACCAGGGAACAGTCCCCAACTAGCATAGTGCGTGCGCAGCATTAAGCACACTAAGGTGAAATAGTGCTCCCTGCATGTCCTGCCCTCAGTGGGTCGGCCTGTTTGATTGACAGGCAGCCTGTTGTGCATTAACCCCAGGCTGATCTGTAAATTCTTCAGGTGATCCTGCCATCTTTCCAACCCCTTTTGCATCACTGGCCAATCCCATTCTACACCCACCCACCGACTTCTCCCTTGCAAGGACAAAGAAGTTTGCAGGTAGTTGTCACACTTAAAAAATCCAGGGCCAGAGCCACCACTAGGTGAACTAGGAAGCCGCCATCTCCATGTGACTGGCAGAAGGGGAGCGCACTGCACAGTCCATTCCCTCCTGGTGGTCACTGCATGTAGCGTGGCCATGCGGACCGCGGTAGAGGATCTTCTGTATCTTCTACCCAGTCTGATATGAAGCTGCTCACTGAGAGCACTAAACAGCTTCCAGTCAGACTGGGTAGAGGAAAGAGGATCCTCCACTGTGGTAAACTCAGCAACCCTACATGAAGGTACAAAGAGACACACAGAGGGACTGGGAGGTACAAAGATACACACAGAGGGGCTGGGGAGACAAAACACAGAGGGGCTAGGGGACAAAGAGACACACCGAGAAACTGGGTGGGACAAAGAGGCACACAGAAGGACTGAGTGGGACAAAGAGACACACAGAGGGTGTGGGGGACAAAGAGATACACAGAGGGGCTGGGGGGAAAAAGACACACACAGAGGGACTGAGGGGACAAAGAGCCACACAGTAGGGCTGTGGCAGACAAAGAACCATACAGATGGGCTGGGAGCCTCTTTGGTCGAGATTATCGAGATAGATGATCTCAGCCAATCCAATGCTTTCTGATAGTAAAATATTGGAAGGCTAGTGCGCATGTCCAGCAAAACACTGCTATGCACAAGCAGGTGGTCTCTCTGACACCATCTGATAAAAATAAGAACGTTTTATTCTGCTATTTTACGGGAGCGCCTTTAGTGCCTGTCATATTGACAGCCACTAGAGGCAGGTTAATCCTACAATGAAAACATTGTCGTTGCCGCATAACGGCAATGTTTTCAGCTGCAGGATTAAAATGGGCGGCACATGGCACCCAGACCACTTCAATAAGATGGAATGGTCTGGGTGTCTATAGTGTCCCTTTAATAACAGTCCGCAATTATATTTTTATTTAGTTCCAAGCAACTTTTAGCTCTACATGTGCCATCCCATTCTTGGTTTTATATCTTTTCTTTATAGATGTATAAGTATTTACAAATGCGGAGTTCTCCCCTCTTACTACCCTACAATGAATCCTTCAACTGGAAGCTTTTTCCAGTGGAACAATTTTGGTGTAAAATTCAGAAATCCCTTGTCAGTTCTTGAGAATTACCGGTTTTGTGAATATCCCTGGTTGTCATACAAACTCACCTTTGAGAATGTAGCTAGAAATGGTTATAATTCTTTAAAAAAAAAAATGTATTACTTTGATTTAAAATAGACGTGTCTCTCTTTTTCTTACAATACTTAAAGCTTAGCTTTTCTGTTCCTGGCTGCAATTTCATCACAGGTAAATTAGAAGCGGATTTTATTTCATCTCTCCTTAAATAATTATTCTGTCGTTAAATAACAAGTGGCACCAGCAAGCTTAAAAAGGCTTAAACGAAATGCATATTTTACTTTCTTGGCAGAACGTCTTCTGTAGTAGCGGTTTCCTTTTTAGATGGATTGTGCATATAAAGAACAAAATCCTTTGACTTGAGCTTAATATGCCTCTGATAGTACCTAAATGTATTTTAAAAATACATTTATAATAACATGGCTGTTAAATCCAGAGACGAATCTAAGTTAAAAAAAATGTAGTGAAGCCACCCAAATGAAGACTAAAAGAAGATGGTAGATTATAGACCTAGGCTGGGCCTTTCATTTAAGCATCGAAAATAGTCTGCTTACTTTACCGCACTAAGATTATGGGGCATATCCAAGAGTAAAGTAATGGTTATGTGTATAAAAGTAAGTAACAAATCCAGATTAAATCAACTGGAATCTTTTTACAAGACATAGTTGAGAAAATATATTAACTTGCATGTAGGCTAAAGGGAGACTATAAAAATCAAAGGTGTTATCCTAGTATTATAATGAACTATAATGCCCCCCTCCTTCACACCCCCTCTTCTCGCCGAGGCGCTGGAAGGGATAAAACCCCTTCTGATGCCTGATTCCAGCGCAGATGTCACTTGACGCTGGGTCTGGATCCATCTCCACTCCTCTGCCGATGTCAGCCGGCGGGGGGACGACCTAATGCACATGCGCGGCAAGCGTACTGGATTATTTAATAAAGTGTGAATTGTTGTGAATTAAAACAGAATTCTTATAGAGCCATTCATTAAAGTGAGAATCCAAAGTGTGTTTTACATTTTATGCCAAGGTAGATGAACTGAAAGCTGGCTTAGAGAATGTTTCCAGTTTGGTAATATTGGACTTAAATTTTAAATTCACTTTGAATTAGCCAACTGAAAATGTCCTCCAAAAAAAATTCTGCAGTTCAGGTATGGTTTCAATTCAGGTATTTTTGTTTAAAATTTAAAATTCATGTTAAATTCCATCTTGATACTAGACACGTTCAAATGTTAGGGTAAAATCTCCAAGCGACAAACATAGCTCAGTTGAAACGTTTTTTCTATTTCGTGTATTTTTGGTTAAAATATTCAATTCCCAACAAAAAACAAAAATAGTGTAAAAAAACCATGTATATTCACAATGTATATTTTTAATACTTGTGTGTGTTAACATTTTATAAAAATGTTTCCATCCACTACACACCGCACTCCACTAAACCATCCAACAAAAGGAAAGTTTACTCTGTTTACTGAATTCCTCCATTAATGTCTATGAGAAAATTGGTATTGAGTAAGGAGAGTAATCTCTTACTCTGCCAAGAGAATACAGCCCAGAATTGGGATTGTTTCTCTTTAAATTCCTAGGACGCATTAAAGTGCTAGTTAAACTTTGACAAAGCCAGTTTTATATTAAAGCTCCCTGTTTTTATTTAGCTTTGGTGACTAAATGACGGTTTGCATGATAACGACCTCTGCTGAAAAACATAGCAAACTGTATTTTAAATACATTTTTTTTATCTTTCATTTTAGAGACTTGAACTATAACAATCTGGAGGAGTTTCCTTCAGCCATCAGAACTCTGACGAATCTTAAGGAACTGTAAGTATAACGTAAGCAATATTATGGAGTTTAGGAAATGAACAGTGGAACTCACAGTAAGCAGTTATGTAGATTTAAACAACAAGATAACCAGTCCTGTTTTACATAAAAATTATTTTCTCAAACTATTCGTAGGAGCAGTCCAAGAACCATATCTACTACAATCTTTTGTAGTGGTGGTTATGGTGCCAAACGTGCCCTGAAGCTCCCATTTTAAGGAGCAAACCATTTTTTTTATTTGAACACTGATGGGGCCACTCCCACCCCTCACTACCAACACCATAAAGGGAGAGACTTCTTCTAGCTCTCATGAGCTAAGCCCTGCTATACAGGACAGCTGACACGTGTTCTGGGTTAGGGACTTCAAGCTCTCTGGAATTGGTGGGGGGGGGATAAGGGGGGATGAACGGTGCAGGGGGGTGGAGAGTGACATCTAGCTGGCCCCAGGTAAAAAGTAAAACCTTTCAGAAATGGTTGGACTCATTACAATATGAAGGCATCAGGGATCTCCTTGCACCATTACCATGACAGCAAGCTGTAGTGGTTATGGTGCTTGGAGTATTCCTTTAATCAGGAAAGGCGCATTTAATGTTTACTAATTTCAAGGACATCCATGTAATTATCCCATCTGCCGCATCAGGAGTTAAATCTGTAACACTGAGATTCGGTAGCCGGACCTCTGTCCACTGAGATATCTCATCACTACTGCATATCTACCAGGTGTCTTAGTTAAAGGTGTCTCCGTTAGTCTTATGGCTTTTCTCTCTTTCTTTTTTTTTTAGAGGATTTCATAGCAATGACATCAAGAGTATTCCAGAACAAGCATTCATTGGTAACCCTTCACTTATTACAATGTAAGATATTATATGTCTATACACATCCACCATATATCTCGTTATGTCTTGTATAGGTCTTATATTGCAATATTACATTTCTCAGCAAGTTATGATTGTTGCAGGTCCATTGTACAGTGCTGCGGAATTTGTTGGCGCTTTATAAATAATAATAATAATAATAATAATAATAATAATTTGCAGTCCAGGGACCTCCTATCAATCCTTAACTTTTCTAAAATAAAAGCATGTACATAGAAAATGGAATGTGGCAAATTGTTAGAGGATGGTGAGCGATAGTCTATAGGGATGTTTGGTTTCTTGACGTCTGGCGCAATATAACCATTTTGCCAACCAGCTCGCCGATACCTTTTTATACAGTAGATGAAACGTTTGGAATAAAATGGGCAAACAGTCACATTCAGTAGGTATGATCCATTGAAATAAAAAATGATAATGATAATATTTTATATATTTATAACTTTGTAGAACTTTTCAAGTCACTCCATGTTGATAAATCTCCCCCTTATCTCCATCCTGATATCTTACAGTAAATAAATGTGTAATTCTATTTGAATCCGTTCGAAAGAAACAAGACGCTATGTTATATATAGACTCCAGCCTTTTTATAACCATAAACAGTCTTGGGTCCCAAGATAAAGGAAGCAGCAGAAGTGGTGTCTATGAAGCTTTTCCTTACCCTTTTCAAATAGAACCTTGGAAATTTAGGAAAATTCATCTAAACGATTTTGTTAAAGATCACTATAGCATTAGGAATACAAACACGTATTCCAAACATTTTTTTTTTGGGGTATTTTTTTTTCTTCAAATATTTGAGTCAGCAAAAAAAATAAACCTAAATTAACCTAATATTCCAGTTAAATCTATTCACATTAGATGCAGGCCTTGCATTAAACATGAATGAAACCAAAAGAACAGCTTCTAAAGTTTAGAACCATTTGAACAAAAAACAAAATTTGCCTCAGTGTGGCTTGTATAATCCTATAACCAAAACCACATTCCACACTGGAATGATTAGACAATTGAGTGAGACATAAAACAGTTCACAACGCTGCAAAATCAAAGAAGACAATTGTAATTCAGATGCTGAGCAGCACACAATGTTGAAAACCATAACCCCCAGGGGTCAGAACACCCAAAATTAAAGTTATGCCAATTTAACTCCTTTAGCAGATGGTAAGCTTAAAAATCCAATGTACTATTTCATATATAGCCATTTATTTGAAATTATGTCACAAGGCATAATATAGACATAACCATTCAAAGCAGTTCAGTTCCTGTGATTCCAATTATATTCAGAAACATTTTGTAGGAAGTGAAAGATCTCATTTGTCCCGGTTCATATTAACTAGAATTATACAGGAGCAGATCGGATTGTTCCTCGATTAACCCCCCTAACCTTAACTTTACCTTAGTGCTCTCCTTATGACCTCTACATCTTTTTCTAAGTGGTGATTTGCTGGATACATTTGTCTTCACTAAAACAAACCGCGAATAGTCATTTTGTTGATTAATAGAATCTTTTCATCTTCTCACAGCAAGGAGGTTCAGTAACTTCCCCCTCCGCTGATCTTATGTGTAGTAACTTTGCAGACATTTCTCATGGAGAGGTTCATAAAGTATAACAATATAAAAAGATCTTACTCCTCCACTCACTCTACTCTCAGTTCTGTTCTTCTACCTTTTCTTTGCTGCACTGAAGAGAAGGTTTCTGTACTGCAATCTTCTTTTCCCTTTACTTATCGCTCCAATCACAAACCCCCATTCTTGATATCTTTCTTCCATGTCTGATAATAACCTTAACTACTATATTCAATCTGTGTTTCTTCTGGTATCTCGTCAACATCCTTCAATAGACAGCTACTTTCCCTGGACACATCTTCTGTAACATTTGTCCCATCTCATACTCCTCTGTTCTCTCACTGCTTAGATATGTGTTCTTAGCTCACTGACCGTAACAGATCCAACTCTGTGCTTAACCCTCGGCAATGTGGTTTCTGCTCTTGGGACATGTATGGAATATTGCTAGCAAACAGAACCTTTGATGAAATTGCTGCTAAATTCAAAGGTCACTCTCTACTAATTTTTCCCGACCTCACTGTTGTTCTTGACACTGTGGACCACCCACGTGTTCTTATTAATAGCTTTTATAACCTTGGTCTCTACGATATTTTTCTTTCCTGGCTCTCATGTTACTTCTCCCATTGTTCTAATTCTGGTACCTCCTTGCTACTTCTTTCCATTTGTTCAATTGTGCGTTCTTTTGATGTTTACGTGCTATAATCTAATAACTTTAATTTACTTCCACTATCTACTATTTGCTGACAATAATCTTATACAAATGATAAAATAAACTCCAGAACAACATAATATTGCTTAGGGGACCTTCCTCATGCTCCTCCGATATTTTCATATTCTGTCACATATTTCTTGCCGTAATCTCTCACAGATTAATAAAGATTGTTGCCTATTTTGGGGTTTTCTCTAGGGAATAAAAATCCACTATATCACTGCTCAGGAATTCTCTACTATATTGTGATTTAACAGTATGAGTCAGTACAAATGAGGAAGTCTCTGCTGCTAATTACAATTAAATAACAAATTCAGAAAAGTGAGGTGTAGACTGGACTCAGTAAGCCTTGTTTACAATTTAGGCAAAGTGTGTGAATTAGAACAGCATACTAATAGGAATGAATAGACGGTGTCGAGCTAGTTATGGAGCTAAATCCAGTGCCAAGAATGTGTTATAGGAATGCGAAGATACAAAAACAGACCTTTACTAAAAGTACAGTAAGAGCAGTGAGCACACAGAGGGCTTGAAAGGAGCAAAGATCTAACATATCATGATCTGCCTTATCCCTTCCTTGAAAGTTGGCACAGAACTTCCCACATTGGCTCTAATGCATTCCATCACTGGAGAGCTATTAAATGCCAACATTCCATGCACCCTGTCCTAACTGTACATTCCCCAATGGAGATATTATACATGTGTTACACATTGTGTTCAATTACTTTCATTGCAAACCAAAAATGGAACAAAATGCTAATTCATTTAAAGTGTCAAAAACAGACAAGTGAAGATGTTTAACAAGTTAAATGTATCTGTAAAATAGCCAAACGTCAAGCCATGTAGGAGTGGGAACTGACTTTACGTTACATCTATCCAAATATTACAACACACGTGTACGCTATTTAACGCTATTTCATAAACAATAGAATTAAGGCTTCCTTTTGTTTATGTAACGCACTTATCTGACCCAATTCATCCACACTTCCAGCACTTTTGCCCCCACATCACACACATTGCATGCACATAGCTTTGTACATCGGTGGGCCCTTGTTTCTCAGTAGTTGACAAATATATATTTTGTGTCTATATTTATATTATAGTTCTTCATGCATGTGTAAAGTTATATTATTTAACTAATCATACAAAACTGAGAGGTGACGCAAGCACGTCTCTTTTGAAATGAGGATGATATGAGCCCCTTTATCTCCTATCTATTTCCCCCTATATGTCACTAGAGCAATCGTAAATTTGGTATAATAGGAGACCAAACTAATTTATCACGGAAAATTCTCCGACTTCATCTCCAGTTCAAATATTTTGATGTAAAGTTTGTGATTTAGTAAATAACCCTGGGTAATATTATTTTTGTTGTACAAAAATCCAGTGTTTTCAGTGCATGCACGATCGTATAAAGACATCTATACATAGCTAAATAATAGGTTCCTTGTATAATTATTAATTTATTCCTTTTTTTGTATTTTTTTTTTCTACAGTCATTTTTATGATAATCCAATTCAGCTGGTTGGAAGATCGTCGTTCCAGCATTTGCCTGAACTCAGGACACTGTGAGTTTGTTATTTTGAAATGCAATAATGTGTTCAGAATTTTAAAATATGTGTTACTTTTACCATTTCTCTGTAACTGGATTACCCTGGAAGGACGACAAATGGCTGTAACAGGCTTCAAAATTAACCAGGATGTCCGTGTGTAGATAACAGATGAATTAAGATAAAGCTTGATGATAAATGCCTGATGGTGAACACACACAAGTTTAAACAAGCAATCATGAATTAAATATATACATAGACTCACACGAGGGACTACACCACTTAATGCATGTAAAAATCCTGTGTATATGCATGTGTTTCTTTTTAATCACATGATTTTTAACATAAGGGTATGATGTAGAATCAGTGCAGTACATCGAAACAGAAATAATGAGCCATTAATAATATATATTTTTGCATGTAGAATACTGAATGGAGCTTCGCAGATTACAGAATTTCCCGATCTAACAGGAACTACAAGTCTTGAAAGCCTGTGAGTCTTCAATAAGAGTATTCTCCATAATTTTATTTTATTTCTAATAGACTTGTGCAGGGTGGAAACATTTGGTTCGCCCAACAACAAAATTATGTTTCGATACATTTGGTATTCGTCCACATGACATTTTGATTTCAGACAATTTTATCCATGCAATCATTTTGGAAAAAATGATTCAAACGAACCAAAAGAGAGCTAAAATGGTCCAATCAGTGTACTGTAAAATATAAATATTATTTACATATTTTCCCGTACACTAATATATGCATTTTTTGCATTTCTTGGTTCACAGATTAAGTAAGAAGACGTATCCAGTAGAGGGAAAATGAGACGGGGTAGTAAAAATAAAATATGTATATTTATGTATTCATCAAATATATTATATAGAAATATACTAATATAGATTTCTTTTTGACTGCGCCTCTGTTTTTTGCATTTATTGGTCACATTTTACTTGATCTGTGAGTAAAGTCAATGTTTAGTGGCTGTAACCTTGTCATCAATCATCTTTTTTACCATTAATCTTTTTTGGCACCACAGACAGAACTCAAACAAAACTGTTCTTCCATAGTGTGTTTTGTTTGTTTTGTGTTGGGTTATAGAATTTGGACGACTTACCAATTGCCCAAAATTTGCACAAATCGCAATTAGTTTGAAACCGAGTTCACAAGTCTAATTCCTAACAAAAATGACCTTCAGTTGATTACATTTATGGGCATTCTAGGAAATCTAAAAAAAAAACTTGCTTCTATTACTCGTTCTTCATAAATAAATTCACCACAAACTTAAAGACATATGTACTTTGCGTTTCACAGGACTCTTACGGGATCACAGCTTGTTCATCTCCCTGAAGTAGTCTGCTACCAACTGCCAAGCCTGCAAGTACTGTAAGTTTCCTTTGAACTTCTCTAGTGCAGATCTAAGGTCTTGTAAAATCCTATTGCTATTGCAGATTTACAAAATGTACTCCAAACAAAACTACAGCATAACGTTAGAACACAATGTCCACTAGGCATAGAAATGTTTCTAAAATGAATTCCCTGCCCCAGAGAGTTTAAAGCGTTATTAAACAACATGACAATAATACATGAATTTCTTGTTCAAAATTATTCCCTGTGTAAAGGATGAAAAAAGAAACCAATAAAATATTACATTTTATTATATAATAATGGACCATTGCACATTGAACTATGATTATATTGAAATGGGGACCATTAAGTGTCAATGTGAAAAACATGAAGCAGACATCAGGTACACTATGAGTACTACACATTGTCATCATTTCTTTGTTTCGGAACAGTCATGATCATTGTCCCATTCTTATTTATCCTTAAACCACTTTGAATTTATTTATGATTTTCACAAAAAGAAAAAGGAAAAAACACAATTGCAATGTGCTTTGTGTGATATTAAAAGTTTAGACACGTTGGAACAATAAAAGAATGGACTTGTTTAAAGAGCTTACAGTCTACAGACTAGGTGCCTATCTAAAAGTATAATTAGGTGATAGCTCCTAAAATATCTGCTCAAAAGATAAAAACATGATTTTCCACCCAAATAACTCAGTAAACAATCTGATTCAATATTAGGTCTGCTTGACATCATCTGACACTCCGTTTGATGGATTTTTGGTTTGGTATTGGCACATACTTTTAGTACAGAATCAGATTTCATCACAGATTATCTCTGTGCTGTATGCGTGGAATTCGACGCTATTATGTCTCCTGGAATATGCACCAATCGTTAAATCCTAAATTCTGCTATATACGTTCATTGCCCTAGCAGACTTAGGGATTCTGGGAAATCCTTTTTTTATGAATCTGTCTGTGCTTGTTAAGATATGGTTCAAAGGAATTGAATGGGCCAAGAAATATTGAGAGCAGCCATGAAAGGCCATAGTTTGTTCTTTCTTCCCAGCAATTAAAAGGAACAAAATTAGTAACACAGGACACAGAACACTGAGTTGCTCATTTACTGGAGACATATTGAGTGCTTAGAGCCCTTTGTGTATGAAAATCATTGACTGTTACTGTGTTTTCTGCACACCATAAAATTTTCTTTCTGTACATCATGCGATGGTGTAGCTGCTATTCACATTCGGCAATTAAAATTCACTTGGGACAAAGCTTCCCAGCTGCAGACCATAGAGGAATCTGGAATCTTCTGTCACCCAATATGCATGGAACATCAAACACTAGAATTGAGGCCCTGACATCCACACAGGGCACGGGTTGTGTTTCTTTAACTCTGCTCCACACTTCTATAAATTAAAAACTGCGGCCTTTAACTCTAAAACGGCAAAGAGGCTTTGGAGTCATGTGCGATCGCACACCTAAGGGTTGACTAAGCATTAGGGTGTGGAAGAACTTCAAAGCACAGTTGGCTAAAACATAAAACCTTTAGAAAAGTTCCGTTAGAATCGTTTGACTTTTGTGGTTCTGTAATATTTACAGTGTTGAAAACACTTGGTCAGCATGCCAGAGAACATTAAATCCATCCTTCAAAAAATAATTTCTGTGAGACCAATTCATTCACACCTGTTTTGAATTTAATAAACTGTTAAAATAAATCAATGTATTTTATGTAAAAGTAGGAGAGCTGTCGAAATATCACTTCTGTTAAAATAAATACCATAATACTATATTATCAGGTACCACTATGTATAAGCGGACAACCTTTTAACTAATTTTTAACAGGTTTTTGTTTACTTTTATTAATCTCTGCATTTCTAGATTGTTCAAAAATAATGTGCCATTTGTCAAGTGGTTTGCATGCAGTTATTATCTTCAGATATATAGACTTGTGGCACAAAAAAATTATCCCTCGTGCATTCAAAGAATTTGGGGTTTTGTAGTCCATTAACATCTGTGGGGCTGGGTTTGAAAATCTTGGTTTAAGCACTCTAGGAGTTATTCACTCAACACTAAACTGTGGTGAACTAAAAAGCAATTTGGTAAAATTATCCATGATGTCTGCATTCACAGCTTGGATATGTTAGAGAAATTATGCAGTTTTATTTATAATTCACTAAAGTTCAATATTAAGTGAATAAACCTCTAACATTGAAATGTCATGGATGAGGGTGGTCTGCTGTAAACAAATTAGCTTCCACGTTCAGAAATGTAATGTGCAAATAATACAATAAAAATGTAAACTGCTACTCTACGATATTCACAAACCCCTTTAATGGACTCTGCAACTGATTTTGGCATGGTTGCACCAAATAGTGGAAGCAGTGATATGCCGTCTGTTGCCAGGTGTACTATATTCTTCAATTGATGAGAATAAATGAATTTACCTTGTAAATCCACCGGGAATATCCCAGCATTCACTTCAGTTCTAGGTTTGATGTGTGTCCACTAAAACCAAAACAGATAATATAACAAATAATTTGATGATTACAGATTATCAGTGTTTGTATTTGTAGCCAGTCAATTCAATGTAGAATATGTTCTTTATATTTATATTTTCAACAGAAAAGAGGCAACCAAATCATAGCATAAATAAAGTTGTTTTTTTCTACATAATGAACCTGATCATAAGCGTTTTTTTCTTAAATTGTAACTGACTTTTTCTCGTTTTTTTATTAGTGTATTTCTTTAGCCCCTATATTTAACAAATATTCATTGGTGATTTGTGAAAAATAAACATTAAATCTAAATATTCTAACCTTTGTCCTGCAACTGGGCGCCTCCATCTTCACTCTCTGTCAAAATTGATCTAAGGTTTGTTCTTTGCTCCTTGCAGTCAGCATAGTGAAAGAATACAATGTTGCTGTTTCTTCTCCTCATTTGCAATGTGTGCCCTTGCTGTGCCTTGACTTTATCTAGATTGAGATATCATATGCTAAAACTATATAATAAATTCTAAAGGAAACCCATCATCATCAGAAAACAAATTATAGGTGATTTTCAATGTTTAAACCAGTGGTGTAATTTCAAAGTCCAGCAATGATGAGAAAATGTATTTCAGGTATGTTTTCACCCTGTGTTGATCTCAGCTGACCAATAGAGGCCAGTGTCATCATTTACTTTTTTTTTTTTTAAGAAAAGCCACATTGAAGTAGCGTTAAAGAACAACTGATATAGAATAAACAGTTATGGTGTTTTAAGTATATTTCATTTTTTGTTTTCTTTTAATTTCCCTTTTTGTCCATTCTTTAAAATTGTTATTGTTTTTTGTTTTTTATACTCATCGTGAAGCATACTTATGTTGGACTTTTTTTGTCCTTATATAAATGCATATGTGTATATGTATGTGCATATATGTGTATATGTGTACGTGTATATATATATATATATATATATATATATACACATATATGTATGTGCGAATGATTAATGCGGTGCAAGATGAGTATGTTACTTTACCCTTTTCTTTATGTATTGTATTTTGAAAAACATTAGAAATGTAATTATTAAAAAAAAAAAAATAGTCATGGTTGAGAGTAGCAATCGACAAAACGAGTATCCATCTCACCGCTCTTGTGGGAGTAATGCTTAATATCAATGAAATTGTAGTATTAAAATAATAAAATTCTGCTGTTCCAATTTAATTGAAATGTATTGTGTCTTGCTGCTGGAGCAATAAGTGGCAGCCACTGAACAGAAGATATTCCTGTCTCTCAAATAGACAATCCCAAGGAAGGGGGAAAAAAACCTTAAAGGCTTATTGTAAACATAACATGTTGACTCCATGAATAAAGCAAAATGTATAGTGTCTCCTTAATTATCCCAGACATATTCCAAATTTGACTCATCCCAATGATCTGGAAAGTCAAATGAAAGGTTAAATGAGTACAAGCATGTACTGTAAAGCGCCGGTGACATTTGATAAAAATTAGACATGCATGACTGCAGCATAGGCTCTCAGTGTTAAAAGCCGCACCACAAGCTATGGTTTGCTTTTCTTTGAAAGGCTAAAAAGCTAATTTATGGCGGCGAGCATTAGATCATTAGGAATGCATGTGGTGTTGCTGTACTTGGCGTTCTGCAAGTTTGTGCTGATACAATTTATTGTTTTATTACCAATATGAAAGCTGTAAAACCTTCTTCAAATACAACACACGATGTTCTTGTTTAACGTTTGAGAAAATATTATTTATAACCATTTCGCGGTTTTTCTTCATTAATTCCTTTAACTGCACAAAACACGAGGGGTTTTAGTTAACTTCCATATTCTAAATAAAAAAACAAACTGAAATAATGTTGAAGCCAGAAAATATGGAACATTAGCCAGAGATGTATTATCACTATTTATCATTCACATTATTTTTTGTTATGTCTTGTCTAAATATTGATTACATTTTAAATGATGTCACTGTGGTTAAGGTTTTGGTTAAGATAGCTTTAGATTTAAATTCAGCTTACAGGGACTCCTAAGGGTAATATTAGAGTTGGCTGGTTAGAGTATCTATGACTAGGATGTCAGTGCTATAAAGATGTTGAGGAATGCAACTTCCATCATATGATCAGAGTTACAGTCTACTTTGTTTCAAATGCTTACAAGAGTTTGGGGTGACACCACTGTACCCAAAACCTCTAAGTACACTAGATTACAGCAGTATATTCTGCGCTGTGATGCTGAGTGTCATAAAACATGATGTCCTTCGATATCCTTGAATCTGGTTGGATAAGTTCTGTTTTCATGCTCTACGTGAACTCCAAAATTGTCCATTGTCAAAGACACCTACCTGTGATCACCTGTGGTTACAGCCCCTATAATAAGACTCATGTCTCAGATGTATCAATGCAGTTCTTTTAAGTTCAGTGTATGTCTCAGATGTATGTTAGTAAATATATCTCGCAAAAGCAAACCAGCTGCACTGAGCATCTCCATTGCCAATTAACCCAGATGTTTCCATTAAAAGGACGGGAGCCATCAAGACCACTTGGGGTTAAACCAGTCATAAATGATTTAACCCCTTAAGTTAAGATGTTACCCAGGGTCTCCAGATACCTTAATAACCTCATTGAAATGCCTGATAAATGGCTAATAATGACTAATAATTATGGATCTGCATACCCTAGTTCTGTTCTGGAACATCATTCATCATAAAAGGTCGAGCTGTGGGGAATTGAAAACCACATTTAAAAATTTTGGCTAAAGTAGTTGATTTGAAATAACTCTCCAACTCTGCTATAGTTACTGCATCACTGTATTTTCCTTCATTTTGCAATTTTGTTTTCAATTCACTTCAGTTCTGTGTTTACAGAATAAACCACAATTTGTTCAGTTTGACTTGAGAACACAGTTTGTTATCGTTGTTTTGTTTTCCTTGGTAATATAAACTACAACGTAGTTGTCATTTCCAAAAAGTATAATGCGTCCCCCTTCATCTCATATATCCATCCGTCATAATAATGTCCCTTTTTTTAAATTCTCCTCTTTGTAAATTATACATATATCATCAATTTGTGTCTTTTCCTATTTCAGAGATTTGTCATATAATCGCATTAAGGATTTGCCAAGCTTTACGGGGTGCCAGCGACTCCAGAAAATGTAGGTATCACTCTACTATTAAGTTATTTGTCACACACTTAAGACTACTTAAGCGTTTTATACCATGTCACTTAAGAAAAGTAGGCTTGAATATTTTTGCAGGTTGATGGGGCAGGATTACATAGCATACACTTTCTGGTTTAAGAACGATGAAAGTATTTTTATGTTCTCTAAAACCCATGGAATTTCACACTTTTTTTTGAAAATCCACTTTTAAAATAATCTTTTGTTTTAGAGATCTACGTCATAACGAAGTATATGAAATTAGATCTGCCACCTTTCAACAGTTGCTCGTTCTGCGTTCCTTGTGAGTACTCCACAAATCACCACTTGTTTTATCCCAACTTACTGTTCCCTCTTAATAACTATAATTAAATATTGCAAACATTTGGATCAGAAACCAGCAGAGCGAACTTACACTTACTATGTGTACTCCTCCATAGGTCTCATTTCCTTGCTTGTCGGTAAAAATCAGCATTAAGTATTATTAATGTCATCCGTCTGTATATCATTGCAGCTACAAAATTCCAACAGGTTTCTGTGGATCACTTTTGTCTACACAGAAATAACTTAGCAATTCCGATGTTGCTTATTATAAAAAAAGACATTTTCAAACTAATTGGTAGAGCAATATTGGTATAATTTGTATAGCAATTCCACCAGGACAAAATAAAAGATGCACACTTCACCTGTGATCTTCTAGTAAAGTTGACTATGTGTTTACTCATTAACCCCTTCAGGAAAAATTATATGCCATAATTTTGTCACGACAAAAAGGAATCACCTATCACTGCAAGAGTTTATTCAGCAAATTATAATAAATTTAAATCCATGTTTCAAAATTAATGCGAAAATAGCTTATTTGGAAAAACAATTCCACAAATCATCTATAATTACAGTTTGGCTTCTTCAGCTTAAAGGGACACTGTAGTCACCAAAACCACTTTATCTTAATTGAGCAGCTTTGGTGTATAGATCATGCCCCTGAAGTCTCACTGCTCAAATCTTTGCGTTCATCAACTTCTATCAATCTCCTTGTTAAACCTTACAGCAGCCGCTAATTAACATTCATTAACAGTTACATTATAGCATAGAAATAGCTCAGTCTTTAACTTTACCAACAGCCATTTAAAGGAACACTAATAGTGTTGGGAATACAAAGTTGATTCACTGCTCTCCAACAAGCTGGACGTCCTAATGCAAAGTGTGAGGACAACCAGCGTCGCGTCACAGAGTCAAACTCTGTGAAACTGCTGGAAGTGTCGCTAGTGGCTGTCAGAATACAGCCACTTGAGGCAGATTTAACCCTGCCATGTAAACATTTGGAGTTTCTCTAAAACTGCTATGTTTTACATTGCAGGGTTAAGTGGACAGGGTCACTGCACCCAGACCACTTCAATGAGATGAAATGGTCTGGGTGCCTATAGTGTCCCTTTAAGTGACTACATTTTTTCTCTTACTAACAAAAGTTAGAAGCCCAATCCAGCCGTCACTGTGTTGAAGTGAAAGATACAGAAAGCTTTCCACTGACAGACATACATCTGCTGGTTACTTAACATAGCTGTATGCATCAGTGACTGATGTACAATTGTGTATCTTAACTGTAAGTTGGTTAATGAAACCATAGGTAACATATTCAGGTAGCTCTCATCCTAGAAGGAGGTATAACAGCGTGTACCTTTAAATGAACATTCCATTTTATTCCCAGGCTTTCTAATGGTATTTTGTCGGGGAGGATGGTGTTGTTTTGTTGTTGAATAGTCTGATGAGCATGAAGCATCATCCCTAACATCAGACAGCATTTGTAATATAAACAAAACCCTAAATTATGGCTGCCTCCCACAGAGTTTCCATAGAAACATATTGTCTAAAATTAATCTCAGTAAAACGATGACATTTTTTACTTTTCTCTGAAAAAGTAATTTTTTACATCAACAACCATAATTTGCTAGAGAAGTGTGTTCACTTTTTAACTCTAGCTACTAACAACCAGAGCCGCTGCAGTACTCTAATTCTAAAGAAATGGGATAAGGATTGCGTTTTTTTAATTGAGACTTTGTAAAATGCTTGATACATTGTGTAAATGAACGCACACACAAATCCCACAATCGCTTTGATTTATTTATTTTTTTTGTTCACAGAGATTTGTCATGGAATAAAATTACCGTCATTCAGCCTAATTCATTTTCCTCTTTGCCGTCCCTTATCAGACTGTGAGTATTCCAACCGTATTATATATTATGTTCTGCTGGGTCATTGCTGCCTTAAAAATACTTTATCACCTTTCTCATGTAAATGCTTTCACTGTGTTGTCCACTGCTCATATTAATTCACGAGCAATCATAGCAATAAAAGAAATGTAATTTAGCGCGGCCGTAAATATTAATTATATAAATATTAAAGCGAGTTAAAAATTCAAATTGTACGTTGTGTAGAGAAATCCCTTGGAAACCTTACTAGCAGTATTGAATCATTTGAAACTTATTAAATCGAGACCTTAGTTCCCTGGTGTCCCAGTTCTGCAACTTTTGCAAGCTGTTTTTTCACATACCTACAAAGAAAACATGTTTGGAAAACTAGAGTATATATTTACTGAATTGTTAAAAAAAATTCAATGTCGTTGTCCTTTAAATCACATGTTAAGAAGACAAACTGTACATAACATTAAATGACTATTATATTTTCAACCGATTTGATTTTGTGGTTAAATTTTTAAATATACTGTTTACATGTGTCTGAGTGTTTATTTTAACATTCTCACTCGTTCGATTGACTATATCTTGTTTTCCATCATTTTTTTTTTACCATATTTTACCTTAAATCTAAGACTATATGTTCTTCACAGTTAGGATAAGATGTTTGTATTTTGCATACACACGCATATCTTGGCAAAGAGTTACAGTTATAGACCAATTTACCCAGCAAATCTGTTTGTTTGTCCTCCCACTTACTAACAGCTAAGGTACTGTTTTCCCATGTATAGGACCATTTTGTAGATTTCTGAAATATGTATGTAAACTTTATACGATATGGTTACATAAAAATAACACACCTGCTGTCCAGCTGGTTTCGGAGATAATGGATGTTGTGTATGTGTAGGGGAAACTTAAAAAATGGACCACTTAGTCGAAATTCCATCAAATTCTGTGTTCATTGCTCCCTGTTGCGGCTCTTTTATTACATTTTTTTTGTTAACTGCCTATATTTTTTTTAAAGAAAGGGCTAGTGTTACGCAGGGCAATGCCATCGGGTAGACCAAGAGAAATCATTTTCTCCTAATTTATATTACACAATTTTTAGATGTTTTTTCCAAGGTATGGAATCTGACATAAGCCTTTTATGATTGCTTCAAAATGCTCTTTGAAGTAGGTTTCATTTAATTGATTCATTTGAAAGCTAGAACTGGCCATCATTCTCAGAATGACCCAATGTTTATTCCAAACATTTTCAAAGTAATTTGCTAGATTTTTCTCTACCTCTTCTGTTAAGACGTATGTCGTTGATGCATGCACTGCATTACTTAATCATTGTTCCCCTAAAGCAAAATATTTTTCAGTAGACATTCCGTTTGAAATTAGCTTTTATGTAAACATTGGCTTCCATTTCCTGCAGCCATGTTTTCTTTAAAAGGACATTAGATCCTAAATTTTTAATGAAGTCATTCTACAATGGGATGTATCAGAATAGGATGTCAAAAACAATAAAAATATAAAAAATATTATTAACTATCTGTCATTTGGACTTTATCCCTTTAAGTTCTGGACAAACCAGAAGCTATCATTCTCTGTGCCATAAAGGGGCTTTTCTGGGGGGGTCCATCATCCCATTGTCTAAACTGGAAAATATTGAATGCAAAGGCAACAATTTTGATACATTCCAATTGACTGCTCATACAAAATCTAATTCCTTTATTCATATATTATAAATAAACAAATAAATAATTTAGTATACACACACTAAAATAATATATTAATGTAACTTATTTTGCGTATGTGTATATTTGAGTGGTGGTATATGTGATCAATAGCTGCAGATCTTTTACCTGCAGCTAAGGCAAGACCTCCCCTTTTCCCCAGCCTCGAATCTATGTGGCTGTCCAATCACAGACTTGTATATGATAAATCTCACTGAGACGTCTTTTCAAGGTTTGTCTGACTCTTGAGTTTAGCTCTGAACTACGAGGAACAATTAGATTTGGTTGTCAACAATCAGGAAGCTGAAGCAAGGTATATTTATAAATGTGCAGATTTTTTATTAAAATAATCACTTTCCTAAAATTTAAAAAATAGGACAAACTCTTCACACATAGATCACTTCAGCAATATTGTGGCCAAATTATTACATCAGGAAGGAATTAAAAAAGCCTGAAGGGAATGATTCTACAATAAGCTGTAGTTGTTCTGGTGATTATAGTGTCCCTTTAATGCATCTGAATTTTTTAGAGCAGAGAGAGACAGAGAGAACAGTGAAGAAAGATCTGTGCCCCACCTACACTATGTTACCAAATAATCATATAATTGCAGGCCCCTCCTGTTGCATCAATAATTTGCATAATTTAATTTAATTCTTAGACACGCAATCATTGTATTGTTCAGAAACACTGCGTCACCAATGTATCACCCAGAAACAGTAAACACTGCCAGTCCGATTACAGCTGGCAATAACTCCCATAGTGCCAAGCTAATAGCGGATTGAAAGTGACGTGGTTTGTAGTACACAGTGTCTGGACTGACAGATATTGTCTTCCCCTGTATCTAAATATATTTCTATATTTATTGCTATTAACAGAGTGTTTGGTTCTTTCTCCATAGGGATCTTTCTTCCAACCAGTTAACCTCATTTCCTGTAACGGGACTGAATGGCCTAACTCACCTGAAACTGACCGGAAACCATGAACTTCAAGGACTGATCCCATCAGAGCACTTTCCAAAGCTCAGGTGAATACATTATACAGGAAGCAAACGCTTCCCACCATGGGATTCGAGTTACAGCGCGAGATAGAGAGAGTGTGTGTGTGTGTGTGTGTGTGTGAGAGTTATTATTTGTTAGACATCACCAGAAAACAAGTGGAATGTTAAATGGACCTGTTCTAATTAACTGATTGGATATTATAGCTTTTTTTTATTTTTTTTAATTTTTTTTTTTACTGATATCCTGCTATGTCCTGAGAAATATATGGAATTCCATGTTGCAAGTATGTATGGGGTCTAGGTGATATTAGCAAAAATAAATACATTTTAAAGTTTAAACCCCCATAACCTTAACTGCACCAACACTGACGCTGTTCACTAAATTTATGGCATCAATGTAATAGTTTTTGGTAGACTTTTTAAATGATTTAATCATTTTGGATTAACTTCAACATAATTTAATAATTTGAAAAACATTTTATTTATGATATATTTGTTTATGTACAATATATCTTTTTTTATATTTTAATATTTTGAAAAAAATATTTTAAAAGTTTATTCAAAATATTAAATCATTTTAAAAAAAAGTTCATCCAAAAATATTAAATCAAGGCCATATATAGAACAATGCCAAGATAATTGAAATTTTTTTACTAAAAAAATCCCAACTGGAAATTTTTGCTGTTCGCAATTTTGCCAGTGAACAGGATGCACCAAGTAATAATAAAACGTTTGCGGTTCTTCCATTCCTCTGTGACGTAAATGTGGGACCCAATACCTGGATTTTCAGGGTGTTGGCATATGCGCTGGCACTTATAGTGTTAAATAATGGCAAAAAATTAAGAGAAACCACCACTCAAGCTGAAGAAGGAGTGCTTGTTAAAACAGAATAATTGTTTCCTGCCTTTATTCACTGCAATTATCTGATTCTCCCCATAATTCAGATTTGGAATGCAATGCTGGTGACACATTCCTTCTGTGCCTTTGTAAACTTAAATAAATAATGATACACTAAATCAGCCACTTGCTGAAAACATGTGAAAGATAGCGACGAGATTTATACCAGAGTGGAAACAGTAATTGTAGGAGTTTTTACAGTTCTTTACAAGAAAAGATTACATAAAATAACAGCAATTAAGGAGGGCAAATAAAAGTCACATAGTCAAAGAGAAATCAAAGGGAGGCAGTAACTGCAATGCTACAGACACACAACCCCAGCAAAATGATAGAAGACTCAAGGCATTCCACATATCCATTAATTTTCAACTTCCCAAGGACTGGCGGACTTAATGCGGTGATCTCCCAATCACAATTGAAATGACAAAAAATGTGTGCATAACCGCTAAGTGAACTCTCTTCTCAAACAAGCAGAGGTGTATGAACTGTTTGCTATGAGCGATGGCATTTTTTAGGTTTGACACGCTACATCATCATTTGTTTCTTTAAAAAAAATGGACTGCCAGCAAGTTTTAATGTGTTTAAATGATTCTAAAGCATTACGTCATTCATTTTTATGGATCATGTTAGCTTTTCATCATATGGAGTTTTTATTTTAGATTCCTAGTATATAGCATTGTTCTAAGACATGATTGCATTGTATTTTAACACGCAGTGCCATATTTCATTAAAGGAACACTATAGTATTAGGAATACAAACAAATATTCCCAACGCTACGGTGTCCTAGTAACTATATAGTTGTCTATCCTTCCCCCCAATTTACAATAAAAAAAAGATTTACTTACCTTTCAGCCCTCACCTACATGGCCGCTGTGCTGCTGCCCCATCTCCCTGAATGAGATCATCTAAAGTGAGGCTAGTGTGCATGCGCGGCAAATGCTGTGCTGTGCCAATCAAATGCCCTGTAAGCAACTTTTGATTGCGAACGGAGTCTCATAGGGTAAGCACATCTAGTTGCTTTCAAAATGACGGCCACAAGAGGTGTGTTTAGCAATGCAATGAAAACATTGCTGTTCCTATAAAACAGCACTTTTTTTTACATTGCAGGGTTACAACTGCAGGGAGGGACACTGCACCCAAACCTCTACATTGAGATGAAGGATCATGTGTCCCTTTAATCCTAGCATTTCATTCACCAAATAATGAGTTGAATTTAAGCTGATATAGGCATGTAGGAGAATTCTTCCAAAAATATTACAGATTAAAATTAAATTCCAAATTTAAGGGCAAAATGGCCAAAACTGGAAAAACATTTTTCCCAATGCAGATATTGTGACCTAATAATTGTAATTAACGCATCACTTTACTGCAATTCACGTTCGGTGAAGGTAGCATTAAGCATGTAATGCTTCAATTCAGCAATGAATACTTTCAATAAACACAGACCCTTAGACTTACCAATATAGTTGACTTCCTTGTTTAATTACACTGTGAAAATGTCATAGAGGGTGGGTTTTATTTCCTTAAGTCAGTACTCTGAATAAACATAACAACATGGGAAAAAGAATCCTCAAAACACACAATGTAAATAACATGATAAAGTGCTCAGTCTGTATCTTTATCAATGGCTCAGTCTGGATCTTTATTAGAAAAGTTGACAGCGAGAAGCTCTATAAAACTTCCACTAATCTGGGAATTCTGAAACGTTTATGTGATCACGTCACACGCTCATACCATCAGTTCATCAGGTTTGCCATAATGTTAATTATTATTATTATTATTATTATTATTAGAAGAAGAGATACAACAATGCATTTAATAAAAAACACACATTCTGAAGTGGAGACTTAATTCTGGAATTAATAAAACATTGTTTACATGTACATATTTAATATTTCATGATATAAATAAATGGAAAATATATCATACATCCCAAGTGTCAAAGGAGGACGATCCCTATTTTGGACTCAAATCCCTTTGTGCCTCTTTTCTATCCTGACTTCCCTCTTTTCTAAGAGCTACATATTGTTGATGTGTCAGAGTGTCTAACAGAGCTCCAAGCAATACTATTAAAGGAACTCTATAGTCACCTAAATTACTTTAGCTAAATAAAGCAGTTTTAGTGTATAGATCATTCCCCTGTAATTTCCCTGCTCAATTCACTGTCATTTAGGAGTTAAATCACTTTGTTTCTGTTTGTGCAGCCCTAGCCACACCTCCCCTGGCTATGATTGACACAGCCTGCATGAAAAAAAAACTGGTTTCACTTTCAAACAGATGTAATTTACCTTAAATAATTGTATCTCAATCTCTAAATTGAACTTTAATCACATACAGGAGGCTCTTGCAGGGTCTAGCAAGCTATTAACATAGCAGGGGATAAGAAAATCTTAATTAAACAGAACTTGCAATAAAGAAAGCCTAAATAGGGCTCTCTTTACAGGAAGTGTTTATGGAAGGCTGTGCAAGTCACATGCAGGGAGGTGTGACTAGGGTTCATAAATAAAGGGATTTAACTCCTAAATGGCAGAGGATTGAGCAGTGAGGCTGCAGGGGCATGTTCTATGCACCAAAACTGCTTCATTAAGCTAAAGTTGTTCAGGTGACTATAGTGTCCCTTTAACAGTAACTTACATTTTTTTATTACAATAAATGTGTTTAAAAATCAGTTTGTGTAAATAAAATACATTGTTCTTGTTCTAAGTTACATTTAAGCTGCATAAATTGTTATTAGTAAGTCACCTAAAGTTTCTCAGAACAGCCTCGCCCTCACCCGCACCCTTCAAATTTAAATGTATCTCTTTGTCTATTTGAAATGTCGGGAGGTTAAACCTCACTGATAATAAAATTGTATGGCGTGGAAATCAGAATACCATTTTCACATCTTATATAGGCATTATATGATTACTGTTAATGTAATAACAATGCTACCGGAGGCTGAAATTCTGTCAAATCATCACAAAAAATGTAGCTTTACATTGACTGAAAAAAACATCTAAAACATTTTGGGAAAAAATATAAAATACATCCTTTACCAACTGTGGTTTTCTCATAAGTACCAACTAGCGTGCGTGCAGAAGTAAAGTAAATTATATGTTCCTAAGAATAGAATTGGTTTTATGCCTCATTAAGAAACACTTAAGAATAAAATATCCATATTTCATGTTTGAAGAAGAATTATTTTATTAAAGATACCACCAACTACAAGTCACTCGGATTTGTCATTTATATTTTTGCAAGAATTTTATTTTAAAGTTAATACGTAGGCAAACAAACGAAAGAATGCGTTTTGACATTGACAGGGTCATGGAAATGCCGTACGCGTACCAGTGTTGTGCTTTCGGTGCTTGTGAGAATCTCTTGAAACACTCGAGTCAGTGGAACAAAGACGACAACATCAGCACAGACAATGCTTATCAAAAAGATGCGGGGACTTTGCACCTTCAAGGTAGGACAAAACTACATTCCTAGCTTCCTTGAAAAAAAATAACATGTATGTGACTGTCTGCTATGTGTGTGTTTATAAGATAGATTGATTAATAGACACAAATAATCAAACATCTAATGGCTCACACAGTAGCGGACTCTATGGGATTTGAACTGGAGTGTTAACTATTTCCAGTGCTGAAGTGACTGCTTATTCAAGAGACAGGGAGCTATTTCGTGATTATTGCAAAGTACCAAAACTTAATTGCGCTAACTCATTCTGTATAATTTTCTGTTTTTTTGTGATTTTTTTTCGAGATTAGAAGAAGAAAGCAGATGATTTTAATAAATTGTATCAATCTTTCTGGAGATAAGAGTAACGTATATTAACCACCCCAGAATGAGTGTGTTTAATTGATCAAGCACCATACAGCAACTGTGTAAATATTTCACATCAACTGACCTCCACCCCATCTTGTATATTCTAAACCAACTTCGCCCAAGTTTCTCCACCTGTCTGATATTGTTGGTACTTTACCGACGCCTACATTCTAATTACCTAAATGTATTATTTTGAACATGTTAACTTCCACTGACCTTAAGGTACCAATGTGGACAAATACAGAGGGATAATTTCATTAGACTGTAATGGAGTAAAATATAGATAATGTGTCTAGCCCATTACTTTGCATTATCTGAATTGTGGTTGTGCCTTTTGATGTTGAACCACTAAGGTACATAGTGTTATATTTCTTACTGTGCTGTAAATTCAATGTGATTCATACATTAATGGAGAGAATGAAGATTCTTTGACATGCCTTTGTTACTGTGGTTTTTTCCAGTTCACCTGCCAAGTTTGTGTGTGATTATTAAATTAAGATAACAGAAGAAGGGTGTATTTTACACAATATATATGCCAGGTGCAGCAGGAATAAAATGAATAGGGGCTCATTTTATTAAGCAACAAGCACAATAAGTAAAGCTTACACATAATACCTTTTGATAGAGCTAAAACTTATGAATAGAAAATTCTACAGGGTAAAATTGTGTGGACAGGGGTAAATCGATAAGGAATTTCTCAGGGTTATTCTTCCAAATGTCAGGAGGTAACCAATCAATTTAGAATGTTGGGTCAATGCAGCTTACCTGGAAACATGACTGAATTAGAGATTTGTTTTCTACTATGGCTGCTGTGGCCTAAAATATTACATTTTAAAATTTTAATATATTGAGTAACCCTGTCAGAGTATTTTGTTTAATGGGTCATTAGATATTTTGGACTTTATCAGTGAGGGTAAAATACTAAACAAAGTAATCTGACATATAAAATGTCTCTCTTTCAGATGATCGTGATTTTGAAGAGTTCCTTCTGGATTTTGAAGAAGATGCCAAAGTCCTTCACACAGTACAGTGCACTCCAACACCAGGTAAAATAAGATTTACAGTATATATGGTGTGTGTATTTATATACACAGTTATAATCAAAAGTATTCAACCCCTTATTGAAAAGCAGATTTATTGTCAAAATGTACAGACTTTGAGCTGTTTGCAATGAACAAATCAAATAAAAGCAATTAAAATAGGTCAACACAACAAATGCTTCAAGTTGTTTCCCCAAACTGAAAATGCAACTTATAATGACTTCTCCAGTCTCAAAATTATTAAAACCCCTGAATAGAATCCCTCACAACAGCACAAATATGCAAAACAAGTATTGTCTCAGGCCCACCTGATTCAACTTATCAAGGGATTCATTAGTTGCACCAGGTGTGGTTGAGCTGGAACACATGAAACACCTAAATTCGCTAGGGGTTTGTTGAGTGTCACGTTTGACTGAATGTTAGAAATATAGCTAGGTCAAACTAATGGTCCACAAAGTTAAGAAAAGGGATCATCTCCCTTTGCAAACAAGGAACAGGGTACAAAAAGATAGTGAAGACACTGAATGTTTCTAGAGACACCATTGGAATCATAGTTCAGAAGTTCAAAGTTGAAGAAACCGTGATTATACTCCTTGTACAGGGCAGAAAAAGGAAGCTAACAATGGCTGCACCGAGATTTCTGAGAAGGTAGTTTAAAAAAAACAAAACCTTGAGTAATAAGCAGCAAGACTATGGGTTTCCGTGAGCACAGTAATGTGTGTACTGAACGTAGAAGGTTTTAATGCCAGAACTCCAAAAGTAACACCACTACTAATCCAAAATCACAAGAACATTGGCACCAATATTCTCAAAATCATATAAATAAGCCTCGGAAATTTTAGGATTCTGTTCTTGGGGCGATGAAACAAAACTGGAACCTTTCAGCCCAATGCATCAGCTTTATGTCTGGAGGAAGAAGAATGAAGCATACGTTGAAAAGGACACTGCCTACAGTTAAGCATGGTGGTGGCTTGGTGATGCTCTGGGATTGCTTTGCATCCTCTGGCACTGGAAACCTGAGGTGTGTGGAAGGCAAGAGGGATTCATCGAAGTATCAGTAAATCCCAGGAGAAAATTGCATGCTGTCTGTGAGGAAGCTGAATCTTGGGCGTCAGTGGACCTTCCAACAAGACAATGATGTCAAATTCCACCAAGGCTTAGTTGCAGAAGAAGTCCTGGAAAATTCTCCAGTGGCCATCACATTCACCTGATTTGAACCCCATAGAAAAATCTCTGGTGGGATTTGAGAAGGCGGTTGCAGCAAGCAAACCCAAGAATATTACTGAACTGGAGGCCGTTGCTCATGAGCAATGGGCTAAGATTCCTCAGGAACACTGCCAGAAGCTGGAATCTTGCTAAGCATATAGTTTGCAGTAGGTCATAACAGCAGAAGGGTGCTCTACTAAGTACTAAAGATGCTTGCCATAAAGGGGTTAATTTATTTTGAGATTGGAGAAGTCATTATAAGTTGCATTTTCAGTTGAATTTGGGGAAACCACTTGAAGCATTCATTGTGTTGAGCTATTTCAATTTACTTTTGTTTGATTTGTTCATTGCAAACAGCTGCAAGTCTGTAAATTTTGACAATAAACCTGATTTTCAAGGGAGGTTGAAACCTACATAATTTGGTAAACAGTGACAATGTGATGGGTTTGTGTTTTTGATTATCAAAAAAAAAAAATGGTTAAATGTATAGATTAAAGTGTTAAGATCAGTAAGATCAGGAAGGGGATACAATCAGAATAAAATTCCCAGAATTTCTAGCAGTTGAACTGCTCCCTTACCCTCACTTTGCTGCCAGTTAAGAACACCTGTGCACTGATAACATACAAATATCCAAAGAAACTGATTAGAAAGAAATACAAAGTTTGATTCAGTGCCCGGTACCAGGGCAAGCTCCCAGACTTAATAAAAGCAACAACAAAAAAATCTGTCTTGCCTCGTTATAGCAGATGTCAGTTACCGTATAAAAAAATAGCACTTTTTTTTTTAAACCCGTTATAAGCATCTGTGACCACTCCAACTCAATAAAATAACTCTGTCATTACCACTGACGAGACTAGAAAAGCATTGTAGTAAAATCTATTGAACATATCTTTCAAATTTAGTTCATGTGACCAAAAATTTAAATTCCTTGCCAATTCCGACCACATGAATATCCTTATTAGAAATAATTAAACATAAATTAAATAAGAAAAAAAAAAAAACAAAGAAATATTCTTGGTTATACAAGGTGAACCCCATATAACAAGACTCACAATTTCAAGTCTTACACTACTAGAGAGGCCTAAAAGTCAGACTCTACTCCAAGGCTGGAGTGTCAATGGCACACTCAAACGTGTTGAATTTCTACGCTCCAGCACTGAATTTTAACTTGCCAATGGCTAGTAGCTTAGTGGAAATATTGATTCCTGCTATATAATCAGTGTGGATCCATGTGATCTATCATTGGACGGAAACTTGACAGATGTAGTCTCTGTGTTGAGAAATAACATTTAAATAATTTCCATATAATTCTGAGATGTATATAAAAAAGGATTGGTGCAGATAATCAAGACTAGAAAAGCATTGAAAGATTACATGAGAGATAATCTAATTTATTCCAAAAATGTACTGTTTAATAAGATATAAACAACAACACCTAAAAATGCATAACTATTGATTTATTCAATGACACTATTTGTTTATCTGTTTATCACACTAGGACCATTTAAACCATGTGATTATCTGTTTGGAAGTTGGCTCATCCGAATTGGAGTTTGGCTCATAGTTTTACTAGCCTTTGTCTGCAATGCTTTGGTGATATCTACAGTCTTCCGACCTCTGTCGTACATCCCGTCCATAAAGCTTCTCATTGGCATCATTGCCATTATGAATACACTGATGGGTCTTTCCAGTGGTGTGCTGGCAACTATTGACGCTTTGACCTTTGGCAACTTTGCTCAGTATGGTGCCTGGTGGGAGAGTGGAATAGGCTGCCAAATTACAGGTTTTTTGTCTGTTTTTGCAGCAGAAACCTCCATCCTTCTACTTACTGTGGCTGCACTTGAGCGTGGATTTTCTGTCAAATGTACAACTAAGTTTGAGACCAAAACTTCCTTCATAAGCGTGAAACTATCCATTGCCTTCTGTTTTATCCTGTCCCTCATAATCGCACTTTCTCCATTGCTGAGCGGGAGCGCCTATGGGACCTCTCCACTTTGCTTTCCACTGCTGTTCGGGGATCCCTCTTCTATGGGTTTCATGGTAGCCTTGGTTCTCCTAAACTCACTATGCTTTCTTGTGATGACTGTAGCTTACACTAAACTCTACTGCACACTAGAAAAGGGGGAATTAGAAAATGTTTGGGACTGTTCTATGGTAAAGCATATAGCGCTCCTGCTTTTTACAAATTGTATCCTCTACTGCCCAGTAGCTTTTCTGTCTTTTTCCTCCTTGCTGAATCTGACCTTCATTAGCCCGGAAGTGATTAAATCCATACTATTGTTGATTATTCCATTACCTGCATGTTTAAATCCTCTTCTATACATACTCTTTAATCCTCATTTCAAAGAAGACATTGGGGAGCTAAAAGGTGGAGACATGTTTTGGAGAGAGTCTAGACACACAAGCTTAGCATCCATCAACTCAGAAGATGCAGAGAAGCAATCTTGCGATTCAACGCAAGCTCTTGTGACCTTCACAAGTTCCAGCATATCTTATGATTTACCAGCCAGCTCCTCAACGTCATATCAAATGACTGAAAACTGTAAACTGTCTGCCGTGGCGTTCGTTCCTTGCCACTGAAACCTGAGAAATTGATATCTCCTGAACATTACTGCTAGGTACCATGACGAACTCTAAACCAAGGAGAGAAAAAATGGTTTCTTTTATCTATGTTTTAAACAAAATCCACGAAAGTGTTGCTTTGCATAATGACTATCTCAGATATACAGCTCAGGTTCTTTTTATTTACCTTTTTAAAAAACAAACAAAACAAAAAAACAACGGAAAAATCAAATTGTTAGATAGGTTGCTTGTACAAGAATAATGCGCCACGCTTGGTTCTGCTGTCTAAACTCGTACCTTTAGTGTTGCATTGAACAGTCTCTTTATTTATAAATGCCTACAAGAAAAATGCACGTTTCTCTTGTAGCATGCATTTTTCATAGAAGGCTTATAGCAAACTCAGCAGTGGAAAATAATTTAATAAAAAGAAAAAAAAAGTGCTCCGCCAAAATAATATTCCAATATTTAACAACATTAACTTCATCATAGTTTTTATGTTACTGACACCTCCATGGCTGTCTTCTCTGCTTTTTGTCATGCTAAATAATTACATGTCATGACAAGACCTGATTTCAAATCTTAGAATTTTTTTTATTCTAATGGCTGTTACGAGAAATGTAACAATGTAGTTTGCCGTCTTTTTCTTGTTACTTTGCAAACTTCACGTATGGAGTTTGTGATTGGCTAAAATGCAGTGGCAGCTCACATGAGCTATTTTAGAATTCTTTAACTGTTGGCACAAAGTAGATTATTAAAGGGACACTCTAGTCACCAGAACAGCTACAGCTTATTGAATTTGTTTTGGTGAGTAAAATCATTACCTTCAGGCTTTTTGCTGTAAACACTGTCTTTTCAGAGAAAATGCAGTGTTTACATTACAGCCTAGTTATAACTTCACTGGCCACTCCTTAGATGGCTGTTAGAGATCCTTCCTGGGTAATGGCTGACTAAAATGCATCCAAACATTCTGTGTCTCCTCCCTCTGCATGCAGACACTGAACTTTCCTCATAGAGATTCATTGATTCAATTCATCTCTATGACGAGATTCTGATTGGCCAGGGCTGTGTTTGAATTGTGCTGGCTCTGCCCCTGATCTTCCTCTTTGACAGTATCAGCCAATCCTATGGGGAAGCATTGTGATTGGATCAGGCTACCACTTCTGCTGATGTCAGTGGGCAGGTCAAAAGGAAACAGTGACAAAGCCAGCAGCTTTAGACTTGAATACAAGTAAGATATACTATATTTAGGGAGGCATAAGGGGACCAGGGTGGCTAGATGGTGGTTTAAACCCTCTAGGGTCAGGAATACATGTTTATGTTCCTGACCATATAGTGCTCCTTTAATGATATTTTTTTTTCTATTATTAATCATTTGAAATCTAGGTGACATTTATTTTGACTTGATTTTAGACTGGGTGACCTTTTTAAACTTTTCTCCAAACAAACACAGGGCAGTATTTCATAATCCCAAATTCAAAGTTATCGTACTTCTAGAGGGAGCATTCTGGAGCAAGTCTGCATGCCTTCTTAGCAAGATTCCATAAACAAATTTGGATTAAGTGAAGGATAAGCACACCATTGCACAAATGTATTTTTCTGTTTATTTAGTTTTAATTTAAGTGGGTTCATGTGTGCTGCAGTATTTAACATGAGAAAAAGTTCAGTCTAAGCTAAATATTTCAAATGGTTCCTATTTATATAAATAAGCGTGAATGGGGCTCTCCTTATTAACAGCCACATGCTCGCTTCCCTTTTTCATAAGACTTGTATATAAAGAGGTTACATATCTTAAAATGTTTCAAATACATTTAAACGTTAAACGTTACAGCAGGTCTCCTTTTGAAACTGTGCACCTTGAATTCCATATAATATACATAATATTTAGAAAAGAGTTTCAGCACAGTTCTCCATTATTTGTGTAGGAATTTGCCCAAGCACATCAAATCTCTTCAATTTGTTATGTAGCTTATTGTCATTCATTGATTAATGTATAACACATGACTTGTCGGCCGTTGGCAAAAGTAGTATAGTTTCAAAAAACATTGGTGTAGATTCACAAATTAGTGTTTTCCAGAAATGAATGTCATAGTTCCCAGAACTCTTTAAAAATTTGATGTCACACTATTTAAAGGGATAGGCTCTTTAACCCCTTAAGGACACATGACATGTGTGACATGTCATGATTCCCTCTAATTCCAGAAGTTTGGTCCTTAAGGGGTTAAAGCTGTAACATTGACCGACTTATGTCGCAGTGAAAGGACAGTTACAATGTTCTTATTTAAGTCCTGAATCTGGGCAGGTGTGCAGCAAATAAACCCAAAACAAATACAATTAAATATACTTAATATTAAAATAGTCATGTCCTGCAACCTATTTAACTGGGAAAAAAATGGAACCTTTAATGGTACCAAAATCATAATAAGTTCTCGGAATTGAATTTATTGCTCCTAGAACAATAATTTCCTCTTCTTATAGCAGAGAGTGAAACTATATTGACTTTATACAATGTTCTGGAGCAGATCAAATTTGTTCGGAGAATTGTCCTACCGAGATGTGGAGAGTAAAAAAGATAGAAATGACTTTTTCTTAAAAAGATATATAAATAAGGATGATGGCACTCTATGCATGACTGTCCCAACTCTGCAATATAAACCCACTGAGTCACACTCCAAAGTTTGTTTGTTTGTTTTTTGTCTTTAATCCTTGGAAATGGGACCAGCGTATTTTAACATATTGTAAAGACGACTTTTAAATAATAGAACACAGTAAGCGCTATACATATACATAGGTACTATATGGTTTTATTTTTATAAGCATGTTTGGAATATTGTGATTAGATATAACTTGGAAATGAAAAATACATCAAATAATTTTTTATGAGATTTGTAAATATATTACGGTATTTATTACTTCAATAAAAATACAATAACTTTAAATGGTGGAAGTGGAAACGTAGAGGATCAAAACTTTTCTGCTCATTCATTTTTACTGAGGTTGTTTTTTTTTTGTAAATATTGTATATAAAAGTCTAGTGCCTGTATATAGATGACACTTGCTTTTTTTATTGGTGTAACAAATATATGCAATTTGTAATAAAAAATTGTGAAGGAAATATACATGTCTCCGTGTTATTATGTAACTCATAAATAGATAGCTGACAAAGTCTACGTTCTACATATTTGCTCAATATCAGCTGAATCATGAAATTAGTCTTTAAGGCTACTAAACACTGTTATCAATATTCCAACTGGAGCAGAGCTGAGCAATCATTAAATCCTGGACTGTTGGTGGAGTTTTAGGATCAAGCCAGTGAAACTTCTAAGACTATTATATATATTCTCTTTGATACATTGTATGCAGGTGGATGTAGCCAAACTCTGCAAGCACCTCTTTAGTTCAAAGTTTAATGTGGAATTGTCACCACAGATGTTATAGTAGTTCCTTGTTCCCTCACACCCACACTTCTCAAAAACTGGAGGCAAGCAATCGGGCAGGCCTAACATGGGACGTCACCAGTGACGAGACGTGTCACTGGCAATGCCCATAATGGGTGGGCCCACCTGCAAAAGGAGCCCCACTAAAGGACAAAAGGTTCCTGTCTGGCCACCCCCAGCCTGCAAGACCTTGCAGTGAATGGTGCTGAAGAACCAGCGGCAGAGTCTTAGTGTCCTAGCTCGAGCACATCTAATGATGTTCCTCAGTGTCCCTGAAGGCTATTGCAGTATTAACAGGGGTGAAAAAAATATGCAGATTTAAGTATAAAACTTCTGTGCTATAGGCAATAAGGTTGTCCAATGATTCCTTCTCAACTGTGTGCTCGACATGTGTGCGCAGAATTGCGGGATTAGCTAACGTTCCAGCTTTGCATAGCGTGCCTGGCACGGCATTTAAAAAAAAAAATCAATTGCAAATTAAAATAAAAAAAATAAGAAATATCTGTAATCTGGTAAGTCTTACATTGTGTTTAAGTATTACTGCATTCGTTAAAGGGATACATCAGACCCTAAATACTAACTATGTGTGAAGAGTGTATCCTCGTTTTTTGTTTTTTTCAAAAGTTCATATTTCAGTAAAAATTGTCACTTTCATAAATTAACCTTCTTACATCCCACTGGCTGTCAATCAGACAACATGTTACTTCCTGGTTTGCTTAGCTCGGTGAAGATTAACTCAAGAAGAAGCAATTGCCCAGAGCAGCTGTAAGCAACTTTTTAGTAGTACTGTGTCAAAGCAAGATCTTGGCGTGACGGTCATATTTTTTAATAATTTATTGTGTATTTGTTGCCATGATCTGCTTGTGTTACTTATGGGTGCTCAGTTGCTTTGTAATATTGTATTGGTGTGTATGTGGGTTGTTATATTGTATATGTTTATGAGTAGTTTGTGTCCTTCATCACCTTCAATCACTGCTAGGGTTACACTAGCAGATTGCTGAAGTCCCAGTGATAGGCCACAGCCTGTTTGGCTCTGGCAGCCACGAGAGCCATGCATGGCACATGTGTCATAGGTTGCTGACCCCTGGCCTAGAGCACCTGCCTTGCAAAGACTTCTCATTGAGCTGCATTGGGAAGTCTGTGATTGGACAGCCACAGAAAGTCTGGGCGGGGTAAGAAGGGGAGGGCTTGCAAAAGCTGCAGACAAGAGAACTACAGGTTTTGCAAGCTGTTTTTAGATTTACCCATAATGAAAATACTAAAAAGTGATTTTTAATTTGTGTATTTGGGCAGTGGAGTGTGCCTTTCACAATTCACTTACAATATTTCTACACGCATCCATACCCCCCTAAATTTTTTAGCTCTTTCTTCTTTCATAAACTACAAGTGTATGTTTTGTTTTGTTTTACAATGGCACACATTGGTGACATCACAGACATCTGGATAAAAGGGAAGACAGGAACGAGAGACCTGCAGAGCATGCTAACGAAAGAAGTGATTGACAAATGGTGATTAAAGTAATTACTTAATTGCTTCAGGCTTTTTCATGTTTATATGAGAAATTCTACTGACACCACCTGTGACTGCATCCTTTTTCACCCCCTTTTACTTACAGTCCATCCTTTAATCAACAATTATATCTAATAATCTTTATTAATGACTAGGATTGTATTCATCATACCTACTTGCCGCTTATTACCTGTTATTAGCCAAAAAAAAATTATTTGGAAATGAGTGCACCTATTTATGTTATAAATATGATATATTTTATATTGAACAAAATTCCTAAAAATATTTTCCAGGTTTTTTGCCTGGTAATTATAACATTATATTAAAAAATAATCACTGTTTGGACATTTTCTCTGTTATTGTAGTAAGGTTGTATCACAAATATATGCCTGTTCCAAGTTAGATCACTAAATTTCTGTTTTCCATCTGCTTTATATTTTAAATTGCATTTATATTTTCAGGGTTATACAAGCAAACTGTAAAAGTCCATAGGGGATATACAGTTGAGCGTTTTCTCTGGGAAGTGCAAAATTCTTCAACAGTAATACTATGGTAATTTTAACTGTGACCCTTAAATACTAATTATAAGTTACTTTCAACTCCAAAGTGGATGTGCGTGTCCTTTCATAATGTTGCAGTTGATCCAAGTGAAGACTAAAACCATTAGCACATGGTTTGCATACATCATATAATGTATGGATTCATATGCTGGATATTTAAAACATTATAATAAAACGAGGCTTTAAAGTAAGGTTATCTAATTTAAAAAAATATTCTGCTCGGGTTATGCTCTAGAATGGATCTGTTATAATTAATTACTGGTTTATGGTTTGATAAATATTGCTTGTGTTAAAATGTATTGCTCTGCTAATTCCATACATTATCATAACATATTCTGTTATTTGAATAGATGTCATCTCCTGTTAAACATGGTGTGTGCTTGGTAGAAATCTTTTTCTAGCTTCATACTCCTTGTTGTATATCATTCATTATCCATTAACGGCACAATGTATCAATACTATACTAGACAGTACTGCAAGTTATACCAGTCATTATTACAACTACCATTTATATCAATCAATACTCCAACTAAAGTTTCTACCTGTCAGTACTCCAACTTCAATGGCGCAATCAGCAGTGTATAAGCAATTAATACCGGCGGTAAGGACTAGACTTGTGAACGGCGATAAAATTTGTCTCGGTTGAACCATTTTTCTTGGTATTTTCAAAATAAGGCCATATGCTCAGCAGAATTTCCATACAAATTGATTTGCAAACTCATTTAGGCAAACCAATATATATGTTTATTAAATAGTATACATAAATATGCAATTATAGATTTATTTAATTTCTTTTTCTTTTTTACTGCTTCTACTTTTTACCCCTCTCTTGATCAATTCTCACTCGACCTGTGAATAAAACATTTACACTGTCCTCTACCCATATACCATCTTTTTTTTGCCATCAATCATGTCTTTCTTTGGTACCACATGTAAACCTGTAACCTGCAGCTCCGCCAGGTTCCTCTCGGAGCTTTGCCGTGGTTCACTCTGACCACTAGGACCACCAGGGATGGCAGCATGGTCTCCCTCCTCCCAAGCTAAAGGTAAGAAGGGAGGAGGATATAAAGTTTAGTTTTTTTAATTTAATTTAAAAAAAATACATATTAATTTAAATCTGTCCACCCCGCTTCCCCCCCAAACATATTCACACACACTGCACCAATACACACATTACGCTCCAGATACACGCTAGATCCCTTACTCAACACTGGATCATCAAATCTACACACACACACACAATCTCCAATACACACTGTATTCTTTACACACTAGATCCCCTACACACACTGCACCACCTACACACACTACATTCCTGACATACAAACTCTGAATCCCCTATGCACACACTCCATTCCTTGTAAGCAAACACATACTTCATTCTCTTAACACACACACTACATCCCATAAGCACACACTCGCTACATCCCCTATACACACTATGCCCCCTATACACACACTCTTTACAGCCCCTAGCCATACATATTACACCACAAACACTAATTAAATTGATTTTATTCCACAATATCACACCACAATCAGCTCACTCTACACACACACAATCCCGCAAGCAAGCTCCAAACACATGCACGATACGCTTTCCTGGCCCTTTTGTCCTCTGGTTTCCCACTTATTGAGACACTAGAGACAAGTTACAAGTAAACATAGCGCAAGCATGTTATTAAATTTGCTTGCGCTGCACAAAACAAATACAGGGCCTTTTTCTCATGCTAGAGCTCGTCAGCAGGGCTCTGCGCATTGAACCAACATGCTCACTTTGAGAGGGGGCGTGCTTGTCAATAGCGATGACAAAACACACCCTCTCTGGCCCTTCCCCCTTCTCATGGGGCCACTACGATTAAAAAATGCCCGGGCAAAACTTTTTCCCAGATCCGGCCCTGAGTCAGACACACCATAGAAACATAGAATGTGACGGCAGATCAGAACCATTCGGCCCATTTAGTCTGCCCAATATTTCAAAATACTTTTAATTAATCCCTGGCCTTATCTTAAGTCTAGGATAGCCTTATGCCTATCCCACGCATGCTTAAACTCCCTCACTGTGTTTGCCTCTACAACTTCAACTGGAAGGCTATTCCATGCATCCACTACCCTCTAAGTAAAGTAATACTCCCTGATATTATTTTTAAACCTTTGCTCCTCTAATTTAAGACTATGTTCTCCTTCTTTTAACCTCTTAAGGACCAAACATCTGGAATAAAAGGGAATCATGACATGTCACACAAGGGGTTAAATATAGTCTCCTCCTTTACTGTGTTGAATACACCATTCTGGGTGTATTAATGGGTGATCTACCAAATGCTTATAAACAATTCATGTGCCATTAGAACACAATCCCTGAACCAATTTAGTGTGATCCGGACATACCTTTTTCAATCCTTTTTCTAGGCGCATTTTTCTTCAGTGTATTATTAAATGCTATAGGATATATTATGTTGTACTATGGCTTTTTTTTTTTAAAACTACATACAGGATATTTTTCTTTATATAGTTAATATGTGCCATAAATTTAATATTTGCTTTAAGTCACAAAACAGGACATTTTGTGATCAGAACAGAAATGTGATCTGTACGAGAAACAGTGTCTTCGAAGGATATAAATGCTGTAAAGCATAATATTATCAACGCAGGGAGAAAACAGTGTTAAAAGAGAACTAGGCAATGACTTTGTTTTGTCTTTTGGCAGATAGCAATCTACTGTATTATCAGAAAGATAATATCTGTACTTAACTTGTCAGCGTTTATAGCCTGAGGCAGATATGTTCTAATTGACATTTTAGGTTATTACTTTTAAAAAAATGATGTTTACTATTATTTTACTGAAGTTTGTCCAAAAATGTCAGCATGTATTTCTATAAACATGTGTATAGATAAAAAATGGCCCAGGGCTTTAAAACATGTCTCATTTCGATATATCGTTCGTCATGTTTAACCAGTCCAGAGGTCAGCATATGATTGGTATAAACACATATGTTTAAGCATAGAAACAGTGGGGCAGCTATAGTGTTTGTGGCATGAGTGGGGACAGACAAGACCAGGTCCCAAATCTCAGGGTCCCAAATGGGTTTTCACAGCCTGCAATTTCATTTTTCTCGTGGACCAATGGGAGGCAGCGGCTAGACATGCTCTCTCTACCCAATCTGTATTGCAACATTGGAGCAAAGTTCTATTTTGCCCTAAAATACTTTGTCAGTTCTACACCAATCCTAGTTTAGGGGATGACTCCCATAGCAACGTAGACAGAACAACTCAAATTCAATCTTTGACACATATCTGTTTCTGGTGTTGATATGATATTCTGTAGCTTTGTTGCTGTCACAATAAAGGATCTTGCTGCTGTGGGTGATGCCACCTCATGTTTCAAAGAATGCCCACTATTTTTTTTGCAGTGCTGTCGGAGAACATACTATCAACGTGGTATTTGTAATAATTAGCATGTTTAATGCTATAACCCCACCAGGATGCCTTTTCACCTTTCCAAGCGCTTCTTCAAATAATTATAGGTATAGGAGTATAGGATGGAGAACGACATAAGGGGCATTTAATAAACTTTTCTAAACATTACAGCATCACAGCATTCTGACTATTCTTTGGATCTGCTCTTGTTAATAGAGTCTACGTTGTCACATTTTGCGTTTTCAGCATCCCTGCTGCAACACAAGGTATGAGGGATGGGGAGAGAGTCTTAACACTTCCTTCAGCCCCTTTTGCACAGTTCCTGATTGCTAGCTTAAAGGGACACTACAATGTTAGGAATACAAATCTGTATATGTTCCTGTCCCTCATGCTGTTAGGTTCCCACCCCTGTTCAGAATTGAAAGGGTTAAAAATCCTTTTTTTTGCCTTACCTTGATCCAGCGCCGAGGGTTTCTCGCACTACTGACCACTCTTGTTTCTCAAAACAAACAAGTTTTACATTGCAGGATTAAAGGGACAGGGACACTTCACCCAGACCACTTTACCTCAATGAAGTGGTCTGAGTGACAACATTGAGAGATAAGCAAGAGGGACAGGTGTGGGCAGAGCTAAGGGGTGTGTGTCAATTACATCATTAGTGACATGCAAAATGGGTAGACTTGTTTGGAAAGGGGGTGGGCTTCCCAGTAATGGCGAGTATGGTTATTTTCATTATTTTTCTTTTCCCTCATTTATAAGGACGCTCACCAATCTAAAATAGACTACGGACACCCTAACGTTATAAACATCTATATGTCAATCAGACAGCCAGGGAGGTTATCTTCCACTTCTGGTAATTCTACAGCTCAGTGAGAACCATAGGAAAGCTGAGATTGGACTATTCCTCTTTCCAGAAGCCAACCCATACTGATGTGCCATAAATGACATACATCTGGCTAGAGTGCTCCAACATTCTTTAATACAATATGAAGAACACTGTGAAATTAAAAAAAAATTAAAGTAATTGCAGAAATTATATTTTCTATAATCAAATATAAAACTATTCTCCTCTCGGAAAACTCACAGTTTAGAGCAAACATCCTGCGTACGTTTCTTCTACAGTGATATCTGTGGCTTTATTTCCAACTGTCCAATTTGTATTTTGTATTTCTGTCATGCTAATTATAGGCAGGGCCTCAGTATAGGGTTAAAAGATATCTTCCTTTGTAGTGCTTTTTATGGAGGTTAGGTCTTTAAATGTACTTGCCCAACTGTGTCTTAGTGAAATCCATGGAATTTGTTAAAGAACAAAGGTTTTCCATGTTAAACAATTCCATATAAGAAAATCACTTCAAATAAAGCCAAGAAGCCCTTGTGTCAGATACGTACAAGTGTCCAAAATTCGTCAAATGTTTATATATAGTTCAGCTCTCCATGGTGATTATTAGATTGCAGTATTTTTCCATTATTACAATTTTCTATTCTTCATGCATAATGACACACCTCTTCCCGATTGTCCTCCTGTTATGAGAACATTTTTTTGAAGTCATGAAGATTCCAATTTCAGCAAAGATAAAAATAAATGAATGAAGATTGAAATACAAAAAATATGAGCCATAGTGCAAACCGTATGTGAATTCCTTCATTTCTCATGAATACGTGGCAGAGCTACACTATTTTAAAATAGAACCATTTGCTCATAAAGAGCCCAGTGGAACGAAGGACCTTTAGCACGGGTTAACAAAGATGGGCCAGGGCAGATATCTTGTATCTTCTGCGCCTTCCTTTCTAATTTTATAGAACACAGCATTCTACTACTTAATGACACATCATAAGAGTTAGTGTACGTTACAGGACGCGTTGGAATGAATAGAAGAAACTAATGATGTAAGATCCCCAGACGAGATTTTAGAAGAATAACATTTGATAATTAAGGAGAGGGTTAAAGTTAAGACAGTAAGAAAGTCCAAGAAGGCAGCCAAGGCCAAAGACAGAAGTGTGAATGCCATTCACACAATGTAAGATAGTGATAGCATACAATGCAAAAATTAACTGTTAAGATTCACTGATGAGAGATCTTCCTTTATGACCTCTGATGAAGTGCAAGGACACGTGTAAGAGTCGTGGTGGTGGTGGTGTCTTCCCCGTGCTCTACAGCTCCTCTCGAGAATTTTAAATGAAGCAATAAAGGTTGGTTTTAAAAAATTTCCCACAGTTTGCACGTTTTTCTCCCCGATATTTTGGCTTTTCATACATTAAATGTTCCCATAATGTTTCCGACTTTCTGTGTAAATTTGCCATATTTTACCTCAGTTATAGATGTTGATTCCCTAAGTTGCGTCAGCAAATATTATGTTGTGCTGCAAACTTACAGTGCAATGGAATTCATCAGAAGGTTTACCTCTTTCTCTTTAAATAAACATGATTTCCAATCCCCACCTCTGGGCCTGTGGGGGATATCCAGGCCCCAACTGGGGAAGCCACTTCTAAAGCTATCTCTCTGCCTAACTCTGGTTGAACCAGCTCCATAAGACTATTGTAAGATGTCGCCCGTGCCAGTCCAGCAAAGTCTTGAGGTGCAGAAGTCGAGAGGGGCCTGGCAAGCAAGATTCAACGCTGCATTTGATACCATATACACTAATTTCTGGCACAGAATCTCATTGCGACAATAGCAATTTACTCAAGTAGCAGATGGTGACCATGGAAATCCAGACCACATCAAGCAGTGACCCTACATCATGCAGTGACCCTCCTTGTGCCCCCCAAATTGAAATTGAAGCAGGAGCAGGAGTCTCCCTTTACAAGCTGCAGCAGCACTGTCACTGCTTTTCTCGCAAGCAGGGGGCACTGTGCTGGGAGGACATCCTCCTGGGTCACAGAGAGCAGCGCAGGGGAGAGACAGGGAGAGGAAGCTCAGCTGCACAGAGACATCCAGGCAGCTATTGGTAAGTGTGAGTCAGTGTGTGGGGTTCAGTTTCTGTGGGGTTGGGTGGGGTGGGGGGCAGTCAGTGTGTGTGGTTCAGTCTGTGTGTGTGTATGGGGGTGGGGGTCAGTTTGTGTGGAGTGGGTCAGGTGTGTGTGTATGGGGGTGGTGGGGTCAGTTTGTGTGGAGTGGGTGAGTCTGTGTGTGTATGGGGGGTGGGGGTCAGTTTGTGTGGAGTGGGTCAGTCTGTATGTGTATGGGCGTGGGGGTCCGTTTGTGTGGAGTGGGTCAGTCTCTGTGTGTATGGGGGTGGGGGCCAGTCAGTGTGTGTGGTTCAGTCTGTGTGTGTGTGTATGGGGGTGGGGGTCAGTTTGTGTGTGTGGAGTGGGTCAGTCTGTGTGTGTGGGGGTCCGTTTGTGTGGAGTGGGTCTCTCTGTGTGTATGGGGTGGGGGTCAGTTTGTGTGGAGTGGGTCAGTCTGTGTGTGTATGGGGGTGGGGGTGCAGTCAGTGTGTGTGGTTCAGTCTGTGTGTGTATGGGGGTGGGGGTTCAGTTTGTGTGGAGTGGGTCAGTCTGTGTGTGTATGGGCGTGGGGTCAGTTTGTGTGGAGTGGGTCAGTCTGTGTGTATGGGGGTGGGAGGTCAGTTTGTGTGGGGTCAGTTGTGTGTGTATGGGGTGGGGGTCAGTTTGTGGTGGGTCAGTCTGTGTGTGTGTATGGGGGTGGGGGTCAGTTTGTGTGGAGTGGGTCAGGTGTGTGTGTATGGAGTCTGTGTGTGTATGGATGTGTGTGGGGGATCAGTCTGTGTATGGGGTGGGGGTTCAGCCTGTGTGAGGGGGTCAGTTTGTGTGAATGGGGATCAGTCTGTGTGGGGTGGGTCCGTCTGTCTGTATGGGGTGAGGGGTCAGTCTGTGTGTGTGTGTGTTGGGGGTCAGTCAGTGTGTATGGATGTGTGGGCAATCTGAATGTGTGATGTTTAGTCTGTGTGGGGGGGTCAGTTTGTGTGTATGGGTCATTCTGTGTGTGTGTGGGGGGGTGTTGTTTTTAACTCACCTTGTATATTCCACAATGTATCTCAGTCGCTATGCGAGTTTGTAGTAATAATGCCAAATATTTACTTTCTCAAGACATTGCAAATTACATTGGTTTTTCTTTTTACAACTAGTGAATTGTATGGATGTTATTTTTGAGATAAGCGTGTAAACGATTTTCCCAGTGAATCAACAATAAGTATAAGACTTGCTCCAACCGACAGCACCATTATAATAATTCTTGAAAACCCTGCCTAAAACTGTAAATGTACCCTCTCTTTAGGTACACAGCTATATTCTTCTAAAAGGCCTATACATAGGCAATGTGGTCACACATTTAGACTGGAAGAAAGGAGATTTAACAGAAACGGTTGTTGTTTTTTTTACAGTAAGAACAATAAGGATGTAGAATTCTTAGCCTGAAAGAAGTGGGTTTTATCAGAGTCTGTACAGGTTTTTTTTAACTACTTATTTATTTTTGGTTGACAGGCATTATTGATATACAGCAGTCATGGATACAGTCACAACTTATGTATAACATTAAGGGTACCATATATACCATACAAGTCAATACGTACAGCTCATTTGGTGTCCATTATTACATTGATGAACCATACATTTGACATTCTCTCGTTTTACATAAGCAACCCTGACCCTTCCAATGCACAACCCTAGTCAACAATTAAAATGCTTAACATCTCTGGCTGATGGGCAAAATGCTGTACAGCTTAAGAGTGAATTATTGTTCCCATGGTCTCAGAATTTCGATCCTTAGTTTAGCATTTTTGACCATCTGACCCTTAAGAGAAGAAAAGGGGGGTGGGGAGGGGGGGGGACTCCTCCCATCCCCTCCATGTGTACTACATGTTGCGCCAGATGTCTGTCTATATTCAGATTTTGCGAGTCTGTACAGATTTTTAAACATTATCTGGATAAATACTTGCAAAAACATAATTATTATTATTTTATCATTTCTATAGTGCCAGCAAATTCCGTAGTGCTGTAATATTCAGGGATAGAATTTTTAAATTGTAGGGTAATAGCTTCTTGATCATCCAAAAGATCTGACTGCCACTCTGGGTCAAGGAGGAATTTTTTCCTTATTTTTTTTTGTAAAATTTAAAAGTGCTTCAAACTATTTTTTTGCCTTCTTTTGGATCGACAGCAAACACAAATGTGAAAAGGGCTGAACTTGATGGACTTTAAGTGCGCTTTGGTGAATAAGTCAACTCAACTGCACATTACCTCGTTGATAAGAGGTGACTTCATGTTACAGTGGAGTGCCTACTGAACTGACTGAATAGTGTTATATCTCTATCAGATATAAACCATCCAAAAGTAGCTTATAGGATTCTAATGCCAACCTAACTGTAAGATAATAATTCTCTGATCTACATGAATTATTACAGAAATTCCTTTTGCTCCAATTTACTCGTTTCTACAGAATCTACTTTCCACCCTGCTCACTTGATTTAATCGTCCATGACCAAAAGAGATAATGACTTTCATGCTACCAAAGTCATATTTCGGCAACAGTCCATTACTCAATTTATTTCACTGCTGCTTTACATTTCATATATCATACTTTTGCTGCACGTCACTGACATTTATTTTCTCTTTTATGTGTGTCCAACCATGTGTTATAACACACACACTATGTCTCACTCTCTCTTTTATACAAATACCTAGGTACCTATTTTAACTTTATGTATTAGATGGTTGTTTGTTTTATTAACTTGTTTGTAATTTTACTGAAGACTATGGTCTAGGAGTATCTTATATATTTGAAGATTGTGGATGTCATAGAGAAGGTACAGTGGCGTCTCTAGGATTCATTTTGGGGGGGGGCACATGGTGGGCCAGGGACAAAAGTAGGGGGGCACATTTAACCCCACCCTCGCCGCAGTTTGACCCCGCCCCTGTCGCATGTTAAGCCCCGCCCCCGACACAATGTGTTGGTTTCTTTTTAATATTCCCTGGTGGAGGATTCATTATTTTCCACCAGGGATTATTAAAAAAACAAACACATTATCCTTGATACAGTGCCATAGTTGCCAACATTTGAAAAAAAATTCCAAGGGCATTTTGCAGCACAGCTATCAATTACTGTCTGTGTATAATATCCCTGGACAGTCAGTGCTCTCTGTATAATACAGGGGTGCTTGTATAATAAATTGGGACAGTCAGCGGCCCCTGGACAGTGCTGCTCTCTGTATAATACATGGCTGTGTGCATAATATCCCGGGAGAGTCAGTGCTCCCTGTATAGTGCTGCTCTCTGTATAATACAGGTCTGTTTGTGTAAAATATCCCAAGAAAGAGAGCAGCACTATACAGGGAACACTGACTGTCCCAGGATATTATACAGACACAGACCTGTATTATACAAAGAGCAGCACTATACAGGAAGCACTGACTATCCTGGGATATTATACACTCACAGATCTATATTATACAGAGAACAGCACTATAGTATTATAGTATTTATAGTATAGTATTTAGTCCCAATCTCTAGTCTACTAGTACCTGTCAACTGCAGCTCCCAGATGCATATGACAGGACTAAAGTGTGCGGCAGCTCACACAGATGATTCAGTGGTAAAGCGCACTCGCTGGCAGAGCCAAACTGGCTCACACACAAGCTTACTATAGACAAACTCACTGACACACACATGCTCACTAAATAGAAGCTCACTGACACACACAAGCAGTACCATCTTAACAGTGTTAAGGGCCCCGGGCAAAGCAGTGCACTGGGGCCCTTCCTACACAACAACTCACAGGAATAAAATTTTTAATTATTGATAGACTGCTGAGTACATACACACAGTACACTGAATACGAACACTGAGAGACTGCTGAATTCACACACACAGATTTCTGAATGCACACAGGCATTGCTGAATGCACACAGGCTGATTGATACACTTACACAGACTGCTGAGTCCATACACACACACACACACACAGACATACAGACTGCTGAGTCCATACACACACACAGACTGCTGAGTATAAATACACACACAGACACACACACACACAGACTGCTGAGTCCATATACACACACAGACACACACACAGACTGCTGAGTCCATACACACAGACACACAAACACAGACTGCTGAGTCCATACACAAATACAGACTGCTGAGTCCATACACACACACACAGACTGCTGAGTTCATACACACACACACACACACACAGACTGCTGAGTCCATACACCCACACCCACAGAATGCTGAGTCCATACACACAGAGACTGCTGAGTCCAGACACACACAGACTGCTGAGTCCATACACACACAGAGACTACTGAGTCCATACACACACACAGACTGCTGAGTCCATGCACACACACAGACTGCTGAGTCCATGCACACACACAGACTGCGTGCTGAGTCCATACACACACACATAGACTGCTGAGTCCATACACACACACACACACAGACTGCTGAGTCCACACACAGACACACACACAGACTGCTGAGTCCATACACACACACACACACAGACACACACACAGACTGCTGAGTCCATACACACAAAGACACACACACAAACATACTGCTGAGTCCATACACACACATAGACTGCTGACACACACAGACTGCTGAGTCCATACACACACACAGACTGCTGAGTCCATACACACACACACACACAGACTGCTGAGTCCATACACACACTGCTGAGTCCATACACACAGAGACTCCACACACACAGACTGCTGAGTCCATACACACACACAGACTGCTGAGTCCATGCACACACACAGACTGCTGATTCCATACACACACACACACATAGACTGCTGAGTCCATACACACACACACACACACACACATAGACTGCTGAGTCCATACACACACAGACTGCTGAGTCCACACAGAGACACACACACACAGACTGCTGAGTCCATACACACACACAGACACACACAGCTGAGTCCATGCACACACATAGACTGCTGAGTCCATACACACACAGACACACAGACTGCTGAGTCCATACACACACAGACAGCTGAGTCCATACACACACAGACACACAGACTGCTGAGTCCATACACACAAAGACACACACACACACACACACAGACTGCTGAGTCCATACACACAGACACACACACAGACTGCTGAGTCCATACACACACACAGACTGCTGAGTCCATACACACACAGAGACTGCTGAATCCATACACACACACACACACTAGCACATTAAGCCTACCTGTCACTGGAGGCTGTTGCCGGGGGTCAGACAGCCATCTTCCATCCTTTCCAGCAGCAGCAAGGGCTGCTGCTTAACAGCGGGGGCGTGGCTTATGTGCGGGAGGCGGGGCTTGGTTTGGGGTGGGGCCTTTCCGGGGAGCCTGTCAGTGCTCCCTCCGGCCACAGACAGCACCCAGCGCTCCAGTAGCTCTGCCCTACATTCCCTCGGGCTGTAACCCACTGTTACAGTCCGAGGGAATATAATTTAAGCACATGGCCAGCAAGTTGCTGGCATTTGGGGAGGCCCAAGGGGGAGGGGGAGCACAGCCACTGAGAAGGTATGAGGCCTCATAAAGCCCAGCCATCTTTTTATAACTTCCAAAATCCTGTATTAAAACTACCACATCATTGCCAAATGGTCTGGAGGACAAAACTTGTTTCACACCTAGCTACTTTAATTATACAAACATGCACAAATAAGCCCTGGGCTCAAACTCCCACTACTCCTCGGGGGCAGCAATGACTATAGTACACATCAGTCCCAATACATACAATAATTAATTTTTTTTAAAGTTACTTGCACACTGCCCCAACTCCCTGCGCACATTTAAATAACTGGAGTTTTATTTATCATTATTCCAATGGCCATTAAAATGTAAGCTCACATGCCACGTCAAGGTAAAACGTCTTAGTTAAGTTCTATGCTAACAATTCACCGTGCTGTCTTCAGTTAAAAGACAAAGTCTCTAATGAGACAGAGAGTGATATTTTTCTGAACCCACATTTATTAACCCTTAATAGAGAACAGATGGGGTGGGCAGCGGCACTGTAACATGGCTGTGTGATATAAAAGCAAATACAAACATACTAAATGATTTGCTTGGTTGTATAGGGAGAGGTATTAGCAGTAGAAAGAGAGAAGTGCTAATGCCGTAGTACAGAACACTAATGAAACCTCACTTGGAGGTTAAGAGCCCAGTGGGCCAGGTGCTGACAATTATGATGGGCCTCGTTATAGAATCGTATCGACAGAAAACACTAAAACAGTTATACCTCCCTAGCGTCATGTATCTGGTGGAGATGGTGCTGCAGGGAAACTCACAGGATATCGCTTTAAGAAAACACATACCCTATGCTAATCTCTCACTTTCATCTTTCCAGTAAATCAATACCCCTAACAGCAGTGTCTGGTGAAGCTGGATTTCGGTGGATGCGGTGAAAAGGTGGGTCACTGACGCGAATCATGTAGCCAAAACTGCCCAAAGGGGCAATCATGCCCAAAACAAGTTGCCCGAGAAATAAGGTCAGCCTGTCGTGAATGCATGCCAGGCTGCCTGCCAATCATGCAGGATGACCAACCAAGGGCATACTATGCAGACAGCACCCTGAGCTTGGCATAAATGCTCCACGCTTTCTAAGGACTGTCTCCTAGCACTCACTTGTAAACTTCTCTCCTTACTTTCTTACTAGCAGGCAGAAGCTCCTGGTATGCAGTCTGGGACAGAGAAAAGGTGTATGTAGTGAGTGTAGAAGAAAGGGAACATGCCACAGAGTTAAAGAGACTGAAGCAGCAAGAGCATTTGCATAGTGCACAAAGTCAGCTTTACCTTAACTAATATCATTGTCGGCCAGTCCACACAAGTTTTGTTTCCCAACATCCACAGGGAGCTACAGCTCCCTCAGCCCCTACGTTAATCCAGCCCTGCTAGGAGTATTGTACGCAGTACTGGAGACCGTATCTTCAGAAGGATATTGATACTTTGGAGAGAGTTCAAAGAACAACTACTAAACTGGTTCATGGATTGCAGGATAAAACTTACCAGGAAAGGTTAAAGGATCTTAACATGTATAGCTTGGAGGAAAGACGAGACAGGGGGATATGATAGAAACATTTAAATACATAAAGGGAACCAACACAGGAGGAGACTATGTTTAAAAGAAGAAAAACTAACACAACAAGTCTTAAATTAGAGGGGCAAAGGTTTAAAAATAATATCAGGAAGTATTACTTTACTGAGAGGGTAGTGGATGCATGCAATAGCCTTCCAGCTGAAGTGGTAGAGGTTAACAGAGTAAAGGAGTTTAAGCATGCCTGGGATAGGCATACGAATATCCTAGCTATAAGATAAGGGCATGGACCTAATGAGAGTATTTAGAAAATTAGGCAAGCTAGATGGGCCAAACAGTTCTAATCAGCCGTCACATTGTATGTTTCTTAGCCCAGCGGTCAAACACCCACCACTCCTGGGCAGCATCAATGGCTATAGTACGCATCAACCCCAAAACATACAATCTAAAAAAAAAAAATTTTTAAAGTTAACTGCGCACTATCCCAAGTCCCTATGCACATTTCAATAATTGGAGATTTTTTAGAATCACTCAAATGGTCATTTAAGTGTAAGCTCACCTTCCACGTGTTAAGATACTTTGTGCCTTATATTCTTTATATATATATATATATAAATAAAACAAGAGGGGATTGGCTGCACTCACCTTAACATGCATAAATGGGGGTGCTGCTGGGGGCCAAATAATACAATACACAAGATCCAGCGCACTCACCTATCCACTAAACAGCAACTTCAATGTTGAAAGATTTTATTTGTTTTTTAAAAACACCTAATCTAGGCAAAAATAATGGGGGTTTAGTTACATTATATGATCATACATTGCATAAGCCTGCCACAACGTCAATGTACCCCATCTTTGGCAGGTCCTACACTAACAGCCTAATGTCTGCTCTTATGAGATTAACCTACTTGGGGAAAAAAATTCCATCTGGGGCTCTCTGCAGTACAAGGCTAAATAGGGCCCTGGGATGAGGCACCTGTGACAGGGAGGGGTGCAAAACCCCAGGCTTGTGCACTGTATGATCATATAATGTAACTAAACCCCCATTATTTTTGCCTAGATTAGGTGTTTTTAAAAAACAAATAAAATCTTTCAACATTGAAGTTGCTGTTTAGTGGATAGGTGAGTGCGCTGGATCTTGTGTATTATATATATATATATAGTTATATTTTATATTATAACAAAACTGCAGAGAAGGAGATGAGACCTTTTTTTTTTTATTCAGGGAGCTATTCAATATGCGTGCCTTTGGGTAGTTACAATTCTAAAAGGTTAGTAATGTCTTAAAGATTATGAAGTGGCTTTTATGTGAAATAGAATAATGAGACAAGTTTAGGTGTATGTGTATGTGAAAGTTGAAGAATTGCATTTTATTTCTGCAAGAATGTAATTTAAATAGTAAAAAAAAATGCATTTGGATTGGCTGCTTGCCATCCTTCTCCCTGTGATTGTCCTTAGCAGGAGATAGCAGCAGTATATAGAATGTATTAAACTGGGTTTTAAAGGACACATGTAATTTAATGTGGAAAGAAACACATTATTTTCTTTGATTTATTGCTGTTTGATAATATGTGCCTTACGGTATCAATGTTATGTATTTTTTTTTCCCCCTACAGTAAGTATAGGGAATTAGCTGTTGTTAAAGGGACACTATAGTCACCTGAACAACTTTAGCTTAATGAAGCAGTTTTGGTGTATAGAACATGCCCCTGCAGCCTCACTGCTCAATCCTCTGCCATTTAAGAGTTAAATCCCTTTGTTTATGAACCCTAGTCACACCTCCCTGCATGTGACTTTCACAGCCTTCCATAAACACTTCCTGTTAAGAGAGCCCTATTTAGGCTTTCTTTATTGCAAGTTCTGTTTAATTAAGATTTTCTTAGCCCCTGCTATGTTAATAGCTTGCTAGACCCTGCAAGAGCCTCCTGTATGTGATTAAAGTTCAATTTAGAGATTGAGATACAATTATTTAAGGTAAATTACATCTGTTTGAAAGTGAAACCAGTTTTTTTTCATGCAGGCTCTGTCAATCATAGCCAGGAGAGGTGTGGCTAGGGCTGCATAAACAGAAACAAAGTGATTTAACTCCTAAATGACAGTGAATTGAGCAGTGAAATTGCAGGGGAATAATCTATACACTAAAACTGCTTTATTTAGCTAAAGTAATTTAGGTGACTATAGTGTTCCTTTAATTCATTTGCACCAGGAAAGAGACTGGTGTCATGCTTTGGGTTCCGGTAACAGCTATTAAACAGTAGCTACAGGGTTGCAAACCAGTCACTAAGTAGCAGTGAGCAGCTTTCAAAGAGAATAATGTGGGCAGGCCCGGACTCGCCATCGGGCATACCGAGCAAATGCCCGGTGGGCCGCGATGGCCGTGGGGCCGAGGCCGGCTGGGGATCTCCCCGGCCGGCCGCTGCAGGGCCAGCGCTATCCAAGCGCCGGCCCTGCTGTGTGCCGGTGGGGAGATCAAAGATCTCCCTCACCAGCCCACAGACAGGGAGATGCGGCCGCCGGCTGGGTGAGGGAGGGAGGAAAGCAGGAGAGAGGACCGAAGGAGCTCTAACAAGCAGCTCCGCCGGGTCCTCTCGCGGGATTCTGAGCGTTGCCGCGGTTACCACGGCAACGCTCAGATCTCGCGAGAGTGAACTCCCCCCCTCATGGCAACAAGGCTCCCCCCCCCAGGCTAAAGGTAAGAAAGGGGGGGGGACATAAAAAAAAAAAAAAAAAGTTAAGTATTAGTAAAAAAATATATATATTTAAAATATTTTCCCTAATAGCCCCCCCAGACACACATAGCACCCAGGCACACACAGCGCACCACAGACACACACAGCACCCCCAGACACACACACAGCACCCAGACACACACAGCACACCCAGACACACACACAGCACCCCCAGACACACACAACACCCTCACTCCCACACATATACAGCACATATATATTATATAAAATAACCCTTAACAGACAAATAAAATTAGAAACCCAGAATGTGACGGCAGATGAAAACACCCTTACACACAGCACTCCTCTTACACAAACACACTGCGCACCTCACACATACAATACGTCCAAATATATTTTATATATATATATATATATATATATATATACACACACACTACAGCACCCCTCACACTGCACCACTACACACATTACGCTCCAGATACACGCTAGATCCCTTACCCTGTATGCACTCTTAATCCTCTACACACACACACACACACACACAATCTTCTATACACACTCTGGGTCCTTTACACACTAGATCTCTTACACACACACTGCACCACCTACACACAAACTACATTCCTTGTAAGCAAATACATACAACATTCTCTAAACACACCCTCTCTACAACCCCTACACAAACTACTGCCCGTATGCACACACTTGCTACATCCCCTATAACACTATGCCCCTATACACGCACTCTCTACAGCCCCTAGCCACACATATTACACCACAAAATTTACCTATTTACACAATACCACACCACACTCTACACACAGGCAATCCCACAAGCATGCGCCAAACACATGCACCACACACTTTCCTGGCCCTTTTGTCCTCTGGTATCCCACTTGTGGAGACACCAGAGACAATTTAAAAGCAAACACAGCGCAAGCATGTTATTACATTTGCTTGCGCTGCGCAGAACAAATACAGGGCCTTTTTCTAATGCTAGAGCTCTTCAGCGGGGCTCTGTGGATTGAACCAACATGCTCACTTTCAGAGGGGGTGTACTTGTCATTAGTGATGACAAAACACACCCTCTCTGGCCCCGCCCCCTTCTTGGGGGGCCGCTCTAATTGAAAAATGCCCGGGCCTAATTTTTTTCCCAGTCCGGCCCTGAATGTGGGTCATTAGCCACGTAGTGATTGATGTTGAGTATCAGCAGTCGGTAACTCTGTCATTGTAATGGATCACCTGGCACCCCGACTGGGTACCTCCGTTGAAGGATGCTCCTAGCGCTTCCTAAGGACTCCAAGCACTGCAGCACACACTACAACCACCGAACCAGAGAAGCATTCGAATGCTCTCAAGCATATGAATGCTGTAAGCAGCTGAAAAGCATACAATCAGCTTACACTCCTGGCAATCAGCATACAATCCAATTCCCCCAATAACGAGACGACACTTCGTTTTGAGGTCAAGCAGAACTAACTGTACTGGCACATACAGCCTCTTTTATTCACAATCCACAAACATAGTACTGCCCACAGGGTTTTGAAATACAACCAATCAATCCGTACAATACACACAGACACTCCCACACAAAATCCTCCCCTCTGCCTGTGATATGATTACTGAACACAATAGTTAATCTAATTATCACAGGCAGAGAAATACAGTATTATAGAACATATCACAGGGACCCCAAAACATGCAATAACCACATAAAAAGTATATCCTCGGAACTGGGGGATCTGGGTGAACCATATATTCAAAATTCAGTAGTTTGGAAGATACAGTTTAATGCAGATTCCACAGAACATATACAAGCTATTTGAAAAATAATTACTGTATAATGTGCCCCCTGTTGTATAGTTTAAAACTACTGCACGATGTCTTTGTGCACCAAATACCGGCGAGATGGCACTGTGTAGAAAAGTCCAAACAGTGTCTGTGAGTTAAAATGTCCGCCATCCATTGTTCTCACCATGTGCTTCATCCATTGTTCTCACCATGTGCCTCTGATACATGAAATGGTGGCCACCTTCGGATCCCTGGAACTCACACTGCCCCTGGGGAGGAAGGACGACACCTTCGGCTCCCTGGGACTCACACTGCCGCTGGGGAGGAAGGACGACACCTTCGGCTCCCTGGGACTCACACTGCCGCTGCGGAGGAAGGACGGCACCTTCGGCTCCCTGGAACTCACACTGCCGCTGGGGAGGAAGGACGGCACCTTTGGCTCCCTGGAACTCACACTGCTGCTGGGGAGGAAGGGCGGCACCTTCGGCTCCCTGAAACTCACACTGCCGCTGGGGAGGAAGGGCGGCACCTTCGGCTCCCTGGGACTCACACTGTCGCTGGAGATCTGGGTTGGCTGCCCAGTCTCCCTGTAGGGCCGGTAGAGAGACCTCGGTCCCATCTCTACCTGCCATCTGGAGGTCATCCCAGGACCAGTCAATGAGGTCTGGTTCCTCTTGTCGGGTAGGTTGGGGCTGCACGAAGCTGAGCAGGTGTTGGTAGTCCTGCTCCAGCTCCCACTCCCTTGTTACCAGGTGGGTCATGTCTTTACTCACCTCGCATTCGACAGCCCAGACATACATGCCCATCCGGTAGTCATAGATGTCCCAAAACCTAGACCCCTCCGTGCTGCCAAGATCAATGTCGTCCTCCAAGGCATCCCATAATAAACCCGGGCCATCATAATCATCCCCCTCCGGTAGGTCGTGCTCGGCCGTCCAGGGGGTAAGTCGAACGGTATGCCGCCAGAGGGCCTGGTATGCGTTGTCTAGCCAGATCTCTCGCCATACCAGGGTCTCTAGTCTTGTCACCCACTCATCCAGGGGCTGCTCTCCCAATAGATACATCCGCATCGCCACACGCTTCTGTAGCCGCTGCTCATCACTGGGGATACTCACCTCGCCGCCACTGGGCATCTTCCAGGGCATCATACCAGAGTTCCTTTCTGTCTGCATCCCTGTAGTCCACGGCCGCCTCCTCCTCCTCATCATGGAACGCAGTCCGAAAACTAGCCGATTCCATCCTGCTGTAGCCAGGGGCGCATAATGGATACTAGCGTTGCCCTCAATTTGTAACTCCAAACGTTACCAGTGTCTCCGAGCTGCTTCTCCTCGCACTAGGACGCCATCCCACCGCTTGCCACCAATGTAACGGATCACCTGGCACCCCGACTGGGTACCTCCGTTGAAGGATGCTCCTAGCGCTTCCTGAGGACTCCAAGCACTGCAGCAGACACCACAACCACCAAACCGGAGAAGCATACGAATGCTCTCAAGCATACGAATGCTGTAAGCAGCTGAACAGGAAAAGCATACAATCAACTTACACTCCTGGCAATCAGCATACAAGTATATCCTCGGATCTGGGTGAACCACATATCCAAAATTCACCCAGATCCGTTCAGTAGTTTGGAAGATACAGTTTAATGCAGATTCCACAGAACATATACAAGCTATATGAAAATTAATTACTGTATAATGTGTCCCCTGTTGTATAGTTTAAAACTACTGCACGATGTCTTTGTGCACCAAATACCGGCGAGATGGCACCGTGTAGAAAAGTCCAAACAGTGTCTGTGAGTTAAAATGGCCACCATCCATTGTTCTCACCATGTGCCTCTGATACATGAAATGGTGGCCACCCAGTAACTCCACAGTATGTCCCCAGATGGTTCTTAAAGGGCCAGCAGCAGCATAATAAAAATCTATTATGCCCAAATCAGTTCTTAGAAGGGCAATACATCTCAGGGCCATAGTCGCAGGGCAGGAGGCTGGCAAACAGTCTTCTCCAATGCCCAGTGGCAAGGCTGGTTCCGCCACAGTCATTATTGGTGAAATATTGCTGTTGGTTAAGTCACTACTTGCTAGCAACAACGACAGGCATTAGCAGATAAGAGATGAAGAGAAGGAAAGCCAAAATGTTGTCACTAAAGGAAAGGCTCAGTGTCAAGTGTCTAAACCCTTGAGAGAGAAAAAAAAACATAGTGTAAATCATGGAAAGTACACCTCGCACAAAGTCAACAAATCTCAATATACCTTAAGCTAGGTAGTCTAAATTTTATTAAAAAAAAGATACTGAGGTGTGAAAAATATAAGCAGTTACTTAATCCATAGTAATTTTCTGCTGTACTGACACAAATGTAGGGACAGTGCCCTTCCAGAGTTTCAAAAATTATGAAAAAGCAACTATAGGGGGGCTATAGGGAGTTCCTTTGTAGGATAATGTCTGCTGAGCAAAGCAAACCATGGGTCAGAGTTGAAGATCTCTCCAACGGCCACACCAACATTCTGCCACTCAGCCATCGGACCATGAACTGTCAAACCATTTAACAGCAGTTTGACATGTACCTGCCTCTATTGAGAATCCATGATCCTACTGTTCTATTCAGAGCTGGTATGGTAAAATGGAAGTTCATACTTCACATTATCATACCAACCCATTCCAAGCTGGGACAAACTTCCTTTACCGAGGGCATCGGCTCAAATTTCGGCTGTATTTTTCTTTTTTTTAAATAAAAATCTCCAGATTCTATTCAGATCGCATATTCACAGCCATTGAATACTCTATACCAGATTTGCCCATAAAGTAGATCTCCAAAAATCTTAAACCTACAGCTTCCATGATGCTTTGTAATTCTAAAGCAATGCAATGCATCATGGGAGTTATATTTCCACTACATCTGGGGATTTACCTTTTGGGCACACCTTCTCTATACTACAGCAAAGATGTCCTCAAAAGGTATATGTTTTAGAAGTTTAACTTCAATGATATTTTGTATTCTATCCATGGATCTACCCTTCTGGACAACCTTGCTTTACAGCATCATCTCTACATCAACATTAATTAAGAACATATGGATGTATCTAGTCTCAATCAATTGAAGAAGGGTACCCAATGTATATAACAATAACAAAATACTGTCTCATTTATTGCTACTAGTTAAAATAATATTTTATTCTGGCAATGAAGACAACTGTGTATTAGACAAGTTGAGGGGCCCAAGAAAAATCTTACTTAAACTGAATAGTCAAATGTCGGTAGTAGTACAAGAAACCTAGTCTTTCTAGTCAATGTGGTAGCCTAGTTAAGAGAGAGAAAAAAAGGGTACTCGAAAGATTTATTTTCCTTTGTACATGAGAAAAAAAAATCATTACCAATACCATCTGGAAAGCATTTGGTCATCTTAAAAGAATTTGTTTTTAGTTCAAATTCAATTCTAAATTGACAGCTGTCCATGTCATCAGATCACAGTCACAGATGGAATCTATTTTGCTATTTTGTTTTTTAATGGGAACAAGTGCTGAGTGTGGCCGAAAAATGGTTCTTATTAAAGAGCAGTTCTATCACACAAAGCCAGAATCCTTAAAGCTTATGTAATTCTTAGACAGATAAATTTGTTGTACTGTCAATATTTTACAAATAATGCAATATAAAGCACGTTCATCTCGCAAGACTGTCCAGTGTGCTTTATTACACAGGTATCAGATAACCGGTATCCAGTGGTTATTAATCATGCTATATAATATGGCTATGTCTTGATTAGTCTGTCTTCATGTCAAGGTATTAAGAACGTCCTAACCTAACAATATTAATTACAGAGCATTTGAGTCTGTTCCACTATAGTGGGCTTTTGATTGAATTATTTAGATTTTATTGGTTGCGTCATAGCTTTGTGAGCGTGCAGAAGCAAAGCAAAGGAAAGTGACTTTGGGTTGGATAACAAATTATTCCGATCGAATATCATTTAACATAGTTGTTCGTGCAAGGGGAATGGGAAAATTGGCAGAGAGATTATTAAATAAAAAAATAAAAAAAAATATATACACACACACATACACACACTCTTTGAGAAAAGCCAGGGAAATAAACCCAAATAATTAACAAAAATAAAAAGTTTTCTTTTAAAGTGTTACCTTGACCCTTTTGTGTGTTATATATCCTATTACTAACTCACAGAACCTCATCTCAATTAACTTATCACAGAGCTAGAGGTTCTGGGAGGCATGTTACTTTACTAGGTTAAATGGTTTCCAAAAGTTAAACCCCTAAGTCAGGGGTGCCCAAAAGGTAGATCCCCATATGTTGTAGAACTACAATTCCCATGATGCTTTGCATGTCTTTAGAATTCTTTTAGAATGACAAAGTATCATGGAAGCTGTAGTTTGGAAACATTTGGGGATCCACCCTTCGGGCACCCCTGCCTTAAGTTGTCCTCCAGGTCTCTGTCTGCTCTGAATGGAATGCCCATTAAAAACATCAGTTGGACTTGGTGACATTGCTGTTTTTTTCTCTTGCTACTTAAAAGTTTGCCAGTGATGGGTTTATGTTCCAAAGCACGTCTTAAACTTATGGCAAAGAAAAAAACTGTTGGAGCCTTGTAAAATATCAGAGCAGATGAAACGCAGCACATTTCAATTCATGTGCCAGGAGATAATGGCTTTAATCAGCCCTATCAAAATTCTTGGTTCAATGCCTTAAGACACTGTTGCTTGTTCAACTTATCATTTTACACTTCTATATTAACATTTTGCAAATTCCAGATGTTCTTTTGGTCAAAATACACCCAGGTATGGCAGTGTCATTATAGCACTTCAATACAATTCAAAGAAATGGCTTTGTGCTGATACATCGTTTGCTAATGGGAATATAAAATGATATACTTAGGCTTTGGATTGTGAAAAATAATTCATGCATACAGAAAATATATAATACTTAAATTACATTTATTATATACCTTCTAGAAAATAAATCAAATTCATCACTGTTCGTTCCCATGGCTTGCCTTTGTTGACAGGTTGATAGATGACTGAATTAATGTCTGTTGTGTGGATTTAGCCCCAATTTACACTGCATCTGTTTATTTCAAAAAGATTATAAATGAACACATCTAATTCTAACCATACAGATGTTCTAGATTAAATGATCTTTAAAGAGGCACTCTAAACTAAGCCATTATAGCTTGCTGTAATGAATGTCGCCCAGAGTTTATGGGAGTTAAAGAATAGATTTGTTTATGGAGAAATAAGTCTCATAGAATTCAGCTACAAACTTGACTCTGTTTAAAGGGACAGTCCAGACCCGTTAAGCAGTTCAAACATACTGAAGTGCTTTATACGTGAAGAGTGCCCTCTTTGAGTTCAGTTTTCAGTTTTGTCACTTTTAGAAATTAACCTGGTTACACCCCTCTCCCCTCCCCTCCCCAGCTGTCAATCAGATACAGGCTCTGTTACTTCCTGGTTGTTTAGCTCAGTGGAGCTAAACTCAAGAGGCAGGAATTGTAAAGACTTCTTATTTAGCTGCACTGTGAAGTCTGTGATTGGGCAGCCACACAAAGTCTAGGCTGAGGAGGAGGGGGGCTTGTACAGACTTCACACAAAAGATCTGCAGTTTTTGCAAACTGTTTATACATAGAACCCCAATGAAAAAAGCATTATTACAGGTAGATGCATATTTTAATTGGGTACATATTTATTTAAAAATAAGTTATGTCCCTTTTACGTTATTACATTAGCGTAGGTGGGAGTGTAATGCTGCTTGCTGATAACCAAGCAATGACAAAGAAGGATGAAAGGTAAAAAAAACAACATGCAAAATAGTTTGAAGACAAGAAACAGAACAAAACACTAAACATCAAACATCCAAGTGGTAAAGGTGATTAAATGCCTGTGTGTTGAATTGCTAGTGCACACATCTAGGCACTGTTCCCAGGTAAGCAGTCTATTTTACTACGAATTATTAACACTTACTTGGGTCTCACCAAGCGCATGCATCCAGCCTGCTTCTTTAGGATGATCGGGTTAGCGCTACAGAATTAAGTAAGGGTGTGCAGGATCATCATAATTTGGTTAAAGGGACACTATAGTCACCTGAACAACTTTAGCTTAATGAAGCAGTTTTGGTGTATAGAACATGCCCCTGCAGCCTCACTGCTCAATCCTCTGCCATTTAGGAGTTAAATCCCTTTGTTTATGAACCCTAGTCACACCTCCCTGCATGTGACTTGCACAGCCTTCCATAAACACTTCCTGTAAAGAGAGCCCTATTTAGGCTTTCTTTATTGCAAGTTCTGTTTAATTAAGATTTTCTTATCCCCTGCTATGTTAATAGCTTGCTAGACCCTGCAAGAGCCTCCTGTAGGTGATTAAAGTTCAATTTAGAGATTGAGATACAATTATTTAAGGTAAATTACATCTGTTTGAAAGTGAAACCAGTTTTTTTTTTCATGCAGGCTCTGTCAATCATAGCCAGGGGAGGTGTGGCTAGGGCTGCATAAACAAAAACAAAGTGATTTAACTCCTAAATGACAGTGAAATTGCAGGGGAATGATCTATACACTAAAACTGCTTTATTTAGTTAAAGTAATTTAGGAGACTATAGTGTTCCTTTAAGATCATCATCCAAGATTGGAAGCATGGGCTGTGGCTAGCTAGCTCGCTGTAGTGATTATGGTAATTTGTAAGACTCACACTGGAAGCGGTGGATGTGGCTACAGGTGGCTGGTTGGCTATAATAGTAATGGTACTTTGAGTATTCCTTTAAGCAAACCCTTCAATTTTCAAGATTCACACTCCAGGAGACCTTTCTTCAAGAATAGCTGAGGTGAATGAGATTTCAATGTTTGTTACGGTTATATTTAGTTTTCTGTCCACAGTGCCTTAGAAATACAAACCATGATTTTCATTAGACCCCTTCCTTTGTTCTGAAGCATTAGGAAGTTTTTCCACTTAAATAGGAAAATAGATTTTTGTGGTCACTGAAATATGCTGACTGATTTCAACAAACTAAGCATTGCCCGTTATGTGCTTGCTACAAAGGTTACTATTTAGAAAAACACCCACAGCCAACTTATTTTGACCCGTTTTCCATGTTCGTCAGTAATCATACTATCAGCTCCATTTTACCAACAGGTTTACATGATGTACTTAACCCCTTAAGGACACATGACATGTGTGACATGTCATGATTCCCTTTTATTCCAGAAGTTTGGTCCTTAAGGGGTTAAGGGACACTACAGTCACCAGAACAACTACAGCTTATTGAATTTGTTCTGGTGAGTAGAATCATTACCTTCAGGCTTTTTGCTGTAAACACGGTCTTTTCAGCCTAGTGATAACTTCACTGGCCACTCCTCAGATGGCTGTTAGAGATCCTTCCTGGGCCATGGCTGCCTAAAATGTATCTAAACATTTAGTATATCCTCCCTCTGCATGCAGACACTGCACTTTCCTCATAGATATTCATTGATTCTATTCATCTCTATGAGGAGATGCTGATTGGCCAGGGCTGTGTTTGACTTGTGCTGGCTCTGCCCCTGATCTGCCTCTTTGTCAGTCTCAGGCAATCCTATGGAGAAGCATTGTGATTGGATCAGGCTACCCCTTCTGATTATGTCAGCAGACTGCTTGTTTTTCCTGAGTCTAACAGCATGCAGAGGCTTACAGTAAGATTTTTTTACTATATTTATGGAGGCATGAGGGGCTAGATGGTGGTTTTAACACTATAGGGTCAGGAATACATAGTGATCCTTTATGAAGTCGACATCTGGATGTTATAGTGGCTTTCTTCACTGGTGCAGTACAATACTTGGTGTTTACCATTTTACCACTTGGACTTCGGTCAAGAAAAATGGTTTTATATATTCCACCAGGACACTATAAAAAGGTTTGCCCACTGCATGTACACTTTGTGCAATCAACTATCCCTCAATGTTTTCAATAAAGGTCTTTGAAATTTGGCATCAGATGTATGCAGAAATTTGTTGTTTTTTTTTAACACACTGCCCAAGAAGAAGAATTTTCTCTTAGTTTAAGCAAGCCGTAGAATACGTATATGTTTTAGAGCTTGTATAGATTTAGCAATTCTGTGAATGACCTTGTAAAAAAATTTCAGTAGCACTTAATTACCAGTTTCTAAACTTTAATTCCTGTAATTTGGAAACGGTCAGTGAGATTACCAAAGTGATGGTAAATGACTGCAACAAGTAATGAAACAATCTTTATGTGACTATAAAATGTAGAATATAAAGAAACTCATTAAATGAATCAAGTTTAACACAGGGCATTTAAGTATCTAGAACCAGTAAATTTGATCCATGAAACTACTACTCTGAAATACATCAATGACGCTGTAACTGAAGTTTTATTTGATAAAGTGTTTCCAGACTAGATTATTTTTCTTATTCATTGTGAACTATTTGTTTTACTATATATGAATGTTTAATTATACCTTTAAATTAACTCAATATAATATGAAATTACTATATCAGGGAGACTACAGTTATCTTTAGAAAATGTTACTAGTTTGCCCTTATAGTCTTGATTTTATTATTACTCAACTGAGCAGTACTCCTTGTATAAACCATGAAAGCATGAGGAGTTGGAATAACATGTATGGAAAAACTTGCTTGTTTGAAATAGGTTCTAGAGAAATTGTGAATATATCAGAAAAACTCCACGTTATGTCACAACCCCTCATTTATTGAAGTATGCCTGAAGCAATTTGGATTTCTTTTGACCCCTGTATTCAACTCCTTGGGGAACAAACAAAAAAAGAAAATGCAGAATCCTGCCGTTGGGAATAGGATATTTGCTGCAACCCTCCCCACAGGTGCACAGAAACCAATACCTGCACTTGGAGATGTCGGTGGCAGATTATATTGTCATTTAGTGTGAGTGTACTTACAGAGATTGGATTTCTGACAGAGTATCGTCCTTGTAGGGAATGAGGATGGTGTCAAGTCAAATTATATGAAAAATTAGTATGTTAAAAGAACATAATGTCAACTTTGGGGGACTGTAAATCTCCAGCCTTGTGCTTTATATTCTCTTCAGAATACTAAGGTGGCATTTTCCTATCATATACGGCTTGCCATTATGTAAAAATAAAAGAATAATTTGTTTGAGTATGTAACAATAAGAAATTAAATTTTTTCAGACAAATAAAACAAAGAGACTTTTTTTTTTTTTCAAATGTTATATTTAAAATAGGTTTGTATAAACAATTGTAATACTACACACGGTAGTATTATAATACAAAGCATTTATTTTCATTATATTCTGTACTTTAAACTGTTAAACTTTATTATAAATTAAATGTCTTCACAAAGAAAAAAATTGCACATAGTAATTGACCACTCTTCGGTTCTGATGCACTGGCATTTGTAATAGAGATTTTTTTTTTCTTCAAGTTTAACAGTCTCTGCTTAGAGTCCAGAATGCAGAAATGTGAAACAAACAAAACAATACGTATATATAAAAAAAAATATAGATATATATTATATATATCCCTCAAGTGCAGTTAGCAGACTGACGGCCCCGACAGCTATATTTTTTTTGTAACGACCCGCTGCTTTTGCTTTAACTTCAACAAGAATCATAGCCCTCCCACTCTCCATTTTAAATTACCAAATTTAGAAGAATTTGTATTAGATGTAGGTTGCTTATGGGTCATAAGCAACAGCATCATTTGCTAATCCCATACTTGGGGTCTCACAGGCATCAGTGAGAGAGTCAAGCAAGTTAGAAAACAGCACAACAAATGGGGTTTGCAAAATAAATGGATAGGGGGTAGGGAAGAAAATAAACACAGACAGACAAACAATAAAACAGCAGTCACTGTGATGTACTATACTTACGTACATGATGTAAAGAGAACCTTGCTGAGCCTGGAAGCAGGCAAGAGTTTGGAATTCTCTTCTCCAGTCTGCGAAAAGCAGTATATATGACCGCCGGGTAACAGAAAGCATTGGTGAATCAGGAGAGATCTGCCTCACACAGATTTAAAGGTACCAAACTAATCTTGATGTTTTTGGCAATTAAGAATTGGACATTGGCCTGACTGCACCCAGTGTTCAGCGATTCTTGCTTTCTGTGTTTAAATTTAAGAGCTCATCTAGGCTGACTCCAACCTCTTGGCACTTGGAAACTAGTTTTCTCAGGTTATCACTTTTACCTCCTTCTGATGCGTCAAACAAGAGTTGCTGCAAAAGATGGGGGAAGCACACGTGATTAGGCCAGTGTCTGAGAAATCACAATGGATATGGCACACAGATATAAGACACATAGAACCCAATTAGAAAGAACGGGTGAAAACATTACATCTTTCCAGAGAGTAGCACACAGAGGCAACGTCTGAAGGGCTCTTTGATACAGCTGATGGACCTGGTAAGAAGTAAAAAAAAATTGAGGGAGGGGGAGAAAGAAAAAAAAAAAAAGAAAAAAAGGAAAAAATATATGGTCAACTAGTGGCAGTGTAGAACATAAGACAGCATTCCGATCAAACAACTGCAGTAGATTACAAACAAATCTTGGCGTGATACTTCAATTTTCTCAAAAGTTTATAATGCATATATTTATACTCCAAAAATAGGTCAGTGCGAATGTGCGATACAGTCAAATAATATCCAATACATTTTCTGCAACTCATCTAACCAAAATTGCTTATACAGCATCTGTCGCCCACCGCCATTCCAAAATATAAAAATATCAATGCAATATAAAGTTGGATGTTTTTTCTAGACTTTTGATCAAGAGTACAAAGGCTTACCTCTTTCTGCCCCTTTATGAAGGATTCCACAGCGATGGCTCTAAGGATACACAGTAACATAAAATAAAAAGAGACATAGTAAGATATCTGTATGGTATATACTTATATAGAATAGGTGCCTATAGCAGAAAACCTCGATTCCCTGATTAAATGGCTACAATGATACATATAATAAACGTTACATAAGACTATCTACACAGCAAGCCAGATGATGGTAAAATTCCCTTACAATGAATATTCATACAATAGACGTGAAACCCTGACCCTATAGAATAAATTAATAGATTTACCTGAAAGCTACATAATAGATAAATATATATATTACAGTTAATTTTGTACATTACATTTTCCAGATGGGCAGGCACATTGGGAAGATATATGTAAACATCTTGGATTGCATTTTCACAATTTCAATACTGTTCTCCTCCATCTCTTGTTTAAGTACCCTAGAAACAAATAAAGGTACAACGTGAATATATAAAAAATAAGTTTCTTTTTATAATACAGAATTTTGATATAGAGCTACATATATTCACATCTATCAGCGTCTATCTGCGCATTTGTCTGTCGACAACAAAGAAGAATCATGTTTGGAGCTCTGTTTACATACAGTATCAAGGCGAACTAGTGAATTAAAAGATTACATACTTTAAGCTAACATGTTCTTCACAAATTGATAACCGGTTCGATTCAGATATATTAAAACAATACACTTTCTGGCAGCTATGCCAGCAGTATCTAGATTTAAAAAAATAAATAAAAAGTTTTAGAAATGTTCCAGCACATGTTCCAGATTTCTGACAGTGATCTGTGTCAGCCTGTTATTTCTGAAGTCTAAAGTGCCTAATAGAAAGAGCCTGTGGTCCTTAGACAACTCAAATTCTTAATTTGTGGCTGAAACAAATATTAACCCACCTGAGCGCAAGGCCAAGATTTGAAGGCATCATGGAAGAAAAGCGTTCCAATATTTTGGAATGTTGTGCCTTTGGAACACAACTTAAATAAAAGTATATGACCTGAGAATAACAAAAGAAAGGTAAGACAACCCAATATGTATGAATACTTAAGAAATTACCAATATAAAAGATATATCATTAGGGCTCATTAGCATACATAAACAATGATCATTTTCATATCAATTGCATTTTCTTTGAAATATCACACAGAATTTAAGATCAGTTTAACACTCTAAGGAGAGAAAGCCTATAGGAACCCAGGCCCCTAAACAACTTTATTGAAATAAAGTTATGGAGCTGGAATTGGGACAGAATGTTCCTTTAACCACTATAGAACACTGTATTGGTCATGGACATTAGACTTAAGCTTACAATTTTGGGGGAACTGCTAATCAGTGATGCCAAATGAGGATAACTGTAGAATTTATTATATAATATTTGTGCATTAGCCATATAATATATAAGGAAAAAAACAAGTTTAAAAATTCAGAAGGCCGTTCTTTAAAAGCAACTACAAAAATTATACACTGTTGGAATGGAAAGGATTTTCAAAAAAATGCTATGAAAATTATTAAACAAAAAGATATTTTCTAAAATAGTGTTAACAAAAACACCTCAGTCTTTGTATAAAAGACTAACCACACAAGTTAGTTCATACTATTTCAGCATTCAAAATTTTAACTGCTGAAATAAATTGAAGAATGAAGCATACTAATTGGAGGAGATAGAACAAAGATCTTGAACAGGAGATAGACAAATCCCCCCAAAATTTGCATTCATGGGATGACCGCTTCAGGAAAGAAAAGCATCCACATACCTTATTGTGAAACTCATAGTTGGTCCAGTAATCGGCTGTGCTAAAAGGGGTGGGAAATCGTGTAGGAACAGTCAACAGACATCTGTTAACGAGATCTGTAAAATGTTTGCTGTCTTGAGCCTTATTTTTGGATGTGTCAATCTTTCTGTTAGTAAAGACAAGATAACTGAAAAGAAAAGGATAGCCAGTAAATTATTTTGCAATGTTTTGGGTGTTACTCGTTGCCCATTGTAGTATCAGAAACTAAGACTACTTACTCCATCCAAAGTTTCTCAAGTACATCCTGCTGCATTACAGACCCCAGTGCCGTTTCATACACATTTTCTGCGCCAGCGTTCCCTGGAAGAAGGGTCTTCCATAGACTGTTGGTAAGAAAGTTAGTTTCAAAAACAACCAAACTTTGGTAGAATAATGCACAAAAGCAAACTTGCCTATTTAGTACAAGGCTGGGTAAAGTGATACTTGATTGAAATGTTTTATTAAAAAGTTTATTAAAAAGTGTTTCACATAGGAAAATAAACATGTGTGGCTTTAAATAAATCAATGTTTGACAGACAAGATAATAAGAAGGGGTGCTTACCAGAATACAAGCCACAGGTATGGTTTTTGCATAGCTGAAATGTCAACTGATTCATCTGGCTTACATGCTGGTGTCTGAGAGTTCAATGGATTTGTGAAATTCAAAAGAGAACTAACACGAAAGAAAAAGTTAAGCTATGTTAGCATCTCATAAAACAACTATTACATTTAACTCCAATACAGCCCACAAATTCAATATCCCTGACTATAGGAAAAGTAAACAGCTCAAAAAGGACACCCCTGACACCTACACAATGGCAATGATTTATATGTTTTGGCATAAATACTGCTCTGATATTTAACCTCTCCCACCACAGAAAGTGTGCAGATTAGCAGATTTCTGGGTATGATTAATCTCATTGGTAATATTGATATTCATATTTATAGTTTTAGCAAAGCGTTAAACCGCTCCTGATTCAGAAAGTCTGGACTTTAATTGAGAGAGAGATAAATATTAGGTCAACTGAAGTCCAGACTTACTAAATTTAAATGATAAAGCCTGTTTTAAGGAAAAGGACAAAAGACAAACCACCCCACCCTCCAAAAACCACAAGATGTCTGTGACCTGGTCATTAGTCACACATCACACAACAGTGAGATTCCAGGAGTAGCCAATGACAAGATAAGTTTACACAAACATTTGCTGTATGATTTAAAATTAAACTAGAACCCACCTCAGAATTTCTGCAGGATTACGCTTCTCCTGCTTGATCTCCGTGTCATTACAAAATGATTGTACAAACTGCAGCATTAGGGAGGGAATGAGACCAGAATGACCCTGAGAGAAAAATATGAATGAATAGAATATAATGGAAACCAAAACACATTATTGACTTCACCCATAGAAAATTAGCCACGTGGTCAAAATACAAAGCTGGTCTAGAAAAGGAGAACAAAAAAAATGTGTATGTGCCGAAAAATACAAATCAGGGTTATTTAATATTTCTGAATTTTTGTAAATTACAATTGACTGGTAAAATGGAGGCAAAAATAGCCAAGTTGTGAATATGTATGGGACAAGAGTAAAAAAAAAATAAAAAAAAAATGGTTCTAAAGCCACTATTTTTGCCTCTGTTTTTTCAGAACCTAGTTTGCAAAAATTCTGAGTTTAAGGGATAACCCTGAATGAATATGCCAAACGTACTTACCTGTGCAACAAGGAACTTGCAGCCATGATAAAAAACCTGTGCATTTCCTGGACTATTCTTGAATGCAGGAAGCCAAACGTCGATCCCACTCTGAGACTGGCCCATCTTCACATACACTGAACACAGCAAGTCTAGGATTTCACAGTTATCACCAGAAAATTCCAGCAATTCTTTGCAGAGATTCAGTGCTGCATCGGGACTTAAAAATAAATATATATGTATATATTTTTTTAAGTATATGTATATATTTTTTTATACATAAATATTGCATGTATTAACAGAACTAGTCAAAGGCCAAAATTCAACACGAAAACTTACCTGTTTGTAAGAAGATGCAACGCAATCATATTTTTATAAAGTGGTAGACAAACTTCAATTCTCTGCTTGGTAGTCAAGTTTTCATCTGAACATGAAGATACAGCAGCTAATAATGTTGACAGAAACAGAATAAGATTAGAATATTTTTTTAATAATTTTAATAAGCCCTGTGTGAGCAGAAGTCTCAGGGAGCAGTTTCATTTGAATGGATAGTATTTATCATACACATATCTGCAGTCGGCTCTGTACATGGATGACGGTAATTAAAAAAGGATGAACAAGGGGGACAAAGGGGAGAAAGGAGCGGAGGAGGGGACAAAGGGGAAAGGAGCTTAGGAGGGTGGCAAAGGGGAGAAAGGAGCCGGAGGAGGGGGGGGCAAAGGGGAGAAAGGAGCAGAGGAGGGGGCAAAGGGGAGAAAGGAGCTGAGGAGGGGCAAAGGGGAGAAAGGAGCGGAGGAGGGGGGCAAAGGGAGAAAGGAGCCGGAGGAGGGGGGGGCAAAGGGAGAAAGGAGCGGAGGAGGGGGGGCAGAAAGGAGCGGGCAAAGAAAAGGAGCCGGAGGAGGGGGCAAAGGGGAGAAAGGAGCCGAGGAGGGGGGCAAAGGGGAGAAAGGAGCGGGGCAAAGGGGAGAAAGGAGCGGAGGAGGGGGGCAAAGGGGAGAAAGGAGCGGAGGGGGGCGCGAAGTGTAAAAACGGGGCTATATATTTTTTCATTACGTACATATGAAAAAATTAAAAAAATAAATTACAAAAATAAATAAATAAATTCTGGGACAGAAGTAATAAAAAGCAGTCCCTTCAAGTATAACTAACGAAAAGTTAGTACTTGCCACAATTGAATACCTTTTACCTTGGTATTACATGTGCTCATAAGGTGATACACACAACAATAATAAACCACTGAATTTTGGGAGAAAAAGGAAGAGAAAAAGAGAAGCAATTGTGGCACAAACCTTCAAACACAGCAAGCAGCATAGCTGGTTCAGTGATAATACTTTGGGGAGTTGTCCAAGGTATTAAAAATGGTTCCTTGTTAACCATTCTGGAGGGGTTGCTGTTAGATGGATCGTAGAATGTAGCAGGTAGACAGCTAAACTCCATGAGGTGAATGTAGGAAAGCCATGCTAAGCAGCGATCCTGTGGGGTGAGGTAATCGCCAATGCTTTTCTTGTCAGGTGACTTTAAAGCATTCTGAAAAGCACATAAGAATACATGGAAACCATTTAAGACACCAATAAATAAAAAATAAATAAAAAATAGATAAAACCCTGAGAATGTGGATATTAAAGAAAATCAGATGGAAAATAAAGAATTCAAAATATTAGCCATACTTTTACCCCCTGCCTCCACCCAAGGCAAATTCGCAAACAACTAGTAACATGGAAAGCATGTATGCAGACAGGAATCCATTAGTTACACTTCTCTGAAACACAATTCCATAGTAATATATAATGTCACTCACTGTAACCCCCAGCTGCAGGTGACTTTACTGCAGGCTAACCCTTTAATAAACACATGACTGGCTTAGACCTTATTCAATAACGGAGGGTTCCCTCAGTCAGTTGGGGCCACAATTATTAACAACAGGCTGACAGATGAGCTGAAGAATTCCGAGCTTACAGGAGACAGAGGCAAACCCCAGAGTCTGAAAGAACCTTGGTCAGGTATCCCAGGATGCCTCATACTGATCGGCACTGGGCTGTGCATGCAGCCCAGCACCGACCCCTGCGTTATCAGCAGGAAAAGCAGTAGCTTTGAAGGGAAATCCCCCTCTCATGCTGTGACCCAACAGTACAGAGCCGTCTGTACTGTATAATCTGCGAAATTCCTCTGGTGGCAGCAGTAGAGGGAATCCCTTTGAGGTACTGTTAGAGGTTTAGAGCATTACGGTTGGGGTAAGGGTTTGGAGCTGGTGTTAGGGGTAAGATTAGTTCTAGAAATAGAGCCAATGTTTAATGTCGGAGAGTCCACGCTATAATGCAGCAAAAAAATAAATAAATAACTTTCACCTAGCAAACTATAGGTATATAGACGGCTATAGCTAGCTTAGCAAAAAGATGTAAACATTAGGAAGAAGAAAAAAAAAAAAAAGCTTAGTTAAGGCTCACTGTTTTTTTTGGAGGAGCATGCATAAACACAAACGTTTCAGGATCTTTTGTCACTATCAATGCAACATTGAATGCCCTTCAAAGTTTCACATTGCTTGATACTGTAACTTTACCAAATCACACTGAAGTGCCAGTAAGACCACCTGACAGTTTTACTCTATTTCATGAAAGCACCTCTGGGGCAGGTTAACCTTGGAAAGAAAACAGTGCCATCCTTGCAGAGGATGGGTGGCTATAGTATTCCTGTTATCAGCATGTAAAATTTTGTAAATGTTTAGCATTAAAATTTACTCCTTACAATACTTGTTCTTTAACCTGTAAAACTAAATTGTAAAAATGCCTAATATGGCTAGATTTTAGAGTTATTTTTCTTTATATTTAATAAAGTTACATTTATTGTGTAAAAATTATTAAATTCCATTTAAGGATTTTTTAAGAAAATTTATATGTCTCTGAAATTGCAGTAAGGCACTGAAATGTGACCTTTTGTTAATGGCAGTTTTCTTCTTGTCAGGACGAGATAGGTGTAAGTATCAAAACAAAACTATGCCAACTATGTGCTTTAATGACCAGATAAAAGTGAAAAAAAAATGTAAAGATTACTATCTAGATACGTAGATCAAAAATGCCGTAAACATGATCATTTGGTTTAATTAATCATATATACCTGCAAAAGAGCCAGAGCATTTTGCAGCCGTCCTGAGAACAGGCTGAGATGTATGTGGTAGAGTAATGTCTCCAGGAGCTGCAGAGATAGCTGTTCCGATTCCTTTTCTTCCTCCAGTCTCCACATGAGATACTGCAATATTTTACTGCACACTGAATCCTTTCCATTAAAGGAACACTCCAAGGTCAAGTACTGAAGAAAAAAAAGCAAGAAATAAATGAAAAAATAAACACACAGTGACCGCTCTGTTCTTGGGTGGGCTACAGAAAGGCTGGGACACATCTTTCATACAGAAACCACAACACAATTTTGTCCCATGCGTTTTGGATGGGATTTAGGACCCTCACTATACCAGACAGAGAGCTAACCTTAAAAGGGTTATTCAAGCACCATAATGATGCTTGGAATCTAAATCTGCACCTTGTGGCCACGTGTATTTCTACTTACTGCAGCATTGTGTACGGAGACTTAAGTCTGATAAGATTAGTTTTGTGCATAGTTTTCGTCCGCTGTCAGAAAGCATAGCATTCTGGTGACATGTGACAAACGGTGGTGTTACCTTCTCCCTTCAGTTCTGCTTTAACTCCTCCCTCAGGCGGACATTCTTATATTCTCCGTGCATTGAGAGGGGGGAGGGGGGAACTAAGGGGTGGTTTTCAGTAAAGTTATCACTCACTTTTACCCAGGGCATGCTGAAACCATAAAACTTACGCACTGACTACCACCATGTATCAATTGTAAAAACCATGTATGCATTGTGCTGATAAAATTTAGATTACAAACATTTAAAAAGAGAAAACTCACAGTCCACCAAACTTGATATGAAGGGGCATATTCTACAGCAGTCTCGCACATCTCCTGACATTCTTCCTTGGTTCCCCTTTTGGAGAAGAGTTTGAGGTAATGACACCATATTTCCGAATTTCCTCTATTATATTCCAGGGCTCGGGACAGAACGTTCAATGCTGAATCTAAACACTCAGAGGGGGTGCTGTTTAAAAACAAAACAGCTATTTGTGGCTTTGAAGAATAAATGCCAAACATCCATTTCATAATTCCACTACTACATAATATGTAAACTATGGCAGCAGACTACAGATATATAATGATTTTCTGTTACAGATAATAAGGAAATAACCATAGAGAAGTTGCAAAGAGTATCACATTTTTGCACTGCATATTTTATATTCCTGAGAAAGGTTCAAGTTGACATTTGGTGAAATACCATGTTACTGATAAAAATGGCATTAAGTTATGAAAGCTTAAACTACGGTAATAAGAGACATCAACTCTGAACTGCCAACATTAAAAACAAAGATATCAACTGGGTAACATTTCAAGAATAAAAAAAGAACCTTGACCAGACACCTTTCTCAATTTATCATCTGCAAAGATCCTACTCTTTATAACATGCTTCTTAAACAGCAGTAAAGTGATATGGTTGGGATTTTGGTGAAGAGGAGTAATTTGTTTTAAGAATTGGATAAAACTGTTAAAGATTGTGTTAAAGTAAATAAGAAGACTGAAAGATTTACAGCTTAAGCTCAAGTTGTTTTGGTGACTATAATGTCCCTTTAAGATAAAAAAAATATATCAAATACTAGCAAAATCAGACTGCTATTATAGGAACAAACCACCAGCTTTTACATCAGCTTGGTAAATGAATGTCCTGCACTACAATGTATCCAAAAGAAATTTAATTGGGATATAAAAACATACCTATGAATGGCAAAGGGGAGGGCAGATTTAACATAGCATAACTTGCTAATAAATAAATCACTGAACAATGAAATTTGTATTTGAAAAGAAAACACCTACCATTCATTCTGATTTAAATACTTGAATGCCAACTTGATCCACAATTGTATGTCATGAGTGTTTTCAAGTACACTAGCTTCTAGATTGGCAATGTCATCGGTCTCGTTTGTGAAATAACGAACATCTTCTGGAGTTACAACAGCATCTTGAACAGGCACATTTTTGGGGGGCTTTGTATGCGCTGTAGAAATACATTGGTGAATGAAGTACAGTTTAGAGTCACAACATGAAGAATGTGTTTCCACTACATACACATCCATTAATATAACATCAATAAGAAACACACGGTTTACATTGTTAATGCTGATTTTTAATGGAATGAATGAAAAGAATAGCCGGTAACCAGAGGTGAACCAGCCTATGGGTGTGTCTAGAGGATCCCAAAAGGGGGTAACCCTTACATACGTTAAAAGAAATACAAAAAATATATATAGGAGGATCTAGGTGGAGAGGAGGATAAACCCCGTCCTCACACTAGGTCAACCTAGAAAGGAATCCCCATCCTAGTTGTAATGCTTGAAAAAATAGAGGTAATAAAACTTAACCTTTATTAATAATGGATAAAACTATGTAAATACAGAGAAAATTAAAAAAGAAAAATAATATATGGAGTGCCACCACAATCACTGTGGGTATGGACAGTAAAAATAAAAATAATAATAATAATACGTTACGATGTCCTTCAAAATCACTTGTAGAGAGATATCTAGCAAGAGACTAGGAGCCAAATAGGATAAATAATGGGGAGGAGAAGGAGAGAAGAAATGGAACAATTCTGTAGGCTACTTGTAGAGAAAAGAAAAATGATACTAGTTGGCAAACTGTAACAGAGTATCCAGTGCAATTAGAAACTAAATGGCACTAATTGCCAGTAACCTCTATGTTGTGAGGGAAATGGATAGTATTGCTAAGAAAAGCACTGCAGTATGAAGGGAAAATCTGAATAGAGAGGGATCCACTACATGGATCAAATAAACCAAAAACCTACCCTCCTCAAGATCCCCCCAAAAACCCTTTCGCTGATAACTGTAACCCAAGTGGTGCTCACTTGGAGTTAGCCTACCTAGTGGCAGACTACAAACTGAACTGCCTCTCAGGTTCCCCCCAATCCCTTGCATTAGCGGCAAAATGCTGAAACCTAAATGCTCGTACTAGCTCTAAGCTAAACTCTCACGTGGCAAACTCCAGACTAAACTACCTAACGCGCGTTTCAGCGCTTCCAATGCGCCTTCGTCAGAGGTAAAGCCTTTTTATTTTTCTTTTTTAATTTTCTCTGTATTTACATAGTTTTATCCATTATTAATAAAGGTTAAGTTTTATTACCTCTATTTTTTCAAGCATTACAACTAGGATGGGGATTCCTTTCTAGGTTGACCTAGTGTGAGGACGGGGTTTATCCTCCTCTCCACTTAGATCCTCCTATGTATATTTTTTGTATTGATTTTTAATGGAATAGCAACTAGCCAGTGTTCCAATGGTGTGTTATGTTTGCTATTCCAAAATTATAATTTAAAAAAGTTAATTGACTATTAGAAAACCCTTCAAAATGTATGTTAGCAAGCTGAAAAGGTTTGTGCTAATTAAAGAAACAATAAGACGTGTCTTCACTAGACTAGTTGAGTATGTGGAGCATCAGTAATTGTGGATTTGATTAAAGGCTCAAGATGGCCAGAGCTTTCTTCTGAAATTTGTCAGTATATTCTTGTTCAGAGAAATGAAGGCTATTCCATGCCAGAAATTGTTAAGAAACTGGTGACAGTGTACAACAGAGTACGACTGAAAAAGTGTTTTGGACAGACAATTAAGTTTGAGTTGTTCAGATCCCAAAGAATAATTTTTTTAAATGTAGACCAAATAAATAGATGCTTGAGGAGAGGTTGATACCCATCATCTGTCAAACATGGTAGATGTAACTTGATGGACTGGGGGTGCTTTGGTGGTGGTAAAGTGGGAGATTTATATACAGGGTTAAAGAGACCTTAAGGAAGGAAAATTTTCACTCCATTTTCCAATGCTAAAACGGTCATTAAGTGAACAGCACAATCACCAGATCTCACCCTACCGAGCTGTTAAGGAAGCAGCTTGACAGTATGGTAAGAAGTGGCCAATAAGTAAATCTAACTGTGCAATGTGCATCAGGAAATATGGGGTGAAATCTCTTCAGATTACTTCAACAAATACAATTAGTTATCTAACAAATATACTTACCCTTTGAAGTTTAGGGATAAATCTTATAGAAAATGCTCAAATAAAACAATATAGTGTAATATTGTATTATATATTGTAATGTATTGATATATTGAATCATCTGCCCATGTAAAATGTTCATCATGGGCAGAACTACACATTCAATGAAAATAAGAGCACAAGAACACATATAAAACATGGTTTGGACAGTCTCTCCCTACAGTATAAAATACACAATAACGACAACGACCCAAGCAATCTTCAATATTTTGAATTCAACGAGTTAAAAATAAAAAAAATAAACTGGAGAGGACATAATTTAATAAGGAAATGGACCAGCAGAAATAAAGTGGCTATTTCATTTAAATACATTAAAACATATTGTACATATATTTACAACAGAGTGTTTCCATCACACATGGCTCTATAAAATAAATACTACTACTACAAAAAATAAATAAAGCGCCACACAATATAAACTTACCAGAATTTATTATTTTTGACGTCTCCTCATCATCACTAGTGCCAACATCTGATACTGGCTTTTTCCAATACATTGGTCTCCATTTTCTCTTCTCTTTACATGTAGTGTGAGGTGGTGCTGGGGAAAAAAGAAATAGTGAAAAAACGGAAATGAAATTAACAAAAAAAACCACTGCATGCATTTCTGCAATATATAAAAGTATCAGTGCAGGACAAGTTATAAAGTAAAGTTCTACTTTTGTTGGTACACGGACCACTGGCTGCTTCCCTTTAATAAAGTTTCCCAGCTCAATTCCTTTCAATCTGAATGATGGAAAGAATGCTAAAACCAGGCATCAAAATACCCCCCCCCACCCCCCCCAAAAAAAAAGAATGCAAATGATTTATTGCATGGTTTTCTAAAATAACAATTACATTATGTATACACACTTTCGCCAAGTAAATTAAAATTCAATTTTGTAAAGTGTAACCAAATCATTTTTTGACAAGCACAAGGGGATATATTTCTTAGAAGTTATATTTAGTTTAGAGGAATACTGACATATCAGAACCTCTGAAAAATTAACACTTACTGTGATTTCTGCTTTCATTGACATAACTAACAAGCAAAACAGACATCTGGTCCATTGACATGCGATCAAGATTGACACCAAAGAGTTTGTCAACATACTTTTCTAAAATTAAAAAAAAAAAAAAAAAGTGTGTCCATATTAATTATCAAGACAATAAAGATGAATATTTGCATAAAACAAAGCAACAAATGCCTAGAAATAAAATTATTAACATTTCAACATTGGAAAAGGTTTGTCTGTCAAACGCAATGAGACTGAAAAGCTGTGAAATGAAAATACAGGGGGCGTAGCCTGACCTTCGAGCAGAGCAGTCGCAGGCAGCACGAGCTCCTCCCTAACTCGCAAACTCTAGGGTATTTCAACAGCTAAATTAGCCAAAACTACTTACTGGGGTGCACCACTGAACCGATCGACACCCCACTCAAGTCCATTGCGGCCGGGATCCCGGAGCTGTGGTGTAAGAGCTGGACTGGGGAGAAGCGGCCGCTCTTCCCGAAACCAACCTCACCACGCAACTCACCTGGACTCCTACTCCCCCTCCCCCTCTCTCGACTGGTGGGGGTTATCCCGGTCCGCACTAGGTGGACTGACTAAAGCCACTCCTGCTGCACCTACATACCGCTTAAAGCAGAAGCCTAAGGCAGCCCGACCACTCAAGATGGCGGAAGCCCTTCCACGTGCCTCACAAACATTAAGCAGGTCTCATGGGCCTCACTACGACTCCATCGACTACAGGCTGGATGCTTTATTCCAGGCCTTCTGGGACAAGCAGCTGGCACGCTCTACAGCCATCAGGTACAAACAGCAGATGGAGAGGGGCCCACGGATGACGACAGGAGGGATACCTCCAGGCAGCGCACCTACATAAGTGCCTCACCACGCTAATGGGCACCTACCTAGGCCGAAAGCCACTAGAGGCCTGACCTCTCTAAGTCGACCACACAGGCGGAAGATCCCACACCGCTGGAAGCGGACACCACCTCCATTTTGCACCTGCTCCTTGGGTGACTAGGACTAGGCGGTACAGAGTCTGTGGACAGAGAATTTCGTCTTTCACACAAGCCGGGGGCTCACCTATTGCTCCCTGGCTGACCCTAGACCCTCACAGGGAAGCTCGCTGGGCCTGCTGCCCCAGGGAATCGGCTGAGAAAACCGCGGACCCTCAGTCTGACACGTGACAACATTTGCTGAAAGCAGATGCCATTATTGACTGTGTCCTCAGACTAATTCAGTGCTTCTATAAGTTCATATAATTTGCCCTACTAGCCAACTCATCTATAATGCAGCACTGTGCAACATTTTAAGTTCCAGTAGTATAGAGCTTATTTTATACGATAGCTTAACCTCACATTTAAATAGCTACAGCAATGTGTTTTCTATTTCCTACTACTTTACACAACACTCCTCGTTATAGAATAGCTAGGTATCTCATATGCATCTGTGTTTTAAAGCGACAGTTTAACAGGAATTTAGGCCTACTCTTGAATAACTAGCCTAACTCTCTATAGCATTCACTAGCATGCTTTACTATTCTCTCTAAAAAGTAGTGCTGTTCCATCGCAATTGTACATATCTAATCTATGACTACAGTATCCTGTTTTCAAGTTATATGTATAGTTGTATTATTGCATGTGCCTGTTTTGATGTTGGGACAAGACAGGTGATTGTAAACGTCTCAGCACTACAAACAAAAAAATTACATATATACATAAACACGGCTTAAAATATATAGTCCTATGCTACTAGCCAGGCCTTAAATGTTACTTGCCACTACAGCCGCAGAGTATCCACCGTTAAATTACTTGCCAACGGCTAGTGGAAATAGAGACCTGTAGAATATTATATATATATATATATATATATATATATATATATATATATATATATATATATATATATATATATATATATATATATATATATATATATATATATATATATACATACATACATACACATTCTAGCTTTTGTATCTCATTGGCTACTACCTGCTTGCAATATACAAACTGCATCGATAAAGCCATAGTAACCAAAGATTTACAGAAAACAAAAAGCTGAGCATTCATATAGAAAACAATAGTAATCCAGAATCAGATACACATTACCATCAGGGAAAAAAAAAAAAAGCAACGCAACTCCAACAATAAACAATTTTTCAATTATAAAGCCTAGCTAATTTCTATTTGCATACTCAGTCCATAATTCCATGGTAAAAAATAAAATAAATAATACATCTAGTCACAACAGATTTGTGCTGATTGATATTAAAAGACCACTAAAAGGTAACCAAACCACATATTCTCAATAATGTGGTCTCGGTGCAGTGGGCCTTTAGTTTTGACCCTGCAATGTATAACATTGCAGTTTTGCTGAAACTGCAATGTTTCTATTGCATAGTTAAACATGCCTCTAGTGGCTATCCTCCTCTCACTCGTGTGAGTACAGAGTTAGAAATACTGCTCTTCGTACTTCCTGTGCACTAGCCTGCTAATTGCTTCCCTATGAGGATGCACTGGATTGGCTGGCACAATTAATCCAAATGATCTCAGCCAGGGAGGCAGAGTGACACCAGCGCAGCAAAGAAAAAAAAAAAAGTGTAAGTGAAAACCACCTATCATCCCTTCATGAAATAGGGAAACACTATAGCGTTAACACATACATAATAGCATTCTTTTAACATTGTTTTAATGGACAGGAACAACAGACTTTGCATAAACCATCCCCAAGACATAAAGCGAGTACAGATTTCTCTTTACAGTCTGCAAAAGCAGAAAGGGGAAATTTAACCTATTCACAAACATGGACTATCAATCACAACAAGTGACATGAAACTTTAAATAAGCTGAAATTTTACAAAAAAGACATTTTACCAGTGGCAATGCTAATCTCCTCATCTGTGCTTTTTTCTGTGCAGCCAATAAGGTTCAAGTTGTAGGACAATATATCTTGAAACAGTTGATGTCTGCTAAGCGTACAATCACGCATGTGCTGCCTACAAGAGACAAAAGGAAATAAGTAAGAGATGCATTAAAAATTACAAATTGTTCACAAGAGAGGTAAATCCACTTACCACTGGCAATCATCATCGTTACACGTGCCGGTCAAGTCAAAATGGCAGAAGAACGTTTTAGGCTCAATCATGTTACTGTAAGACACAGAACTCAATAGCAGCTTTTCTTTTGTTCGAAAATATGGACTAAACCTGTCAGAAAAAAATAAAATATGATTACAACATTAAACACAAAGTAGTTTTTCTTTAGCTCTGTATAATAGAATTGTTTTTTAATAAAAACACCCCTTCCCATTCTAACGGACTATACATTTGTCTCTTTAATGCACTGCTAATGTTGCAGAGAATTTAATTTACATATTAAGTGGCTTATATGAAAGCAACTTTCCTGAAAATAACTTACATGCTTACTTTGTTATAGTTTAGTATTGTAGATTCCCGCTTATCTATGGTTTTTTTTTATTTTATAAGAAGCTGCTTCCATTGTGTGGTACTATATAAATATACAGACAAAAACAAAACAAAAAAAACACACACAACTATCAAGAATTTCACATAACATAACATGCAAAGCTATTTCAGCCTAAAGACGTGTGCCTGACTGCAAGGTTAGGAATTAGAGAGTCACTTGTAGCTATACTGCTCTGGCTGTAATAGAGCTGTAATAGAGACTTATGCATTGCATGTCAGCAAAGGTATTCAAACAATCGAATGTCAGTATCTAGAGTAGACTCTAAAATCACATCATTCAAAGAAGGTGCCTAAGTGAGCATTAATGGATATGTCCTTTCCTACGTCGTCTAGAAATTACACACAGAAACCCATAGTTCACACAAGGGATTCATGTGACTAACAGTCTTCTTAATCACCCAGAGTGGCTCTGTCTTACTGTGTCAAAAACTTTGGAAAAGCGCAGCACAAGCACACGTTTAAATAATTTGTGCTCTTTGTGGTATAAAAGCATGGATTTCACATCTTGCAAGGATCCTTTGGTATTCTGTGAATTACATGTTTTGAGGGCTTGTTCAAAAGTGGTACAAGAGTGCCATCTTGTGTTCAAATAAGATGAACACCACATGCTTAGAAAAACAAGTTTCAAGCGATTATTAGGACCATTTGGTTCCACTCATCTTCCCATTTTCATTTTGCCAAATTGCTTTTAGTGTGCATAATATTATCCAGATGAAACATTTCTGTTTAAGTTTACCGATTAGCTGAGACCACTGGCTATCTCACTATCTTTTTGTCCTGACCATCGGAACAAGATTTCAGGCTTCCTGATTCAAAAGACTTGACCAATCTGATTACTATAGCTGATGTAGAGAAATCTGAGTGCCCTAATTAGATAAAATATAACTTTTAATAATAGAGGTTAAAAAAATAGATACGTAGGTACCCATGCAAAAATGCGCAAAAATGGTCAGCATATGCATATAATAGGCTGTACACTAATAGATTGCTATGTACAAAAATAATGAACCTATGAAAGAAAGTGAATATAACAGGCAAAACTAATGATAATTATAAGATAAATCACTGGGCTACCTCAGAGATTTGCTGTAACAGCTTTGTGTGTGGATGTTTGACCTGTGGACACCACACAACCCTCTGAATCCCAAAGTTTTTTTTTTCCTGTTACAGACTGGGTGGGCAAAGGTTGCTCGATCACTTTTTTTCCCCCCTCCTTTTTTGTTTAAAAGTAGGCAGGCATGATAGTACACCTGTCAGTGATTTATTTCATTATATTTGCAACCTTTCTTAACCCTTTCACATTGGGTTCCCAGTACATTTAACAGGTTAGTGTCTTATTGTCAGCCGAATGAGGCACTTTTGCAATATTCTAAACAATGGCTAAATCGGCATTCTGTTTTTAATACAGTTAATATACTGGGCTAATAATATTTAACTTAGTGCAGTTATTTTTCATATTCTGTGCTAAGCATACACATTATCAGTGTTGCACTCATCTGGGTACAACGCTATTTATGTAGACTATCGCTTGTACAAATACATTCATCTCCTTTTGTACATTCTAATACATGTTATCAACGTGGTTCCATTTAAAACCAGCATTATAGATGTGGAACTGAGCATGGAGAGCTACATTTAGATCGAGCAATTACAGATCAGCCTGCATCCGTTTGTAACATTATGGCCATTTAGACAAACTGCAACATTGTCTTTTGCAGTTAAGACCTAGCCGAGGACACTGAAAACTTCTGAACAGGTCCTCTTTGCTCTTATAATTGGATGTAGTGTCACATCTTCCAATTCTGGAGACGGTATTTGATGGCATGATAGCTTTACGTGTTATTACTAGTTTTTCTCTCAGTGCTCGGTCCACAAGTAATAGCTCAGCATTCAGGGCTCTTAGTGGGTAACCAAGTGATTTATCTTATAATTATCATTATTTTTGCCTATTATAGTCACTTTCTTTTATAGGTTCATTATTTTTGTACATAGTGATCTATTAGTGTACAGACTATTATATGCATATGCTGACCATTTTTGTGCCTTTTTGCATGGGTACCTATGTATCTATTTTTTAACCTCTATTATTAAAAGTTATGTTTTACCTAATTAGAGCACTCAGATTTCTCTTCGTCCTTTTTTCACTACTTTGGTAGTTTTGTATGGGTTAATCCCACTATGAGTGTATCCCTTTAGCTTCCACATCATACTCTTCTATAGTTTATGTATTTTAAGATCATTCTTCCAGTATGATAAACAACAGACAAAACGTATACATCATTTTCACACCAAGTATTTCTGGCAATCAGGTGCTATCCTTTAACAGCAAACGTTCAACACATCCTCTTAAAAAGTATTGTTCAAAATGCTCTGAACAAAGAGTCTGTCGCATCTACACATATAAGAATACATTTTGAGAGTTGCAGTGGGAAAGTTTCACTAAAAGTCCTGTTTAGTACAACATAAGAATGTCCAAAATTAAGGACAATACAAAATAAAGCTTTTACCTGTAGGATTTAAAAACCAGAAGGGGACTTCTATATGGTCCAAAGGGCAAGGGCCTGGTATCCATCTGTTTTGTTTGTGCTGTAACTAAATCCACATCCGCAGGTATTTCCTGGAACAAAATGAGTACATTTATAAAAACTCAAAATGGTCATTAATAACCATGCAGCACTGCATGACTCTCTGTACACGTGTGTAAAAATAAACACAATGCAGGTCAGAGTGGTTAATAGAGCCAACAGTCAAGAAAAGATTAGGTTTCAAGACAAAATAAAAAACTGTAATTACCTTCCCTGAGATGAGTTTATCCTGAGACAACATTAATCCAGTGCCTTGTGAAAATAGATCTTTCAAGTTATCAGAACAGGAATGAAGTATTTTTAATTGCTCAATATTCAACCCTAAGAAAAGTTCTGGTCCCTCTGTAGACATCGTGGATGGCTTGTTAACTCCCTCTTTGTTGGGTGTAGCTTCACTGTGCTTCAAGTTGGGCTTAGTGAAAGAGTTAGAGTCTCTGAATGATCTCCGCCTCTGTTTAACAGAGGGTGATAAAACTTCATCCTCAATGTCATTTTCCTCTGCGTCTAGCGTTATTTTGTCCTGAGAGAGGTCATGAAGTGAAGGCTGTGGAAGAACAAACTCAGGCTGCTCTAACACAGGGGGTGTGAGCACAGCAGGTTCTTTGATATTGCGAGCTTGCATTTCTTTCAGCTTTTGAATCTTGAGGGCATATTCCTGCTCTAATTCCTGCAGCCGTTTCTTCTCCAACGCAATTGCTTCTGCATTTTGCTTTTTAGGGCTGGCTAAAGTGCCAGTGTCAGATTTAAACATTTTGTTTGCCTGCAAATAAAAAAAAAAATAAAGAAACAAAACTGAAAATAAAAATCAAATAAGGAAAAAAAAAAACCCAAGAGAATAAAAGAAAACAGGGAAGTAGTGTTACAATATCTTAAAAAGGAGTGGAGTTCTGCAGCTGAAACAATTCACTGTGCTACATGTATCCCGAGTTTAAACAGCTTGCATTATACAAGGAAAAATAAAAATAGAAAATGTAGTTTCAGAAAGAGGAGTCCATATAAAAATATCACAAGAACGAATGGTTCATCAGTAGGGATACACCGAAATGAAAATTCGGGGCTGTAACAGAAAATTCAGTATGCACTTGGCCAAAAACAACTTTTTTCCTAAAATGATTTTAAAATCAGTTTTTTTTTCTATAATTTTATTATTAGACTTAATGAATTTAATCTAAAATGAAAAACTACAAGCCAATAAAATAACCACTTTTATTGAAATTAACACCAAAATTGGACAGAAAACAAAAAAACAAGTTAAAATCTGTTAAATCTGTTTGTTATATAGGAGTAAAGAATAATATATTGTTGAAATTAATTTAATATCAAACATTTATTCGGTTCTATGCAACAGAATCAGATTTAACAGTTTTTTGTATTGTTTTTTTAATGTCTGTTTTGCAGTCAGTTTATAATGTAAATATGTGGGTGTAGAATACAGTCTCCTGTCTGTAATGATCCTTTCTAGTCTCACTCACACTCAGTCCATATAATACAAAGCATGTACTTTGTCCATATAATACAAAGCATGCATTACTCAATGCTTTCCTATGGGGATGTTTTTTGACGCTGCAGGTCTGTGAAGACATCCAGCATCAAATAAGTGCTATTTACTCAGTGTAAATCGTGTAAGCGCGTCTAGTGGCTGTCAGGGAGACAGCTACTAGAGGCTGGATTAACCCTGCAGTATAAACATAGGGTCTCTGAAACTGCTATTTTTCCAGCTGCAGGGTTAAAACTAGGGGGACCTGGCATGCAGACCAATTCATTGAGCTGAAGTGGTCTGGGTACCTATAGTGGTCCTTTAACCATTAACACTGTACCAAACTGCTCTCACACTCTGCCCATACTCTCTGTAGAGTTTAACTGCCCTCATCTAAAATGGCCGCTCAGTAACACCCACTTCCTGTGACATCATATACAAGTTCTTTAATAATGATGGAAGCTGCATCAGAGAGTGAACAGTGAGTGCAGGCATTGTGCTCCAGAGACAGATCTGAAGTGGCTTTCATGGAGGACACTGGAGCAAGGAGAGGGAGTGGATACAGGGCTGGGACACCCAGTGAGGTGGGTATTATAATATCCATAGTAACAAATTTGTTTATATAGAGAGATAGCTGAAGGGTGCTATTGTGGTACCACACACAGGGAAAGGGGTGTAATTTTTGGCGCATTTACTTCTGTGTTAAACGAGTATTAATACTAGCGGCAACATATTCCTAGGTGCTTTACAAATTATAGAAAGGAGAGGTTATAAACGCAGCCCTGCTCAAACCAGCTTTAATTAAAATGAATGCCCTTCTCAAACGAGCTTACAATATAAAGTAGGCAATTATATATTATTAGGTGTCTTGCTCAAGGACAATTACAGACAGTTCTATGGCAGTGACATTACCAAGTTAGAATGGTTTTAGACAAGAAACGTGGATGAAGGTATATACACATTTAATAAAAAATAAAAAAAACCACAATGTACTTACTCCAATGCTGTTGTGTTCCAACTTTCTTTTCCCCAGTTCCTGACTAGCTAGTGCTTTGGCGCGAGCAAGTTCTTCACCAAACTTTAGTGCAAGGGTTCTTTTTTCTTTTACTCTGTGTTGAACTTTAGTAATCTACAGAAGAAAAAAAAAAGAAACCCAGAGATTACTATGCAACTACATTTGAAGACATTTAAGCATGCCTCGCAATATTATTCCAAGACAGGAAGGTATGTGAGCCTGGTGACGTAAGGATCAATGTCAGCCAGGCCCAATATATAGATTCCCTCAAAAGGATAAGAGATCACTACCTGTTCTTGGAGTTTCTTCAGAAATAATCTATTTGCATTGAGGAACTTCTCAGTTGCTTGCAGTTGCTCAGTCAGTCTGGTGATCTTTAGTTCTGCTGTTTTGATGGATTCTTTTTTCCTTCCCTCTTGTTCCAAAAGATTCCTTAAGACCGATTCATCCTTTATTAGCAGCATCCTATTCAATAAGAATATAGTTACAATATGCAAGCAAAGTGACAATGTCATGTCATTATTTATATGGAAGTATTAAAAAAAAAAGTAATGGAAAGCATTTGTTTAAAAGCAAAAAATAAATAATTATTGAATTAGTATTTAATGCCATCAAATTTTATGTTTGTCAGATCATGGGCATTTTTAAAAAAACAATTGGTGTTCCCTTTACAAGACAATACAGTGTAGTCAAAAAGTTTGCTAAAGACTGTGATGAAGCTCCCTTACTCAGACTGTAAGAACTTTTTATTTATTTTTATTTTTAAATAACATAATATATTCATAAAAGCAACTGGGGTGTGAGGCAAACAGTTACTAAAATAGCTGCCATAGATAAGGGCAGAGTTTATATAGTCCAAGCAATGGGGACTACAGTTATAGTACTAATTGCTAACCCAGTGGTTTTCAACTAGAGGGCCTTCACAGACCGACTGCAGTCCTTAAAATGTGTGGGTTTTTTGGTAAAGTGTCTGCATTTTGCTGATGCCAATCCACCAATTCATTAAAAGGAATGAGTAAATTTGGCTAGAAGTATGCACATATCTTTTGCAAGACTCCAATAAATGTGACATTTACACGTTGTTAACCAAGGTAAAAGGAAACTGTAGGGGTGCCTTTTAATTTTCCTCTCATCGACATTTGCCTTGTTCCAAAAATGTCTGAAAACCACTGCTTTGGCATTAAAAAACTAAAGTTACCATTTACTGTATGGCATATGTTCGGCATAAAACCTGGATTGTAATAATTCACTAAAGACGCAACTAATGTACAATAAACTCTAGCAAGTGTAAAGAGCATTACACAACATAACAGGAAAATAAGAAAAGAAAAAAAGTTTACAGAGAAGAACTAGAGGCTTACGTTTGTTTCTTATGCTTTGCTTCGGCTTCTGTGACTTTTGAACTTATGACTGGGCTTCTACTCGCTTCCATCTCCATGTCAGAGTTTGTTGGTGACGCACTTGCTCTTGACTGTTCTGACTTTAGAAGTTTATGTTTTTCACGACTTTTCAAAAAAAAATAAAAAAAAATTATATATATATAAAATATAAAAGTAAATAATTCTTACACTGCACATGAACACAAACGGAAAATCAGCCACTTAATTACCTGGCAATCTCTTCTTTTAGCAGCCTGTACTCCATTTTTTTATCCTCTGGTAAAGCCTCTGGGGTTCGCATGGGATCATTTTCTTTTTCAGATTGAGGTGGTGGTTTTGGTTTTGAAGCCTGGTACAACACGTGGATAAGAAATACTCAATGTAAAAAGGGTACCACTAAGTGTACATGTTAGAGGCAACATATGGGATTTAGATATTGTGTAACAGACATCTGCTGAGCAAAGTGTAAAACCTAAAAATGCTTTTAAAAAGTCTTTGAATTCTTAAACATACATGCAGATAAGAGATATGGTATTTAAGACTTGGGAATTAACAGGACAATGAAAGGACATGCTCACAAAAAGATCTCACGTAAAGGCAAACATGTGCTAAAACACACACTCCAGAGTTTGTATCGTCCCATTTGGTAAGTTACTAAGTATTTGAGTTCCTTTGCACATCTCTTAAAACAGTTTTGATTATACACAAAAGATAGTTTTGGAAATGGGTTTACCATGGGACTCGTGGCAAAATAACCAATAAAGCAGGCTATAGTGGTTATGTTGCTTTAAGGTTATTTTAGACTTCCCTCTGCTACAGACTTTAACCCAGTAATTGGTTTGTTCGTTCCATTTTCACGCAACCATGTAAATGTCATCACATACTCACTAACCAGCTTGACATTTGCATATACCACTCAAAGCAACTCTTTACTGCTAATACTCAAAGTGCTTTGTCCCAACTATTTAAAACACTAAATGTGGAATGAAATATAACATTTCAGTGATCTTAATACTTGGTGTTCAACATGTCAAAATGTTTTACTGCCCTTACTTGCTTGTTATGCCAACATGACTAGCACAACAAGGATCAAAACATGACATCTTAATGTATCCTCCCTGGTGGGGGACAGGAGGGTGATATTATAAATACCCAATAGCAGAATATAGTAAACCTATTTCATTTCCATTTTACCTCAGCTGTTCTTCTTGCTTCTTTGATCATAGATTCAAGGCCCCCAAAAACACTAAAATTTGTACTGGATAGCTCCCCATCCGATTCGCTGTCATCTGATGCATTTAAGGTCACGACTACGGATTTGTGTTTTGGAAGCTAAAAATTAATTTAAATTTAAAAAAAAAAAAAAAAGTTTTGAATAAGAAACATCAGTAAAGTTATATGCACACAGTAATTAATGATTAAAAGCACATCTACTTCATCACCATCGCTCATTACTGTAGTGTCATTGTCAATACCTTAACATTCGTAATGCTTTTAGAGATTAATTCCCTATTGGGAATAGATGTAAGCTACAGCAGGCGTTCCATGCAGAATGTTATTTAACTTAAAAACGGTTGTACCATATATATTAAACCAGGGAAGCTATTTTACCATACATTTTAAAAGGATGGAAATTAGTCCAGGAGCCTCAGTATGTGAGGCGTTTCAAAGTGAAAACATCGAAAATACAGACTTCACGCACCAACATGTCAAATCACTGGTCATGGTACCTGGAGGGGCCATTTAAATACTTCTGGCAGCTAATGTTGCAGCTTTGTATTCCTGGCACTACAGTATCCCTTTAAGTTATATAGCAGAAGTCAATAGGGACTAAGGATTTCTTTTTACAACCAAGGAATTATTAGCATTTATATGGTGGCATCATATTTCAGAGTATTTTATACTTCATGTATGGATAAGACAAACAAAACAAGCTATTACAAATGATGACAGGCAAAATCAGCGTATAGAGAACCCTGCTCTAATGATTAGTTTATTTCCCAGTAATTAGCTGAACCCATGGAGTCAGCACATTTTTTTATGTGCTCATATTCCAGGAAAAGGCATCTACACATTGCTAAACAAATCCAAGAAATCTTGCATGAATTACAGGATGACAAATCATTGACCAAAACCAGACCTAGTTTATGAGATTTTAACATATTGAAGCACACTGCCACCTTAGTTATTAAAGAACTGCAGGTTTTTCCATTCTGAAAACTGTACATTATCCAGCTACACACACCATGGATTATGACAGTGCCCCTTTAAAGGACTGAAACTGTTGTAGTTCTGTGCAATACCAATATAGTTCCTTGAGTTTTAATGCTATATTGTGCTCTCTGTATGTCTGAATACTCACAGAGTTGGAGAATAAAAGTATAAGACTTCTAAATGTTTGTTATTGCAAACCTTTTCCCAAGAAAATAGGGATTACAAAAAGCTAAAATACTATAATGTAGGGCCTGCATTACTAGTTCAGCATGGCTACTTAAAACACTTGTTTTCCAAGATTGTAAAAGTACACACAATGCTTGTGTAACTTTCAGATTGGATTAAAAATGCAAAATATCATACCTTTATTACACGTCGGATAGGTCTCAGCACTCGAACAATCTGAGTAGTTGGTTTGCGATGAGAGCTACTGTTAAGACTAGAGGATGTTAAAGTGATCCTTGGTACAGGCATAATATTACTAAGAGCAGGTGGGGACGGAGGTCGACTGTTGTTAGTAGGTTCCTAAGAAAATAAAAGTTGATATGTACAATGATGGTTTACAATCAAATGTGAACTTAATCACCACCTCTACCGAACAAAAAAGTGTGCTGATAATCATTGGCAGTGCACAATAGAAATGTGCAAAAACAAAATCGGAAAGACAAAAGCCAAAGTGTGTTTTTGTTTCTTTACTAAATAAATATGTATTAAAGAGAAAGGTAGACTTTATACCTCCGGTTTGTACACCCTTTTAGTAGCTAATGATTTCAGTAGCTCTTCACGTAGCAGCATCTCTTCCTCCTCTTCCTCATCTGCAAATGGAGGTTTTGGTGGCTGTTCTGGCTCTTCAGGTGGAAGTGGGGGAGGTGGAAGCAACGTTTCAGGGGACGCTCTGGAGACAGCATCTTCATAACATTCAAAGTCTGTCTTCTGAGGAGGTTGAAAATACACAAAGTGCACACTGTGACTGGCATCCAAAACAAATATTAAACGTCAAGTTCACTTTTTAATTTGTGAGTCAGATCAAACAGACCGAGCTACCATACACTTGTACCTCAGACAATTTAAAAAAAAAAAATTTTAATTACCACAATCCTGTATAAGCTTCTCATCTCAAAAAACACACAAGCAGCATTCTGTCACTACTAGTTCTCTTCTGCCTCGCATCAGTTACAAACCCCCTCTTATTTGACAATGAGAAGAATTTACTCCTGGGATTTATTAGAAATGAAGGGCATGGAACTAGGCCTCATCTGCTGGCACATTCGTTGCATGGGCATTTGCAATAGTGATAGTGATGCAGAGCACTGTTTATTTCCCATCCAGTATTAAATCAAGACGGGAACATACAGAGCATGTTGTGCTAACTAACTGAATAGGAGCAAATCAAGTTGTACCAGGTGATTCTTAAAGGGGTCTTTTAGTATTATGCCTAATTGTTTTTGTACATCTAGTCTTATATCAAGTAAGATTATTTTTAAACAACTTTGGGGCATATAATCTAAATAAATCTATTGGGACCCACTTTCTATCTCTCTAATGGAGAATCTGCTATTCTAATAATATTGTGGCTATACATTGTACACAAGTGGGTTGTCATTTTTATATTTTTTCACTCCACCATCTCGTGTTTAAAATCTACTTTTTGTTTGGCTCCTTGCAGCATCAGAGGTTATCCCTGTCCAAGACCCAGTTGAATTGCTCCCTCTGTGAAAGGGTTGGTTTATATGTACCTTCTTAAATCTAAACTCACAGTGTTTAACCCCCATCATGCACCATAGCCTCATGGCATTTTAATGTGCATATGTATTGTCTCTTACTCTAATCTTTGCATATTCTAATAGAGTTGTTCTACCATTATTCCATCTATTGGAGGGATCTCCATGTTTTGACTCATGCCCTTTTTGTTCATTTTGTAATCTAATTAAATTGTTGTGGGTTACTCCCACGTGGAGCTTCTTAGTCACGGTTATTTGGTTCCCTAGTGGTACCTTTTTGTTATTTTCAGATATAGAGAGAAATTCTGATTCAATGTACTTGTAGAATACCACAGGCATCTCCCTCCGATAAGTCCAGTGATTTATTCGTATAGTTAGTGTGCATTTGGAGGAAGATCTTTTGTCTTTGGCACAGGCCAAGTAAAAAAAATCAGAGAGTAAACCCCAATCTTACTGCCAATATGTGCTAGATGTAAAATGCCTGTCAACCTACCCACACTGAAGGGCAATCCTCTGGAACACACAACGCCGATGGCAATCCACCCATCAGATTAGTGGTAAAAGGAACCCTTGTAGGAGATGCACCTATACAAAAAAACAAAAAAAAAAAACATAAAAACACTAAGGGACAGGATTTAATTAATAATAAACACTGTGCACAAGTTTCAAATATACATAAAAACCATATGCAAGATTCAGAAATTGTTTCTTGGTTCAATCTATAACTTTATTTGCAGCTTTTTTTTTTGACTAATAAAACCGCCGTTTCACTAACAGTTACAGGGTTAGTAAGGAAATAGACGATAAAAAGGAGGTAGCACTGGGCCTGATAAATTATACTGGGAGTTTTAGCTCTGTGACAATGATATACCTTTTGGCCAATTATGTTTCAATGTATAACGAATCCAGACTTTAGGAACAATATTTTTCAGGCTAAGATACCTGGAGAATTTGTTTCACTATCCGTGTCCATTGCAACTTCTTCATAGTTATCATACTGGTAAATGCCTCCTGCACTTTCCTGCTTTTCGGATCGTCTCTGATCTGCGTCTGAAGACTAAAATAAATAAATAACTGAAGGTTAATTACATGCTTCCCTTATGTGACAAATTCAGCAAATCTGAACCCGACACCACATTCCTAGTTGTCAATTCCCATTATTATTATTATTATTATTATTATTTTATTATTTATATAGCGCCAACAAATTCCGTAGCCCATAGAAGTGAACAAGTAAGCTCAGGCACGGATAGCTATAAGGACATTCATCCTTTAGAAGTTGAAGAGTGTCAAAATAGACACAAAGACGGCTCAGCCTAAAGCTCCACGTGTAAAGGCAGCACAGCAAATCTGAATGTACATGAAGTGTCAGGTTTCTATTAGAAAGTAGTACTGGAATTACACTGGCATATAAACCCACAATTCATTGTAGACAAAAACAACAAGGAGGCAAAAGTAGCACACTGGACAATGAATTCTTAGCTTTGGTATAAGTTTAGAGAACAACAGCTGTACATGCCATAACCAAAAATGAGCCAGCAATGTTAAAAGCTGAAAAGTGATTTATAGAAAATGAAAAATACAATAGTGTGAGGAAAAAAAAAAAAAATGAGGGGGGAAATGCAAGCCATCATTCACCATTCTGTGAGAAACAACAAAACAACCAAATTGTGCACTACCAGCTAATGTAAGAATACAAAGCGAAAGATGTCTGAATTGGAACATCACAAAATATAGATTTTAAAAAATAAAGTTACAAAGGATGTCAATTTACCTTGCTACGTTTGGTCTTCTCCCCTACAAGTTTCATAAATCTGTTGTATTGTTCTTCTTGATTTGAAAGGTCCCGGATCTTTCGGATCTCCTCTTCTCGTTTTCTTCTTTCCTCCTCTTCTGCTTTCTTCTTTTTATCCTCCTCCTCTTTCTTTTCTTCAGCTTTCTGTTGTTGCAATTTTTTCCAGGCTTTTGTCTGTTGCCTTCTGAGTGCCTGTTTGGCTTTAGAAATAGAACACATTTGACTCAGAAGAATTAAAACTATTTTACATTTAATTTTGGGTTTTTTAAATACAAGCAGATTCTATAGGAATAAAAAAGCTGTATTCCTAACACTATAGTACCCCTCTGCCCCCCCTCAACCACTGCCGGTAGAGGTAGGTAGAGCCATTTGCCCTGAATATAGATGTTTAATAGCCAGAGTGGATATTTTATTTTTATTTATTTTTTTTTACCAGATTTACTTTCTTCCTTTAAGTCCTAAATGCACATTTGAATGCTCTATAAACATTTTATGTTTCCTATTAAGCTATGATCATCAGAATTGAATACTATATTCTAAACATCAAACCAAAAATAGATTTATTTTTAATTTTCATGTGTCTTACCAGCATATGCTGCACAGTTGGTTTTCCGTGTTAAGTGTGAATTTGTGGTACTATTCTCTTTTGGTAGCTCAGCCTTGGGTTCGGTTAGTTTCTTCTTGCTTTCCTTCATTACCAAGTGTTCTTTCTGCTGCCATTTCTTACTTGCAGACTGCAGAGCCAGAAGTCGCAAGTGGAGCTCTGACAACTCTTCCTCCTCCTCGACTGGTTTCTGAAAATGTCATATGTAAGAGGTTAAAACTGAGAACAAATTCACAAGGATATCTGAACAAAAAAAAAAACACGTTTCTCTACTTCACCCTCTAAATACAGGCATGCCAGGATTGTCACATAAAATGGCAATTGCCAAAATCATGAGGAAATTGCTGAAAAAGTCAAATGGTTATTTACCTTCAATATGCATGTTAAAGTTTAGCATTCAAAATAACTTTTATATGAATATAGTAACTTTTCATTACAGCTGCTCCATCACCATGAACCCAGTGGAGTACATAGAGATGTAAATCACTGTTTATTTTTCAATATAATGCTAATTTTAAGGTGGGAGGACACTGCTTAAAGAAATCTGACAGTTCCACTATAAAAAGAGATTTTAATACTTAAGCAGAAATAAATAGCATTTAGTCTTTGTTCTTTAGTTAGGATACAACACAGATGAAAATGCATACGCTCACACGTCTTTGCCCAGCATCTTGATTCTTATTCATTTTAAACCCAGAAAAAAAAAATGGTTATGTAGAAAAAGTCTGATGGTGTGAGCAGCCAAACTCTAAAGTTAAACATTCCACCCCCATCAAATGTAACTGAAATGCAAAGTGTGCCTTAATTCTGCAACAAATACCCTTTCTGATTAGGTTTCCAGCTGTGCTATAGTCTATAGCTCAGGTATTACAGCCTAAATTTGATAATTCATTTTTCAATTCACAACAATATGGTATGTATTGAACAAACATGTAAGTGTATGTGTTTGCACAATGCAGCTTCAAAAGAGTCCTATTACTGGTCCTATTCACAAAATGAAAGGGAGACCAGGAGAACGTGTAAAACAGTACTATTGTCAGTATTACAACAAAAATACAGACCTGGCATGGTTTAAAAACGAGAAAAATCCCCAGATGAAATCTTGTGTATATCTGGAAGTATCCTATAGTACTAAGCTCGTTCGAGCAGGGTCCTCTTCAACCTATCGTTCCTGTAAGTTTTTTGTAGTAATTCCATTTATAGTTAAATCCTTCCCACCTTATAATATGGTAAAGCGCTACGGAATCTGTTGGCGCTATATAAATGGCAATAATAATAATATACTCACTTGGTTTGTTTCATCTGTAGTGTTGCTGTCACAGGAATCTCCCTGTTCATTATTAACTGGTTCTGAAAAATTACACAAATTTGTAGCATGATACATTAATGTATACTAATCACAAACATTTGCATGTGTGGAGTACAAGCATATCTATGTATTTTATACCAGAGGAAATACCAAAACACAACTATTGACAAACATGGCAAGTATAAAATCCACATATGTTTAAGCACAATATAACCAACAAGAAAACAAATCTTACCTAAAACGAAGTTGAAAAAAACAAAACCATTTAGTTATAAAAATCCATGATAAATTAGTTGGTAAAGAGAAAATCCACAAATTATAACCAACAAAATATATTGAAATTATGGTGCTAGCAAGAGGTCTATAAAAGATTTGCCTTTTAAATCCAAAATATGCTTCATCGCCAGCAGTCAGAATCCATCCCCTTGCTATTGATGTTATTTTCAAAAGTAACACTTCCCCATTAAAAAAATAAAAATCACAGGTTGTGTACATACATCCAGCTCAAGTTATTTGTGTCACTCTTCATGTGCAGGAAATGAGTAGAGGTTTCAGTGACTGATTGGGATCTCCGAAATGGTAAAGATGAGAAAAAAAAAAAAAGAATTCACAAAAATGAAGAAGATGATCTAACCAGTAAGTTTTTAGGGACGGTTTGAAAATAGTTCTGGCAAAATGGCAACTGGAAATAGATGTCAGCAGCTGCACAGGCAATTTGCCCCGACAATGTGCTTGTGGTATACTGGTTGAAAATCACAGCTATAGAGAGTACCCACACACAGCACAAAAAACCACAGGGCTTTGGTGATTAGGATGCCCTATTAAATGAGCGCACTATAAAATAGAAAAAAAAAGTAGATTCTGATCATCGGAAATATTTAGACGTGAAGGGGGTGATAAGATAGATGCAGTGGGGCTCCAGTGTTTTTACATTAACTGCTTTCATTAGAGAAAGCAAAATAATGCGTAACTAAAAAGGAATAATTTCACCACCACAAATACTTGAAGAATTTCACCAGTGTGATTAGAATCTCAAAAATACTGGACCAATGCAATACCTGGTTTGGTGGTTTCTTCAACATTTTGATGCTTCTGTTCAGTTTCTTCAACTATATCCTGGTTCTTTTGTTGTGGAATAGGTTTTAGCTTTTGCTTCATAGGTTTGATTTCAAAAGCTTGAAAAACCTTTGCTGGAGGCTTCTCTTTTTCCTCAGTTTCTGGGGGAGGAACTGTAACATTATCAGCTACAATACTTTTTTCTTCGTCTCTGTGGGTGGGATCTCCGAAATGGTGACGAAGATGAAAAACACAAAAATGAAGGTCTAAACAGTGTGAAGTTAGCAGCTGCACAGACATTTTGTCCTGATAATGTGCTTGTGGCACACTGGTAGAAAATCATTGGTATAGAGTATGAATGAAAGAAAATACCAACACAGGGCTTTGGTGATTAGGGTACTCTTATTTTTAATATAAATAACACACAATACCTATTTATCTCATTAATTCAATTAACTTTTATCATGTGTCATGTATTAGCCACTCATAAACAAAGACACATACATACACATACATTAACCTGAAAGAATCGGTAATAAAAAAAAAAAATTTTTATTCAATTTCTCCTGCTTAACAGTTATGATATGCTTGTTAGCGGGGCCAACTTTTTTGTCCAATAGTCCCACGCATTTACAGTGGATAAGTTACAATTCTTGTTTCTAGCACAACCCAATTCCATTTTACATTGCCAGATAACTTGTTCCCTTAGTCCATCTAGTTTTGGGATATTGGGAGATTTTTCCAATTCTAGCCATCATCAACTTAGCCACAGTCAAAATGTGAAGGAATATAGGAGAAGTATTTTGTGCAATATATAAATTAGTACACTATATAGAATAAAGATGAAAAAAATAGTAATTGCATTAAAATAAAAGATATCACACTTTACTTGCTGGAACACACAGAAAACAAATAAGCAGATTCTGATAATTCTTTTTGCAATATTTGAAAGTCAAAGGAGTGATAAGATATATGCAGTGGAGCTCCAGTGTTTTTTTACATTAAAGGAACACAAGCCTTTATTCCTGACCCCATAGTGTTAAAACACCATGTAACCCCTGCCCCCACCCCCTTCTAAATATAGTAAAATATTACCTTCACTCCAGGCTGCTGCTGCTGCTGCTGGCTTTGCTCCTGATCTGCCTGCTTGGCTGACATCAGAATTGTTGTACAACGCCAATAACAATGCTTTCCCATAGGAAAGCATTGGATTGGCTGCAAATGTCAAGCAGGCAGATAAGGGACAGATCCAGCACAAGTCAAGCATCATCCTGGCCAGTCAGCATCTCCTCATGGAAATGCACTGAATCAATGTATCTCTGTGAGGAAAGTTCTGTGTCTCCATGCAGAGGGATGAGACCAATGTCGGTGCTGCTCACTGTGCAACACTGCCCCAGGAAGCACCTCTAGTAGCCATCTGAGGAGTGGCCAGTGGAGGTATCCCTAAACTGTAATATAAACACTGTCTATTCTCTGCAAAGACAGTGTTTACTGCAAAAAAGCAAAATAATTTTTTATACTCACCAGAAAAAAAAAAATACAATAAGCTGTAGTTCTGGTGACTATAGTGTCATTTAACTGCTTTCATTAGAGAAAGCAAAATAATGCTTAACTAAGAAGCAATAATATTACCACCACAAATCCTTGAATTTTACCAGTGTGATTAGAATATGAAAAGACTTGAACAATGTAATACCTGGCTTGGGAGTTTCATTGGTGGTTTCTTCAACAACGTCTTTCTTCTGCTCGGTTTCTTCGACAATATTCGGTTTCTTTTGTTGGGGAATAATTTTCAGCTTTTGCTTCAAAGGTTTGATTTCAAAAGCTTGAAAAACCTTCACTGGAGGCTTCTCCACTTTTTCCTCAGTTTGTGGGGTTGAAACTGTTACATTACCAACTACAATACTTTTTTCTTTTTTATTATTTGTCTCTGTCGTGGTAGTAACTACACGCTCAGCTTCTTTATTATTTTCTTGTATGTTCAGAACTAGTTTCTCATCCTTGTTAATGGATTCAAGTTCAAGCTTTATCTGCTTATACTTTAAAAGCAGATCTTCGAAGCTCTCTTCTTCACAGTTCTCGTTTCTTTGAGGGTGAGCAGATTTCCTGAGTGGAGACCTCACAAAATTCTTATCTGAGAGAATGGTCAAGCAAACATAACTACAGAGGGCATTTTGATATGGAAAATGACCTGGGTTTGAAGAGGCAGGTGGCATAATGCCAAAATAAATGTCTGACATGTCTTCATGTTCGATACAGTTGAACACATAGTTATGATTCAATGCAAACAGCAGAAAACAGACATACTACTTTTAAAACAAGGATTGCATTATAGAAAAATTGAATTTAACTGTTCGGTTTTCATTTGAAATATATATGACAAGCAAATATATCTGGATGATATATACTACGGTTGAGATACAGGTTAAAGGTTTATAGGGAACTAAAGGAAATCCAAATCAGTAGCAGCAATCATTTTTCATTCAATCCATAAAATTCTTTGTTGATTGTGCACTCCAATAAAATAAGATGGATACCCCCTTATCAAAAACACGCAAAGGTGAAATACATCACCAAGGTTTTGACTTATTATAGGGACACGGACCACCAAGGTGTTTATATCATGGCTCTGCAGTCTCACTGCCCAATATTCTACCATTTAGGAATGAAATAATTTTGTTTATGCAGCCCTGGCCACAACTCCTCTGAATGTGACAAACTTCCTATAGAGCGAGATCTAATTTTTATTTTACTGCAAAGTGTGTTTAATTTAGAATTTCTTATTTCCTGCTCTGTTAAAATCCTGCAGAAGCCTCCTGTGCATGACTAAAGTTAAATTTACAAGGAGGAAAAAAAAAAAAAAACATCTAAAAGTAAACACACTGTGCTGTACAATCTGATTGAAAATCAAGCAGTACGAGTACCAGTTGGGGGGAGGTGGTTAGGGTTGCAGAAACAGAAGAAAAAAGTGAACTACTAAATTGCAGATAATTGAGAAGAGAGACTGCAGGAGTCTGATGTATAAAGCAAAAAGCTTAATTACACCTTGTGGATGGTGGGCGTGCTATGTCGTCCTTCGGGACCCGGCTCTTAACGAAGTCGGGTGGCATAGCACGCCCACGCCATGCATGGGTGGGGGGGACTTACCTGGCATCCCAGGGACTCCCCCTGCTGCCAATCTGGCCATCCTGAGCCATGTGATAGCGAGGTCCTTGTGATGGTTAATCCAACCTCAGCCGCTAGAGGCGCTTCTGCGACGCTGGATGCGAAAATCTCATCTAGCGTGCAGGACGTCCATAGGAAAGCATTTCTCCCATTTTTTTTATACATCTTATTCATATTAAAATATGTTTCATAGCTAAATAGTTGATGTTAAATAAAAGCCCTATTTCTCCTAAATACAAGGAGTAGTGTGGGTGCACTTAATATAAAAAAGGTAAATAACGGTTGAACAGACATATGGTTACATTACAAGTTTTGATTAAGTTTTATTTTGATCAAAACTTGTACATTTGGATCAGTCCTTAAGGAGTTAAAAAATGTTTTGGTGCTTATAGTATCTATTTAAGCTATGTTTAGAGTAACACTAAAAACAGTTGGAAAAAATATATATCTTTATACATCGCTATTTAGTAGATATACTCCCATAGAATACATGCATTCATTTGTTTATGCATATAGTCATCTAAAAGGAATGTGCAAATGCTGCACTTCTAATAACTGCAGCCTTTACAGGCCCTTCCCTTTTTAGACTTGCTTATTGAGAAGCATCTGAGTCTGTGCATGGGTCAGCTCATATTCGTGCATGTGTGCCTGGTCTGAAGGACACTGGTCTTAGGTCTGTGAGCAGCAACAGGGGGAGAAGGCAGGCGTGCTCAAATAAAGTACCCATTTTTATGAGAAATTGGCACCTTTATAAACTGGAGTCCATTTTTTTTTTTTTTTTAAGTTACTTCTCACCCATAAGACACTTCAGCTTTATGGGTTTCGAGTGGTCCTTAAGAACCACATGAAGAGAACTGAACATTATCCATCTGACATAATTAAAACAAAGTAGCATATTATTATATCTATACATGTAGCATCCTATGCTAACAAGGATCTGTAACAATTCTCACCCTGGCACTTGGCAAATTAAAAATAATGTCAGTTTGGAAATAAGAACCAGTTCATGAATGCATGTGTAGTTTCAGTAAAGTGCTAGAATAAAGACCCTTGGCTAGCATGGGAAAACGTAAATATGTACATCCCTGCCCAGGTTAAAGCGCTACACGACACTGTACCCCAACAAAACATTGGCAGTGTTTCAAAACCTTTACTGTAAACATATTTTGTTTAAAATTGATATAAATCCAGTCATGGCATTAGCTACTTGAAACATATTAGTTCAGACAATTATTACAAAGTTGTTGCCTCATGCAAGTCTTAAAGAGCTTTCAGTGCCAGAGGACGACACTATGTATCAAGGGAATTCTAGTTACCACACATACACCATGGCTAATTATATCTTATACAAAACATAGGCATTGAAAATGACAGTACAATGGAAAGAAAATGATCAGTATTAGGCAGAATTTATGTTGGTCCTGTGATTGCAAGTGTACCCTACTGTTTTCTGTCAATGAGAGCAATGATTATGTTTCATTGTGGTGAGTCAGATGCAATTTAAAGGATCACTATAGGGTCAGGAACACAAACACGTATTCCTGACCCTATAATGTTAAAGGGACACTCCAGGCACCCAGACCAATTCACCTAACCCTGCAACTATAATTATTGCAGTTTTTATAAACTGCAATAAATGACCTTGCAGGGTTAACTCCTCCTTTAGTGGCTGTCTACAACACAGCCACTAGAGGGCACTTCCTGCATCATAGCACAGGTTTTCTGTGCTAGAGCGTCGCTGGACGTCCTCACGCTGTGTGAGGACCTCCAGCGTCGCTCAATTCCCCATAGGAAAGCATTGAAAAGCATTTTCAATGCTTTCCTATGGAAAACTCTAATGTGCATGCACGTTAGATCTCCTCAGCCAGCGGGATCGATCAGTCTCCCCCGCCGGCTGACGTATTAAAGGGGAGGAGCGTCAGCGACCCGGAACCACCGCCGAGAGACATCGGCGGGGGTCTCAGGTAACTCACTGAAGGGCTTTTCACCCCTTCAACAGCCGGGGATGGGTGGTGGGAGGGAGAGGGGACCTGCAGTGCCAGTAAAACAGATTGTTTTCCTGGCACTGGAGAGTCCCTTTAACACCACCATCTAGCCCCCTTTGGCTCTCATGCCTCCTTAAACATAGCAAAATCTTACTGTATTCAAGCTTGAAGCTGTAACTCTGCATGTTGTTTGTCTCAGAAAAACAAGCAGTCTGCTGACATCAGAAGCGGTAGTCTGATCCAATCACAATGCTTCCCCATAGGATTGGCTGAGACTGACAAAGAGGCAGATCAAGGGCAGAGCCAGCATGATTCAAACACAGCCCTGGCCAATCATCATCTCCTCATAGAGATGAATTGAATCAATGAATCTCTATGAGGAAAGTTCAGTGTCTGCATGCAGAGGGAGGAGATACTGAATGTTTGGGTGCATTTTATGCAGCCATGACCCAGGAAGCACCTAACAGCCATCTGAGGAGTGGCCAGTGAAGTGATCACTAGGTTGTAATGTAAACACTGCATTTTCTGTGAAAAGACAATGTTTACAGCAAAAAGCCTGAAGGTAATGATTCTATTCACCAGAACAAATTCAATAAGCTGTAGTTGTTCTGGTGACTATAGTGTCCCTTTAGGGGTCACCAAGCACTAAAACCACTACAACGTGCTATATGGTGCTAGGAGTCCCCATGCACCATCCAGTGATAATTTATGAAACATTTATATGAATGGTTTGACATTAAACTTGACGTCTCAACACCTATGGCCCTTATGGCTTGAGTGGCTACAATAAAGCAGAAATTCCTACTAGTGCATTATGATAACTCATAAAAGAATGTGCTTTACTGGTTATGGTGCTTATAGAGTGTCCCTTTTAGGTTTTGTTAATCACTAAGAAGTGTTTAAAAAGTATGTATTAGCAAAGCTTGTGTAGAAATGCAGGTATAAGGTTTAATCTTAATGTCAGCATAGCAAGTGATTGAGGGAATTAAAAAAATAAAATAAAGGCATCTAAGCTATGGAGGCGGGAGTTAGGGCACAAAGAGAGGAAGGGGGAGAACACAGACGCTGCATTGTGTGCTGAGCGGCGAGGAATGCGGCCGCCACCTTGGACCAGTCGCCGCTCTACTGAAGCTATTGAAGAACCCTTAGAAAATCCATCTCACAAAGGTAAGTGAAGGACTTGGGGCACTTATAGTCCTTAATACCCCTACCACTTAGTCCCAAATACCCCTACCCCATGTCATTAATACCCCTACAGTGTTAATACCCCTACCCCAGCACTAGGTGTATTAACACTGTGTGTGCTGGGGTAGAGGTATTAAGAACTATGTGTGCTGGGATAGGCTGGGGTAGAGGTATTAACACTGTAGGGTATTAATGACATGGGGTAGGAGTATTAAAGGGCAGGACTTGGGATATTAAGGGGTAGGGGTATAAAGGGGTAGGACTAGGGGTATTAAGGACTATAAGTGCCCCAAGTCCTTCACCTTTTGAGAGATGGACTTTCTAAGGGTTCTTAAATAGCTTCAGTAGAACGGCGACCGGTCCAAGATGGCGGCATTCCTCGACGCTCAGCACACAATGCCATAGACGTGCGGCATCTATGTGTTCTATGTCTATGGGAGAACACACTAGGTTTAAAGACCCTGTAACCTGTATATTATATATCCCATATGCGATAATCCCAGACCCTGTAAGCGTTATATATGCTATAATATAAGAATATTCTATAATATAAACGGTACATATGCCATAATCCCAGGCTCTGTAAGCAGTACATATGCCATAATCCCAGGCCCTGTAAACGGTACATATGCCATAATCCCAGGCCCTGTAAACGGTACATATGCCATAATCCCAGGCTCTGTAAGCGGTACATATGCCATAATCCCAGGCCCTGTAAACGGTACATATGCCATAATCCCAGGCCCTGTAAACGGTACATATGCCATAATCCCAGGCCCTGTAAGCGGTACATTTGCCATAATCCCTGGCCCTGTAAACGGTACATTTGCCATAATCCCTGGCCCTGTAAGCGGTACACTTGCCATAATCCCTGGCCCTGTAAGCGGTACATTTGCCATAATCCCAGGCCCTGTAAGCGGTACATATGCCATAATCCCTGGCCCTGTAAACGGTACATATGTCATAATCCCATGCCCTGTAAACGGTATATATTCTATAATCCCTGTAAACAGCATATATCCTATAATCCCTGCAAGCAGTATAAATTCTATAATCCCTGCAAGCAGTATAAATTCTATAATCCCTGCAAGCATTATAAATTCTATAATCCCTGCAAGCATTATAAATTCTATAATCCCAGGCCCTGTAAGAAGTATATATTCTATAATCCCAAACCCTGTAAGAAGTATATATTCTATAATCCTAAACCCTGTAAGAAGTATATATTCTATAATCCCAGGCCCTGTAAGCAGTATATATTCTATAATCCCAGGTCCTGTAAGCGGTACATATTCTATAATCCCAGGCCCTGTAAACAGTACATATGCCATAATCCCAGGCCCTGTAAACAGTTCATATGCCATAATCCCAGGCCCTGTAAACAGTACATATGCCATAATCCCAGGCCCTGTAAACAGTACATATGCCATAATCCCAGGCCCTGTAAGCGGTACATGTGCCATAATCCTAGGCCCCGTAAAAGGTACATATGCCATAATCCCAGGCCCTGTAAACTGTACATATGCCATAATCCCAGGCCCTGTAAACTGTACATATGCCATAATCCCAGGCCCTGTAAGTGGTGCACATGCCATAATCCCAGACCCTGTAAGCGGTACATATGCCATAATCCCAGACCCTGTAAGCGGTATATATATATATATATATATATATATAAAAAATAAAGTAATAGGTAATAGCACTCCAAGGACTTCAAAAAGTATAAGGTGAAAAACTTAGCTTTTATTCAGCAGCTGCCACACAGAATCGACGTTTCAGTTCTAATACAGAACTTTCATCAGGATCCTGATGAAAGTTCTGTATTAGAACTGAAACGTCGATTCTGTGTGGCAGCTGCTGAATAAAAGCTAAGTTTTTCACCTTATACTTTTTGAAGTCCTTGGAGTGCTATTACCTATTACTTTATTTTTTATGTTATTTGCCTTATCAGCACCAGGCACTAACCTACTATCACAGGAGTGCAAGTATTTGGACATTATATATATATATATTTATTTATTTTTTCTATAATCCCAGGCCCTGTAAACAGTGTATATATGCTATAATTCCAGGCCCTGTAAACAGTATATATTATATTCTATATTCCCTGTATGCAGTATATATTATATTCTATATATTCCCTGTATGCAGTATATATTATATTCTATATATTCCCTGTATGCAGTATATATTATATTCTATATATTCCCTGTATGCAGTATATATTATATTCTATATATTCCCTGTATGCAGTATATTATATTATATATTCCCTGTATGCAGTATGTATTGTATTGTATTGTATATTATATGCTATGTTCCCTGTTGGGCCCACACGTGGTTTCTGGGTGAAGGATACTCTTTCTCGGGGAAGGTTCCGGCCAGTTGGAGCTGCTGCTCGGTCTCTGGCCGCTGCCTCTCCCCGCCCGGTCCCCCCAGTTTCTCTCAGGGAAGCGGCCCCCGAGGCCCCGGCCCACCCAGCCCGGCCTGGAGCGGAAGCGGCCCAGCGTGCCATGGCTGCGCTCCCAGAAGGAGGGCCTCTGGCCGCCGTCCCCGGGCTGGGGCTGCATGCGGGGCGGGGGCGGCCGGTACTGCTCCTTGGGTAACCGGTAACCGTGCTGCGGCTGCTGCGGGGGCGGCGGGCGGGGCGGGCGGGCCCGGTGAGGGTAGCCGGCGGGGGGGCCGCGGTTGGTCGCTCTCGGTCTGACGGGCTTGGGGCTCTCCGGGCGGACGCTGTCGTCGCTGAGCTCCCCGTCTTCGAGCTCGCCTTCTTCCCTGGGGGAAGCCGCGCGGAGCGCCGCCGGCTCGGTCATGGCGGCTCGGAGTCCCCCCCTCTCTCTGACGCCGAATGGTACGGTCTGCGAGTCCCGGACACTCCGCTCTGTCTGCGAGATCCCGTCAGCCTGCTCGCGCTGAGCTCCCTGGCAAATCTCGCGAGAGTCGGTCCGTGACGTCAGCTCTCTCAGCCACACGTCACTGGAGAGGAATTCTCTCCCCCTCCCTCCCAGCAGTAAGGAGAGTGTGGGGGTCTGCCAGCAAGCTTATACTGAAATATGAAAATAGCTGATTTGGACAAATTATTCACCTCAGCTACAGTCATAGCTTGCCTGGCTGTTTTGGTCTCAAATTTGCAATTTTTTGGTTAACAAATTGCTATTTAGTAAATAAACCCCTTTACATGTAATGGTGGAGGATTCAGGCAACTCCACATTTTAGGCAAAAATTGAATAAAAATGAAATGACAAAATGTAACCAGCCAAAGTTATAAAAAGAAAAATACAAGCACCATATCCACTGTAGTACACTATAGTGGTTATGGTGCCAAGAGTGACCTGACACCCCTTATTCCCCATTGTAAGGAGTGAAACCATTTTTTGGAACGGTTTGACTCCGTTACAGGTGCCCCCTGAGTGCCACTTTCTGCACACACAACTTCAGAGAGCGGGAGGGACACTCACCAGAACCGTTTAATATAGTGTGTGTGGTAAAGAGACTGTCTGCAGTCTTAGAAATATAAACTCTGCCTTTTCCGTGAATAGACAGTGTTTACATTGTTGCTAAGGGCACCTCTAGTGATTGCAACTCAGACAGTCTCTAGAGGTGCTTTCCATTATCACCATGAAATTTGTGCGTGAAGATACTGAATGCTCCCCATAGAGATGCATTGAGATAATATGTCTCTGTAAGTAGATGATACCCAGCAAAGCTAAGTGATTGTTGAACATGCACAGTAGACCCCACGAAAAAGCATTACATTGACTGTGAACATCATCATTGATGACCACAGCCATGGGAGTAGAGACGGTCATGGCAATACCGCTGTGGTAAAGGATTAAAGACACCACAGTCTTAATTTTTTTCATAAACTATGTTATGTATAATATTGTTTTAACACAATCAAATAGCTAACAAAAGATGAGACATTCAAGGCACTATAACCACTTCATCACGTTGAAGTGTTTTTTTTAAAGCCTAGAGTTTGATGGTGCCATTTTGAAATATTTTAGAATAATTTAACACTGAATGAGGATCCCTGGCTGCCCGCAGTTCATATCCTTTGTGCTGGTCAAGCTAATATGTCTGCATTAGTGCAAGGAGCGATGGAAGACAGTGATTGGCTGATAACCTCAGCTAACCGCTATCAAACTGTACATTGCTGGTATGGATTGGTATAGCAACAGGGGGGTGTAATCGCCACATTAGTCATTCTTCCGCCATTCTTCCAGCAGGGGCTACGGACCCTTGTTCAGCATGAAACCATTTGAAAACAGTTTAACACCATTGAATAGAACAAGAAAAGTCTGTTAACGTTCTTGGTTGGTATCTGCTTCTACTGACCCCCAAAGCTGCTGAGACCCAGTGGAAACCCTGGTTATAGAGTGATTACCCAATCTTATAGTACTGAGTACAGTACAACCAGAGAACGTTTGTAAGAAAATATTATTTAATACATGCATACAACCAAAACAAATAATATTAAAACAGAGCAATGCAAAACAATCCCAAAATTAAACCAAACTTAAAAGGATCGGGTTAGGGCATGTTGCTGCTTCGGTGGTTGTGGTTAATGCTGCTTTCTTGCGTTGATCATCAATACAGTTCTGGTTGTAAAACACCATCTGAGGTGACGACAAAATCTCTGCTGCTAGTGGAACCTGGCATATGTGATCATGATTTTTACATTGTGGTGGGTTTACTCTCCTGTGGAACCCATCTTAGAATGTTTAACATTTTCCTCTTTCTCTCTGATCTTTCCATGGTCTACATTTTTAAAATCAGAGGGATTTTCTGTAGACATCTCCCATTTTATAGATAAACAGCATTAACCATTGGATACAATGAGAAAAATCCAGGAATGTTCCTGTGATGTCAGCTTCTCAGACCCCTGTAGGAACTCAAGTTTTATAGAGCTATCCAGCCATAAAGTGCTCTATATAGTGGGACTACATCAATATGGCAATGGCATCAGAGCAGCTAAGCTTCAGATCCCTTGTTGTTCCATAAATCCATCGCATTTATTAGCTGTGTAAAAAATAAAAAGAAGGAAAATAGTTCAGTTAATATGATATTTAAAGAACTGGGTGCAAAAAAAACCACAAAAAAAACAAGACTTAAGAGGTGAATACAATGTATTATGATTTTTAAGAAACAGCAATATGTGTCAATATAAGCAATTTTGGTATTGCAATAGAAAAACCTACTTTTCTAATCAACTAGTATCTGCTCTGCGTCTATTCAGTTCAATATTCTTTATATATGGTGTGCAAATGATAACAAAAATCTTGGTAAGCCACAACAATGTTCACACACCTAGATAAAATAGGTTTTTGGAAATAGTGACATTTAGATAGACACATTTTTTAAAATTATAATACTATATATTTCAAATTATAGTATGCTAGAAAAACATGTCTAAGATCTGGGTAATACTTATCACCATGGGCATCCATGGCGGGGGGGGGGGGCAAGAGGGGGCACTTGCCCCCCTGGATTTTTCAGCTTGTGCTGCTATTTTTGGTTTCAGTGTGAATGGAGAAAGGCAGGAAGCTACAGCTTATCCTTGCTTCTCTCTCATGACTGAAACCGCAGGGGAGCAGCACAGAGGCAGCCTACAGATCAGGTAAGTGAAGGATGGGGGAAACAGCATAGAGGAAGGTAAAGTAGAAGGAGCAGAAAGGTTCTGTAAGGAATAGAAAGGGGCAGCAAGAAGCAGGAAGGGGTAGGAAAGGTTTGCAAGGAGCAGGAGGGTAAAGTAGAAGGAGCAGGAAGGGGCAGCACAGAGTAGAAAAGGTCTGCAAGGGACAGGATGGGTCAACAAGGAGTAGGAAGAGGCAGCAAGGAGCAGGAAGGGTCTGCATGGAGAAAGAAGGGGCAGCAAGGAGAAAGAAGGGGCAGCAAGGAGCAGGAAGGGTCTGCAAGAAGCAGGAAGAGACAGCAGGGAGCAGGAAGAGTCAGCAAGAAGCAGGAAGGAGCAGGAAGGGGCAGAAAGAATCAGAAGGAGCACAAAGGGTCAGCAAGGGGCAGAAAGAAGCAGGAAGGGGCAGAAAGAAGCAGGAAGGGTCTGCAAGGAGCAGGAAGAGGCAGAAAGGAACAGAAGAAGCACAACGCTGGAAAGAAGGGGCAGCAAGGAGCAGGAAGGGGCGGAAAGAATCAAAAGGAACAGAAAGGGTCAGCAAGGGGCTGCAAGAAGCTGGAAGGGGCAGAAAGAAGCAGGAAGGGTCTGCAAGGAGCAGGAAGAGGCAGAAAGAATTAGAAGGAACAGCAAGGGGCTGCAAAAGCTCAACGGGGCAGAAAGAAGCAGGAAGGGGCAGCAAGGAGCAGGTAGGGTCAGCAAAGAACGGGAAGGGGCAGTAAGGAGAAAGGAGGGGCAGCAAGGAGTAGGAAGGGTCAGCAAGAAGCAGGAAGGGGCAGAAAGAATCAGAAGGAGCACAAAGGTAAAGTAAGAGAAGGAACAGAAAGGGTCAGCAAGGGGCTGCAGGAAGCTGGAAGGGGCAGAAAGAAGCAGGAAGGGCAGCAAGAAGCAGGAATGGTCTGCAATGAGCAGAAAGGGGCAGGAAGGGACAGAAGGAGCACAACGCTAAAGAAGCAAAAAGAAGCAGCAAGGGGCAAGGGGGGTCAGCAAGGAGTAGGAAGGGTCTGCAAGGGGCAGGAAGGAGCAGCAAGGAGAAAGAAGGGGCAGCAAGGAGTAGGAAGGGGCAGAAAGAATCAGAAGGAACAGAAAGGGTCAGCAAGGGTCTGCAAGAAGCTGGAAGGGGCAGAAAGAAGCAGGATGGGTCTGCAAGGAGAAGGAAGGGTCTGCAAGGAGCAGGAAGGGGCAGAAAGAATAAGAAGGAACAGAAAGGGTCAGCAAGGGCTGCAAGAAGCTCGAATGGTCTGCAATGAGCAGAAAGGGGCAGGAAGGGACAGAAGGAGCACAACGCTAAAGGAGCAGAAAGAATTAGCAAGGGGGGTCAGCAAGGAGTAGGAAAGGTCTACAAGGGGCAGCAAGGAGAAGGAAGGGTCTGCAAGGAGCAGGAAGGGGCAGAAAGAATCAGAAGGAACAGAAAGGGTCAGCAAGGGGCTGCAAGAAGCTGGAAGGGGCAGAAAGAAGCAGGAAGGGGCAGAAAGAAGCAGGAAGGGTCTGCAAGGAGCAGGAAGGGCCTGCAAGGAGAAGGAAGGGTCTGCAATGAGCAGAAAGGGATCAGAAAGAGAAAGGAGCAGAAGGGCGCAAAATAAGCAGAAAGTAGCAGAAAGAGCCTCAGAAGAAAAAGAAGACTGTGTCAAATGAAGGAGAAGAAAATGAGACATTGGAGCACTTCATTCTGGACACCACATCATAAGGCATTGGTACCTCGGGCGTGGCAGGGAAACTTTGGGCCTTTTCATCTTCCCCGGTAAAAAAAAATATCAGTGTTAATGTGTTCACTTTTACTTACTGAGTGTCAGGAGGGCCGCTGGGTAGGGGTGCCGCTGATTGGCTAGAGGGTAAGCTGGCACTCTAAGCCAAGCAGTAGCTCACCATTCATAAAAACGTAAAACATTTTTATGAATCGGGAACTAGCAATTGGCTTAGAGCGTCAGCTGACCACTCTAGCCAATCAGCGGCACCCATGCCTGATGTCAATCTGCACTTCCTGACACTCCGTTTAAGAAGCCGAATACCACTGAGCGACCTGGAGATCTGGAACTTGAGGAAGCCTTTGGGGGTAAACCATTTGAGAGCGGTTTCACCCCTTAAAAGAAAGAGAGTGCCCAGGGGCCTCCTTGCATCATAGAATTTTCATTTACATGAAGTTGTTATGGTGACCAGAATGTTCTTTTAATTTGATTAAAGGAACACTATAGTGTCAGGAATACAAACATACATTCCTGACACCATAGTTGTGAAAACGCTATTCACCCTGGCTTTATGTGAAAATGACTATGCTCCTTCCCTTTCATGACACTGTCAAAAAGGGGCAAAGCATGGATGTCATTACAATTATGCTCTCCCCTGGAAAAATTCCTGCGGACGCCCATGCTTATCACACTAGAGAAAACTATTAGACATGGTTAGTTGTAGGTCATAATAGAATAAATCAGGCAAATAAAACAGGTTGAACAATATGGAATGAGGTATACATCACTTGTAAAATAAAAACTGTTAACAGCATGCCATATGCAGTATAGACCCCTGACCCCCACAGACAGCCCCAGACAGGTTAATAGCTGGAGGAATAGTATTTTTTTTAAAGGCATAATGCCCTGTTGGGCACTATTCTTTACCCATCCCGCACCAACTCTAAAATAAGTTATAAAAACGGAAGCTATAATCTACCTGAAACCTAATCCGGGTGAAGCAATCAGCGTTGCGTTCCACCGTTTAATAAGAAACAGACCTTATATAAAATAGGATGTATTATTGGGCATCAATCTGATGTCAAAAGTGAGAGCATATTTTGTGTAAATATGTATACAGAGAGATGGATGTCTATCGGGTGTGCAGCGTTGTGAAAGCAGAAGAACGTTGCGGCATTGGGTATTTGCAGTTGTAATTGCAATTATTCAACCCCTAATCAGGTTTGTTGTTAAAATTTCCAGACTTTCAGCTGTATGCAATGAACAAATTAAACAAAAGCAATTTAACCCATTCCTGAGCACGGACGTCCTAGGTACGTCTGACAAATATGGTCCTTAAAGGACCACTATAGGCACACAGGCCACTTCAGCTTAATGAAGTGGTCTGGGTGCCAGGTCCACCTAGGATTAACCCTTTCTTCTATAAACATAGCAGTTTCATAGAAACTGCTATGTTTATAATAGGGTTAATCCAGCCTCTAGTGGCTGTCTCATTGACAGCCGCTAGAGGCGCTTCCGCGCTTCTCACTGTGATTTTCACATTGAGAAGACGCCAGCGTTGAGAATGCTTTCCTATGGACCTATATAAATATGTATATATATTTAAATTCTACATGCATATTTATGTAATAGTAAACATATCACAGTGATGATATTGTCAGTGAAAGTGATGTTTTTTGCATTTTTCACACACAAACTGCTGATATCATTGTTGTGATATGTTTTACTGTTTTGAAACACTAATATTTGTGTTCGGCAAAGTCTCCCGAGTATAACAGTATCCCCAATGTACAGGTTTTAAAATGTTTTTGAAAGTTACAGTGTCAAATATAAGGCTTGATTTTTCATTTTTTTCACATTGAAATTTGCAAGATTGGTTATGTTGCCTTTGAGAGCGTATGGTAGCCATAAAATGAGAATTACACCCATATTGGCATACCATTTATAAAAGAAGTCAACCCAAGATATTGCAAATGGGGTATGTTCAGTCTTTTTTAGTAGCCACAAACGCTGGCCAAAGTTAATATTCATAATAGTTTTTTGCACTTTTAACACACAAACAAATATAAATGATAACTTTGGCCAGTGTTTGTGACTAAGTGGCTACTAAAAAAGACTGGATATACTCCATATTGAATACTCTGGGTTTTCTACTTTAAAAAATATGTACATATAAGGTGTGATTCAGAGATTTATGACAGATAACAGTGATATAATGTCACTATTGATACATTTTAAATATACATATTTTAAAACAGCAATGTCCTACTTGTACTTATAGCCCTATAACTTACAAAAAAAAGCTGAGAACATGTAACATTGGGTATTTCTAACTCAGAAAAAAAAACGTAAACTATTTAGCACGGGTGTTTTTTGGCGGATGTAGATGCAGATTTTGGGGGTCAAAGTTAGAAAAAGTGTGTTATTTAACATTTTTTCATCATATTTTATATCTTTTGTTTATAGTAAATTATTTGATATGATGAAAATAATGGTATCTTTAGAAAGATCATTTAATGGCGAGAAAAACGGTATATAATATGTGTGGGTACAATAAATGAGTAAGAAGAAAATTACAGCTAAACACAAACGCCAAAGAAATGTAAAAACAGCCCTGGTCCTTAAAGGTCTGGTCACTGAGGGGTTAAATAGCTCAATACAACGAATGCTTCAAGTGGTTTCCCCAAATTCAACTTATACTTTTGATTACAACTGTATAGCCCCCCCAAAAAAGACCAGAAGATTTATGAGGAAGTCTATTAACTGGAAGACACATGTCAAGCGAGAGGTACTGTTTGTGTCACTGTTTTCATGAGTTTTAATTTATTTGTGAAAGTATTTTGCTAAATTGTCATAGTTCATTGCGCTATGATAATTTGTCCTTCCCATCCCTCTATTTGCTTATTCCTGGCTACTCATGGCAGCATCACTTGTGGGTAGCTCTCCCTTAGCAGTCACAGGACAGGAATTGATTAGATTAATTAGACTGATAGGTATAAAGAGTCCCTCCTCCCCTTACACCACAGTCTTTTTTCCTGTCCTTAGCTGGTTCTACAGGACTCTAAACACTTTCTTTTTTTGGCCACCTTCCTGCGTTTGTCGTGGGTTCTTTTCAAAGGAAGTTCAGCCTCTCTGCTGGGGTCTTTTGTTCTTTTCAGCTACAGGTTCCTCATTTCGAGTGCTGGAACGCGGTATGCATTCCAACGGGCGGAAGTGATGTTTATGGCTACCCCCGTGTGACTGGAAATGATGCGGGGGGACGCGCAGGTACAGTGCTTGAATTGTTCATCTTCTGCACCTTAATGGAAAGAAAATTTTCAGAGAGTGCTTATTGGAAATAGCGATGCTTCCAATAAAAGTTCCCAACAGCATGACCTTAAACTCTGGTTTTTCCAAGCTATTGCTGAATGCTTTAAGTCTACCACGGATAAAAGTGGTCCATATAAAAGACACAGAGCAGAACCTCAGTCTTCATGCTCTGAAAAAGACCCTGATATGTGGGATGTCTCAAATGATTGTGAGGAGGAAGTTGAATATACCTCCGGGTTTTTAGACTTTAAGTCTATTGATAGACTGATTACCCTTATCAGGGACACTCTTAGCCTCACGGAAGAGAAGTCAGAGTTGAGAGAGGCTGACCGGTTCTTTGAGGATCTGAATCCAAATAGACCAACATTTCCGGTGCATTCTTCTATTAAGGGCATGATCCTTCAAGAATGGAACAAACCTGAAAGGAAACCCACCTTAATGAATAAGGTTTCAAGGATTTATCCTTACTCAGCCATGATTCATACGGCTAAGAAAATGAACTCCATTAACTCCATGGCTTACCGATGGAAAAGCGTATGGATGGGGATCTCATAGAATACTATTTAGCCCTGGGCTCCACCCTCCATCCTGTGGTGGCCTTAACCAATCTCACATGGGCCTTAAGAGTGTGGATTGCTAATCTAGAGGTGGAAATTGACAGAGGAGTCTGCAGAGAACATCTTCTGGAATCTCTCAAGGACTTCAGCCTGGCTACGGTGTTCTGCTCAGATGCCTTTTTAGACATCACTCGTATGATTGTAAAAGGTATGGCCTTATCTGTAGCCTCTATAAGTTCCTTGTGGCTTCATTTGTGGGAAGCCGACTATGCCTCCAAGGCATTATTGTGTGGCCTTCTGTTTCTGGGGGATTTATTGTTTGGTACAACCCTGAATGAAGCCTTACAAAAGGCTGCAGATGGCAAAAAAAGCCTTTTTGCCGCAAGAAAGAAACATAGAAACATAGAATGTGACGGCAGATAAGAACCGTTCGGCCCATCTAGTCTGCCCAATTTTCTAAAATACTTTCATTAGACTCTTATATCTAAGATAGCCTTATGTCTATCCCACGCATGCTTAAACTCCTTCACTTTATTAACCTCTACCACTCATGCTTAAACTCCTTCACTATTTCACCAGATAGTGGCTCATCATACTCTAGTGACGATGAACATTCTTCGAGATCATGGCTGGCTTCTAAACATTCTAAACATAGAGAAGAACTCCCTGATTCCTTCTCAAAAGATTGTCTCTTTCTGGGAGCAGTGATGGATACAATCTCAGCCAATGTTTTTCTCTCTTTGGACAGGGCCCTGAAAATCTAAGACAAAATAGGAAAAATACAAAGTCTTAAAAAGGCCTCAGCGAGACAAGTCATGAGCCTCTTAGGTTCTCTGACATCAAAAATTGGGCTGGTAAAATGGGCCCAATAGTGGGCTCATCCTATTCAGCATTGCTTCCTTCTTCAATTCAACAGAATATAAGCAGATTGGGATCAGAGGATAACTCTGCCTTTCCCAGTAAGAAAAGGCTTAAACTGGTGGAAGGGCAAAAATAATTTGTCGGAAGGTTTCCCATTGGAGGAACCTTCTTGGAACATGATGGAAGTGGCCATAAACGGGCTTCGAGGTCTAAAGGTAATCTATTTTCCGGGTTCGGAGACCATTACTGCGGACTTCATCAGCAGAACAGAAATTCTTCCAGGAGAATGGTGGCTTCACCCGGCGTTTTTTTCATGGATTGCCCATCGGTGGGATATACCGCAGATCGACCTGTTGGTAAATTCCAGGAACTGTCAGGTAGAGAAATTCTACTCTCTCCGTCTAGACAATCGGGCAATGGGCCAGGATGCCCTTTCTCTTTCTTGGTCATTTGATCTGGGGTATACATTCCCTCCCCTACCCATGATACCCAGATTTCTGCTAAAGGTTTAAAAAAGGTAATTGCTATTATTCCGGTCCCTCTGCTTCTCCCAATAATGAAGGATCTGCTGAGTTAAGGTCCAATCTCCCACCCTCATCCAGAACACCTCAAGATGGGGGTATGGGTCTTCAAAAGGAAAGACTACATCCCTTAGGCCTCTCTGAAGAAGGGGATAATACACTTTTGGAGTCTAGGAAGGGTTCTACTTCCTCGTGCTACCATAGAATCTGGGACATATTCAGAGAATGGGCATCGACCAGGAGCATTGACTTCTTGCAACCTCGTAATACTCAGATCCTGGATTTCCTTCAGGAAGATCTGGACAAAGGCCTTAGCCTCAGCACTCTTAGAGTTCAGTCCTTGGCTCTTTCAGCATTATGCAATATCTCATGGGCTTCGGATCCTTTGATCTCAAGATTCTTCAAGGCAGACTTTAGCTTGAGACCTCCTTCCAGATCCGGTACCCATCCTTGGGACCTTGATCTTGTTCTCAATTAATTGAGTGATGATCTGTTTGTTCCCTTTTGAAAATTTGGATACTACCCTTCTGACTTACAAGATTTTGTTTTTCTACCATGACTTCCTGCCTACAAATCTATCAGGATTGGGTTTGTCTGAGACCAAAACCTGAGTTTCTTCCTAAGGTGGTATCTCAGTTTCATGTCTCTCAAGAAGTGGTCCTTCCATCATTGTATCCTAATCCAACTTTGGATGTTAAGAACTGTCTGTCTCAATACCTTCTTTGTTCTCAGTCATCCAGAAAGACTGACCAACTCTTTGTTCTACCTTCAGGAACTATTAGAGGTGAGGCAGCTTCTTTATCTACATTGAAATGTTGGGTTTTGCTAATAATCAGGAAAGCATATGTCTCTAAAGGTCAGTCTCCTCCAATAAAAATAAGAACACATTCTACCACAGCATTGTCGACTTCATGGGCTAATTTGGCAGAGGTTCCATACGATGATATATGCAGAGTAGCCACCTGGTCTTCCCTAATGACGTTCATAAAACACTACAAACTGGACGTAGCCTCTTCTTCCACCTCCTTTTCTGTGAGCTTGGGTATTACCCATAAGTGATGCTCCGATTAGCCAGGAATAGAGAACATTTATTACAAACTCACCGTAATCTTTTTTCCCCTGGCTATTTCTCATGGCAGCACTAGGGTTCCCGTCCATTCTTTTTTTTTCCAGCTTTATAATTGGACTGTGGTGTAAGACGAGGAGGGACTCTTTATACCTATCAGTCTAATTAATTAATCTAATCAATTTCTGTCCTGCGACTGCTAAAAAAAAAAAAATGTTTCAACTCTAAAGCTATAGTTACAGCTTGATTTATTTTTAGCCTAAATTTTGCGCTTCGGATTATAAATTCACTGTACTTAGATTTTTTTTTTGTGAATACATTCCTTTTAGCTACATTTTTCATTTTGGGTTTTAATGCAAGACAATTGAGAACTTAAAGAATAAACCTCTTTTAGTGAACAGCTGTCAAGAACTAAGTACTTACCTAAATCCAAAAGGTCCTGTTGGACACAGAATAAAAGTGGGTGCAATGGTTGGGTACCATTTAAAAAAAAAATAAAAAAAATATTGGTTTTATTTTTACATTAACATGTGGCACACAGATTATACAAAAGGTAACTATTGTTTTTTGGTTTTTTTTCTATCTAATATTCTGGCAGAGAGCCATTATTATTGAAGTGTCCCTTTAGCATAATGGTAAAACAACGTTTTGACATACTCTGCAGAGCCAGCAAACAAAGACCCAGGTAGACTATGCAATACCTGTCTCCTTGCTATGGCGAGCTGTTTGCTTTGAGCGTCAGTATATTTTGGACTCCAGTAAAATGGCCGCCTCCATAGAACGTCGCGCACTCTATTGCGGACATCGCATAGCAGAGCGTTTAGAACTCTAAGGAGCCTAGCGGAAGTGAAAGGTGGTCAGGAGAGTGATGGGTTTGGGTACCTTCGTGTATAGCGATAAGCTGTCTATAGACTGTACAGTATAGCGGGAATGGAGGCTGTTCTCCCTATGAACCAGTTATACAGCCGAGGAAGGTGGTGCAGAATTGGAATGAAAGTCCTTAGCCAGGTAAAGGGTGAAAATAATAAGTGTGCTCTCCCACGCTTTGGCCGAAACGTTGGCTGTTAATATTTTTGGCACATAACTATGAATTTCCTATTCTAATTTTAAAATAACTATTTGATCAAGGTGTATTGCATTAATACCTGCACCCTCATCATGATCTCTTGGTACATTAAAACAGGGATTACATCAGAGACAAAATACACCATCCTATTTTAAATGTTTAAAGTAGAGAAAATGTTTTAAAGTATATAGATATTCAATATTTGTAGAATTAATAGTTGTGGGTATATTTTATTATTCATTGTATTAAATAATTGCATGCCTCCCAACACTCTCAGATTTGGCAGGACAGTCCTGATTTGCTGCTCCGGTCCCAGTGTCTGGGTTCTGTAGACGCAAGAGAAATGTCTTCGTTACGCACAGTTTTAGACTGAAAGTGGCTTTGTCAGTGTGTGCGATTTTTAACTTCTACGGTGACTGCTTCACTTGGCAGTCCGGTGGCCACGGGGTGCAAAGGAAAGTGACCGGAATCTGTCCGTTGTGGCTGCCGCTATGGTCTTCCAGTTGGTCCTCTTCAGCCTACAACACTGAGGCTTATCAATGATCCAACAAGATCACAGTATCCTCCATAGACCGAGCCTTTTTCCATGCAGTTGTCACAAGTGACATCTGGAGGAAATGACAAAACTTGACAAAGATATCTCTGCCTTTTGTCAAGCACAGGCAAAATTCTTAGATAAAGTAATTGGTCGTTTGCCTTTGTATATCGTTTGTTAGAATGTCAGCGAAATTCCAACACAGTCAGTTTAAGTATTTCATAAGTATTTTATCTTTATGATATATTTATTTTATTTGGGGGGGGGTTGGGGGTAACAATGTAACTGTAACTTCTGCTCAGGAGCCAAATGAAACGTTTTTTCAGGCTGGGATCCTACAATTGTATTGGTATGCTTGCAGCCCAGCCCCCAGTGTATAAATGGCAAAGACGGAGAGTTGCTCCACTTTACACCATATCCGACACTGATAGGCAGAGAACATAAGCTGCTGCTCTCAAACAGTCACTACCTGCTCTTCTAGTGAAGTTACCATTGCAACATGTACCAAATTGCACAAAGCAGGATAGGTAAGTTAAAAATAGTAATAATTACTGACATAACCAACGCTGCACTCTTGTCGTGAATGACTTTATAAGCGCTTTACAAAATGCGTGATAGTACAGCATTGACTTTGGCTCCTGGCACAGAAGAGGAAGGACAATGGAGCCCGCTAGGGACAGCTTCAAGTAAGTAGAACTCACCTTTGCCTGCTCCACCAGACCCTCAGTGGCGATGTCACCATCTGGAGTTTTTGCAAATTATGCAAAGTTTCCAGGCAGTGACAATAACTTTGAATTCCTGATAATTATCACTTTAATAAATAACCCTGTTAGTTATTTGGTTGTGCAAAAATCTAGCAAGTTATTCTTCCTGTTTAAAGAGAAACTATAGGCTACGAATACACAATTGTATTCCAAGCACAATAGCTCCCTATAATGCCTCCCTCTCCCCAACCTGCCCCAGCGCAGAAAGGGTTAAAAACCTTTAATTCGCTTACCTGAAACGAACGCCGGTTCAGATTCCGCCTCCGCTTCTTCCACGACATCAGGTTCCTAATGCGCATGCACCAAAAGTCGCCCAACAACCCGGTTGCATCTGTAGTAGCTGTCCGCTTTCTCAATAACTGCAATAATTACCATGGCAGAGTTAAACTGATTGGGGCACTGCACCCAGACCACTTCAATGAGCTGAAGTGGTGTGGGTGTCGATACTATCCTTTTAAAGCTTGGCATCAAAATCTGGTTCACATTGCATTAAAGGACCACTATAGTGCCAGGAAAACATACTCGTTTTCCTGGCACTATAGTGCCCTGAGGGTGCCCCCACCCTTAGGGTCCCCCTCCCGCCCGGCCCTGGAAGGGGGAAAGGGGTAAAAACTTACCTTTTTCCAGTGCTGGGCGGGGAGCTCTTCTCCTCCGATCCTCCTCCTCTCCTCCCCATCGGCTGAATGCGCACGCGCGGCAATGCTTTCCTATGGACGCTTGCGTGCTCTCACTGTGATTTTCACAGTGAGAATCACGCAAGCGCCTCTAGTGGCTGTCAATGAGACAGCCGCTAGAAGCTTTGGGGGAAGGCTTAACCCATTCATAAACATAGCAGTTTCTCTGAAACTGCTATGTTTATAAAAGAATTGGTTAACCCTAGAAGGACCTGGCACCCAGACCGCTTCATTAAGCTGAAGTGGTCTGGGTGCCTAGAGTGGTCCTTTAAAGAAGAAGAAAGGTTAATATTGTTTTTGTTTCCTTATTTCTACATTTAATTTTGGGTTTTCTTTCCTCACAAACACTTTTTTTTTTTTTTTAAATCTACGGAGAAAATAAAAACAGAATACTAAAAATCCTGGTTAGTGACATTCCTGTTTAAGTTGTATTATGTAATAATTAAATAAATTGTTTTAAAAATAAAATAAAAAAAATAGGAACTAAATGACCTCAGTGAAGTAGATGTTAGATTTACATTTAGGAAAGTTATGTTAATACAGTGTGTATGAGTAATGTTTTTGTCCTTTTTCTTTAGGTTATGTGTTGAGCAGTCCTCATGCGGTTTATTCAGGACGACCTGCAAAAATCATATGTAACCATGATGATGAATATTATCATTCTGTGCATGATCCTATGCATATCTTTATCTTTCTGGATAATATCACTCACAGCAAGTACATACTATGGTAAGCCGTTTTGCATGTGGAATAAGTGAACATTTTGATTTGTACAATACTACTGAATGTGTGCAGTACAAATGGCTATACTCCATTATTGTAAGTAAATTACGTGAGCTTACAGCCATATGATTAATACATAATCTATGACAAAATGAATGTATTAAAATAAGGAAGGGAAGGATTCCATGCAGGAAAAAAAAATCTCACTGGTACAAATATAATATTATATGGAAACATCTTAAATGACATTTCAAGACAGTCTGTATCACAGCACAGAACTAGATACGGTCAGGAATAGTGTCTCTCAGGAGGACAATTCCCCCATCCCCCTTCTATATCCCTTTAAACATTTAAGTAAAGATTAAGCCTAATTAACCTTTGTTTCTCAGTAAGTTCAAGGTGGCCAACACGCAATGCAGAGGGTAGTAATACTTTTCTGATGCTGTGTCTTAAGGCTTCGTTCAGAACAGAACCCTTGCAGGTTGCTATCCATGCTATATTCAAGCCTTAGAGTTTGGCTAGGCTGCTTTATCACAGATCCAAGTACAGCCTGCTCCGTATGATGTTTCTTTCAGAAACCTTATAAAGCAATCTTTGTTATAGAGAAGAATATGGGTACAGTTTGTGCGTGTCAGGAGGAAAGTGGGGTTTACTATTAAAACGCTTCTTCCATTGGAGCTTCAAAAAGCAACATTCTATTATAAAATTAAAGCACTGTAAAAAATAAATAAAATTTTTTTAAAAATATTAATGCAGTGTGGATTTTTTTTTTGGAAAACAGTTTTTTATTGTTGTGGTTTTGTTACCTTTCACAGGTGATCTCACCCCAGTCTCTCCTTGGCGCTGGTTAGTGTCTGTAGTGATTCCACTTATCATCATAACTCATGGATTAAGAAAGAAGAGCCTGGATAACAGTGGAGCCCTTGGGGGTGTGTATGGGTTGTTTTTCTGTCTTATCCATCATTAGTGTAAAACACCCTCTATATGCCAAACTACTTTATATAGGGAAATTATAAAATTAGTCTTAAGGTGAAACTGATGATTTTACTGGATTGTGTAGTGTAGAGGTAAGCATAGCATACCTGGAAAATTTTCCCAGTTCGGCTACTTTGATTTGAATGTTTAAATTTTAGGTCAGATTGCTGACAATTCTCACTTTGTGAAAAACCCTGTGTATCTTTTCCAACCACTATTTTTTTATTTTTTTATTGAGCAATATTTAAATCAATCAGTATTAAAATTAAACAGTCTGTAAACCCATCCTGCAATTACAGAATTTTTGATGTGCTATTTTTATGCACTTAAAAGGAACACTATAGGGTCAGGAACACAAACATGTATTCCTGACCCTATGGTGTTAAAAACACTATGTAGCCCACTGCCCCCCTTGAATAATAGTAAAAACTCATCTTATTTCCAGCATCGCACTTGTCTGCTGGCGCTGGCTCTGCCCCTTATCTGCCTCCTTGGTTGACCTTATTAGAACTGGTGATGTCAGCCAATCACATAGCTTTCCCTTAGGCAGAGCGAAACGCCGCAGTGGCCATCAGCATGTTCTCATAAAAATGCATTGAATCAATGCATCTCTGTGGGGAAAGTTCAGCTTCTCAATGCAAACTGTGCAGCACTGACCAAGGAAGCACCTCTAGTAGCCATCTAAGGAGTGTTTCTAGGCTTCTCTGAAAAGATAGCGTTTTATAGCAGAATGCCTGCAGGGACTGACTATACTCAACAGAACAAGTACAATAAGCTGTAGTTGTTCTGGTGTCTGTGTTCTTAGTGTTAAATTCACAAGAAATGTATTATTTTGGTCTTAGATGCAGTCTTGCTTTATATAATTATGATCATTCACAGAATTCCGTACGCCCCAACTGCTGGTTTGGAGTCCACGCAGAGTTTAATAGTGACTTTAGGCAGCAGAACTTTTGTAACATTGCTTCTAACCTGCCTACTGAGAGCTTATTTTATTTAACTTGCTAATCAAGTGCCCAATGCGATAACTTTTTTACTTTATTAACGCTGATCTTCTATTAGCTCCCCATAATCTGCCAATTTTAAAAGGTTACTTCAACAACCATCATCGTTTCCCCTTTTAGAAGTGGTCATGGTGGTTGGAATCTGTATGTGCAACGTTTCTGGTTGAAACGCTGCACATACAAAGATCTATTCACTTTTAGGCAGCTTGGAGCTCTGTCCAATAGAAATCTACATTTCTTTATATCATCAAGATGCATCCAACTCGTGTTTGTGTGTGACATGGAAGTGTTACTGAGCGAAATGCTTGAACTCTTTCCCTTATGCACCACAGAAAGGCATCCAGACAACCTGGTATATGTTTCACTGCACTGGTTGTGCAGACTGTAGTTGTAGAGCTGCATTGGGTGCAACTGCTATCAGCTTGGGCAGCAGTCCTATTCACATTTTAATTTATGCACCACCAGCAAATTCATCAGCACTCAACAATGGGTAGATGAGTTCTACTAGTAATTGTAGCAAGTTTCATTTATCACAACCTATTTTAATTATGCTTGGGGGGAAATCATTAACCCTTTAATTACTAAGTGAAATACATGCACTAAGAACACACATTATCTGTTACTTGTGGTAGGAACTCCGTGTTCCTGTATTGTGGCTTATTGTGATCTTGGGAATGTCTTAATATACTTCCTGTATAGAGTTAGATGTAGCTGGCTTTGGCAAAATTTGAAATCGGATGAACATCGCTCGAATGAATGTATCTGCTGAATGTTGAAAAGTAGAAATAAAATAAGATTTACATATTATAAACGAAAATGGAGGAAGAGGATACCCCACGTATGCAGTATTCCAGCGTTAGCTAAGCCAACCCTGTATTAATATGTGCTTTATTCTTTGCCCTGTAGGACTTCTGGTTGGTTTCATCCTCACTGTGGCCAACTTCAGCTTTTTCTCCTCTCTACTGGTTTTCTTCATCACCAGCTCCAAACTCACAAAATGGAAAGGCGAAGTGAAAAAGCGCTATGATTCAGAGTATAAGGAAGGTAATTTAGAAACATATTTTGCAATGTAGTGTGTTTTGTTGGTAAATTATTTGTGTGAGAGTATATTTTGAAAATGTGTTTTGCTATCTTGTGAATTGTTCAGTTCAACTTTTTTTATTGTTTACATTAAAAAGCCTGCACAGGGGGGTGGCACTGATCAAATGTGATCATTACTAATTAAATGCTCATAGTGAAGTACTTGACTTATTTTCTTAATGTCAAAAAAGAGGCACTCTTTGCATATTCCCAAAACACCTACAAAATTCAATTAAAATCTGGTGCTTCTTTTAAAAAACAGGGGGATACATAAAGGGGTTATGGACATTTTAAAACGGCTTATTGGTTTTGGTATTTGTTAAACCTTAAATTACTTGCGGATAACCCCGTCACAAACAGAAATTGCTTAACATGATCTATCTAGCCGCCTGACAGGCAATGGATCTACCCAGAACCCCCTCCTCTGTCACTAGTAGTCACAAAGATTAAGGATAATCGCCTTATTGCCAAGTTGACCTTACAGGTTCGGAACACCATAACAACCTTTCAGAAGGTGTGGGACCTTTGGGAGCAGTATGCTGACAAAACAGGGGTATAGATTAACCGTTCCCTTAAGATTAATACAGTGATATGAGAATCACCAACACCCATAGTGCCCTGTTGTTTGTCTAAAACCTAACATCTTGCTTTTTTTTTTTTTAACATTTTATCTTATTTTAGCTTAGAAATTGAAATTAAATCCCAAACATATGTCAAGTGCATGGAGATCAACTAGCTGTACAACCCCACTGATGTCGCCTCCTTACGTCACGTATTAAGTCGCTCACATGCAATCATCTCAATGTACACTGCATGATGTTTGTATTTGTGTACTGGATTTTGTTATCTCTTTTTTCTAACATGACGGACAACCCCAACTTGACACATCGCTTGCATATCATGAGATTTTGTGTATCTTAAACTGAAAACTTTAAATGAATAGGGGTTGGTGACAAGAGGCACACACTGAAACTCAGGCCTGCCCACAAAATCCCACTGTAACACCTGTACATAGCAGTTCCACATATCACACCATCTCAGATTTCAGTGATACTAGCTGACATTGTATGTATTTGACGGTGAGCACTGGGACGAAATGTCTATCGCTCCCTAAAAACAGAATTTACGAAACGGTTACTATAACAGAGCGATGCTACGGATGGAGCCTGGGGGAAAGGGGGGTGTTCCCGGTTGGGGTCACGGCTCTTAGCCCATAAATGATGCCCTGAGCTGTGCACCTCACAGGTGGTGATCTTCGGCCTCTGTTTCAAGGGAGGCAGTGGGGCGGTTTTGATGGTGAGGCATATGACTTCACCCAGAAACATGTTCGAAACACAACTATGTTGTCTTCTTAAAGTTCTTTGTTACTTATGTTGCTTCATTGTTTCTCTTTTCACTATATAACATGAAACTTTGACAGATTGTAAATATGCCAAACACTATTGTATGACATGGCGTGTAACCTTTTATATACCACAACATTGTTCTCTGAACCGTGATTAAATTATTTGCAAAATCATTTTAGTGGAATATCTTTGAAATTAGTAACTTTACTCTTTTAGAAAGTCAGTTAACTCTTTGTAACAATTTTTTCTTTGTCATTTTCAGGAGGACAGAGGAATTGGGTGCAGGTTTTTTGTAATGGTGGTGTCCCTGCAGAACTGGCTCTACTCTACATGGTAGAAGTTGGTCCTGGTGAAATACCTATAGACTTTTCCAAAGAGTATACTGCTTCATGGATGTGTTTATCACTCTTGGGTGCTCTAGCATGTTCAGCTGGGGATACTTGGGCTTCCGAAATAGCACCTGTACTCAGCAAAAGTTCTCCACGTTTAATAACTACATGGGAGAAGGTTCCTACAGGTAACACTTGATTTGAATAGTTTTTTATTAGTAATTTGGTTTCTGTAATGTTACAACTAGATGAATAACTGTTAGAATTTGTAGACTTGGGAAAAAATTAATTTGGAGTGGGTTATCTACTTAAAATTATTTTTAATCCACACCCGAAATTTGAAAAACAATTAACACCTGATTAGTTAATGCAATATTTTTTGTCAAAAAATAAATAAATAAATAAAAAAAAAAAAAAATATATATATATATATATATGTATGTATTTTTTTTTATTTTTTATTATTATTATTTTTTTAGAGAACAAGAATTAAAGGAACACTATAGGGCAGGTGTAGGCAACATTTTAGCAGCACTGTGCTGGAATACGATTGTGATGTCCCGTAGTGTTCCGGTCCTATTTTTTTTTTTTTAATTGAGGTGTGTATATTGCCGTATTCTGCTTGTGTTATTTATACTGCTGTTGCTTTGTATCTTTATATTTGTGCATATATTAGCTGTTATATTGTATGTGTTCATGAGTGGTTTGTGGTATCGTGTATGATACCTATGAATGTGGGCTGTGTATGGGGGCTGCTTGTGGAGATGTGTGTGTGTGTGTGTGTGTGTGTATGGATATGTCACATGGTGTGTTTGGTAATGTGTGTATGCGGGTTGTTTGAGGTATTTTATGTGAGAGGCTGCATGTGGGGATGTGTGCATGTATGTTGATTGTTAGTGGTGTTGAGTTTGTGGGGATTGTGTGTATGTTTGTGTGTGGGCTGTTCATATTATTTGTATGAGGGGAGGGTTATTCTGCATTTCTGTGTATATCTAGCAGTGTGGGTGGCTTTCCTGGGTTCCAGTGGGGACCGTGCTGGCCATGCATAAATTGAGGATTGTCCTTCATCACTTTTCCTTATTAGCAGATATCTGAAGTTTCTCTGGGACTCCTGATAGGCCAGATCCTGTTTGGCTCTGGCAGCCTTGAGTGACAAAGACACCTAGAGTGCCGTGCATGGCACACGTGCCATAGGTTGCATACCCCTGCTATATGGTCAGGAACACAAACATATATTCCTTACCCTATAGTGTTAAAACCACCATTTAGATGGCTTGCCCCCCCTTAAAAGGTAATGAACTTTACCTTATTTCCAGCGATGCACGGCTGCGCTGCTCCCAATCTGCCTCCTTGCTGACATCATCAGAATTTATGATTTTAGCCAATCCAATGCTTTACCCTAGGGAAAGGAGGTGGGGCGTGGTCAGGGCCAAATGCTGGCTTGGCCAATCAGCACCTCCACATAGAGATGCATTGAAACAATGCATCTCCTTGAGGAAAGTTCAGCATCTCCATGCAGCACTGCCCCAGGACACACCTCTATTGGCCACCTGAGGTGTCCCTGGGGTCAATGTAAACACTGCCTTTTTTTTCTTTTGTGTTTACATGAAAATGCCTGTAGGGAATGATGATAGTCACCAGAACTACTACATTGAGCTGTAGTTGATCTGGTGACTCTAGTGTGCCCTTAAAAAAAGATGTTCTATCCTTTTGGAATTTGCCCTCAATATATTTTTAGTAATTGTGTATTTTTCCTTTTTTGTGGGCTTTTGAGGTTTTTGTTAATAAAGTTAGAGAAATACTATAAGCACCATAACCACTACAATGCGCTCTAGTGGTTGTGCTAGGAGCACTCTGGCGCACTACCGATTGTAATTTGTCAAACCATTTTAGAATGTTTTGACTTCATACCTACAGTCCATTGGGCGCCGCACCCTGCCTCCACTACGTCTGACGGAGACCTGGAAGCTCTATAAGCTAAGCCTGCTGGTGCAGGACTTACCATATTGGCTGAGATCAAATTACACTACAGGTTTGCTCCAGGACACTTCTGCCACCATAACCACTACAGCTCACTGTAGTTATCATGCTTGAAGTGTTCCTTTAACACACAACATCATGTTCCCCTTGCATAGGTTATGGTTCAATGAAGTTTAGGCACCCTTTTCCTAGTAACTTACAAATACAGAAACTTACAAAAATCATTTAAATAGTTTCCTTTTAAATTTAAGTTTAGAGATTAATAGAACGAGGTATTACCTTATGTGAATTGTGCTTCATAGAAAGTAATTTTTTTGTATGTCTTTGCTTTTTTTTTAGGCACAAATGGAGGTGTTACTCTGATCGGACTTTTAGCAAGCCTTCTTGGTGGCCTAAGTGTCGGTGTGGCATATTTTGTTACCCAGCTTCTGTTTGTGCATGATTTAGACATTGCAGCTCCACAGTGGCCCATTGTTATTTATGGAGCAGTGGCTGGCCTAGCTGGCTCAGTTATTGACTCATATATGGGAGCGATCATGCAATATTCAGGTATGTTTGTAGCTTCATTTTATTAACTATTTATTGAATAGTGCCACAAATAATGATCTTTTACAGAGCTCTTTGGTGCATAGATAAAGCATGGTGTAGTTTGAGGGTAGAGCCTGGGATTTATTTTTTCAAACTGAAGTGATTCCCACCCAATTCCTTCTGTTTAATAATCCTATCAGTTACTTATCCTTGATGGCCCTTTTCTCGACTACCTTAACCAGCAGTCCTGGCTCACCTCAGACTAAACACTATACACTTAATGTTTTGTCAAGCACACAGAAATAAGTCCTGCGCTCACACTCCCACTATTTCTGAGCAGCAGCAATGACTATACTACACATCAGCCCCAATATATACAATTAAAAAAAAAGGTTCTTTGCACTATCCCAGATCCATATGCACAGTTAAATAAATTGAGATTTTTTTTTTTGTTTCACTCTAATGGCCATCAAAGGATAAGCTCACCTGCCACATCAAGGCAAATTTACTGTGCTTTCTTAAGCTAAAGGGCAATATCTCTAATGAGACAGAGAGGGGTGTTTTTCTTATCCCCCACACACTTATTAACCATTAATAGGGAGAACATGGGGTGGGCGGTAGCACTATAACATACTGTGTAATACACAAGCAAATACAAACATACAAAATTAATCTCTGCCTTCAAACTCCCACTACTCCTGGGTGGCAGCAATGACTATAGTACACATCAGCCCCAATATATACAATGTTACAGATTAGAATGCAACATTCATAGTAAAGGGATTTATTCACTTAGATTTTAGGCCAAAGTATTAAAAATTGAAAAATATTCCAAGTCAGCTATTGTTTCTGGCTTGGTTATTTTGGTCTAAAAACTAAATCCACTTTGAATTCCCCAAAATCCCCACTTTTAGTTAGCCCTGAAAGAAACTCTTGGCTAAGATACATGAAAGCATGAAGAAAATATTATTCCATCCTCAAAGCTAAAACTCATATAACAGGAGTGTATTTCCAATTTTTTCTTTTTGGTCAGGTCACATTCTGTTGCTATGAGACAACCCTCATTCACATAAATGACAATACAAGCTCCAGTATGCGTTGGCCATTTGTGTTCAGAATCTCCCTTACATTTCTTCTATGAAGTCAGCTGCAGTACTGAAATGTGTACATTCTGAAAGTACATATACAGCCAGGGAGTGCATAGTTTCTGTCTGTGAACTATGTGAATGCTGGGCTGCAATGAAATTAGGAAATGCATTCCGTTATAAACAACTTCTTACCAGGACACAGTTACGGGGGACCTCTTTTCACTATGACCATAGCAAAGAGGTTTTTCTAATGCTTTAAATGTCCCATTAAGAGATTTCATTTTCACATTCATTCTCTCTCTCTCTCTCTCTCTCTCTCACACTCACACACACACTCTTTAATTATTCATATTGTAAAACATGTAAAGACTTAAAATATGCCTCACTCAGATGTATTTAAAGGAAAACACCAAGCAGCGTAACAACTTCAGCCTACGTTTTGACAACCCAGGTGAAGGATGTATCTGTAGAGCAAAGAGCATCTGATAGAGGTCTGTGCTTAATGAATGGAATTGCTCAGCTGAGCACTCAGCCAGGGAGTATACCTGTATGGTCCTGCTTTAATCTGCAGAGCAATCTGGCCTTTTCTGATGGAGAAAATCGTATGCAGAACTAAGCATAATCCAGAAAAACTGTAAAACGGTGCTAAAATGATTTAACATCTTTCTATGGGTCACCGTCATAGCACTCCTGACACCATAATCACTACAGCGGACTAGTGGTTTTATTGCCAAGGCTGTCCTTTACACACAGTATGTGATGGATGTAAAATATTGAGCAAACTATCTTATACTGCTGCTTTTTAAGTGATTTCTTTTTCTCTTTTAGGTTATGATGAAAATACAGGACAGATTGTCAATCATCCAACAAGGGACGCAAAACTAATTTCAGGAAAGCCTATCCTGGATAATAATGCAGTAAATCTGTTCTCATCCATATTTGTGGCTCTGATGCTTCCTGGTGTTGCGTGGAGTTTTTGGCCTAGAGTTTGAAATCCTGGTCAGGGAAAATTTTATAACTTCAGCTAAAGATAGAACTTGTTTAAAGACAACTATGTAGTTGCAGCGAGGGCATACTTATTTGGTTGTAAAACTGGCCAAAAATGAGAGAGAAAAATTGGCTTGGAACATGTATGAAAATGAAGTTCTATTCTAACTTAAAGAATGGTTAATAAAACTTGACATTGGCTCCAGTTAATATTAGAATGAAGGAAAGCAAAACCAGGTGTAGAACAGATAAATTACACAACACAAATTTGAGAAAAAAAAAGTTTAGAGATGTGATCTGAATGGATACCATTTACATTTTTAGCTTTAGTGTAGCACATGCTACACTATGAAGCCAAGAGGTCAGTCAGCTGGTATTTTGTCAGTTCAACACTGATGAACGCACTTTTAAAGATATCTCAAAAGGAGAAGGGAGTGATGTGTACATGATCATAAGACTGATTTTTCGGATATGTGAAGCTAAATTTAATAAGTAACATTCCTGTGCTCTTAGTTACTAGTTTATTAAATCATTCTCTGTTCTACTTCAGATTTCAAATTTTACAGTTATTTTATCCATATCCATATTTTTTTTTTCTTTGTTTTCTTGACGAGCTGATCTTCCAAATTGCTGTGCAGTCAAACTTTCAGGCGATGTAGCTGTGCAGTGGACTGCACGATTCACTCACTGTTCCTATCACACAGCACTGATTATTTTGATCTGATTAAGTGCTTACAATCAAGTAATTATGTGGTGTGAAAAAGTTGTTTTTTACTTATTCTTTTGTTACTTCTTCTTAATTGCAGGCAATTTGAAATTGGGAATTAAAGATAGATTATTTTGTGCTTTATTTACTAAAGAATGAGTTTCTTTGACCACTAAATAGAAAAGCAAATTCACTTCATGTGTTTTACTACTGGGCAATTCATTTTATTATAATCACATTGATATGTGATTACATCTCATGATTACATGAGAATTGGGGTAAACTACATCCTGCTTTGTAGTTCTCATTTTCATATTATTTACTTTATACGTGTTGCTATTAAACGGTTTGGTTTAGATTACTGTAATTCTCAATTACTTGACTTCAATGCTCCTCTAGTAGAATGTATTTTTTTTGTTTGTTTGTGAACTGTGATACTGTATGCTATTGAAACTTTGAAATCGCATTCTTAAACATTCCAAAAGGTATTCAAGAATTGTTTTAAAAGCAAACTAAAATTTAAAACCCCCTAAACATTGTATCTTTGCATACTGCACTTATGACATAAGTATTGTAAGTGGTTGTCTTTTTGGGTTATATTCCTGCTTTTCTAGAATGCTGGTGCGTACATGAAAAACTCAGGCATATTGTCTTCTATTGGATCATTGTTATGTTTTGATTTTTTTTTTTTTCAAGCAATTTTACAACACCTTAATTTTTATAGTGGACCACTAAAATAAAAATCTTTAGCTCGAAATTATGTACCGCGACTCTTTCACAAGATATACATAACTTTGATCTAATTACATAGGACTTTGATAGCTAGGACTTCAAACACCATACTAGGGCCTAGAGATTTTCTGATTATATGACGTCTGCCTCTTTAAATAAGAGATGTTTCTTTGGAATATTTCTTCATGCCATAGAATGAACCATGGATCATCTCAGATACTGCCTTGAAGGGTTGTAATGTGAAATGGTACTATTGCAGAAAGCATATTGACCCTGGACCACAACTACATGTATTGGTTTACAGGGATTACTATGAAATCAATGATAATTCAAATCAAATTCTAAACAGCCTGAGAATGTTTGAGGGTTTTTTTTGTTTGTTTTTTTAGAACAAGTGGTTTCAACTTATGCCCTCTTTTCTTTTTTTTTTCTTCTTTTTTTAATGCATTTCTAAACGCAGATATCATGATTTCCACTTCGGCATTATTGGCTATGTAGCTTAACTGCTGGAGAGCCACACACATCTGTATCTTTGACTGTTGTACATTGATAAATTAATTAACAAAAAAATAAAAATAAACGTTTGTACTTTTTATGTTGTGCCTTTTTAGAGCTGAAAACATGGGGATACATAAAGTTTTGGATAATAACGGTTTCATTTCTTGCTGTGCTTAGATATTATATTTAATAGAACGTAACTGCATGTGTTATCCCATTTGTATAAGATCACAATTTAATGGTTGGATTTATAAAATCTTATGTTTGAAGCTGCTTTTTAAATAAAATATTATATAAAATTTACCTTGTGTTGTACTTATTAGAGAGATAACCGATTTAGTAAATGCAAAAATGTTTGTGTCTTTCGAATCTGTGATCTATTTTAATATATTTGGAATATTTTAGTATCCTCAAACAAATAATATGGTGTTCTCTGACACTGGAAGTAAACTTAAATCCTGACAATTTATTGATTAGAGTTATGTACATGCTTTGTACCTTTTTGTATTTGTCTGTGTATATGGTATGTCCTTCCCTAACTGTACAGCACTGCGGAATCTGTTGACACTTTATAAATACCAGTAATAAATAAAATATACAAAGCACCATGTAATGCTGCCGATTCAAACTTCATTTATATAAAAAAAAAAAAAATCCTTAAAGGACCACTCTAGGCACCCAGACCACTTCAGCTTAATGAAGTGGTCTGGGTGCCAGGTCCAGCTAGGCTTGATAATGCTTTCCTATGTGACCGGCTGAATGCGCGCGCAGCTCTTGCCGCGCGTGCACATTCAGCCGCATGGGAGGAGAAGAGGAGGATCGGAGGAGGAGAGCTCCCCGCCCAGCGCTGGAAAAAGGTAAGTTTTTACCCCCTTCCAGAGCCGGGCGGGAGGGGGACCCTGAGGGTGGGGGCACACTCAGGGCACTATAGTGCCAGGAAAACAAGTATGTCCTTTAACAGTGGTCCTTTAACAGTGACGGGCAACCAAATTTTCTTAACTCTGTTTATTGGGTGAGGAATGGGTTTATTCACTTGTTTATGACACAATATAACTTTTTAGCAACCCTTGCTACATATTGATATCAACTGTAACATTGTCAGTGAGAGTTGTACTTCCTCCCCCCCTTCCACGTGACGATTGTTGGTTACAAACACTCATTATTGCACATTTTCTTTTCTTTTTTTATCTCCACTTAGCTTTTAAGTTTTTTTTGTTTTTTTTTAATCCTTTCTTCTGTGGGCATATATATATATATATATATATATATATATATATATATATATATATATATATATATATATATATATATATATATATATATATATATACATATATATATATATATATATATAGTTTTACTGTGTGTTTAGTAAATTATAAAAATGATAAAACTGAATATTTTTTAAATTGTTTCTTTTCTTTTTTTTTTAATTCTTTATTTTTTCATCTTGACAAAAGTAGCCAGGTAACATTAACATTACGGCTTATGCAAAAGCCCGATAAGTATCAAACAAGTTCAATTGTAGTTATACAGGTGCTAATGCGATGCTAAAACAGTGATTGTAGTAACGATATGCTGATTTGGCTACCTGCCAAGGGATTTTTTTTTTTTTTTTTGTAAAACTTTGTAAAACTTTGATTCTGCTCAATAGTCACAGCAGGATTACATAAACTTTTGGGCTTACGCAGAAGCCAACTTGAAAATAAATTTTGAAAACATATCGTAAGTCAGCCGATACAACATTGGCCCTTTCCTCGAAATAAGGAAACGTTAGTACCTGTCGTCTACAGAGGGCTTTATGTTTTCATACCCAACCCCCTTTTTGTTGGGTTAAATTCTTTAAGTTCTCTTTCGGGGAATTTAATTTTCACCATAAACAAAACAGGTGTATATACACTCTTGGGCTCACTAGGAAGCCAAAAGGAATTACATAGCTTGTAAAGAAAAGGTACGCAACCTGAACCTTGCATGCGCTTTTTGCTAGAAACCCTTAGGGCCCCCAGTCTATTAGGGTAAGTTATGTTTTAACCAAGGGCAGAAATTGTTTCTTTTCTATCTTCATTCTCCGGTTGGATTAGGTATTTCTTTTTCTGGCTCACCTTTATTTGGCTGCAAGATTTATTTGCAAAATGCTCAATTAAAGAGCAAGTAAAACATCTCAAATTTCGCTTCAGTAGGACCGTGGCTATTTCAGCGTAAAGTTTGCAAACTATTTTCACTACATTACAGTTTGGTGTTTAGTCCATTTTATTCAACAGAACCACTCGCCACCATTGTGTCTAAATCAATGTCATTCCCCAAACCAGTGCTCAGGGACCACCAACAGTCCAGGATTTATGTATTTCCCTGTTTTATTCCAATGGAGATACTGACAAAACCTGGACTGTTGGTCGTCCATGAGGACTGGTCTAGATAACATGGAGAGTAATCATGTGGGATTTATTAACCTGCACAAGAGAAAGCATAGGCAGTTATTGGATGTGATGGTGCAATATCAATGCCCATACAAAAAAAAAAAATAGTGTAATTGGATAGCTATGCTTCCGATCGTTAACTTTGCAGTCTGCTGATGAGGTAATAATTAACCAGTAGCTAATGGTGTTTCGGTCCTCTATACTGACACAAACAGGTTTTTGCTTTTAAGATTTATGCTTAATGTTCTAGTATCTCTACAAACAGGTTGGCCTACATTCTTCAAATCCCTTGTACTATATTGACTTAGCTTGCGTAATACAAAATTGTTGAGGCAAGTATTGCTTAACCGTTTCTTTACTGAATCCCAATAGCTGCAATGATATAATATACAAATAAAAAATAAATAAATAATCATACAGCGATATCCTCAACGAATCCTGACCTGGCACTCCCTTCTTTGCTGCTCCACAGTTCAGTTAAAAGGACACTATAGTCACCGGAACAGTTTTAGTTTTTTTTGTCTATTTTATTTTTAACCCTGCCTTTTCCAAGAAAAGGCAGTGTTTACATTGCTACCTATTAACACCTCTAGTAGCCCTTACTAAGCGACTAGAGGTGCTTCCTGAGTCAGTGCTGCACATTATGCAATACTGGCGGCCAGCGTTTACAAGCTTTGCATGGTGGTGCTGAACATTCCTCATAGATATGCATCTTTGTAAGAATATGCTGATTAGTGCACTGCGGCGTAATGCCTCTCTGCGATTTCCAACTGGATGGCTGCTCACTTCCTTAACCTCAACCTGTCCAAAACAGAACTTCTGGTCTTTCCTCCCTCAAGCGTTGCTACTCCCGTGTCTGCCTCCCTCCTAGTCAACGGTGCCACCATCACATCTACCTCGCAGGCATGCTGCCTAGGTGCTGTCTTTGACTTCGACCTCTCCTTCACCCCTCATGTCCAGTCGATCGTCAAATCCTGCTGCTTCCATCTCAAAAACATAACTCGTATCCGCCCCTATTTAACACCAGACGCGCCTAAGGTGCCGTTGTTCTTTCTCGCCTTGACTACTGCAATCCCCTTCTCAGTGGTCTTACGTGCTCCCAGATTGGACCGCTGCAATCTATAATGAATGAGGCTCATTTTCCTGTCCGTCCGCACCTCCCATGCCTCCCGTCTCTGTCAGTCCCTACATTGGCTTCCAGTTAGATATAGGGCTCAATTTAAGATTCTGGTGCTTGCTTACAAGTCCCTACATAATTCTGCTCCAACCTACCTATCCTCCCAAATACACAAGTATATCCTGTCGAGGCCCCTGTGTTCTGCCAAAGACCTACGTCTATCCTCTGTCCGTACTCCCACATCTGATGCACGCCTCCAAAACTTCTTCAGGGCTGCACCTTTTCTGTAGAACTCCCTTTCCTTCTCCGTTAGACTTTCATCCACTCCTTCAAAAAAAATTTGAAAACACACTTCTTTAGGAAAGCATATCATTTAAGCTGTTAGCGGGTTTTCATCCACTCCCTCCTCTCCCCTATGACTCCTCTCCAACAACTGTCAAAAATCATCTACTGAGTTCTCAGTGAATACTTTTCTAACAACCTGCTTCATACCCCTACTTTTACCATTTGTGTCACTATACCCCACTTCCTCTAGCATGTAAGCTCATTGAGTAGGGCCCTCAACCCCTCTGTTCCTGTGCGTCCATTTGTCTGGTTACAATTATGTGTCTGTTAGTTCACCCATTGTACAGCGCTACGGCATTTGCTGGCACTATATAAATAATAAAATAATTGCAGCGCGTGCGCATAATCCCCCCAATTAGCGCTCTTTTTATAAAATTATGATTTTACTATTTCATGATGGAAAGTCAGTATTTTATAAAAGACACGGAGGTGAGTATTGTCCCTCCTGGCGGTTAGCTTTTCACACTTTTAATTTTTTTCAATGTGTGTATTATTTCTTTGCTGTTATTGTGGTTCAGTAAAGAAAGGGTTAAGTAATAATCACATCCATGCCTTTTATAAAATCATGATTTTCTGTCATGAAATAGTAAAATCAAGTAATTGTGTGCTTTGTATTATATTATTTATATAGCGCCAGCAAATTCCGTAGCGCTGTACAATGGTATCTCACGCCTACAAGTTTCCCATACTTTCAGGGTTCTCACTAACCCAGACATTGTCAGATGTGGAATGCCACATTGTATGCCAAAATAGCTGAAATACGGATGAGGGCGTGGCCGACAGCCAGACGAGATGGCCGCATGTTAGCTCGGCTCCGGCAAAGCAGGCACGTAATTCCGCTGGAACCCGAGCAGAAGCCACAATGGGGAATCCAAAGGCCTTCTCCTTGACGCGGAGAAGGCCTTTGATAGGGTGCAGTGGCCCTACTTGTTTGGCCTCATGGAAGAATGGGGCTTCCCAGAAGCTTACATCCAGGCCACACGAGCCCTGTACACTAACTTACCCCAGACCCTAATTACAGGAGCCCCCAAGGACCCCTTTACAATGGAACACGCCAGGGCTTTCCACTGTCCCTGTTGCTATTTGCCATCTCCCTAGAACCGCTTCTACAAGCCATACGCCAACACCCACACATACAGGGAATAACAATAGCAAGAAAAACCTTCAAAGTATCTGCGTATGCTGACGACGTGCTCCTGACTCTCACGGACCCCCTGAACTCTATGGACCACTTGAAACGCCTCTTAGATGCATACGGAGCCCTATCAGGCTACAGGGTTAACCTCACTAAGTCCATGGCACTGCCATTTTACCTTCTGGCTCAAGACAGGGCATTAATATATGACAGTTACCACCTGCCAACCACCACAGACAATATACCATATCTAGGGGTCAGACTCAGAGTGCAGCACGAACAATTGCATGAGACCAACTACTCCCCACTAATTCGTACGCTCTTGAGGGACCTGGAGCTATGGACAGACAAACCCATTTCAAGGCTAGGCAGACTCCAGATTGCTGTTTATGTTCCAGGCACAACCCACACCAATTAAGATAAACGACCTATCTACGCTCCAAAAAGCGATAGACATGTTCATTTGGCAAAATAAGCGCCCCAGAATAGCTAGGAAACTACTGTATCGACCTAAAGACAGGGGGGGACTGGGGCTACCGAACATGTACTTATACTACCTGGCAACACAGACCGCACAAATTGCATATTGGCACTCTGCGCTAGACACCCGAAGATGGGTGGAGCTTGAATCCTCACTAATAGGGCAAGACCTATCACAGTTCTATCCCTGGTTACATAAAACACATAGAGCACTCCCAAGGATAGCCTGCCCGGCTAGAACAAACTCCTTAAGAATATGGGATCAGGTTGCAACCAAATACTCATTAAGCAGGTTCCCCTCCCCAATGTCTCCCGTATTTAGAAACCGATCCTTCCCGCCTGGAATGAAAGCAGGTGACTTTGCTGGGCTGGAGAGAGCGGGTCTCCAGAGGTATTGCCACCTGTACAAAAATAACCAAATAATCACATACAACCACCTTAAGGAACAATACCCCCTAACAATCAGGGACTTCTTCCGCTACATCCAGACACGTGACTTTGCTAGCTCCAAAGAAGTCAGGGAGACAGCCACCCTCCCTCTCTCCTGGTTTGAAAATATCTGCTACCAAGGGACTTATCTCACTATTATACTGTCACCTTAGCGGGGAAGCCAAAGAGTGGGGAGAGCTCCGATACACAGACCAGTGGGAGGAGGACCTGGGGGAAACACTAGAGTGATCCAACTGGCAGGACATTTGGGAAGCTACAGCCCGATCATCTATATGTGTCACCCTCCAGGAGCAGTCATTTAAAACGCTCTTCAGATGGTACACCACCCCAGTAAAGCAGATCCCCTCCACAGACTTATGTTGGCACGGTCGCGGAGAACAAGGCACTTACGTGCATATGTGGTGGACATGCCCTTCAGTACAGGCCTATTGGTCCCAAATCATCAACCTAGGCTCAAACACAGTGCAGAGACCATTACAATTAGACCCATGGGCCTGCCTCCTCTCCGGGCCCACAGAGGGCCTTACACGCCCGGAGCAACAGCTATTAAACATGATCTACCTGGCGGCTCGTAGGGCACTGGCACAAAACTGGCTGTGCCCGGAAACGCCTCCCATCACACTGGCCTTAGCGAAATTGAAAGACAACTACCTTATGGACAGGTTGACATCCCTGGTCAGGCACACCACTAAAAAATTTGGCAGAGTGTGGGAGCTGTGGGAGCAATACCAGGAGAACGGGGCGGGTGGACAAGGGAACTGAATGCACAAGCGGGGTTTAAAAAAATAAAAATAAAATTAGATCACACGACAAACATCACTTGGACTACAGAGGCAGACATGCTAACTTACTTTATTATTGTTTTTAAGTTTGTATTATATATCATTTCCCATACGTTTGTTATGAAACCGTTCATTATCATTAGAATATGAATACACCAACTGAAGTGTCATATAAAACCACAGTATGGTCTAAAAGATAAACTAGGATACGTAATATCAGCAACCCTCATGATGGCAGACAGACGCAAAGTTTAGGGATATCAATATGCATTCTTATACTAACGCTTCACCCTTCCTTTCTGTACAATCAAACTGTCTAAAAAAGTAATGTGGCATCTGCGTAAGCATATACACTGTCACAAATATGCACTTCTTTTTAGTGAAAAATAAAGAATTAAAAAATAATAATAATAATGGCCACACGACAAACACACATGGACTACAGAGACAGACGCGCTAACTTACTTTATTACTGTTTTTAAGTTTATATCATTTCCCATACGTTTGTTATGATATCGTTAATTATTATTAGAACATAAATACACCAACTGAAGTGCCATATGAACCCACAGTAAGGTTTCTTTTGTTTGTTTTTTTAATTCTTTATTTTTTTATTTATTTTTTGTAAATATGTTTTTATTTATTCGGGATATAATGAAGCATTGTTATGGATACGCAGATCCTTACGATTAACACAGTAAGTATGAAGCAACAAGATAGAGAGCAATTATTACAGTTGAAAACATATATAAACCATGAAAGTGTAAAGTTTAGGGTTGTCATCTCGCAAGCCTATTAAGGGGGTAGAACCCGCTGGTCCTGTTCCGTTACCATGAACATGTATAGATATGTAGTTTCCCTCCTTGCTAGTGGCCGTAAAAGGGTGTCCTTGCATGGCTTTGAGTCCACCCTTCTTTATTTTTCTTGTGCTTGCAATGACAACAGGCGTGTGTAGCCACAACAGCATCCACCAGCATTTTCAAGACATTTTACAGTTTGGCAGGTTGATCAGCAAATTTTTTGTATAATCGTGAAAAATAACAGGATAGTGGGCAACGCTTATATAATATAACATGCTAGGACACAAGCATATCTAGGTACACTTTGGGTTATAGACGTGTGGCTTTTATATAACAGGTTTCATCGCTACGTGTGCAAGGCAGGACAGATTGTGTTGCTTGCAGGATCCCTTGGCACAATGCTAGCTTTTAAACAAATATACGGGTCGTTGCGCAAAAATACATGTCTTTACAGGCTTAAATAGTACAAGTCTAGGTTGGTAATGTCACAAATAATGCAGGAGTTCAACATCAATAAACAGGTTACGCAGGCATGTTTAAACCGGTGGGTGCCCTGAGTGTAAGACCTGAGCAGGGCCAGATTAAGAGCCCAGTGGGCCTGGTGCTGACAATTATGACGGGCCTAATTACAGAATCATATCGACCAAAAACAGTAAAACACTCCCAAGCGTCATGTATCTGATGGAGATGGTGCTGGAGAGAAAGAAAACAGCAGCTATAAGAAAACACATAACCTAGGCTAATCTCTCACTAATTTATGTTTTCATCTTTCAAGTAAATCCATAACCCCTAACAGCAGTGTCCAGTCAAGCAAGAAGTCAATGGGCACGGTAAAAGGGTGTGCCACTGACACGAATCACGTAACTTGCCAAAAGGGGCGAACATGCCCAAAAAGAGGATATGTCTACCTGAAGAATTAGAAGGCCAGCCTGGTATGAATGCATGTCAGGCTGCCTGCCAATCATGCAGCTGGCCAACTAAGGGCATACTATGCAGACAGCACCCTGAGCTTGGCATAAATGCATCTAATGATGCGCTTCCTCAACGCTTTCTAAGAACTGTCCCCTAGCACTTGCTGGTCCACTTGTCTCCTTACCTTCTTACTAGCAGGCAGAAGCTCCTGGTATATAGTCTGGAACAGAGAAAAGCTGTATGTAGTGAGTGTAGAATAAAGGGAACATGCCACAGTGTTAGAGAGACCAAAGTCAGAATTACCTTAAAGGATCACTATAGGGTCAGGAATACAAACATGAATTCATGACCCTTTAGTGTTAACACCACCATCTAGCACCCCTGGGCCCTTCATGCCTCCGTAAATATAGCAAAATCTTACTGTATTCAAGCCTGAAGCTGTAACTCTGAATGCTGTTAGACTCAGAAAAACAAGCAGTCTGCTGACATCATTAGAAGTGGTGGCCTAATCCAATCACAGTGCTTCCCCATAGGATTGGCTGAGACTGACAAAGATGCAGATCAGGGGCAGAGCCAGCATGATTCAAACACAGCCCTGGCCAATCAGCATCTCCTCATAGAGATGAAATGAATCAATGAATCTCTATGAGGAAAGTTCAGTGTCTGCATGCAGAGGGAGGAGACACTGAATGTTTGGATGCATTTTAGGCAGCCATGACCCAGGAAGGATCTCTAACAGCCATCTAAGGAGTGGCCAGTGAAGTTATCACTAGGCTGCAATGTAAACACTGCATTTTCCCTAAAAAGACAGTGTTTACAGCAAAAAGCCTGACGGTAATGATTCTACTCACCAGAACAAATTCAATAAGCTGTAGTTGTTCTGGTGACTCTAGTGTCCCTTTCACTATATGCATTGTCAGCCAGTCCACACAAGTTTTGTTCCCATACAACCCTCTTAAGTTTCTATACTTAAGTAAGAGTATGTGAAAAGTAGTTAGGATTGCCACCTTTCTTGGAAAAACATACCGGCCTTGCTAATTTGCATAATTAAATACGTATGGGTGACATCACATGATGTAAATCACAAGGAGTGACATAAGAGAAAATGCTGTAAAATCACCAAAAAAACTACTTAGTTTGATTCTGCTGAATAGATGGATTCCTCACAGTGGCCCCATGTCTCCCAGTGCCCCCTTGTGTCGATTACTCCAGGTCTCAGTGTTCCTATGTATGAGTGTCTCAGTGCCCCATGTCTCTGTGTCCCCTAGTGTCGTGGCCCCAGGTCTCCTAGTGATCCTATGTATCACAGTGTCTCAATGCCCCATGTCTCCCTGTGTCCCCATATATCCCAGGGTTCCCATGTCACTAGGAAGACGGGACACTAGGGACACGGAGACACCAGTGACACTGGGAGACTAGGGGACTCTGCCTGGGACGCATGGGGACACTGGGAAAATAGGGGACACTTGAAGACATGGGGACACAGACACCAGGGACACAGACACTAGAGACACTGGCTGGGGGACATGGGGACATTGAGACATGGGGGCACTGGGAGACATGGGGACAAGGAGACACCAGGGCCACAGACACTAGGGACACTAGCTTGGAGACATGGGGACATTGAGACTCTTGAGGCACTGGGAGACATGGAGGCACTAGGAGACACGGGGACAGTCAGACACTGGCAGACTGGGGGCACTGGGAGACTAGGGGGCACTGAGACACCAGGGACACTGGCTGGGAGACATGGGGACACTGGGAGACATGGGGACACTGTGCCCCCATGTGTCTGTGTCATAATGTCTCCCAATGTCCCTTAGTGTCTCAGTGTATGTCTCCTTGCAGCCTTTCCCCCAATCCCTTACTTCCCTGAGCTGTAGGCTGTCTCTGCAGGGTGGGAGTTGCAGTTTGGACTCTCTGTAGCTGCACCCCTGCAGATCAATGAGTATAGATAGGCAGGGAGGGATATGCTGGAACTTCCTATCCCTGCCTCTCTCCACACACAGTGACCCCTATTGACAAGTGCTGGTATTGCATAGTAATCTCTTGTTTATACTGAGAAAAATACCAGCATTTGTATTGCCAGTATCACTGCAATATTGGCACCAGCCGGGCAGCCCAAAATACTGGCTGTGCCAATAAAATAAAAGCCAGGTGGAATCCCTAAGAGCAGTGTGTGGAAAAAAAATGTAAAAAAAAATATATATATTTTTTTTTTAATAAATCAATGGGCCTATTCCATGGGCCTGGGCCTGGGCCTGGAGCTGCAGCTCCATCAGCCCCTATGTTAATCCGGCCCTGGACCTGAGATGTCTACGTTTGGTATATATCCCTAGTGGCGTTCAGGAGAAAGTCTAATTATAGGCTAGGATATACATACTTCAACTCGCTTGCTTAATATGTTACACTGAGAACTAAGTAGGCACAATGTGTTAAATGCTTGAATAAGAAAATAAAAACAGTGCTAGGAGACATGTCAGGCCACCAAGAGATTAGATTGCTTAGTTAAGGTAGTCCTTGTTAAGTGTTGTTAGAGCAGATAGGCTATCAATACCCCTGAGTCCTGAAAGGTGATGCAGAGACTAAGAGTGATGAGAGTCATTACGTTACTGGAGATGGTCTTGCCCTGTGTTAGCAGGAGTTCCTTAGTCTGGCTGTCGCCCAATTCCACAGGTGGGCCACAGCAGGGAGATTAGCAAGTGAGTCCCAAGATTTTCAGACCGTGAATCAGTATTCTTCCCAGCTGCTCTCCATCTTGGCTTCCTGGGTGGTCCCCTCTGTCAGGGTAGGGTCTGCGTCATTGTGGTATGTGCTAATGTGGGCATTTTCACGAGGGTGCAACAGGATTTCACATGCCGCCTCCATAAACCCTGCTTCGCTGTAGGAAGCTGGCGGATTGATAGAGGGCCCTTTTCCCATGTGCTCTGTTAATTTCCTCGCTTTCAGGTAAGCGTCAGGTCGGCCCCACTGGCGGCCCGCACACATGGCTGGCTTGCGGCGGCAATCTTGCGAGTTGTCGCCCGGCGGATTGTCCTCGCCAGGGCGGTTGTTTAGGCTCGGGTTGGTGCGCCGGTTTATGCTCCTGCAGACCGGGATGACTCCCCCGGTCCAGAGGGGGGGGGAGCACACCGCCGGCTGGAGACCCAGGAGAGTGGCCGTCTCTTCCCCTGTCGGGTTACTGCCGGCTCCGAACCGGGTCTTGGGTGGTATCTCCGCTCACCGCAGCGGGCGGGGGTCTGTGTGTTCGTCTGTGTAGTTTGCCCGGCTTGGTCAACCTGCAATTTGCACCGTTTTCGGGCCTCGGAGCAGGAGCTCAGACAAAGCACGTCTGATCCCATCGGCGGCCATGCCCCGCCCCCAACCCACAGTAAGGTTTAAAAGGTAAACTAGGACACGTAACATCAGCAACCTTCATGATGACAAACAGCAGGCCGCAAAGTTAAGGGATATCAATATGCATGATTGTACTAACGCTTCACCCTTCCTTTCTGTACAACCAAACTGTCTGCAAATGTAATGTGGCTTCTGCGTAAGCCTATACACTGTCGCAAATATGCACTTATTTTTGGTGAAAAATAAAGAATTTAAAAAAAATAAAAAAATAAAAAATTGCTTAAATACTGTTTTTTTATAGCTTGAGTATTTTGCTCTAAAAGTTGCAATTTCTTAAATAATTCCTAGCTTACTGGATAACCCTCTGTGATTTTCTGTTACATTTGCTTGATGCTCTCTCTAATTTGCGAACGACACACAAGTGGCAACGATCAATCAGTTTAAATGTAACTTTAAATTTTAGACGTCTGCCTTTTTAATGTTGGCGTTTAACTTATGTTGCATTTCCATTTATTACTGTTAATTATATAAAACCTGGCTCATTGAACTTAAATAGTTGCTTCTAAGATCTTAAACTCAACACGCCAATCCATCTTTATTATACAGATTAATTTTAATGCCTTCTTCTTAAACTGTCAGAAGTGTTGGATTGCAATGCTAACTTATGAAGTAGTAAAGATTTTTTTTCCCACTATCTTTTAAAGTAACAATTTATTGTCATTTTAAATTAAGATGCTTTTGTCTTTTTGCAAAATAAATGAGCTGTAAATTCTTTCTCATATGATTATTTAACATAGGAAATATGCTTAGCTCCTTGGGGATGACATATTGTCATTAGCCAATTATCAGAGACATTTGTTTAAATAACTGCATGTCTCACAGCTGAGCAGTCATCCATGTGGATGGAGGTACTAAATACAACTATTTTAACATAAATCAAGGTCTTCTAACTCCAGCATTGAGGTCATTAAACTAGCTAATCTCAGCACAATTTAATATGAGTTATTACTTATATAGCGCCATCAGATTCCGTAGCGCGGTACAATGGGTGGACTAACAGATATGTAATTGTAACCAAACAACTGGACGTACAGGAACAGAGGGGTGGAGGGCTTGCTTACATTCTAGAGGGAGTGGGGTATAGTGACACAAAGGGTAAAAGTAGGGGTACGAATTAGGTTGTTAGAAAAGTATTAATTGAGGGCTTAGTTGGTGATTTTTGACAGTTGCAGGAGAGGATTCATGGGAGGTGAGGGATAAAAACCTGCTAACAGTTTAATTGATATGCTTTCTTGAAGAAGAGAGTTTACAATTAATTTTTGAATGAGTGGAAACTGGGTAAAAGTCTTATGGAGAAGGGAAGGGAGTTCCACAGAAGAGGTGCAGCCCTGGAGAAATCTTGGAGGCGAGCATTAGAGGTGGGAGTACGGACAGATGATATACGTAGGTCTTTGGCAGAGCGTAGGGGCCTCAACAGGACATACTTGTGTATTAGGGAGGATAGGTAGGTTGGAGCAGCATTATGTAGGGACTTGTACGCAAGCACCAGAATTTGAAATTGATCCCTATATCTAACTGGAAGCCAATGCAGGGACTGACAGAGCGGGGAGGCGTGGGAGGTGTGAGCGGATGAAGATGAGCCTCGCCGCGCATTCATTATAGATTGCAGCGGTGCAATCTGGGAACACGTAAGACCACTGAGAAGGGTATTGCAGTAGTCAAGGCGAGAGAGAACAAGAGAAAGAGGACATGTATTAAAACGGTATATGTAATATATTATAAATAGAACTCTAAATATACTATTAAATTAATACATAAAATTGTTGCTGTTATATTAAAATATTATAGAAGTGCAAAGTAATTCCCATAATATTAAAAACCAGTGCATTGCCTAATACATATAATGCTGAACAGAAAAGTGTGTCAGGTGAAAAATGTTAACAAAAGGACTGTTAGTAACTTGTAACAGTAATATTCCAAACTTTATAATAATCATATAGATAAGAGGAAAATATTAAAATAGAAACACATAGGAAAGATGTATAAAAAAAAATATATATATATAATTAGGGAGGGTGACTTCTTTAATGTCGCCATCTTCAAACTTCTATTACAGGGGTAGGCAACCTTTCAGCAGCACTGTGCCGAAATAGGATTGTGATGTCCCATAGTGTGCCGGTCCTATTTTATTTTAAATTGAGGTGTGTATGTTGCTGTATTCTGCTTGTGTTAATTATACTACAGTTGCTTGGTATTGTTGTATTTGTGTGTATATGAGCTATTATATTGTATATGTTCTTGAGTAGTTTGTGGTATCATGTATGATACCTATGAATGTGGGCTGTGCATGGGGGCTGCTTGTGGAATTGTATGTGTGGATGAATATGTCACATAGTGTGTGTGGATGGATATGTCACATAGTGTGTTTGGTAGTGTGTGTATGTGTGGGGCTGTTTGGGGTATTGCCAGTGGCGTCTCTAGGATTCATTTTTCGGGGGGGCACATGGAGGGCCAGTGACAAAAGTAGGGGGGCACATTTAACCCCGCCCTCGCCGCAGTTTGACCCCGCCCCTGTTGCATGTTAAGCCACGCCCCCGACACAATGTGTTTTGTTTTTTTAATAATACCTGGTGGAGGATTCATTATTTTCCACCAGGGATTATTAAAAAAACAAACACATTATCCTTGATACAGTGCCATAGTTGCCAACATTTGAAAAAAAAATTCCAAGGACATTTTGCAGCACATCTATCAATTACTGTCTGGGTATAATATCCCTGGACAGTCAGTGCTCTCTGTATAATACAGGGTTGTGTGTATAATAAATTGGGACACTCCCTTGGGACACACAAGCTCACTGACACACACATGCTCACTAAATAGAAGCTCACTGACACACACAAGCAGTACCATTTTAACAGAGTTAAGGGCCCCTGGGCAATGCACTGGGGCCCTTCCTACACAACAACTCACAGGAATTTTAATTATTGATAGACTGCGGAGTCCATACACACACACACACACACACACACTGCTGAGTCCATACACACACAGACTCTGCTGAGTCCATACACACACACACACTCTGCT